>CM060364.1:192895939-193555937 GCA_030545235.1 Helianthus tuberosus
CTCCATTGTATCAGATAGGGATAGTCGATTCACTTCCCATTTCTGGAAAAGTTTCCAGCAAGCTATGGGAACTCGACTAAATCTGAGCACTGCATATCATCCCCAAACAGACGGACAAAGTGAAAGGACAATCCAAACTCTAGAAGACATGCTCCGAGCATGTGTAATAGATTTTGGTGGAAGTTGGGATGATCATTTACCATTAATTGAATTCTCCTATAACAATAGTTATCATTCAAGCATTGAAACTGCTCCATTTGAAGCATTGTATGGAAGAAAATGCAGAACCCCAATTTGTTGGGCAGAAATAGGAGAAAGTCAATTATCGGGTCCGGAAATTGTGCAAGAGACGACTGACAAGATTACTCAAATTAAAGAAAGACTGAAGATGGCTAGAGATCGCCAGAAGAGTTATGCAGACAATAGATGTAAGCCACTTGAATTCCAAGTTGGGGACAGAGTACTGTTGAAAGTTTCTCCTTGGAAAGGAGTTGTTAGATTCAGTAAGAAAGGAAAGCTAAGTCCAAGGTACGTAGGACCATTTTCAGTGATCCAACGTATAGGACCAGTAGCTTATCGTTTACAACTACCAGAAGAATTAGCTGGAGTACATGATGTATTTCATGTATCCAATCTCAAGAAATGTTTAGCAGATGAATCTCTGGTAGTACCTCTTCAAGACATAGAGATAAACGAAAAGTTAAAATTTGTGGAGAAACCTCTTTAGATAGAAGACAGAAAAGTGAAGTTTCTCAAGCACAAACGACTAGTGTTAGTTAAAGTAAAGTGGGATTCAAGAAGAGGACCTGAATACACTTGGGAGCTGGAATCAGAAATGAAGAGAAAGTATCCTCAATTATTCCAATAAATCTCGAGGACGAGATTTTATTAAGGTGGGGAGAATGTAACAACTCTCATCAAAAGTCATAATTATTAAATTAATTAGTTCAATAGGAAACCCTAATTAAGACACCCAAGTGATTCTGAACAAACCCTAAAATTTTCATAATTTTCAGAATCAGGATTAGGGCCCCTAAAACTCAGGGGGGGTTAAACCCTATTGACGATTATCCAAATTATGAGCTGTAGAAATCGAATTTACGAAAACTATCAACTCAGCAAGGCTAGTCCCAACCGTGGCAACCTATAGCTAGAAAATAGGTCTCACGCGGCCCGCGTGAGGATAAGCCAAAACTAAAGCGGGCCGCGTAAGGGTCAAATTTCACCTATAAATAGAGGACAGTGGGACTGGAACTTCTGCGTTGATTTGACGTTAAAATTCCTTTCGTACACGAAGTTATAGCAGAAACACTTTCAATTCACACACTGATCTCGAAATTCTGCCGCAAAACAGGGTATTAGCACGATCGCTGCTACGATTCATTTTCCGATCGATCAATGTACTCAACGGGTGTTTAAGTGCTGCCCACATTAGGGTGATGCTTTGTCATTAGTCGTTAATTCGACAGATGTTAAGCATAGCACTTTGTCACTCGTTGTGATGGTTGATCTCGTGAGTTATCGTAAATGCTGTATTGATTACTAATCCAGTTTTGTGTGCATTGTTATCTAAATTAGGTTAACCAGGCTAATTCATAGACTAGACTCTGTCCATATTAAATCAGCAATGTGAGTCATTCTCTTTTTATCAAATTACTTTACAAAAACCTATTTATTTCAAAGTTATATTTACAGGGATTAAGTTTATGTAATCACAATATTACAGCCAGTATGTGGGGTTTTGTATACATTACTTGATAATCTTCACCATTGGGGCAGCCAATGGGTGATATGACCATAGTCACAGACACCATTGGACGGAAGGGCCAATGGGTCGAGTGACAAAGTACTGTGGGTAATTGGTTTGATATCAGAAACATTGTAATCTTCCTTAATACTGTAAATTATAACAAATGTGTCATTTTATTAAATAGAATGATTCACTCAGTATTTTCCGCTGACAAAACCTTTTTCAAACATGTTTCAGGTGATCTGTTGTAATTCAGGAAAAGTGCTGAGGGGCATTTCAAGCTTAAGATAGTGGCTCATTATAAAATAAAGAAATATGTTTTGTAATATCACGATTTCGTAGTAAAAACATAATATTGTAAATTATCGGGGTTTTATCCCAAATTGTGAAATAAAAATAAATCGGGAAAATATTAGCTTTAAACGATCCTGATGATAAACTTCCGCTGTTAAACTCAATTAAATCAATACCGCTGGATTTCTGTCCCGCGGCTCCTGAAACGGGTAAAACCGGGTCGGGGGCCGTGACATATGTTATTAGAAAAACTTACTAGAACGTTTGCACTCCACAAGTCGCTTTCGCATGTTGCGCAAGTGGTACTCGTAGATGGGTATGGATGGAGACTCAATCAATGTCCCCCAGAATGACAAAAATTTCTTCCAGTCTTCGTCTGTGAAGGCACCCTTGCAGTGCTTCATAACATTCTGTTGTATGTGCCACCTGCAAAGAAGCTTGGAGGCGTCTGGAAATACTTTAGCACACGCGCCCATAAGGGCTAGGTCTCTATCCGTTAAAATCACACGTGGCTCCATACATTCATCCAACATTGACTTGACCCTCTCAAGCACCCACACAAAGTTATCACCCCGTTCTTTACTAACAACGGCATGCGCGATAATAAACGATTTGTTGGTAGGCGTCATACCAACAATCTGGATAAAGGGCATATTGTATATGTTTGTCTTGTACGTCGCATCGATCAGCATGACGTGGGGGAATGCACGCCACATGTCTCTCGAGTCCTGATGAAGAAAGAAGATCTCTGTTACGATCTCTGTTCCGGGTTCCTCCCGTGTCTCGTAAATAAAGTCGTTGTTTATCAGTATGTTTTCTAGTGACTGCATGGGAGTCAATTCTTGTCTTTGTTCGGCTCTAATCTTCGCCACAACGTTTTGAACGTCTTTCTGAACATGAAACCTGTCGGGGTCCTGCTTCCTTATCGTTTGAAATATTTTGCGCGACTCCATGTTTTGAGCTGTCAGCTGCTCGATCAGTTTCATTTCGCTTGGAGTAAACCTTCGCACAAACGCGTGGGCCGACAGGTCCTCACAAAGTTCGTGGTTATGTTCAATTTTTCCTTCTTTAATCTCCCAGGTTTCATACGGGTGGTTTCGCACAGCCAGCAGGTAAAACGGGCAACCGGTTTTTTTGCTTCCGGCTTTTCTAAGTGTTGCTGTAGTCTGGTGCTCACCACCACGATCACATTCAAGCCATACCCTCCCGGTTTTCTTTGATCGACGGGTGACAATAACGAAACCATCCGCGTTTGCTATTTCTTGTATCTGATTCTTTAGTTCATCTAAAGAGTTGAAAACTTGTAACATCGACAATAAAAATAAATAATAATAATAAATAAATAAATAATAAATAATAATAATATTAATAATAATAATAATAAATAATAATAATAATAATAAATAAATAATAAATAATAATAATAATATTAATAATAATAATAATAATAAATAAATAAATAATAAATAATAAAAATAATTAAATAATAATAAAAAATAGTAATTAATACCTGCTTTTTTAAGTACGGACTGTCCGGGATAGGAGGTGTCTCACCACCATATCTACCATATCCACCATAACCACCATATCCACCATATCCTCCGTATCCACTGTATCCACCGTCTCCTCCGTATCCACCGTCTCCTCCGTATCCACCGTCTCCTCCGTATCTACCGTCTCCTCCGTATCCACCGTATCCACCGTCTCCTCTGTAAGAATATTCACACTCGTATCTATAATCCGGATACCCTTGTTGCGTCGGATAACTTGGTTGACAAGCATGGTATGAGTCATCTACAGGGGTTATTTCATCAACAGGGGGATGCTTGTTCAAATCTAGAAACGGTCTGTTTTGTTCTCCTTGTATACTAGACACAACCTCCTCTTGCTCATTAGAATCGGGAACGCCAAACTCCTCCAAAATAAACAACCGTATCATCATTAGTAAATAATAAACTAAAACAACAACTAATTAAAACATTTAAGCTAATAACTGTTACCGGAACGCTTTTGGCCACCCAGTTGTCGCTAGAATACTGCCCGAAGACATAGTTGCCGTCCCAGTATGATGACATTTCAACACTTCGGGATGATAAGAACACAAATGCCAATTCTTTCGAAGAAGCAGAATGAATGAAATGAAATGTTTGAAATGAAAAAACGGAACAAGAAGAAGCAGAATGAATGAAATGTTTGAATGATCGGGTGGACAAAGAATGCACTGTATCTTGCACTTTATGTGAGACATAGACGCCTCGTATAGCTCTAGACTACCCGTATAGCTTTAAGTCACTTGTCAAACGTATAGTCAAATCAGTCACTAAAGACGCCTCGTATAGGCCTATACGAAGCGTCTTAATGCCTCGTATCCGTTCCTCGTACAGACCTAGACTCCCCGTCTGATGTGACTGATGTGACATTGTGCTTGGTGTAGAAGCTGGTCGGAAAAGCAACCCTATATGCCTCGTATAGCTCTATACGAGGCGTCTTGAAAGGTGTGGAAATAGACAATAAGGTGTGTAAATATGTAGACCCTTTATTAATTGAAAGTTAAAGTCAAGGTCATCATTATTATAGTAGTTATCTTTACTCATTATAATAATTTTTTGAGTTAAATGCTTGGTTGGTCCCTGTGGTTTTCAAAAATTGCAGACTTGGTCCCAATGGTTTACTAATTACACGCGTGGTCCCTGTGGTTTTCAAAAATGCACTCGGTTGGTCCCCAGCCCTAACATCAGTTCAATTTCTCAGTTAACTATGTGTGAAATGACTATATTACCCTTAGAACAATTAAAAACCTAAAACTATATTACCCTTGCAGCATCATCTTCATCACCATCATCATACCCATTTCCCTCCCTCTGCTCTCTCTCGATCTCATCACCATCATCTTCTCCGATCTCCCTCGTCTCCGTTCTCCGGTAGCACCACACCTACCTCCGACAAACCCCCAACAACCACCTGCTATCTCCCCTTGTTTCACACAAACCCTAACCTAAATTACACAAATCGAGGGCTGTGGTGGTTTGCGGCTGTGTCAACGGCTGTGCATCCACAAAGAACATCTTTCACCATTAAAGTTGTTTGCTGAACTTAGTCACGAATAGCCTTCGATTCAGCTTGAATATCATGTGCAGATGCCAGAACTATAGAAGACACCTCAGAGTTCAATTCCGAACCGGCGGTGGTTGTTGATTTGTCGCCGGAGAAGCTCCGATCAGAACAGTGCTCGGTGGTGTGTGGTGATTATTGCAGGGGTTACAGTTGTTAGCGATGATTGAAGGTGGATGATGACAAGGATTACGGGTGCTGATTTGTGTATCGCAAACAGAGAGGAGAATTTGGGGGAATGAAATTGGGGTTTTGGGATTGTTGGATGCTGTGTATCGAAGAAGAGAAAGACAAATGAAGATTGTGTTTTGAAACCAAAAAATGTCTGATAATGTTCTAGTGTGTTTATTGGGTTTTATGCAAAATTGTGTCTGATAATGATGTGAATTGGTTTTTATTGGGTCGATGTGAGATCGAGAGAGAGCAGAGAGAGAGAGCAGAGGGAAATGGGGATGAAGATGATGATGGTGATGAAGATAATGCAGGTTGTGGTGGGTTTATAAATAAAGTTAATAAGCGAGGGTGTTTTGGTCATTTAACATGGACTTAACTGAGAAATTTAACTGATGTTAGGGCTGGGGACCAACCGAGTGCATTTTTGAAAACCACAGGGACCACGCGTGTAATTAGTAAACCATTGGGACCAAGTCTGCAATTTTTGAAAACCACAGGGACCAACCAAGCATTTAACTCTAATTTTTTCTTTGAAGAAGCAAATTACATTTAAATATTTAATGCACAATTAACTAAAAGCAAAAACATGAACAGACGCAACACTGATATTATACTTGCATAGATATTGGTATAGATACTAAAAACAAATGCGTACACAAGCCTAAAAGCTAAACTAATACGGAAACTCATTCGAATAATACGGAATTGATACAGAAACAAAACTCATACAAATGCAGAATTTCTAAGACTAAAGGGTATGGTGAGGCTCATCCCCACGAGGATGGGCCGCCACGTAGGCGCCACATCACCGGCTCGTAGGGGATGAGCCTCCTTTACATTTGAGGGGGATGGAGGATGGGGCTCCACATAATTTATAAAAACAATTAAAAGTTTAATTTATTTGATTATTTAGAGAGAGAAAGAGATAGAGAGGAGAGAGAAAGAGAGAGAGGACAGAGAAAGAAGAGAGAGAGAGAGAAATTGGTCCGTCTCACCCGGCTGTGGGGAGCCGTTTGGGCCGAGCCGAGCCTCAGGGGGGCGGTGTGGGGGACCGGCGCCGGTCCTAGCCGGGCCTAGCCGGCCCCCATACCCTTTAGTCTAACAAACTCGGTCTAGAATTTGACACATAGACCGGTACATTGATGACTATGAGAACTAAACAACTTTTCTTTTATAAATAACATTGTTTCACAACGCTAGGATTTCTAAAACAAAATAAGTGACAACTATTCTTCTTTAATAAACAAAAGGATCGGGTTTCATGTCACATAAAAGATGGGGGGTTGGGTCTCAGCAAACTCACTGAGGTTAATACCTCTTTATCGACCAAATGGGTTTGGCGGTATAAAACCGATAGTATAAACTTGTGGAAAAGAGTTATTGATGCTCTTCATCATAGTAGGGTGGGGTGGGATTGTGTTCCATTCAAGAAGAACTTGGGGGGTGTTTGGTATAATATAGTAAAGACGTTTAATAACACTAAAGTGGGGGGCCGACCTCTTCGGAGCTTTCTCAAAGGAGTTGTGGGGAACGGCGAAGACATCTCCTTTTGGCTTGACCCTTGGTTAAGTAACGAACCTTTAAAGGTGAGGTTTCCGGCCTTATTTAGTCTAGAAGAAGATAAAAGGTGTAAGGTTGCTGATCGATTAGGGAGGGATGGCATCGGCTTGCCTCTGTCTTGGGGCTGGAGATCTCCGCCGGCCTCGGATGTCAAACTCAGCAACTTTCAGCAACTTTGTTCGGAGCTGAACAACTTTCAGGTTTCTGACAGAGAAGATAGATGGGAATGGCAAGCGAGTGCTTCGGGGGAATTCAACGTCAAATCGGTGAGACGTTTGATCAAGACCGAGGTCGATACCGGTAATAGATTCATCCTCAACTGGTGTAAGTGGGTGCAAAAAAATGTAATATTCATGCTTGGAGAATGGAAATGGATAGGTTACCAACCGGTGTAGCCTTAAGAAGAAGGAATATTAATATCGAGGATGCCATGTGTCCGTTATGTGGTTCGGAAGAAGAAACCCCGGACCACGTTTTCATCGCTTGTAGAGTCGCTGCTATCACTTGGAATGGAGTTTCGGCTTGGTGTAAGATTCCGAACATATTCTCCTTTTCGATTTCGGATCTCCTTGGTTTACACAACTCTCTCAGGGCTTCGGACAATAAGAAGGAAGCGGTTCAAGGCATTGTTATGATAGTGTGCTCGAGTATATGGCGGGCAAGAAATAACCTTGTGTTCTCGAACTCTCCGGTGAAGATCGATAGCATTATGAGCAAAGTTAAGGCATTAGGTTTTCTTTGGTATTCTAATAGATCTAAATGTAAAGGGGTAGATTGGGGAGAGTGGTGCTCGTTTGTAAATATGTAAGGTTTTTGTCTTGTGTGCTTGGTCGGCCCGGTTTGGGTTGGCGGTGTTGTTAATGAAATATACCTTTCAAAAAAAAATCTACTATTTGTATAACAATATATTTTTTCAGATCTATCATCTTTAAGTAAGAGTCGGGTAGAACTTGAAAATAATTGAATGTTAAAGTCATGGTCAGTTATCTTTTTCTCTAAGTCATTAATCACATATAATTACTCATTATAATTATATTTTCTTTGAAGAAGAAAATAACATCAAAATATTTAATGCACAATTAACTAAAAGAAAATTCCATTTGATTTATCAATTTAATTAGATTACCATCAAATAAAATAATTATTAAATTTGTATTATTGTAGTCACAACTTTCATATTGAGCTATAAATGCAACCATCGGCTTGAATTACTGTACTCACAATTTTCACTTCCCAAAATGACAGAAAACAAACATGAACTTGCTATGGTGGTACCACTTGTGATCACCATTTCAATAGTGATGTTGGGTGTTCTATGGTACAAGTTGACACTTTCGTCCTCCTCGCGGTCGCCACCATTACCACCGGGTCCTCGTTCATTGCCGGTTGTAGGGTACCTTCCATTTCTTGGTCGTGATCTACACAACGAGTTTACTAACATGGCCCACACTTATGGACCCATCTTTAAATTCTATCTAGGAAGCAAGCTTCATGTGGTGATAAACACCCTGGAGCTAGCAAAGGAGGTGGTTCGTGACCAAGATGAGACTTTTGCTAATCGCGATCTTACAGTTGCGGCCTCGATTATAGCCTATGAAGGACAAGATTTGATATTCTCCAAGAATAATGCAACTTGGCGCAACCTTCGTAAGATCTTTGTCCACGAGGTATTAAGCAACAAGAATCTTAAAGCATGTAGTTCTTTTCGGAGGGATGAAGTTAGAAAATCTATCAAGAATGTTTTTAGTAAGATCGGGACCAATGTTGACATCCGTGAAATTGCTTTCTTGACTGAAGCCAATGTCATAACAAGAATGATTTGGGATAATGTATCATATATAGACGAAAAGGGTTTCAATCTCGGAGTCGAGTTACAAACGATGGCGTCGAACATCACCAAAATTTTGGGACATCCAAATTTGTCAGATTTCTTCCCTACTCTTGCTTGGTTTGATCTACAAGGTGTTGAGAGGAACATGAAGAAAGAAGTTAAGAAGCGGGGTCAAATTTTTTGAGAGCATCATAGAAGATCGAATCAAATCTAATAACAAAATGTCACCAGATGGAATTCGACATGAAGAAAATAAAGACTTTTTACAAATCCTATTAGATCTCAAGGACCAACAAGATCTTAACATGACACAAGTAAAAGCACTTCTCTCGGTAAGATTTGTTCCTCAACATGATAATCTATGCAAATAGTTTTACATGCTTTATATACGGATAAATACCCCAAATCCCAATATTCTGTTGGGGAATTTCAGAAAACCAAATGCTCAGAGAGGCGTGTAATCACTCTCAGATCAAATTATTTCGGTGGTTCACCTGAATAATTCAATCGGACACAACTCTGATTTTGAGAAATTGAACCAGGGTATGTGTTTTTGTGTAATTGTCTGAACTAGAGAATTGTGACCAAAAAAACTGTATGCGAATTTTGGAGTTAGGGATTTTAACTGCCATTAGGCAGCTCGACCCCCGCCAGGGGCTGCCGCTCCTTGGACCCTGCTCCCAGGCGCGCTGCCCCCTTGGAACCCCCGTACACTTCGAATTATAATAACTCAAACAAGCGTGTACTCCCGCACCTCCTAACTTGCTTGATGTGTATTATTATTCGCTTTGATCACCAAGTCAATCCCCGATTATACTAAAATATCTAACATATTCTTCAGTGATGCGTCTGTTATCCCTCCATATATAGTGGATGTTGGTAATTCGTCGGTGAAATCTTTACCCACACATTTTGTTTTTCTCCATGACCCTTCACCACTGACGGTCCCATCCTTCACTAAGACGCGTATGAGGTCGTATGATTTGTAGTGATGCTTAGCTTGAGTGTAACTAATGTTTTTTTGGTCCCCTTGTAAGGAAAACTATCATATTTAACCCTTTGTCGTATTAGGACTTTATGATTGCAGGAACATAAACAACGGCCACACTAATAGAATGGGCAATGGCGAATATTATGCGGAATCATACAGTGTTGAAAAAGATTCAAGAAGAATTGGTTGAAATTGTTGGACTAAACAACATGGTTGAAGAATCACATCTCCCAAAACTACAATACTTGGATGCAACTATTAAGGAAACATTTCGGTTGAATCCTATAGTTCCTTTTCTAGTCCCAAGGGCGCCGAGCAAGGATTGTGTGGTGGGTGGATACACAATTCCAAAAGGGTGTAGCATCTTTTTGAATGTTATATCAATCCACCGGAATGCTCAATACTGGGACAATCCCTTGGACTTTAATCCTGAGAGGTTCTTGGCTAACAAAGGGACAAACAAATGGGATTACAATGGAAATGATTTAAAGTTCTTCCCATTTGGATCGGGAAGAAGATTGTGCCAAGGTATTCCATTGGCTCAGAAAATGCAAATGTTTATCTTGGCTTCGCTCTTGCACTCGTTCGACTGGAGTTTGCCTAATGGTGAAGAGCATGACCTTTCTGAAAGTTTTGGTCTTACTTTAACTAAAAGAAAACCACTCATAGCTATCCCATATCAAAGATTGCCTGATGCAAGCCTCTATATGTAATATTTTAATACTTGCCCATATGGTTAAAACTGTAATAAGAAAGCTAGAGACTTTGTGTTTCAACACAAGTACATCTTGTGGTTCAAAGTGTATTTTTAAGGTATTATGTTTTCAAAACTATTACAGGTTGTAACCATGAATTCAAACCCAGAAAAACAAACCTGTGGTTGGAGACCAAGATTCAATCACTTATGTTGTTAATGTGTATGAAAATAAAATTGGGGTCTCTAACCCCGGGTTCATGGTGGTGTTACATTGATGTTAGTTAAGGGTTGGTTATAAATGTAACTTAGATCTAACCCCATTATCTTGACACTCGGTGTTCATTTTTTTTTTACTTTGTGCACCATGTTCGCGATGTTAAAGTGTAAAATGATCGATTAAAACCGATGAGCTACCAAAATTCGATTTCGATAGTCATTCAAATAATGAACACCCTTAATAGATGATGTGTAAGTAGTGGTGGACTCGGAAATTATTTAATAAGGGGAGTGGAGATTTTTTAGGGGTAGGAATAAGAGTTTTTAGTGAATAAGAGTGTGTGTGCTAGACATGCAAAAAAATCGGCCTAGTTTGGGTAGGAATAAGAGTTTTTAGTGAATTTGATTAATTACAAAATACCCTTATTTTAAATAACTTAATAAATAGAGTAAATTGCTAAAATAGTCCCTAACGTTTGTTCACATTTGCTAGATCCATCCAAAAAAAGATTTTTTCTCATATGAACCACTGAGGTTTCAAAAAAGTTGCTAAATCCATCCAAACTTCAGGGACGATTTTAGCAATTTAATAATACAAACTTTTTTTGGATGTATTTAGCAAATGTGAACAAACGTCAGGGACGATTTTAGCAATTTACTCTATTTTTTTTATTTTCATCTTTTTATTATATCTCTTAATTAACATAAAATCAATTTATTTTTTTATTTTCATCTTTTTATTAAATTTCTTACTTTAATTTCTTATTTAACATAATTTCTTATTTGTTCATTTATAAAATAAAATACACGTTCTTGCTAAACATGTAACAAATTATGTAACAAATTACGTTAAACGGAACATAGCAAGAACTAGTAGATTTTATGTTAAATAAGAAATTAAATAAAAAGATGAAAATAAAAAAATAAATAGATTTTATGTTAATTAAGAGATATAATAAAAAGATGAAAATAAAAAAAATAGAGTAAATTGCTAAAATCGTCCCTGACGTTTGTTCACATTTGCTAAATCCATCCAAAAAAAGTTTGTTTTATTAAATTGCTAAAATCGTCCCTGAAGTTTGGATGGATTTAGCAACTTTTTTGAAACCTCAGTGGTTCATATGAGAAAAAATCTTTTTTTTGGATGGATCTAGCAAATGTGAACAAACGTTAGGGACTATTATAGCAATTTACTCTAATAAATATCATAAAGCTTGTCATCTTCTCCAAAAATCTGCCGCATCGGAAATATCTTCAGGTGGGCGCCATTTACACATTTTTTTAAGTTATAGTTCAAACACATTTTGCTTCAACTATTCTTCTAATAGTAATTTCATGAGAGCGCTCTCAAAAATCTCGGGGGGGGGGGGGGGGGGGGGGTTTCAAAATTTATCACATATATACTTAAAGATGCAAGAAAAAATGAGGTGCGCCCCCTCCTCCATGTAAGGTGGGCGTTCGCATATGAAGGTGCACACATGGGCTATTATTAATAACTAGTTTCGGGTATGGAGTCAGTTCCGGAATCGCTTTTGATGAGATGGAACCGGGTATGCTATAGTTGGTTTGGCTCCGAGCAGGAAAAAAAACCAGACCCTATATACTCGAGTTTGGGTAGACTATAGAACCGATTCTTAAAAAAAACGAGTATTAAAATAGTATTGCAGTTGGATTACTAGTTTGACTAAAAACATCAATAGAAAATTATATGATTACTAGTTTATAATAATCATTTGTCTTACGATTAAGTTTTAGTTGTTGGGAATTCCTAGTCTAATCTGTGGCTTACATGCGTGAAGGATGGCTAGGAGGATTGCTTGGAGTGCAAGACAAGTAATAAACAATATTAATTAATTAGTGAATATTATCTAAGGTTCCTATACGTGTTAGGTTAGGAAGTGTGTTTAGATAATTATTATGTAATTAATTAATAGGTTTCCTAGTTATAGTCTAATAGGTTTCCTAGTTATAGTCTAACGTGTTTAGGTTAGCTATATATACCAATCAAATTGGTAGGGAAAATTGTAATTTGGAGTTTTTGAGTTAGATTTCTCCATAATAAATTCGTGGGTGTTTAACCGTGAAGAATCGTATTCCGATTACAACATTCTGTACCAATTAATCCCTTTAATTGGTATCAGAGCAGAACAGCTAGATCGAAAAAAGGGACCTGCGATAGTTAATCAACCAACGAAACAAGAGGTTGATTGACTTCTAAAGTTACCATACCTGCGAGCAAAGGGGGTGGTTGACAAGGAAAGACTGAACCTGCGAGTGAAGGGTGTTCGGTCAGATTTACAGGAAGAACTCACCGGAACTGTGTATTGATCGGAACAGAAGATCGGCACTGAAAGGAGTAGCAGATTTAATCGGTTCTGCAGCAGCTCTTACCAGACGTAATCAGGCCAGAGAAACTTGGTTGTGGGCGATTGGGGTACGGTGAAACAGGACTTCGATAGCAAGGAACAACGTTAAAAGGTTTTTTTCAAGACAACACTGACGTGGTGCTTTAACTTGTCAAAGCAAGGTTAATTGCTTTGTTTTGTCATACAATACCAATCATCATTAATTAATTCCTTTTAATTTTGCACATTGCCTTGGTTTTTTAAAAAGTTATTTTTAGTACCAATTTTTGGCTTTAACTATTGAGTTGAATTTGAAAACAAACCGATTACAACCGCGTTAAAAGGGTTGTATCAGTAAAATTGATTCACCGGGGACTACTAAAACCTATAGCCGACGAAAGAAACGTACGATGGTTGTGGGTGAAGGTTCGAATGCTCCGGTAAAAGAAACGAATCCAGGTTCGTTTCAGTGTCCGATGTTAACTTCAACAAATTACACGATCTGGAGTATACGTATGGAAGTTATTTTTGGGATTCATGGAGTTTGGGATGTGATTGATCCGGGTTCCGATGATGCGAAGAAAAATAACATGGCGAAGGCTCTTTTGTTTCAATCGATACCAGAGGAACAAATTTTACAGATCGGGAATTTGAAGTCAGCAAAGGAGATGTGGGAAGCAATTCAGTCAAGAAATCTCGGTGCGGAACGTGTGAAAGAAGCAAGACTTCAAACCTTAATAACTGAATTTGATGGTTTGAAGATGTGGGATACCAAAGTTGTCGTCTATTGCTTCTAAGGCGGCCACACTAGGAGAAAAGATTGAAGAACGAAAAATGGTCAAGAAATTATTCACTAGTTTGCCAAGGCGGTTTATACATATTGTGGCCTCGCTTGAACAAGTTTTTGACTTGAAAACGGTCGGGTATGAAGATGTGGTCGGTAGACTAAAAGCTTATGAAGAGAGGATCAAAGAAGAAGATAACGCATACGACAATTCGGGTAAGTTAATGTTTTCTAAATCTGAATCTTCTTCTAGCTGTGGACGTGATTCTGGTAGAGGTCGAGGTCAATGGTCAGGATAACACCCAAAACCGTGGTCAACAAGAAGATAATAAAACCCGAGGCAACGGAAAGCAAAAGGATAAAAAGCGTGATTTATCGGGAATAAAGTGTTACCGGTGTGACAAATATGGACACTTTGTTTCAAGATGTCCGGATCGATTCAAAAATAATGAGGCGAACATGGCACAAGCCGAGGAACAAGATAATGGGGTTGATGGAACAGTTTTTATGATGAAGACCGATCAAGAAACTATCTTTTTAAACGAAGAAAAGGTTTTGCCAAAGAAATTTGAAGCCGATACTAGCGAAAAAGATGTTTGGTACCTTGATAACGGAGCCAGCAACCACATGACGGGTAACCGGAGTTATTTTGCAGAGCTAAACGAGCGAATAACTGGAAGCGTGAAGTTTGGTGACGGTTCGCGTGTGACGATTAAAGGAAAAGGGTCGATTTTATTTGAAGGTAAAACCGGTGAACAAAAGCTTTTAAACGATATTTATTATATTCCAGATTTGCAAAGTAACGTGATGAGTTTGGGTCAAGCAACCGAATTTGGATGTGAAATTCGAATGAAATATAATTTTCTAACGATGTTTGATAGTGGTGGAAAATTATTGATGCGAGTGGCTCGTTCGAAAAATCGTTTGTATAAGGTGAAATTGAAAGTAGGCAGTCCAGTTTGTCTTATGGCGAAAATCAGTGAAGATTCGTCATTATGGCATGAGAGGCTCGGGCATGCTAGTTTCAAGACCTTAGAGCAAATCAATGGGATGGTTTTTGGAGTTCCAAAGATTCGTCACGAGAATAAGGTGTGCGAAGCGTGTATGGTTGGAACACAAATGCGAAAACCGTTGACAAAGAAGGCACTAGCGAAAATCAAGTTCAAGGAGATGCGGGATCTACTTGGCGTTGAAGACCTCCCGTATACGACTCAGAAATTCAGGGGGTGAATGTTGGGAATTCCTAGTCTAATCTGTGGCTTACATGCGTGAAGGATGGCTAGGAGGATTGCTTGGAGTGCAAGACAAGTAATAAACAATATTAATTAATTAGTGAATATTATCTAAGGTTCCTATACGTGTTAGGTTAGGAAGTGTGTTTAGATAATTATTATGTAATTAATTAATAGGTTTCCTAGTTATAGTCTAACGTGTTTAGGTTAGCTATATATACCAATCAAATTGGTAGGGAAAATTGTAATTTGGAGTTTTTGAGTTAGATTTCTCCATAATAAATTCGTGGGTGTTTAACAGTGAAGAATCGTATTCCGATTACAACATTCTGTACCAATTAATCCCTTTATTAGTTATTAGGTTATGATATAATAGAAAGTTGTATTTTTGTAGGATGCCTAGAAAGTCATTCTAGTCACTAGATTGTGTAATGGGTGGCTAAGAATAAATGAGGGGATTCACAACTCAAAAAGAGACACCTAACTTGAATTAAGGATATTATGGTCCATTCAAGGTAATAAATTCTCTCTCTTCTACTTCCACCATTTTTTTAAAACGTTAATAACTGGTAGTCTATTTTAATGATAAGTGTTGAAAAGAAACTTCAAGAAGAACGTTAGTAGCTGGGAAGTGACTAATAACAGAACGAGTCAGCTGGACTCGATAACGATCAGCTATCGCAAAGATTAAAGCCATCTACCCAAAACATGTGATTCATAGAGAGAATATTATCAATACATGTGGAGTCTCACTGGTAATGGAAGACTCCAAGTGAATGCCTTCTAGAAGCAAATGAAGCTTGCACAAGTTGACAATTTGTGCATATACTTCAAAGGGATAAACTGCAAGTTGACAATTGGGATAAATAAACAATAAACTATTGTTTATTTATCCCCCCCCCCCCCCCCAAGCTTGAACCTTTTCCCTGTAAATAGCAATACAACCGAAGAAGGAAGACAACTGATTTGAAGAGAGCATTTAAACAGTTCAAAATCTTTTCTCTCCTCTATCACCAAACCTAGAACTCAACTCTTCCATCTAGGTAGAATTTTTATGTATTTTAACTAGCAAACACATTTATCATTCATTCTTGTAAAACATTTACATTTTGAATAACAACATAAAAGTTGTATATCTCCAAGATTGTTCGGTATTGATTTCAACTTCCACATAGAACATTTGGTTAAATCTATTTTATTGAAATAATTAATTACTTTATTCATCGTTTAATGAATCTGGGACCAACAATAACTCTTTAATACAACATTATTTAAAAAAATACACAAAAAACAAGTGTTTTTTATCTTTAAAACGAGTAAACTATTGCTATACTTTTCAAAAAAAGAAATAAAAAACTCAGATGTGTAAAACACAATGAATTGAAATCTGGTGAGATGCGGCGTAGCAGCAGACCAACATTACATGCACATGATATACGGAGAGAACACCGATGCAATCATTAGACAAACTGACATATTCCTTACGAATTTTGATCATGGATATTTTGAAGGAGTGTTGTGCAGAGGAGGTGGTGGTGATTGGGGTTTTGATGGAGGTTAAAGTTGGAGTGGGGCTTTTGTGTGGGGATAATAATGTTGTCTGTGGTGGATCAAAATACTCTTCATCCTTATTTTTATACTTTACCATGTGTAAGACCAAGATGCATTCTTAGACTTCCTACAAAGATCAAACTTCATATTTTATCATTGACCTTGGTTATTATTTTATCATAAAAAAAATAAAGAACAAAAGAGATAAATGTAAAATAATATGGAGAAAGAGAGGCACATACATGTTTAGAACAAGAAGTTTTGAGAAAATATTATGACATGAACATATGGGTTGTTTTATTTTAGTAATGTGATATGTATAATCACATCAAAACTCTAAATCTATTTTTTTACTATTTTAATTAAGCATAGTTTACGGGTCTTTTGTATTTTCTATTTCTATATGTCTAAACACACCGAGTTGCTTGTAAGATACTCAAGATTGGCTCCGCTGAAAGCTTGAATCGAGTAGAGTTAAACAAGCCCGAGCCTAAAAAGGGTGTTTGTAAAACATGCCTAAGCATGAGCTTTTTTTCTAATTTTAGGCTTGACCAGGCTAGCGAGCATTAAACTACTATTAAGTTAAAAATAATTGACTTAATATTAACTGACAAAATACATGTTAAGTTAATTAGTATAAATATCCGATTTGTATTAATGAAATAGGTGTAAAGGTGTATAAATCAATTAGCAATTAATAACCAGCCCAATTCGAACTTTATAAATAAGGCCATGTGCTGTGAGCGTCATCCGCCTAAAACATCAACAATATCAGCACCCACACAACATTACACAAGGGCGTGAAATTTGGGTGGTGGTGTGAAGGCCATCACGATTCACATGTGTGAGGCGCGAGCTGTGTGTTTTTAGTTATCTACTAAGTATATTAAAACAAAACATGTTTTGGCCACTTGGCAGCATCTTAAACATGTTATTGCCACGTGGCAATGAAATACTCCTTATTGATTTTGTTTAGCGGTAAAAGCTTTTTCCTCTCAGTAATTCCTCTTATTTCCCTTTCCTTTTCAGCCATATCATTCACAAACCCTGATTCTCATCTATCTCTCAACATACTAAGAAAAGATGCTGATATGTGTTATGAACGGTTAAAGGATATCTCGTGTTTTACATGCCTAAAAAAACATCAAGGATCACTCTTTTTAATGGTATGTTAAATTTGTTGGAAGTTTTTTATTCTTAATTTTTATCCATGTAGATGTTTGACTTTGAAAAATGTTTATTGCAGGTAAAGTGTTGAATGGGTTTTTAACTAGAAGTCGATTAAGAGTTGATGTTATTTTGTAGGGTTTGTCTTGAGAATAGAGAATTGGGTACGTGTAACATTTGAAATCGAGCCATCGGCCCATGAAGTCGGGCTTGAAAGGATTAAAGCATCTTGCATGAGGCATGCAAGCAAGTGCTAGAGTTGTTGTGTTAATCTTCACATGGAAAACCCAATTAAGAAACACAACCACAATGATATGTGCGCTTTTGTTATTGAGTTGTTGGCTTATTGTCACCTTTTTACAGGGTTTAAACATCACTTCATTTTGTCGATGCTAGCGGTGTTGGCTCAGGAGCTCCGCCTCTACAAGTTTCAGGTGCTTGATACTGATAAAGGCTTCTCTCCTTTTCAAGTAGATTGTACTGAAATTGTCAGTGATCAACCGCTGGAAAAGTTCAATCCCAATGATGGCGATGGTCTCCACATGATTTTTACTAAAAGGTCTTATGAGCTTTCTGTTGGGATTCAGTCACATTTGCAACGGAAGTAAGTGACAGACTTTAATCGTTATTCATGGTTAACAAGAAATGGATATGCAGAAACAGTAAAGGATCAAGGGTAATCGAAGAGAATGAGAGGACAATTCTAAAGAAACAGAAATTGTCTTGATACCGGAACATGTTGCCGGATATCACATATATATACATAGGTTTGGCGGTTTCATTTGGCGGGAATAACTGCCTATAGCAGTTTAAATTATACCCGCTTATCACCATCACCATAAGATATCATACATATTGGAAATATATAAGTTATAATACTAATACAAACATAACAGCATAATTAAGTTTAATTATATATCTAACACAACCCACTAAATGTAACAACCCTCGGAAAGATCCATAAACAGAATCCGAAGTATGCACGATAAAACTTGAAAACCTGATGGTTGATGAAACGACCCGCACAAAAGTACCTTTAGTAGACTCGTAATTATAAATCGAACCATTTAAGATCAAGACTCAAACATACGCGATAAGCACCAGCACAAAAATCGAGGAAAACACACGATTGGACGAAAAGGGCGGCCAAGGACACGCGTCACGACACTGCGACAAGTGTCAGACCTACGTGGGACACGTGGCGACCGAAGCCAGGTCAACCCTCCCCGCGACACGCGCCAGGGAAGGCCTGACCGTGCGCGACACGCGGGAGGTGCCAGTTTGGGGTATATAACAAGCAACAGTGGGACTGAAGTCTGTGCACCAGTTCGATCAACTTTTGACGAACTTAATCAGGAAGCTGTTAAACTAGAAAACTTAACGATTAAGTAAACTTAATGATTAAGTAAACTTAGTGGCTAAGAAAACTTAATGGTTAAGTGAACTTAGTAATTAAGAAAACTTAATGGTTATGTAAAACTTAGCAGTTAAGAAAACTTAGCAGTTAAGAAAACTTAGCGGTCAAGAAAAAACTTAATAGCTAAGAAAACTTAATAGCTAAGGAAACTTAACAGTTAAGCAAGCTAAGTAAGTTAATTAATCAGCTAATTAAGTTAATTAATTAATCGACTACGTAAATTACTTAATTAAACAGTTTAGGAAAAGTAATCAGTTAAACAGCTAAGTGAGATAATCCGTTAAAAAGCCAAGTAAACTTGATAGCTAAAACAATTAAGTAAACTTAATATATAAGTAAACTTAAGCAGTAAGAAAAACTAAATAAATAAAAGGAAACTTAATAATTAAGAAAACTTCCTAGCTAAGAAAGGAATTTTCCTTACCTATAAATAGGAGCCTAGGATTTCATTATTCCTTGCTCATTTCTTTTCTTCTTCTCTCTATACGTTGGTGTTCTAACCAATAATCACCGATGCGATATTCTGTCCGATCGATTCGGGAACCAACTAACGAATGCCAAAGTGCTGTCTAAATAAGACTATACTTTGTGAATTTCGTTAAGGTTCTGATCTCGTAACCATCGTTAGGTTTGATGTGGTTTTACACTAATACGTATTCCACTCTGTTAAACTAAATATTTAACTATCAGAAAACTCCGGTCCATAAACCTACTATCAAACAAGATGTATGACCATCAGAAGACTTAGAATCAAGATGCTTGTTTAATCAAGACTATACGCTAACAAGGTGAGTCATTCTGTTTTTATCAAAGTTGTTTTGTAAGACCCTAAATGTTTTCCAGTTATAATTACAGGGATTAAGTCTTTGCAAATCTTTAATTACTGGCAGTAAGTGGGGGTATTGTGCACATTACTACTGATTTATCACTCTTAGGTGGGCGAGCCTAATTAGTGATATGTCCACAGTCATATATCCGGTCGAGTGACAACTGGACCAGATAATTATAAGATAAGGGGCAAATGTAAACACTCTTAATGCTGTAAATTATAACAAAGTTGTAAATTGCAGTGATTAAGTCTTTGCCAATCTTGAAGGAGCAAATGTAAAAACTCTTAATACTGTAAATTATAACAAATGTGTTTTTGTACAAAAATGAACTCACTCACCAGTATTTCATGCTGATCAAATCTTTTTAAAACGCGTTTCAGGTGATTACAGTAGATTGGAATAAGAGTGATGATACGGCACCGAAAGGCTTAAAGAAGTGGCTTATTTTATCAATTAAATTAAATTAAGAAAATGTTGTTGCATATATTCGGGTTTATCCCATATTAGAGCTACCTTGGTAAAACATGGGTTTATTCTCATCTGTTTAATAAATAAAATCCGGTGTTTCTAAACTCTGGTATTTTCCTAACTCACGGTCCTGATGAAATTTTTCCACTGCAATATTTTCAGAATAACCACCGGTACCACTTGACTGCTCACGGCTCCCGTCTAGGGTGTGGTCGGGGGTCGTGACTCTAAACTTGATTATGCTTTGCAGCATACATGACACTCCGGTTAGCTTCATCTACGGCCTTCCTTGCTTGATTGAAGTCAAATCTACGTCGCTTCTTCTGCATCTTCATCACACCTTCCCAGTCATTTCCGGCGAATAGGGCATAGTGTTGACAGGCTTCTTCATCTCGAACATCACCGTCACTGTAACATACGAAAATTCGCAACACTAAAAAAAAGATAGTTAAATTAATTGATTTATTGTACTTAATACATTACATAATCTATTACATTACATGATTATCGACAACTAACTTATTTGATAACATAATTAACACTATTGTATTAAATAAATATCACTAAATAACAATATTAATAATAAGGAAGTAAATTTCAATTGTCTTTTAGAAAATTGATAATTTACAAATATATCGTATATATATGTTGTCACACCCTGACTTTTGCGGAAGCGTATGATGTGTGACTGGTTTAATATCATTGCATTCAATGGTAATAAACAACTACATGATCAAAACGATGTTCATCCATTCATAAAATTTGAGTATTACAAACACTGATTATTCAAGTTTTTAAAACACAACCTTCAACTAGGTTACAAACCCAAGAGTGGATGACATCTAAACTTGAAGTCTACTTCTAGTTACGACACCCGCGCCCAAGATCCATCATGTTACCTGAAATACATGTAATTTTGGAAAACATCAACAAAAGTTTAGCGAGTTCATGCGTCTTGTTTGTGAGTACTGTAATCTTGTAAATCTTTGAGAGACTCCTTTGTAAACAGGTATGAAAAGCGTGTATGAACATAATTGTTTTACAAGGACTTTAAGGCATGTGAGGACATAGGGAACACTCGTAATGAGTAGGCTTATACCCTTGTCGATTTTCCTCGACTGTGTCGATTAACCTCGACTGTGTCAATTTACCTTGACTCTGTCAATTTCCCTCGACTATGTTGATTACCCTCGACTGTGTCGATTACCCTCGACCGTGTCGATTAACCTCGACTGGGACTCCGAAGCACTACTTGGTACTAGTTGTGACCATGAGTGGGGTTCGGTCGTACCCGTTAGATCTAACCCTCGTCCCTAAGTAAGTATTAATGGCATTTCAATATTAAGTCTATGCTCACATGATCTAGTATTTCATAGGCATTTCATACCGTTTAAGCATTCGTACATGTATTCCACCCCCGAGAGTTATAAAACCAAAAACAGTTAAGAGAAAAGGGGGAGCATGAACTCACAGTTTTGCGTCTTCAGTACTCGTAACTCAAACCTCGTCAGCAAACACGACTACCTACAATGCGCTAGGGTCTATTAGACGAGCGGGCCATGCCTTGCCTTAGTATTCATGTTTTGAGTTATGTTTCTTTTGTGTCTCGATATTATTCCAAGGTTTCGTGACAATACTTCTCAAATATTTATTTTCGTATTTCCTTCCCAAGGATGGGAGTATTTCATACTTGTGTATTTGTATTCTCGTATTGTAGTTTCCAGAATAATATATTTTCAAGAAAATATATATTTTTCCAAACATCATATGTCTTCAAAATATACTAAGAAAATATATTTTTATCTCCCAAAAATAATATATTTTTTTCTTGTTTGAAAATATGGCATAACTCGGTAATATGTACAAAAATCATCTTTTCACTTCTTGTATCCAAAACAATATTTGCCAAAAATATATTTGTAATGGTATTTTCCGGAGTGTTTCATAAGTTACGTTCTATCGTTCGGTTCTATAATATTGTGTGTGTAACTTATATATTATCCCTTGATTTTCTTGGTATTATTTTGTATTGAAGATTTCTTGGTATCGTGTTAAGTTATATTATTTTAAATCCTAAAATAGTGCAACTATTACACAAAGTATACACATAAGCACGCACAATGTGTCTTTAATGTAAGAATATATATTCTAAATATATATTTATCCATTTTTATTTACAAAAACCAACCTCCAATGCTTGTATTTTTGTTACAAAATTATGGCGAAATTTGTATTTGAAAAACATAGTTTAAAATACACTAGTAAACACTTATTTAGAAAATATTTTCTAAGTGTTGGTATTTTTAGAAAATTTCGCCATAGTTTCCCCTAAAAATGGAGGTGTCCATGCTATTTAGCATATCATTTTCTTTTCAAAATCAATCAAACAATCAACAACAATTCACTAAACAATATTACAATACAACATGAACTTGATCTTTCACAAAAACTCGTAGTAACTTGGTAAAGTGTTTAGTAGCCTTAGTTACCCTCTAAAATATATTTACTTCTTGGTAAACTTCATTCTTGAAAAGATTTAGTGTTTACAACTTGTAAACACATTTTACAAAAATGTTTATTTATAACATCTTCATGCCTCATAAGTATTTCTACACTTATTTTTATCACCAAAAATAGTGTAAGTTCAAGTGCAAACCATGATCTTCTAAAAATCATATTTTTAAACTTGGTTCTTTTGGAAATCATTCACAAATCTTGGATTTACAAGATTATTAGCTTACTTTGTTTATTACTTTTTCAAGAATCATCTTGTTTTCAAGTTCATGTTTAATCAAGAAGATGATCATTTTGTATAAACACATAATCATCTCCTAACTTGCTAAATCATGTTTTTAATCATGATCTAGCAAGTTCCATGTAATGATCAATATCAATATCTCTAGTAATCAACAAGCAAACATCATCCATATGCTAAACAACATCATTCTATTCATTTTTCAACAAGATTTCATCATATGAAGGCTTTATGTTCAAGATTCATGTGTATGTCTTTTAGTGTTCTTATGATTTTCAACATACTACAACTTTTAACCACTAAGAATAGAAGTAAACAAGAGTTAAAAAGAATCTTACTACTAGCTTTAAGCTAGGTAAGAACAATGATGAAAATGGAGTGGATAAAAGCAATTTATGGAGGTCCTTCAAGATCCGTTGCTTGCAACCTTCCTAATGTAGGATCGCGGTACGACCTGAATGAGTCGATCAGAAGAGTTGTGTATCCGAATCAGAGGCGGAATCAATGAAACGGACTGTCACACCCCGATATTTCCACGTATTACCGGTGGGCCCGGTGGGGAGTATCGTGACGTAGTTGATATCATCTTAGTCAAACAACACAAATTTAAATGCACAGCGGAAGCAAAGATAGATTCATTTCAACTTTAATAAATTGTAATATTAAATATCACGAAATAGTTGAAACGGATCCACAGGCGGATCAAAAATAAAAAGAAGATATTGTTCAACAGTTTATTTGACATCCAAGCTTGCGAGACTTATTGTGGACGCTAGAAGACAGCCAGCCTAGTACGAGTAGTACCTGCACTTAACCTTTTGGAAAATACGTCAGTTTACACTGGTAAATACAATTTAACTGACTCATTTTGAAAAGGTTTGAAAATTGATTTGAATGCACGTGGCACAAAACATTTTATAACTTGGGATAATTATGTGAATATAATCTTGTAAGTGAATTACATGTTTCTTATGCGTTCAGTAGCCCGCTCCGTAGACCGGGTTAAAGATCAATAGACACACCACATTATTTGGTTAGGCACTGACGGGTGTACGCCTACACCCCGTGCTTAGGTCGTGGCCATCTCGTAAGATGATGCCAAGGATATCCGGGACATGGTCATTAACCCCCCAAAGGCTTTAAGCAACAAAACATTTCAAATGAAGCATATCAATGATTTAACCCCTATTCGATTAAAGATTCAATGCCCGACCAAGCGGTATTTTATATACCATACCCCAAGCCCGTATAGGGAAAATAAGTTAAAAGTATTTACCTTTGTAAGTATAAATCACAATTAGCGAGTGCGGGTAGCTTTTACTGGTTCTCCTATTCTGGAACAAAGGTTTATAATAACCTATTAGATTTCTAACGGGTCTTTATTTAAGCCTAAGCTTAGACCGGTTAGTTTTTAATGAAGATACGGTTCAAACGCACGATTAAGCGAAGACCGGAATGGAATGTGATTTAGACCCGACAAGTTTGAAGACTTGTATAATATGGGTAAACTAAATACATTCTGGATTTTGAGACAAGAATGATAAGGTTTGACCCATTTCGGTCAATTTATGCAAACTAGTTACATAAACCGAACCGAACGCGAAAAGGGCGTCACGGGTAACCATAAGAGTCATATGCAAGTTCACTGAGTTAATATGCCTTAAACATGTTGTGATATCAGTAAGGTATCTTCTATTATGCCCCAAACGGATTTAAACTCAAATTATGCCTCATAAGGGCATTTTGGTCATTTAAAAGATTACAAAAGAGTTAAATTAGTAATCTGAGTTACAGATCTGATTAAATCAGTAAATACACTTAATTTAATAAGTTATAACAGTAGGGTATGACCTATATGTGAATTTTATCATTTAAACCAAACTATGCACCTTAGGGGTATTTTGGTAATTTCACTTAGGCTTAAAAGGTCAAAACTGGAAACCTGAGTTTAAAAACTTTTACTTACTGTTAATATATAAAAATATACTAAAAATATCAGTAGGTATCAACCTTATATGTTTAAAATAGTTTTAATACATACTATGCGTTAAAAACGCTTAAAAAGGCGATTTGGAGCCATTTCCGGGTTTTAAAAGGAAAGCTGATATTTTTATAATTCCAGAAGGCTCAAAATATTTTATTTATCAAATAAAATTAGTAGAAAAAGGTTTGGGGTCAAAAGGATTTGTAAAACTCATTTTATGGCTTAAAAGGGCAAAACCGGCATTAACCGATTTAAACTTAGAGACCTATGTTATGCTCAGCCAAAAATTAAATAAAAATCTTCAAAAATCCCAAAATATTATATTACATCAGTGGGTAAAAAGTTTGATATCAAAAAGTGGGTTTAGATAGGCTATATGCTAATTACGCCATTTATTTAATAAGAAGCTTTCTAATTACGCTAATAAGCATAACTCTAAATCTAGACCTCAAATTGATGTCAAATTTTAGGTGCAAGTTTATAAATCAGTAACTAAGGTTTCTACTCTTTTACTTTTTCAAAAATCACGTTTTGTAGTCAAAAGGGCATAATAGTCAACATTTAAGCACTTAACGGAAACATGCATATGAATCGGATAACTATTGAACCAAGTTGTATAATCTCAGAGAGTTATACTTATATGAAACCTGGTCCAAATAAAGCTCTAAGGCATTTCTAAAACATGCATAAACGGGTCAGAACTGAAAGTCAAAGCAAAAGTCAATTTATGCGACTTTCGGTTCCGATCCGGGTCTTAAACTGAAAATTGTCGGGTTGAACATGTTTAAACATGTTCTTACATTAATTACCAAGTTATATGAGTGATCAAACAGGTTGCATGTCTCCTACATTGCTAATTATGCATTAATTTGAAAATAAGCATTCTGTTGACTTTTTAATAACAAGTTTGACCCGACAATTTACCTAGTTAGAGTGGGAATCAGAGAGTACCCTTTTAAGGGTTTATTACCCACATAAATACCTACTTATAGGTACTTTCAATTCGAGATTTGACTGAACAGATTTTATTTAATCTCGAAGTCAAACGTTTATTACGACGGTTTGACTTTTAGCTAATTACATAGGCTAAACTGAATTAGGAAGGGTTGAGAATACTTACAAGAGTCCTAATCACGACTAGGGAGCCTAATGAATCCTTGTTGCTGACCAGAGAGCTCCAGAGGTGAGTCTTGTGAACTTTGTAAATGAATGAACAAAATTGCTACAACTTCAAGTCCTTTATATATCAATTTTGATCTTCTAGGATGATGCCAAAGAGGTCTACACATGTTACCAAATCAGTACAAGTGCCCCCTATGCATGTTAAACCATTGGAGCCGCCCCTGGTATGTAAAACAAGAGTGCAAAGTCGGTTTCAGAGGTCTGACTGGCAGCTGTTTGCTCTTTCTGTCGCTGCTGCTTGTTCGCGGGCCGCGAGAAGCCCCTCGCGGGGCGCCTAAAACCGGCGCAACAGGTTAAAAATGTTTCATTTATTACATTTCAGTCCCTGGTCCTTTGTAACGTGGTTTTGGTTGTTTTTCTTGCACTTTTGACCCTCTAACTTGATTTTTAAGGACCCTAGGACTTTTACAAACTTGGTTAAGTCCTTGGTTAACTTTGTGCTTACCCGAAAAGTCACAAATTTCAACGTTGACGCTTCTAACCCTTCGTGTACGGATTTGATCATATCTTTCTCATACGATAACGAAACTTTATGAAATTTTTATCACATATTCTAGTGAGTATATTTTATCGTTACAAAGCTTCGGGTTTGCTAAAAGGTCACTCAGAGGTACACTTTAAACATGTTGACACATTTAACCCCTGTAGTTTGTAATTCCTCACTTTCTTTCATTTTCAGCTTCGTATGATCCATGATTTATTCATTTGAAGGTATAAACATCTTATAGGGCTATTTTAAAATATATTTATCCAATGTTGACACTTTGGACCCTTATATTCACATAGTTTCTCTGTTTGTCAACTTTAGTCCCTCTAAAGTACTTTTTCACCTAGTCAAAGCTTATGACACGTGTCAATACATTATTGGATGTAAATTTTCGAGGTGTTACATCCTCACCCCCTTAAAAGAAATCTCGACCTCGAGATTTACTGAAACAATTGAGGGTATTTTTCTTTCATTGTGGATTCTACCTCCCACGTGTATTCGGGACCTCTGCGGGCATCCCATTTGACCTTTACAATGGGCACATGCTTCCTTCGAAGCTTCTTTACCTGTCGATCTTCAATCGACAATGGTTTTTCCACAAATTTCAAGCCCTCATCTATATGCACATCTGTGTGCGGTATGACTAGCGAGTCATCAGCTAGACATTTCTTCAGATTGCAGATGTGAAAAACATTGTGGATAGCACTAAGCTCTTCAGGCAAGTTCAACTTATAAGCCACTGACCCAACACATTCGATAACCTCGAATGGTCCTATATACCTTGGGCTTAACTTACCTTTCTTACCAAATCGCATCACCCCTTTCCAGGGTGATACCTTAAGCAAAACTTTATCACCAACCTCAAACTTTAGAGGTTTACGCTTTGGATCCGCATAGCTTTTCTGCCTATCCCTGGCAGCTTTCAGGCGGTCACGAATCTGGACAATCTTGTTCGTCGTTTCAAAGACCAAATCAGGTCCTGATAATTGAACTTCTCCTACTTCCGCCCAACAAATAGGTGTTCTGCATTTTCTACCATATAGTGCCTCGAAAGGCGCAGCCTTAATGCTGGTATGATAGCTATTGTTATAGGAGAACTCAATCAATGGCAGGTGGTTATCCCAACTACCACCTAAATCAATCACACATGAACGGAGCATGTCTTCCAACGTTTGGATGGTACGCTCACTCTGCCCGTCAGTCTGTGGATGGTAAGCCGTACTAAAATTTAAGCGCATGCCCAAAGACTGTTGGAAACTTTTCCAAAAATGTGATGTGTATCTCGTATCTCTGTCAGAGATAATTGATACCGGTACGCCATGCAGAGCTACAATCTTATCTACGTACAATTGAGCTAACATGTCCGAGCTATAAGTTTCCTTAATGGGTAGGAAATGTGCTGACTTAGTCAGTCTATCTACTATCACCCATATAGTATCATTTCCCTTCCTTGTCTTTGGCAAACCTGACGGCTTCTGATGCTCAGCTTTGACTTGCGCGCACGTCAAACATTTAGCCACATAGGCAGCTACAGACTTTTTCAAGCCTATCCACCAGTAGTTTGCCTTTAGATCCTGGTACATCTTATCAGCTCCAGGATGAACGGAATATTTGGAGCTGTGGGCTTCCTGGAGGATAACGTCCCGAAGTCCTCCATAAACTGGAACCCATATCCGTCCATTCAACCTTAGGATTCCGTCCTTGTCATAGGATAACTGCTCCTCGGTTACCCCTAGCTTTTCATCAGGGTAGTTAGCTTCCAACACAGCTTCCTTCTGTGCAGCTAACAACCTTTTGTTCAAACTATTCTTTATCTCAATGCTCTTGGCATTGATTCTTATAGGCTTCACTCTTTCCTTCCTGCTTAAGGCATCGGCAACTACATTTGCTTTGCCTGGATGGTATCTTATCTCACAATCATAATCATTTAGAGTTTCCATCCAGCGTCGTTGCCTCATGTTTAAATCCTTCTGATTAAACAAGTGTTGAAGACTCTTGTTATCTGAATAGATCACACACTTGGTTCCATACAAGTAATGCCTCCATAGTTTTAATGCAAATACAACGGCACCCAACTCCAAGTCATGGGTGGTGTAATTCTTCTCGTGCACCTTTAACTGTCGTGAAGCATAGGCAATGACTTTGCCTTTCTGCATAAGCACACAACCCATACTGGTGTGTGATGCATCACAATATACCACAAACTCATCAATTCCGTCAGGCAACGTCAATACAGGAGCGTTGCTCAACTTTTACTTAAGAATGTCAAAGGATTCCTGCTGCTTAGGGCCCCAATCAAACTTAATCTTCTTACGTGTCAACGAAGATAGGGGCGCAGCAATCCTTGAGAAGTTTTCAATAAATCGCCTATAGTATCTTGCTAGTCCTAGAAAGCTGCGAATCTCAGTAGGCGTCTTTGGCTCTTGCCAATTCATAACTGCCTCTACCTTAGCGGGATCCACTTGGATGCCACGCTCACTAACCACATGCCCAAGGAATTGGACTTCTCGAAGCCAAAATTCACACTTCGAAAATTTGGCGTAGAGTTTCTCATGATGTAGAAGTTTAAGAATACAACGAAGGTGTTTCTCATGGTCAGCTTGGTTCTTTGAGTAGATGAGGATGTCGTCAATGAAGACGATGACAAATTTGTCCAAGTAGGGCTTGCAGACACGATTCATGAGATCCATGAATGCGGCAGGAGCATTAGTGAGCCCAAAAGGCATCACTAGAAACTCGTAATGACCATAACGAGTCCTAAATGCAGTCTTGTGTACATCATCATCTTTAACCTTCAATTGGTGATATCCTGACCTCAAGTCGATCTTAGAGAAGTAGCTTGCCCCTTGTAATTGATCGAACAGATCGTCGATCCTGGGCAAAGGATACCTATTCTTGATAGTGACCTTATTAAGCTCACGGTAATCGATGCACAGACGCATCGATCCGTCCTTCTTCTTGACAAACAAGATCGGCGCTCCCCAAGGAGACAAACTAGGTCTAATGAAACCTTTGGCTAGCAGATCATCTAACTGCGTCCTTAACTCCTTCATCTCTGTTGGTGCCAACCTATAAGGTGCTCTAGCAATAGGTGCTGCTCCAGGGATGATGTCAATTCGGAACTCCACTTGCCTATCTGGTGGTAAACCAGGTAGTTCTTCCAGAAAAACTTCGGGATATTCTGAAATGACGGGGATGTCTTCAATCTTAGGCTTTGGCTCATCAATCGTAACCTGTGCCATATAAATGACACAACCCTTCTTCAGACATCTTGATGCCTTGAGCATGGACACTTGGTCAGGCAGTCCATATTGGGTGTCTCCCTGAATGGTAAGTGGTTCACCAGACGGAGTCTTAATTACCACTTGCTTCTTATTGCACACTATCTGGGCTTGGTTATGCGATAACCAATCCATACCTATTACTATATCAAAACCGGCTAGCTTAAAGGGAAGTAAGGATAAAGGAAAAGAGTGGTTCCTAATGGATATAACACATCCATCTAACACAGTTGAGGCGGTTTCTATGGTTCCATCAGCTAATTCCACCTCATACTTCACACTTAAGGCTTTTACAGGCAATTTCAACAATTCACAAAACTTGTTATCCACAAAAGACTTATCCGCTCCAGAATCAAACAATACTCTAGCATAAACATCATTTATGAGAAAAGTACCTGTGATCACGTTGTCGTCCTGAACAGCTTCCTTTGCATCCATCTTGAAGACCCTAGCATTGGTCTTTTTCCCATCCTCAGTTTTCTTGGTGATCTTTGGGCAATTGGACTTAATGTGCCCTTTTTCATTGCAACTGTAACACGTTGCGTCTTTCAGCTTCTTGCACTCTAAGGTCTTATGTTCCGAAGATTTGCAAATCCCACAGGGCCTCGGCTGAGACTGGGATTTCGACTCAAGTCGGCACCTCCCAAAATGGTACTTCTTACAAACCTTACATTTGGGCTTATCTCCAGATTGTTGCCCATCCTTCTTAGATCCAGACCCTTTCTTGTGGTCACTGTTTCCCTTGTGCTTCTTGTCAGACCTCCGTGAACCGTCATCTTCACGCTTCCTTTTCTCGGCATCCGTGTTCCTCAGCGATCTCTGCCTGACCGCGTCCAGTGTGAAGGACAAGGATATATCAGCTACAGACCTGAATGTAGTCGGCCGAGAAGCTTTTACACTTGCTTTAATTTCTGGGGCTAAACCCCCAATGAAACGGGCTATTCTTTTGGGTTCCGGGGTCACCAAATATGGAACCAATCTTGACATGGTATTAAAGCTTGTAAGGTAAGCTTGGCAATCCAGATTCTTCATTACCAAAGACAGAAAATCTGACTCAATCCTTTCCACCTCATGCTGAGGACAGTAGTTCTCCTTGACGAGGGTAACAAATTGTTCCCATGTCATATTGTACAGTGGAATCTTCCCAGTAGCTTGTATCAATGATCTCCACCAGGCTAAGGCCTCACCTTTGAACGATTGAGACACAAACTTTACTACATCCTTATCAGCGCATCCGCTGATATCAACTACAGTATCCATTTCATCCAACCAGGTCATGCAGTCAATCGCTCCTTTCTCCCCAGTAAAGTCTCTGGGTTTGCATGAAACGAAGTATTTGTATGTACAGGACTTACCACGCGGTTCCTGTTTAAGTTCGATTTTCCTTGATGGGACACTTTGCCGGTTCGAGGAGTGATGATCGTCATCATCCTTCTTTGGCTCATCTAGCTTAGAGGGTGGCTTACTATGAGCCTCAGAATGTGTTTTTGGCTTAGAATGGGGTGCTGATTGGGTCCTGCTTCGAGTACTACTCGATTCACTATATTGCCTTTCTATGGCTTTAGGGACGGCGTTGTCAATCAATGTTCGGAGTTCTGCACCAGTTATATTAATCCTGGTGGTGTCATGATTTTCCTTTGGTCGACTGTTGACCTCGTCAGACTCGGCCATGTAGTTGAACTGCTATATAAGATGATGACAATGATTCATTTAAGGAATTATAATATGTCTGTCATCTTGATAATTTATTAACCATGGTAAATAAAGAGCCATACTAGTTAATTTGTTAAGTAATTTCATTCGGGACTTTTATTAGTAACCCTGTTCTAGAATGAAATGTAATATTGGCATAACAGGCCTAGTCACGTGGACAAATCTAAATTATAGATTTAGATCTTATAAGATTTAGTTATTAAGGTTTAAATCAAGGTTCATTACCTTTCTTGACAGGGAGTTTATAGGCTACGACTGTCTTTTGTCTTATATGACAATAGTTATAGCCCGTAGGCATTACATCACAAACGGATGTTTAATTAATAATAAAAGATTTGGATAATTTATTAAAAGAGTGACATGTGTGATTTTGTGGATCACATTAGCCAAGAATGTTAACATGTTTGCAGATGTTAACAGAGATTTGAATCTTTTTAAACAGGTTTTACCATATTGGCCAGGTCTTATGATGACATACAAGCTAGGTCTTACCTTTTAAGATTCTTATTATTTTATTAAAATGGTAAATCTATAAAATGAATGTTATTTTTCATTTATTCATATATTATATTTATGCATATAATTTAAAAATGAAAATTTGAACTAACCATTCTATTAAAATTAAACTAGTACAAATTTGCCCTAAACGGGACTTTTACATAAATAACACGCCCACGCAGGGGCTAAACTAACAAACATACCCACGCAGGGGTCAACAGAAAGACATGCCCACGCAGGGGCAGAACATGAAAAATATGCCCACGCAGGGGCAGAGTACAGAAACAAATGTCCTCGCAGGGACATGATTACAATATTAAAATAAACAAACAAACGAAGGATTTAGTGATCCTTCTTGCTTTTTCCCTTGATCAAATCCACCATTTTCTTGAACATCCCACGGTTATGCCTACGGTCTTCCCGCACCTCCTGCCGCACCTCATTTATCCCTTGAAGGATTTCCTGATACTGTGGTGGTGACATCACCGGCGGCTGCGGGGGTTGCTGATAAAGCGGAGGTTGAGGAGGCGGCGGTTGCTGATACCCATATGGTGGGTATCCATAGGTCGAGTATCCCGTAGTCCAGGGACCTCCATAGGGACCTTCCGGATGGAGAGCGTTGTAGTTCGCAGCTACCAAGTAAGGATCGGCCTCGGTATAGTTGTAATTGGTGTGGATCGGTTGCTCAAAGGGATTATACGCCGCCGCACCAGTGTAAGTAGGAATTGGGTCTCCAAAACCCAGTGGTGGTGGCGCGACTGGCGTAGAGTTTACTTCTGAGACGGGGTGTGAAGATTCTCCCATCTTCGGTTCTTCATGAAGTGGCGAGTATTGGCTGCCACTTGAAAGTGGAGGGGTGTTGATGCGCACTCACCCTCGCGCGGATATCCGTGCGTTCGATCTTCTTCACCTCGGGGGCTCCGGAGGCTGTTGCTGTGGTGGTGGTGGTGGTGGAGTGACCGCGACAAATCGGGAATCCTCGGAAGGATCCCGCTGCTGCTGTTGGTGCTGTTGCTGCTGGTGCAGGGGAGAGTTGTGGTAACTGGGAGTAAATGCCCAGTCACACTGTCTGAATCTCTCCTCATAGCTGTCGGGACCATTATAAGGTGATCCCACAAAAGGTGACCCATCTGAAATTTCGATGGGGTGGTTAGGAGTTCCGGATGGTGGTTCTGCAGGATCAGTGTCCTCATCTATATCCATCGCGTTGCCACCGGAAAAATGATCTTCAGGTCCAAGTGGGTTAAAACCCACTGGTTCTCCAAGGTATTCGGCAGGGTTGAACTGACCCTGGAAAACAGGCGATAGGTGGTCGAAAGGTGAGTGGTGTCCTTGGAGGGGAATGTAGGATTGGTGGGAGTTGTGGGGCTCATTTTCAGAATGAGGCCCAAAAGAGTGTGGAATAGAAGGGGAGGTACTCAGCGAAACTGAGCGCCTTGCTGGTTCAATGTAGGTCCTCCAGGGATCTTGAGGACCCGGGTTGTGGGGATCTGACGGTGTTCGCCGGTGCGAAGGTCCGGCTTCATGGTCATTTGGGGCGACGAGTGGCCCTTTTCCTCTTCCTCTCCCTCTCATTCTTGGTGGCATTTTGCTTAACCTGTCAAAAACAAACAAGTGATACAACAAATATATATAAGACACAAAAATGAAAGAAAAAATAATAAAAATTTTGGATTAATCCTAAGTCCTTTGTCTAGACTCAAGAATCGAGGAATGTGCAATTGAGTAACTGAGATTAAACACAAAAAGGCTAGTGTTTAATTCACTCAGCGTTGGCTCTGATACCAACCTGTCACACCCCAATATTTCCACGTATTACCGGTGGGCCCGGTGGGGAGTATCGTGACGTAGTTGATATCACCATAGTCAAACAACACAAATTTAAATGCACAGCGGAAGCAAAGATAGATTCATTTCAACTTTAATAAATTGTAATATTAAATATCACGAAATAGTTGAAACGGATCCACAGGCGGATCAAAAATAAAAAGAAGATATTGTTCAACAGTTTATTTGAGATCCAAGCTTGCGAGACTTATTGTGGACGCTAGAAGACAGCCAGCCTAGTACGAGTAGTACCTGCACTTAACCTTTTGAAAAATACGTCAGTTTACACTGGCAAATACAATTTAACTGACTCATTTTAAAAAGGTTTGAAAATTGATTTGAATGCACGTGGCACAAAACATTTTATAACTTGGGATAATTATGTGAATATAATCTTGTAAGTGAATTACATGTTTCTTATGCGTTCAGTAGCCCACTCCGTAGACCGGGTTAAAGATCAATAGACACACCACATTATTTGGTTAGGCACTGACGGGTGTACGCCTACACCCCGTGCTTAGGTCGTGGCCATCTCGTAAGATGATGCCAAGGATATCCGGGACATGGTCATTAACCCCCCAAAGGCTTTAAGCAACAAAACATTTCAAACGAAGCATATCAATGATTTAACCCCTATTCGATTAAAGATTCAATGCCCGACCAAGCGGTATTTTATATACCATACCCCAAGCCCGTATAGGGAAAATAAGTTAAAAGTATTTACCTTTGTAAGTATAAATCACAATTAGCGAGTGCGGGTAGCTTTTACTGGTTCTCCTATTCTGGAACAAAGGTTTATAATAACCTATTAGATTTCTAACGGGTCTTTATTTAAGCCTAAGCTTAGACCGGTTAGTTTTTAATGAAGATACGGTTCAAACGCACGATTAAGCGAAGACCGGAATGGAATGTGATTTAGACCCGACAAGTTTGAAGACTTGTATAATATGGGTAAACTAAATACATTCTGGATTTTGAGACAAGAATGATAAGGTTTGACCCGTTTCGGTCAATTTATGCAAACTAGTTACATAAACCGAACGCGAAAAGGGCGTCACGGGTAACCATAAGAGTCATATGCAAGTTCCCTGAGTTAATATGCCTTAAACATATTGTGATATCAGTAAGGTATCTTCTATTATGCCCCAAACGGATTTAAACTCAAATTATGCCTCATAAGGGCATTTTGGTCATTTAAAAGATTACAAAAGAGTTAAATTAGTAATCTGAGTTACAGATCTGATTAAATCAGTAAATACACTTAATTTAATAAGTTATAACAGTAGGGTATGACCTATATGTGAATTTTATCATTTAAACCAAACTATGCACCTTAGGGGTATTTTGGTAATTTCACTTAGGCTTAAAAGGTCAAAACTGGAAACCTGAGTTTAAAAACTTTTACTTACTGTTAATATATAAAAATATACTAAAAATATCAGTAGGTATCAACCTTATATGTTTAAAATAGTTTTAATACATACTATGCGTTAAAAACGCTTAAAAAGGCGATTTGGAGCCATTTCCGGGTTTTAAAAGGAAAGCTGATATTTTTATAATTCCAGAAGGCTCAAAATATTTTATTTATCAAATAAACTTAGTAGAAAAAGGTTTGGGGTCAAAAGGATTTGTAAAACTCATTTTATGGCTTAAAAGGGCAAAACCGGCATTAACCGATTTAAACTTAGAGACCTATGTTATGCTCAGCCAAAAATTAAATAAAAATTTTCAAAAATCCCAAAATATTATATTAAATCAGTGGGTAAAAAGTTTGATATCAAAAAGTGGGTTTAGATTGGCTATATGCTAATTACGCCATTTATTTAATAAGAAGCTTTCTAATTACGCTAATGAGCATAACTCTAAATCTAGACCTCAAATTGATGTCAAATTTTAGGTACAAGTTTATAAATCAGTAACTAAGGTTTCTACTCTTTTACTTTTTCAAAAATCACGTTTTGTAGTCAAAATGGCATAATAGTCAACATTTAAGCACTTAACGGAAACATGCATATGAATCGGATAACTATTGAACCAAGTTGTGTAATCTCAGAGAGTTATACTTATATGAAACATGGTCCAAATAAAGCTCTAAGGCATTTCTAAAACATGCATAAACGGGTCAGAACTGAAAGTCAAAGTAAAAGTCAATTTATGCGACTTTCGGTTCTGATCCGGGTCTTAAACTGAAAATTGTCGGGTTGAACATGTTTAAACATGTTCTTACATTAATTACCAAGTTATATGAGTGATCAAACAGGTTGCATGTCTCCTACATTGCTAATTATGCATTAATTTGAAAATAAGCATTCTGTTGACTTTTTGATAACGAGTTTGACCCGACAATTTACCTAGTTAGAGTGGGAATCAGAGAGTACCCTTTTAAGGGTTTATTACCCACATAAATACCTACTTATAGGTACTTTCAATTCGAGATTTGACTGAACAGATTTTATTTAATCTCGAAGTCAAACGTTTATTACGACGGTTTGACTTTTAGCTAATTACATAGGCTAAACTGAATTAGGAAGGGTTGAGAATACTTACAAGAGTCCTAATCACGACTAGGGAGCCTAATGAATCCTTGTTGCTGACCAGAGAGCTCCAGAGGTGAGTCTTGTGAACTTTGTAAATGAATGAACAAAATTGCTACAACTTCAAGTCCCTTATATATCAATTTTGATCTTCTAGGATGATGCCAAAGAGGTCTACACATGTTACCAGATCAGTACAAGTGCCCCCTATGCATGTTAAACCATTGGAGCAGCCCCTGGTATGTAAAACAAGAGTGCAAAGTCGGTTTCAGAGGTCTGACTGGCATCTGTTCACTGTTTCTGTCGCTGCTGCTTGTTCGCGGGCCGCGAGAAGCCCCTCGCGGGGCGCCTAAAACCGGCGCAACAGGTTAAAAATGTTTCATTTATTACATTTCAGTCCCTGGTCCTTTGTAACGTGGTTTTGGTTGTTTTTCTTGCACTTTTGACCCTCTAACTTGATTTTTAAGGACCTTAGGACTTTTACAAACTTGGTTAAGTCCTTGGTTAACTTTGTGCTTACCCGAAAAGTCACAAATTTCAACGTTGACGCTTCTAACCCTTCGTGTACGGATTTGATCATATCTTTCTCATACGATAACGAAACTTTATGAAATTTTTATCACATATTCTATTGAGTATATTTTATCGTTACAAAGCTTCAGGTTTGCTAAAAGGTCACTCAGATGTACACTTTAAACATGTTGACACATTTAACCCCTGTAGTTTGTAATTCCTCACTTTCTTTCATTTTCAGCTTCGTATGATCCATGATTTATTCATTTGAAGGTATAAACATCTTATAGGGCTATTTTAAAATATATTTATCCAATGTTGACACTTTGGACCCTTATATTCACATAGTTTCTCTGTTTGTCAACTTTAGTCCCTCTAAAGTACTTTTTCACCTTGTCAAAGCTTATGACACGTGTCAATACATTATTGGACGTAGATTTTCGAGGTGTTACACGGACGCTTGATGTAATTGTAATATCTCTATTATTGATTTAACACTGATTTACAACCTGGAGACGATTCGGCAGAGCTTCGCTACTCAGATCCGAAAGTTACAAATGAACAAACCAAGTGCCCTATTTATAGTTGGTGTGATTTCGTTTGAAATGGTCAAGGCCATGTTCAAACGAAATTAGGTTAGTTAATTTCGTTTGAATCTGGCTTTGGCTGTTTCAAACGAAATTACCTCCAAACTTATGAAAATCAGTTTCTAGCATCTCTAGCACTGGTCATCCTATCTTATCCTATCTCATGACTCGATACAAGACGAAGTCAATAGACACAATGCACTAACAGACTCCCCCTTGGATATTGACGAAGTCTTCAGTGTCTCTTTATCATGACACATCTTCAGTCTTGATCAGTCTTCATGCTCTGTCTCTGGCTCTAACACTGTAAGCATCCTATCAATCTTTCTTTACGTCTTCAGTCTCCCCCTTTCGTCAAGCTTCAATGCTTTAGGGATCGACACCTTGTTTTCCGGTTACAAGCTCCCTCTAACTTTGAGCTCGTCTTCAGACTCCCCCTTAGACTCAGCTTCCGGGATCGTAGTCTGGAATCTTTCCTGCAATCACTCATACATTCATAAGTAACAACATTTTAAACTTCCAGGAATCGTGACCTGGCAATTCAAGCTTTCTAAATCACTCCCCCTATCAACAATCTTTACAGATTTAGCAATGTCAAGAATCCAAAATCCCTCACAGTTCATCTTCCAAGTCCAAACTAATGACCTTGGAGATATCACAAACTGTTTTTGATTTTTTACTTAAAAACACAAGTTTCAAATTAATGAACTTTGTTTATTTTTCAGAAACACGATCAGCATACTTAGATTTTGAAAATCAGTTCTCAGACATCGGTTGTCGAAAATAAAGCAGAATCAAAAATCTTTTTGTATTTTCTGAAAATATAAAGCAATAAAGAAATATTTACAGACAATATTTTTGTTTGAGTTTGCATTAGAGGATCATATCAGTTTTTGACAAGTCACAAGTACCGTTGAGCTTAGTTACACATTAAGAATTAAACAATTCACTTAGATTGTCGATATACTGATCCACTTAAATTTTCACACAAATTTCAACTGATTCAGGATACGAATTAGGTGTTTTAAGAACTTAAACTCATTCATGTGTCCCACCTCTTGAATATACCCCCGTATCCAGATCCCAATATTCAGTCTTACAGGTGAGTATACCTAGATGATATCTGTAAGGGGTTAAATTGCGAAACCGTGAGATCTCAGGTCAGAACTTCCGTTCAGCAGAGAGATGACGGTTCGAATTTTGGTGTGTCCCCTTTAGAGGATCTTTTTTACAACAGCAATGATTATCAATTTTATTGTTTCATCAATTTTTGCTGAGGGTGGCGCTATATTTCAAGCAAGCAGAAAGTTTTATACAGGGACTAGGCCATTGCTTCCGCAAAATCAGAAGTCCCGGGATAATACCCCAGATATCACTAAGCATAAAGACCTAGTATCTCAGAAAGAGGGACCTTTCAAATGAGATTTCAGGGGTTACCTATATATCCAAGTAGTGTTCCCCATGAAATAAGCAAGTGTGAATTTATGTTTATATCCAGAAAAAGTTTACTAAATGTATAAAAATCTACCGACATATCCACGGTGAGATCATTTAACACATTTTAACTTTCCAATTCTTTAGCGTACTGTAACTGTCTACTGATGTACTATCATTTCCTCTTTTTACACAAAAACTCAATTTTCATTTTATCATATTTTTGTCTTTTTGCCAATAGGTTTTTATCATGTTTTTGTCATTTTCAAATTTTCAAATGTTTTTGTATTTTCTGACAACAATATATCTCCCCCTAAAATGCAAAATTATTTAAAGAAAATTTGACAACCAATACTGATAGCTTTGTCTCGTCATCCATTTTCTGCATCACATGCTCTGTTTTGCAGAAAATAATAATGTACCCCCATGATTTACAACCCATTGATTTTCGACAGTTTGAAAACCGTTTTTTCAATCTTGTGAAAGTAATCATGTTTGTTCAGCCGTGAGGCTTTCGGCGTATTCGATCAATATATATATAAAGTAATCATGTTTGTTCAGCCGTGAGGCTTTCGGCGTATTCGATCAATATATATATATATATATATATATATATATATATTTTACAGAAAATGTTAAACTCCCTGTTCAACCAAACCAGGATCCAGCAGCCTTCTCTTCATGTGCCAGGCTGCCCCAACTTCCACTCTCACAATCTTCGATTTTGTTGAGCACCTGCACATTCAAACTACTTCAATTACTTGAATAATTTAGCCCAGGTCTGTTTGACCTTAGGCAATTCAATACAATATGTATCATGAAGTTTCGGAAAATCTTTATCATCAAAAACTTTTTCAACTTTAACTTCAACTTTCTCATCTTTTACCGAAGTAATTTGTTTCTTAGCACTCCAAGTTTGACCTTTAGGAGTACCTCGTTTGTAAAAATGTGATTCTTTTTGAACATTTTGTTTTTGAACAACAACTTTTGGTTTCCAAAACTCTTGGGATTTTGTCATATCAACTGATGTGTTCCAACTTTTTGTTGTTCTGAATCTGGGTGTGTGAAAAATCTGTGTTTATATTGAATCAGACCTAGTCTGTTTTGGTTTCCAAGTTTGATTCGAAGTAAACTTGTTTGTGTTGTACCTCCAAGTTTGTTTTGAATCAAATCTGGCTGACCTTTGTTTCACACTCTCAGATTTTTGTTTCTTAACATTTTCAGGCTTCTTTTTGTCAACATCCACAGGTTTCAGATTCGGACACTTTCGTGCAAGATGTCCTAATTGATCACACTTAAAACATGTTCTTTTTGAAACATCTTTAACCTGTGGTTGTTGCCTTTTCTTTTGAGCACAAAACTCTTCATTAGACTGTTGTCTAAATTTGAGTTTTTAGTCTTCTTCAAAACTTTTTCCTTGAACAAAACTCATTTTTGCCTAATAATTTGGCATTTCATTTCTTTTCCAACTTTGTTTCTTCTTATAACCCAACCCAGCCTTCATGTTTTTCTTTTTAAAACCAGGTTTGTTATAAAAAGTTTTATGACCTTTACCAGCAAACTTTGAAATTTCAGATTTCTCAATTTCAACCATTTTGAAAACTTTATCAACCTTTTCTGAAATCACATTCTGAATCGGGAATACAACATCTAAGAATAATTTGTCTGATCCAATCATGGTATAAACCAATCCTTTTGAATCATCATTCAAATTGTTCTCGGATTTTGTCTGTTTAAGATAGCCATCATGAAAATTTCCCTCATTTTCATCATGTGATTCAGACTTACCTTTGTTTGACTCATCTTTCAGAACGCTTTCAACAACCTTACTTACCACCTCTGAATCATTAGCTTCATCAGATTTGGAGTAAGTCACATCGATACTTTCAGGTAATTGGTCAACTATGTTCAAACCTTTTGCCACCTTTTCCTCATTATAAAAAGTATAATTGTTTCTCAATGGTGGTGGAACCTGATGAAATTCTGAACCAATACCTTTTTTTATTCTTGTCAGTATCTTTGTCATCTGGTGTGATGTTGAAAATGCGTTCGAGAATATACAAAGAGTTATGATAACTTTGAAGTTTGGTAACAATCTTTTCTTTTTCAGCCAGAACTTGTTTGAGATTAGCAACTTCATCAACACACTTGTTTTCAAGTTGCTTTTCTTTAAACTTTCTCTCATACAGTTCTTTGGTTGTTAAAGTTTCAGACAATCTTTGGTCAAAACATTTGACTTGGCTCTTCAAAGTATCATAAGCCTCTTGTACTCTCTGACTTGACCACTTCAAATTATCATACTCCTTTTGAAAATCTTGAAACTTATTATCTTTCTCCACACAACCAACACATTTAGCTGTACACATTTCTTTCAAAACCTTATTTTCTTCTTCAAGACCATGACATTTCTGTGTTAGCTTTTCAACCTTTAGTTTCAAAATTTCTTCTTTTTCAATCATTTCTTTACATTTTATTTTGAAAACATTTTCAATTTTATTTGTTTCAATATCTTTTGTTTTGATTATATCATCTTTTTCAGTACAAGCTTTGCACATTTCTATGCAATTCTTGCACTTGTTTTCATTGGTATCAACCACTTCAACATACGATAGATCAGAAGATTCATTTACCTCAGTCTCTTTCAGCACCAGTTCTTCTGTTTCACCTATCTGATCTTCCTCTTTCTTCTCTTCTTCTTCTGCTTTCTGTTCTTCTTCAGCAGCAAGCTTTGCACTAATCTTCACTTCTTCTACCATCTTTTTCAACTCTTCTTCTTTTCTCTTCTTCATTTCTACCACCTTTGGTAAACTTGCTTCACAAATTTCTTTTATTTTGTTCAACAAATCCGGCAAATATCCTTTATCAGATAGCCTTCTTGTGTTAAAAGTACTCTGATTTGGAAACAAATTTGTTACTGCATCAAAATCCACCTTTAATGTATCAACAACTGGATTACCCTGTGGATCCATGTAACATTCCAATTCGTCATTCCATCTTTTGGCTCTCCGGGCTTCTTTGAATGGTTCTCTGAATTTTTCAATTTCCCATCTTGCATAATCTCTTCTCCACCATTTATCATGATCAAAATCAGCTACAAATGCATATCCAACACAATCTTCTTCAGGAAGAACTTGACTCCAGTTATAACCTTCATCGTCATGAATAACTGCAAGAGCTCTTGATTTTTCTTCAAGTTGCTTCATTCTAGGAGGTTCAGACTTGTTCTGATGATAGATCGCTTTCTTGTAGTAATCTTCTTTGAATGGATTTTCAGAATCATCAGCATAAGCATTTCGGCACTCTCTTTTAAAATGACCTTTTTGTTTACACTTGAAGCATGTGACTTTCGATTTGTCAAAGCCTAACTTGGTAGATGGTCCACCAATAGACTTTCTTCCTGTAATCTCCATGAAACGTTGTGCCCTCCTCACTGCACTAGCCATACACCACCGTATATCGATCAATTCCATCTCCTCAGGATCTATTTGATCGTAGTCTTCCTTTGTTAGGTTGGTGTTGCCTATCTTTCCAGCTACGAGGCTTTCGTATGACTCAAGCACAGATGCTAAGAAAACCATCTACTGCTTTGCAGACTCCTCATTGAAATTTTGAGTATTCTTCAGATCTACTGCAATGTTGCATTGGAATACATTCTTTGATGCAGATTGGCTCGATGTTGTTGAAAAAGATCCACTGTGAAAACCACTGTAAGGACTTTCATTGTTCACAGAGTTTGAGCTTTCTACAGAAAACGCTGTTCTTGGAGACCCAGCATGTGGTACATTTCCTCTGTAGTACAGCTCCACATTCTGCTGATGAGCTGGGTTGTTGACTTTAGATTTCTTTATCTCCAACTCGTGGCTTTCAAGTCTTTCGACTAGCAAATCCACTGTCAACTCTTCAGACTTGATTGTGTTCTTCAACATCAAGGCAAAGTATTGCCAATCTTGCTCATTCGGCAATGAATCAAACAATTTATCAACCAGCTCCTCTTGAGTGTATGTGATTTTGTGTCTGGCCAGCTCCATCTTCAGATGCCCAAATCTCTCGATCATTTTACAAACAGATTCATTTTTCATACAACTAAATAAATCAAACTCTTTACGTAACAATTTCTTTTTGTTTTTCACAATCTCATTACTTCCTACACATTTTCTCTCTAAAGCTTCCCATAAACTCTTTGATGTTTTCTCTTGTTCAAGTAACGAAATAATATCTTCTCTCACTGACTGTTTTATCAATGTAATCATTTTGTATTCAGCTACTACATTTTTTACATCTATTTCTGTGAACTCTTTTTCGTTTACTAACTCTCCTCCTTCTTTTACTGGTTCCGTATATCCATATTTCAATTTTAACCAACTTTCAGGAGCAAAAGCTTTTACCCAACCCTCAAACCGATTTTTCCACCAGTTATAATCTTCAATCTTCATTAATTTCGGTGGTTTCTGTTGGCTTCCATACATATTCTCATACTTCTAATTCTCTGAAATCTCTTTCGAATATTCTCTCGTTTCAGATCTTCTTTCGGATGATTCTGAAGTAAAGGCATTGTAAAACATGTTGTAAAATTCTTCACCGTTGCTCGACATCTTCAAACAGTTTCTTGAAATTCACAATTCGTATATCTTCAATCACCTGAATGAGTCGATCAGAAGAGTTGTTTATCCGAATCAGAGGCGGAATTGATGAAACGGACGCTTGATGTAATTATAATATCTCTATTATTGATTTAACACTGATTTACAACCTGGAGACGATTCGGCAGAGCTTCGCTACTCAGATCCGAAAGTTACAAATGAACAAACCAAGTGCCCTATTTATAGTTGGTGTGATTTCGTTTGAAATGGTCAAGGCCATGTTCAAACGAAATTAGGTTAGTTAATTTCGTTTGAATCTGGCTTTGGCTGTTTCAAACGAAATTACCTCCAAACTTATGAAAATCAGTTTCTAGCATCTCTAGCACTGGTTATCCTATCTTATCCTATCTCATGACTCGATACAAGACGAAGTCAATAGACATAATGCACTAACACCTAAATAGGCTCGAGACACCTTAGAACCACCTTAGAATGTATTGGATTGAAGTGAAAATGGAGGTGTAGGGTGGTGGGGTTGGGGCTGTGAGCATGGAAGGGAGGAGAGGGAAGAAGATGAAGGTGTTAAGTGTGGTGTGAGAATGGGAGTTCAAGTGTTCTTATAATCCATGTTCAAGTTTTACCCAATGGACCATGTGTTCTTTAAGTACAAGACAATATCTACTAGCAATCTTTATAAGATTATGCAAGATCAAATGAAATCTAGTAATTAGACCATGTGGGGCCGATTTCTAGATGGGGGAGGGGGTCTAAGTGTAACTTCCAACCATCTAGTTAGATTAAAGGTCCAAATTCAAGTATTAGTTATAAGTGTTAGTTACTTGATATTTTTAGTGGGTGTTAGGGTGTTCGGGAACCATAACTAGCTCAGAATAAGTAAAACAATGCTTCTAGCAATATTTTGGTGTTCCGGGTAATGTCCGGTTGTTCGGTTAGATACAGGTTCGTTAAAGTGTCAAGTTATTCCGTTTAATGTTCATTAAGTACCCTTTTGTGACACTTTTAATTCCCGAAACTTAGGAAAGCATACAAGACCATTTTGCCATATTTTTGCACATTACTAGCATGTTAAAATGCTGATTTTTGCTGATTAATGCAGAATTATGCACTTTGAGTGAGTTTTAGGCACTTTCCGGCACTTAAACTATCACCTAGTGACGCAGTTTTATGGTCCTTACCTCCCTACACACTATACTAGTGTAATACGTCGTCTCTGGCTCATACTGGGCCTCAAAATATTGTTTGTCTATGTACTGAACTTCGTCAGCATTTTTAGTTTGTCTGGTAACGGTGCCAATTCTATTCTGTGCATTATTAGAACTATATCATGTTGCATGTAGCAACGAATGAAGTCTTGTAATGTGAAATGCCATTATATGTATATAACAGTAATTAGGAATTCATTTGTCTTGTAAACTAGATCATGCACAGTTATTAAAGCACAAATTACTGTTTAATTAGTGTACAGAATGTACGGAAAAGTGACGGTTGTCACAGTCTCCCCCCGTTAAAAGAATTTCATCCCGAAATTCAAGCGATGCCATCGGTCGCAGGGGAGTTGTGACTCAAGTGTGGTCACTTAGGTTCATGATTGTCTTTATGTTCCCATGTACTCTGGGTCATGATATGAATTCTATCGTACTCAAGTAATTCAATTACGTCTTCTCTGTATCTCGTGGACTCTTGGTCCGCAACCTTAACAGGTTCTATAGTAATTTTGTCGTCTGTCATTGACGTGAATCTTATTTGTGGGAACACGACTGTTCCTTGAGTCAGACTCCTTTAAAGACTAGGCACATGGAATGTGTCGCGATCACTACTGATCTTTTTCTGGAAGTTTCATCTTGTGAGCAATGGTTCTGATCCCTACACCGGGGGTCCAACCTTTATGTTTTCCAAATCACATCATGCCTTCTCTAGGCGAGGCTCCCATTAAAGCCATACTTCTTATTTCAAATTCCTACGATTTCCGCCGCTCATCGGCGCAATCTTTCTGTATTCTGCGGGCTGTCTTGATATGATCACATACCTGAACGATCTTGCCTCTAGTTTTTCCTGGACCAACTCGGGCCAGTAGATTGTTTATCTCCGTTTTCCGTTCAACACGACGGGGATTGACTTATGATGTTCTATCTAAAGCTTCTCACGAAGTGGTTTAAACGGCAGTGTGATAAATACTATTGTAGGAAAACTCTACTAAGGGCAAGTGAGTGTTCCAACTTTTCATCAAAGTTTATCACACAAGCACGCAACATGTTCGTACAGTCGGCATCGTTCAGTAGCTTAGTCCATCTATGTTAATATTCAAGTTCTTACGATCAACGGTGTGCTGCAACCCTTGTGATCAGTAAAGATCGTGCAGCGTTTTCTTTTAGGTAATAACGTCAAATTTGCGGTGCGCAATTACTGTATCTGGATCAAGGTTTCTTCTCATGGTCCCTTAATCAATGTGACGCGTTTGCAATGTCGTGGTCTCGTTGCATTGGCGTGCAATCGAGACTTTGTCGAGAAGTGTCACATAATTGCAACTCTAGCTCCTTAGCTCTTGGTTGCAGGGTTGGCATGAATTTCGTTCTTATCCATCATGTATCATAAAGTTCTCACTTGCGAATTCGAAATCCGTTTTTCGACTTCTTAGCACATAACTGTTCTTTCTCTAAGAGTTGCAAGGTAAATTGCAGCTGTTGCTCACGACCTTCCTTGGACGTTGGCCTTATAAGAATGTAGTCAATAAATATAATCATGATCTAACCAGGTATGGCTTACACGTTCGATTCATGAGGTCCATGAATATTGTCGATGAATGTGTTAAGCCAAAAGGTACGACAAGGAACTCGTAATGCTTGAAGCGAGTCCTAAAGGTCATTTTAGGGATATTTCCTTCTTGTATTCACAGTTGAGGACATCCTGTCCTCAAGTCGATCTTTGAGTGGTAACTAGAACCTTACGATTGGTCTGTTCATGTCATCAATCCTTGATATCCAATTCTCTGGAATTTATGCAAAATGGAAACTGTCAACTTTCTCTTCGTGTCCTTAACTAAGGATGTCATGTCTTTAATTTCCTCTATCTAGCAACTCTTGAAATTATATCAGAGGCTCATGCTTCGCGGACGAAGCTAGTCGGTAAGACGTCATTCGGCACGGGTGCCACTCCTGGCACGAGATTTATCCTAAACTCCTCTTGGCGCTGTGGAGGTATTACTGGCAAGTCTTCAGGAAAGGCTACTGGAACTTCTTCTGCCACGGGGATGTTCTCAGGCTTTGCAGTCTACTTGGAGGCGTTTCTGTGAATCTTCGACCAATGAGAGATGTCGCAGATCCGCTGCCTTGTGGGGTCTAGCACCCTTGCACCTATTGCAGGGAGGTTGTGTACTATAAATGTTTCATCATTCACAAGAGGGACGCGACTGATTTTCCTTATATCGAACGACTTCAGCTCTATACTTGGATTTCCCAATTCAATGGTAACAGAGGGTTCCGGCCTTCTGAGTCCCCAAAATACAATCCTTATTTGCTTCGACTGCTTAAACTATCCTTCTATATGCCCATTTCTAACGAATACGGGACGTCTATTCTACTCGAAACTAGGCCAAGCAGTTTCTTAGGTTCTAAGCATGCAAGGTTAAGGTTGGCGCCAGTATTAATCAAAATAGATGCATAAGGTTGATTAATAGGGAACGTACCCGTAACCGTATCTGGATCCTGGCGTGCTTCATGAATTTCGATCGTGAAAACCCTTCCTTGCTTGTTTCTTCCTAGGGAAATCTTTCCTAAAGTGCCCTGCTTCACCATATCTGTAGCAACCTGGTACTCTACCTTTATTTCTTTTGTCTGGATCCTTCGCCCAACAGGCATCCTTGCTGTGTCCTTCTTTCCCACACTTTCCGCATTTAGGCCTCAGACATCGACCTTCATGGTGAAATTTGCATTCCCCGCACCTCGGCTTAGTCCCTGAATAAACTTTACCACCAGCCTTATTAGTGGCTCCATCGGCTTTCTTGCCTCGCGGCGAGTTCACTTCCTTTCTTTTGTTTGCTCTAGGGCTTCCATAGCTGACTTGGGTGCCTATCTTTGGGTTCGAAGACTTCCTTTTCTCGTTGCCTGATGACTCCACATGAGTCTCTTTCTTGTTATCCTCAGATTCCGAAAATTTTCCCATGCGTAGAGCTTCTTCAATAAGAGTGACACTCAAATCGATAGCCTCTGCAATGGTTGAGGGCTTTGAGGTAGTAATGATGCTCCTGATTTGAGGCGCAAGTCCCCAAATGAATCGTTCAATCCTCTTGAATTCTGGCTTGACTAAGTAGGGGACGACCCTAGACAAGTCATGAAATCGCTGAACATATTCAGGAATCTTCGGTCCGTCCATTTTCAAATTCCAGAACTCCACCTCGAGCTTCTGGATTTCAGCCCTAGAACAGTATTTCTTCTCCATTATTTCCTTGAGCTCGTCCCAGCTCAATGCATAAGCAGCATCTGCTCCAAGGGTCTGAACCTGAAGGTTCCACCAGGAGAGTGCGCCATCTAAAAATAACCCTGAAATAAAGGTAACTCTCTGCTGGGGCGAACAGTTACTCATTCTTAGGACGAAGTCAGTCTTTTCTGCCCAACGAAGAAACGCAACAGCGCCTCCTGTGCCGTCAAAGTTTAATGGCTTGCAGTCCAGGAACTGTTTATAGGTGCAGCCAGTTGGAGGGTTATTTCCGGTAGTGCCACCGCTGTGTTCGGAGCGGAGGGCTTCATGTCGTGCAATTGCCTGTGAGATGCGTTCTTGAAGCTCAGCTTCTGTTCTTGGTAACGTACTGGTGTTTGTGTCGCGTCTGGGCGGCATTCTTTTTCTTTCAAAAGGTATGAGGTAGGTTAGACAATATTCCATAATTGTCTATGAGGTACATAGTACCATAGGTAAACAGGTAATCACCCAATATCACATGTATATATATAATCAACAATGTACTAGCGAGGTAACAATTATTGAGCCTTCACATAGGCTTGGTGACCTGGCCTATTGTTTGTAATAATGTATTCGAGGCTACATCGCCCTGGTCATACAAGTTTCATAAAGCGGTAGAGTGTAACGTCACTGAATCTTTCTGAATGTTATTCCTCTTCTCTTGCTTAAATATCGTTTCTCAAACGTCTCGTACACGGGTAGACTCGAAGTAGGCAAGACAGGTTTCCTACTTTATAAAGTGCTAAAGCACTGGTCTAGGTATTGTTCTACCATATGAAGGTGTGAACACCTAGAGTTTTTTTTTTTTTTTTGGAGGGACGGTGATCATCAACCTGACCCGCAGAGTCCACCAGGATTTCCATGCACTACAAGTTGTTATTACGTGGGCCCCCGTAATAATAAATTGTCTTGCATAGTTACCCCAATTTCCTCTTGTCCAAGCAGATGATCAATCAAGGAGGGGACACTACTGTCCTTATACCTCTGTCATGGAAAGGACCATTGCGGTGGTCCACGCGCTAACACTCGTTATCGTTACGCGCGAATAGGCACGATGATTAAATGAAATAGGAATAAAGAGAATTCCTAGTAGTTGGAGGGGCACCTTCAAGATGAATACTTCATCTTCTTTGTCTAGTCATGTATGTCGTCAATCTCGCTTTCATAACAGTCTCAGGGATCTCGTCCCGCTGATTCAGAAGTTGTTCAAGGTTGCCGCCTCTGCCTCATCGTCGTCACTGTAGTCAGGCACCTTCACGATCAAGAGAGAAGAGCAGCCATTTCCTACAAAAGCAAGCTCAGAATCTTGTTTGGTAATCACTCTAGCCATGAGCTTTGCAATGAACGCGAGGTCGATAGCTTCATCGTGCGAGTTAAGTACAATAATAGGAGTCGGAGTCGAAAGTATCTTGTTCACGTCAATAATCATTCCGTACACTTATTTGTATGTATATATCAGTAAACAAATATGTTACTTAGCATAAACAGGCAATTCGATGCTTTATATCACGTATAACTCTCGTTTATTCTTTTGGGGTCATTTTGTCTTTGGTAAGTCTAACTCGTGTAGACTATGCCTTAGTTGGCACCTTGTCTTGAGGGTATTCCCTATTAATTTCCTTGCCTTGTCTCTTCTTTGAAAAATGTTTGACTCATGGATCTTGAGGCTTACGTGAATGCAATGAAAAACCTTTTTGTAAAATGTTTTTGTGAGAGAACTCTAGTGATTGTAGTCTAGACTCGAGAAGGAATCCTAGTTCCCTACAATCGAAGCTCTGATACCAAACTGTCACACCCTGACTTTTGCGGAAGCGTATGATGTGTGACTGGCTTAATACCGTTGCATTCAATCGTAATAAACAACTACATGATCAAAACGATGTTCATCCATTCATAAAATTTGAGTATTACAAACACTGATTATTCAAGTTTTTAAAACACAACCTTCGACTAGGTTACAAACCCAAGAGTGGATGACATCTAAACTTGAAGTCTACTTCTAGTTACGACACCCGCGCCCAAGATCCATCCTGTTACCTGAAATACATGTAATTTTGGAAAACATCAACAAAAGTTGAGCGAGTTCATGCGTCTTGTTTGTGAGTACTGTAATCTTGTAAATATTTGAGAGACTCCTTTGTAAACAGGTATGAAAAGCGTGTATGAACATAATTGTTTTACAAGGACTTTAAGGCATGTGAGGAGATAGGGAGCACTCGTAATGAGTAGGCTTATACCCATGTCGATTTTCCTCGACTGTGTCGATTAACCTCGACTGTGTCAATTTACCTTGACTATGTCAATTTCCCTCGACTATGTCGATTACCCTCGACTGTGTCGATTACCCTCGACCGTGTCGATTAACCTCGACTGGGACTCCGAAGCACTACTTGGTACTAGTTGTGACCATGAGTGGGGTTCGGCCGTACCCGTTAGATCTAACCCTCGTCCCTAATTAAGTATTAATGGCATTTCAATATTAAGTCTATGCTCACATGATCTAGTATTTCATAGGCATTTCATACCGTTTAAGCATTCGTACATGTATTCCACCCCCGAGAGTTATAAAACAAAAAACAGTTAAGAGAAAAGGGGGAGCATGAACTCACAGTTTTGCGTCTTCAGTGCTCGTAACTCAAATCTCGTCAGCAAACACGACTACCTACAATGCGCTAGGGTCTATTAGACGAGCGGGCCGTGCCTTGCCTTAGTATTCATGTTTTGAGTTACGTTTCTTTTGTGTCTCAATATTATTCCAAGGTTGCGTGACAATACTTCTCAAATATTTATTTTCGTATTTCCTTCCCAAGGATGAGAGTATTTCTTACTTGTGTATTTGTATTCTCGTATTGTAGTTTCCAAAATAATATATTTTCAAGAAAATATATATTTTTCCAAACATCATATGTCTTCAAAATATACTAAGAAAATATATTTTTATCTCCCAAAAATAATATATTTTCTTCTTGTTTGAAAATATGGCATAACTCGGTAATATGTACAAAAATCATCTTTTCACTTCTTGTATCCAAAACAATATTTGCCAAAAATATATTTGTAATGGTATTTTCCGGAGTGTTTCATAAGTTACGTTCTATCGTTCGGTTCTATAATATTGTGTGTGTAACTTATATATTATCCCTTGATTTTCTTGGTATTATTTTGTATTGAAGATTTCTTGGTATCGTGTTAAGTTATATTATTTTAAATCCTAAAATAGTGCAACTATTACACAAAGTTTACACATAAGCACGCACAATGTGTCTTTAATGTAAAAATATATATTCTAAATATATATTTATCCATTTTTATTTACAAAAACCAACCTCCAATGCTTGTATTTTTGTTACAAAATTATGGCGAAGTTTGTATTTGAAAAACATAGTTTAAAATACACTAGTAAACACTTATTTAGAAAATATTTTCTAAGTGTTGGTATTTTTAGAAAATTTCACCATAGTTTCCCCTAAAAATGGAGGTGTCCATGCTATTTAGCATATCATTTTCTTTTCAAAATCATTCAAACAATCAATAACAATTCACTAAACAATATTACAATACAACATGAACTTGATCTTTCACAAAAACGCGTAGTAACTTGGTAAAGTGTTTAGTAGCCTTAGTTACCCTCTAAAATATATTTACTTCTTGGTAAACTTCATTCTTGAAAAGATTTAGTGTTTACAACTTGTAAACACATTTTACAAAAATGTTTATTTATAACATCTTCATGCCTCATAAGTATTTCTACACTTATTTTTATCACCAAAACTAGTGTAAGTTCAAGTGCAAACCATGATCTTCTAAAAATCATATTTTTAAACTTGGTTCTTTTGGAAATCATTCACAAATCTTGGATTTACAAGATTATTAGCTTAGTTTGTTTATTACTTTTTCAAGAATCATCTTGTTTTCAAGTTCATGTTTAATCAAGAAGATGATCATTTTGTATAAACACATAATCATCTCCTAACTTGCTAAATCATGTTTTTAATCATGATCTAGCAAGTTCCATGTAATGATCAATATCAATATCTCTAGTAATCAACAAGCAAACATCATCCATATGCTAAACAACATCATTCTATTCATTTTTCAACAAGATTTCATCATATGAAGGCTTTATGTTCAAGATTCATGTGTATGTCTTTTAGTGTTCTTATGATTTTCAACATACTACAACTTTTAACCACTAAGAATAGAAGTAAACAAGAGTTAAAAAGAATCTTACTACTAGCTTTAAGCTAGGGAAGAACAATGATAAAAATGGAGTGGATAAAAGCAATTTATGGAGGTCCTTCAAGATCCGTTGCTTGCAACCTTCCTAAATAGGCTCGAGACACCTTAGAACCACCTTAGAATGTATTGGATTGAAGTGAAAATGGAGGTGTAGGGTGGTGGGGTTGGGGCCGTGAGCATGGAAGGGAGGAGAGGGAAGAAGATGAAGGTGTTAAGTGTGGTGTGAGAATGGGAGTTCAAGTGTTCTTATAATCCATGTTCAAGTTTTACCCAATGGACCATGTGTTCTTTAAGTACAAGACAATATCTACTAGCAATCTTTATAAGATTATGCAAGATCAAATGAAATCTAGTAATTAGATCATGTGGGGCCGATTTCTAGATGGGGGGGGGGGTCTAAGTGTAACTTCCAACCATCTAGTTAGATTAAAGGTCCAAATTCAAGTATTAGTTATAAGTGTTAGTTACTTGATATTTTTAGTGGGTGTTAGGGTGTTCGGGAACCATAACTAGCTCAGAATAAGTAAAACAATGCTTCTAGCAATATTTTGGTGTTCCGGGTAATGTCCGGTTGTTCGGTTAGATACCGGTTCGTTAAAGTGTCAAGTTATTCCGTTTAATGTTCATTAAGTACCCTTTTGTGACACTTTTAATTCCCGACACTTAGGAAAGCATACAGGACCATTTTGCCATATTTTTGCACATTACTAGCATGTTAAAATGCTGATTTTTGCTGATTAATGCAGAATTCTGCACTTTGAGTGAGTTTTAGGCACTTTCCGGCACTTAAACTATCACCTAGTGACGCAGTTTTATGGTCCTTACCTCCCTACACACTATACTAGTGTAATACGTCGTCTCTGGCTCATACTGGGCCTCAAAATATTGTCTGTCTATGTATTGAACTTCGTCAGCATTTTTAGTTTGTCTAGTAACGGTGTCAATTCTGTTCTGTGCATTATTAGAACTATATCGTGTTGCATGTAGCAACGAATGAAGTCTTGTAATGTGAAATGCCATTGTATGTATATAACAGTAATCAGGAATTCATTTGTCTTGTAAACTAGATCATGCACAGTTATTAAAGCACAAATTACTGTTTAATTAGTGTACGGAATGTACGGAAAAGTGACGGTTGTCACACATGTGTAGAAAGTTTGACTTTTTTTCATCTAAAAACAAATAAAATAAAGGTAATGAAATTGGCTAATGAAGTAAGTACCTAAATAATCCTAACATGAAGCTAATGAAATTGGCTACGCATACATTGCAACCCAAAAATTTAATTTGATTGTAACCGACCCCTATCATTCCTATTTTACTTGCATGTTTCTTGTATAGAAGAATATTTATTTATTTATTTTTATTTTGGAGAGTCATGTTGTTCATCTTTAAAAACCCTTAAAACCATGCCATTCGAATAGCTGCTTCTGAATTGTTTCTTTCAAGTTTCAGTCACGCTGCAACCTCTATTTCACTTAAGCAATACCCCACCAGCCACACCATCTTATAATCTCTTTTGTTCCGCTTGAGATTTTCGGTAGTGCCGCACTCGGCAGCCGTGAATCGCTACGGTCGAGTTTCATCACCGCGCGCATAAGTACCGAACCGGTGTAAACCGCTATCGTTGCTACCTTCTTTTGTTCCGATACATCATCCGACTTGCCACCGCTACTCATGTCGAAACTATAGCTGCCAGGTACCAGATGACCAGATCGCGATGCAACCAAAAAAAAAAAAACACCCACAGCTCACACCGGCAAATCAATATGTCCACTATTATAACCGCCATCGTACCATCGTTCGAAGCTTTCAATTGTTTCCTGGTTATGACCGCCGCTGGCAATTGTCCGCGCATCATCATTGCTATCGCACGCATCTGTTCGGCTATTTAGGTAATATTTTTGAGTCTCCGACATTGTATCTGTTATGTGACGATTCTTTTGGTTCCGGCGACTAAAAACTTACGTGTCCGTAATAAAACTCAACGACAATTTAAAGCATGATATAAATAAATATCCGATTTGGTTATATTCTTAATCTTAATCTTGGCATTAAGCCATCGCATGTGCTTAACGATTTTTTTTATCCTTTGCTCAGTGAGTATGAATGACCCTGGCCTACCTTTACACATAACTTTCAATTCGTTTTTCTTTTTTTTTTAATGAACCAAGATATGTGAAATACTTTACAAGTTGATCTATTTTATGGAGATGTGTGATATAAAAATATATGATTATTTAGGTTCTGTAATGTAAGTTTGAAAGCCAAATGAGTTTTATTATTTTGATAGATGCATGAAATGGCTAGAATATTTGCGGCTTATAATAGACTATGATATTAATGATAATTACATGATTTTTTTTTTCTAGAATCAACTTTCTAAATACGCTATAACACAAATATTTAAATAACTAACTGAAAATCCCAAGTCTCCGTCGTCGGTACCGCAGTTGCAACAAATAAGATAACTAGACCGAAAATCGTAAAATCTGATTCAAGAAAACTTTAGCGTAGGTGCTGATACGACTTGAGAACTACCTGACTTTGCTTACTTTTGTTTCGTGGTTAAGGTACGGATTCTGTTTCCTTTTCATTGTAGTATAATTTCCAATTCCTTATATGAGTACGAATTCTTGGGTCTTGCTATCGTAGTATAATCTTATCTTTTGTCACTCCTTGGTACGGATTTTTGTCCTTATTTTAAAGTTAAATTGCCATGGTTTGATACCTATATCCGTTTGATGTGTGACATGTTATCTAAGTCAGTGTTGTATTTGTTTGTTTGTGTATTAGTGTTGTAGCATGCCATACCTCAGACTTGTACTCATTGTCGCATGTTCCTATTAGTAATATTTTCAATGCCTATAAATTATTATAACAACTTAATATATGTACTCTGTCACCTAAGCACGTCTGGCTTGTCGTTTGGGCGTCAACGACATGGCACTCATCGTGAAAGTGCGTAATAAAAGTTCACGGCGTCTCTAGCTTGTGCTTGTGTAGCACCTTGGCCACTAGATGCGTATAGATCGATCTTAGCTCTGAGTTTGAGTTTGTTTGTCTGGAGATGGAATAATGGGTGCACGTCTACCAGTCTGTTTTTGGCTTTGGGTGCTTCTGTGTTACACGATTTACCTTGTTGATATATACATCTGTCGTGTAAGTTAGTATATGTTTCTGTATGTGAATATGTTAAGTATATGTTCTGATATGTCTGATATGTTTTGTACGCGTCTGATTATACTTCCGATTATGTATCGGGTTATGCTTCTGATTATGTTCAGTATATGCTCTGATAAGTCTGAATATGTTTTGTACGCATTTGGTCATGTTTCTGATATCGAGTTAACCAGGCTTCTAATTATGTTCAGTATCCGATTGTGTTCTGTATTAGTTATGTCTGTTTTGACTCAGTGTCTGTTTCAGTTTCGTCTCAGTATCAGTCTCAGTTTGGATTTCGATTCCGTGTTATACGTATAGTTTGTATATGTCGGTATCTGTATTCAGTGTTTTATTTAATCTTTGTTCTATACTTGTCATTGAATCTGTCTTTGTTTCGTGTCAATTCTCTCGATCGGTTTAATAAGTTTCGTAAGAATTAAATTATTCTACTTTTAAACTTAGGTTATCGGTTATTTTGGTTATTGACTATAAATCTCCAAAGCTATAAAATTAATTATTTTTATTATATCATCACTTATGAAGTATGATTAGGTAATAGATATTAATCTTAATCCGAACATTATTTAAAGATGATAATTTCAACAGTTCTTTTCTTTTAAAGGTTAGGAGATTTTTTAAATGGTATTTTAAATGTTTCGGTTTACGTATTTGTTTTCGTTTACGTATTGCTTTCCCGCGCCGGTTTACAAACTGTCATAAGTACTTGGTTTGAGATCCAAGTTATTTGAGTTATTCTATTTCTTGAACGTAAGTTTTCAAAGTTAGAAAATTAGTTATTTTTGTCTAACGATGATCCGCTATTAAATTTGATAAATTATTTTATTGATTAAATTCAGACATTTATCATAAGAAAATAGTTTTGCCAAGTATCTTGTTTTGACAATAATAGTATTATTTAATGTTGTTCAAAATATTAGATAATTATTAATATTTAATTTACTCAAACGTTTCATTTGATGGGTCAGAAAATCTCTTTATATGAATACTAGATTAATTAAACGATGTTTTAAAATAAGTTTTTTTATAGAAGCTAAATTGTTCTAGTCATCATGGTCAGCAATGTATCAATCTCTACAACGGTTTTGTGTTTGGTTCGGTATCAGTTATGGGTACGGCTGACTTTTGTTTCCGTATTAGTTTTCGTTAAAGTTTCAGATCAGTTCGTGTATCAGTATCAGTTTTTGTATCAGTCTTTTGTCTGCATCGGTTTTCAGTACTCGTGTCAGTAATCGTTTCAGTTCAGTCTTAGTTATGTTATGTTTTTCTTTCCGCTGATATGACTTTACTTGTACTGTTGATTTCTCTGTTACTGAGCAATTTTTGGCTCAGCCGTATTTTTCTTTTTGTGTTTTTCCTATTTGTTTTACAGGTAATATGGAATGATCTGGGATTTCAGTGAGGAGCGTTAGGAAGTTGTTGGCCAAGATTCTTTATTTCAGTAATGTAATAAATGTAATTAGGATCTTTTATTTAATGCTATGGATTGGTTTTAGTTTTGATATCAATAAGAGTGACACGCCAGCCCTAGCGGGGTTTGGGTGTTACAGTCACTGTGACAACCCGAGTTTTCAAGGTCTTTCCTCGACACGTTACTTGTTTCGCAAGTGTTTTCATAGTTCGTATTGCATTGTAACTGGTACATGTTTTGTATATGATTAATGTGTTGCTTTATGTTTGGTTAGTTATTATAAACTTTCGAACTGTTAAAAAATAAAAAGAAAGAAATAATACATGCAACCTTACCCGACGAAAAACCACACTCGACGAAACGAGGTTTTTTTTTTCGCCATCACCTTGAACACGACGAAACATGGGTAATTCTCCGTATGGGCCTTCGGCCCAGATAAGGCCCAGAAACGACTCGGTTATATTGTTTTGAAAGATCGCAGGGCTCCGTTTCAAGCAACGACATTAGAGGCAACAGTCACAGCGACATCAAGGTATTCGTAATCATAACCTACAGTATGGAAATGAAGGTGCCTACAACATGGATTGGCCGTTGTTAAGTTAAGAAGACAACAACCAAAGGAACAACGGCAGTACTGGAAATCCTTGTAACGAAAGCAGCAACACTGGAAATGATGCTCATGGAAGGGCATTTAGGATTGGCGTGGGCGACGCCAGGATAGTGGCAACATGGAAGCTTGTACGGGTAGCTAATCGCTTCGTCTCTGTTCTGTTTAACCCTGATGCTTCTCGAAACCGAACTTGTTGTGGAATCGGCTGATGGCAAGTCAATTGAAGCCTCATATGTTTGTGGGGATGCAAATTCGACCGTGTGGGACAAGTTTTCGACATCGATCTTCCTTCTACTATCCACAATGGTTTTGATGCAGTAGTCAGTATGGATTGGTTAACCAGATATCACGCAGTTATACCCTGTGAGGGGAAAGTTGTCGTCTGTCATAAAGTATCCGAGTGGTGCAGAGGTTAGCATCAATTTAGCAGTGAAGGCCAGAAGTGTCCACGGAAGGATTACCCTGCTATGTTAGCACTCGTTACTGATGTTAAGGCTAAGGAAAAGAGGATCGAGGATCCACCAATTGTTCGTGATTTCTCCCTATGTGCTACCAGAAGAACTATCAGGTTTACCTTCACATCGTCAGGTGGAATATCAGATCGGTATCATGTCAGAAGCAGCCCTTATTACTAGTACTCCTTATTGTCTAACATCAGGAAGGTTGCAGGAACCGCCTAATCAACTTCAAGAACTGTTGGACAAGAGTTTTATCGGACCTAGCTTTTCGCTTTGGGGAGCCTCAGTTATATCCGCGAAGATAAGACATTTCGTATGTATTATCGAGAACTTAACAAGGTGACAGTCAAGAACCATTTGCCTTGACTATGTATTGACAACCTGACGTGATGTCGTGGTCACAATCAAATTTAATCCAATTACTACTAATAGCTAGCGGTAAGTGGGTATCGAACACAGGGAGTTTGTGGAATATGTGTTATTTAGAAGTGTATCTAAGTTAACTAAGATTAAACTAATTGCGATAAAAGTAAATTCAAGAGTTTAGATTGTTTGATTTTAAAACTAAGATTACTAATTAAATTGCGAATTGAGAATTGGTTTTGTAAACAATTTAGAGACCAATGACTATCCTAAGTTTCCGGTTTGCTTTGACATTCATGCTAATATTCAACTAGAAAGAACCACATAGACATGGTTCATGTGTTATTACTTGTCGTGATGAAAGGGAACTGAGTACTCGGATTTCTAGAACGCGAGGTTGTTACCCGATGATCAATTAATCAATACCCAATCCTAATCCCGCCCATGATATCTGACGGGTGGTCCGTAGGACAACCCTTAAATGAGTTAAATAGGTGCACATCTCATGCTTGTCTCGGTTAATTGTGGGAATTTGATAACTATGTTGAAATTGTATTCGCAGGTGTTAAAGAGCCTAAAGAATGGATATTATGAAGCTTGGATGGAAGCTTGATGTTGGTGAAAACAAAAATGGAAGATTCAACTTGTAATGAAGAGAACAAGGGAAAACACCACATACAGCACCGTAACCTACGGCTCTCAGCCGTAGGTTACGGCCCCCATCATTTGCCAAAAATTACAGCCGTAAAACAGGGGCCCTTGACCGTAAGACTCACTGCTAGCCGTAACCTACGGCAGGTGGCCGTAGGTTACGGCCTCCTGCTGACTTGTATGACTATGCTGACTGCCGTAACCTACGGCTGGGAGCCGTAGGTTACGGCTCCGATTGATGTTCCATGTAACTTCATCATTTATTGTCGATTTCAAGAGGTTTTAAGGGGACTTATGATTGGTTTTTGGTTACACCTGCTTGGGATTCGAGATTGGAGCAATTTTTAGAGACTTTTGGCAAGGAAACATTATCTTAATCATTAGCTTTTGTTGCTTTGATCTATATGAACATTGAAACTCTTGTTATGATGTTGTTTGAAGCCATGAGTGGCTAAACTTTGGATGATTGTCTTGGGTTGAAGGTTTGTGTAAGACTTTGTGTTTTGATTTCATATTTCTAGAATAATGAACTTTTCTCTATGATTTGTTTGTTATGGTGTGTGATTGTTTGCTTGTAAATTGTTAATTAGTGTGCTAATCTTGTTCTAAACTATACGTTCTTGGTGCCGTTGGCAATCGAGATATCATAGGTAGAATTAGGATTGGGTGTTGATTAATTGGTCATCGGGTAACAACCTCGCGTTCTAGGAATCCAAGTACTTAGTTCCCTTTCACCACATCAAGTAGTCATACATGAATCATGTCTATGTGATTCTTTCTAGTTGAATGATAGCACAAATGTCGAAGCAAACCGGAAACTTAAGATAATCATTTGTCTCTAAATTGTTTACAAACCAAACTTACATTTTTGCAATTACATTAGTAATCTTAGTTTTAAAATCATATCAATCAAATCAATTATTGAACTTTATTTTCTTGCAATTAGTCTAATTTAGTTAATCTAGATAAATTCTCAAATAGCACATATTCCACAAACTCCCTGTGTTCGATACCCACTTGCCACTAACTATTTAGTAGTAATTGGATTAAATTTGCGTGTACCACGACAATCACGTCAAATTTTGGCGCCGTTGCCGGGGAGTAGTGCGCAACGTGTGTTATTTTATTTCTTTTTAAGTTTGTTATTTTTCTGGTTTACGCTGGGTGTGTTAGTGTGCAGGTATTGACAGGTGCATGCGTACTAGGAGCTCTCACAAGCTATCACCTTTGGCATTTGATCCGGAAATTGAGCGAACGTTAAGAGGAAACAGAATTTTGCTAAGAGAGAACAGAATCAGTGGTTCACCAACAACACCAACTACACCAATCACACCAATTCGATACGTGGATCCACCACAACCACCACCCACTACGGGTGAACTCATACCACCATTCATACCATCATCTACTCAACCTTCACCAAACACCACTATTCCAAACATCACTACAATGCCTACTCCACTTCATGATACTACACCAACCAACACCACACAACCGATTACTACTCAAGTTGAACCTAGTCTTTCCTTTAGCCCTTCAACTACGATTCCACCACTCACACATTTTTTCCCAGCTTCAGGTCAATCATCCTCAACATATACATTGCCCCAAGGTTCAACTGTCGTTCATGCAACTTCTACATTTAGACCATCGAACCAATCGGGTTTTCAATACTCGACCATTCCATTTGGGCAAACTTCGGGTATAGGGGGAGATGGATATGAGGAAGGATATGAAGATTTTGAGGGCTATGATGAAGATGGGTATGCTTATGGGGGTGATGGTGATCAAGGGGAGTTTGCTTATGTGCAAGGTCAATCTCAAGGAATGGCAAGTGTTGGTGGAATGCCACAACAACAACAACTCATACCACAACACATTAGACCAAGGCCACAAGGGCCACCAATGCAACGCCTTATACCATTGCAACAAGTTCGGCCACAAAATGTTCAACCACAATTTCAAAGGCCAATTCAACACCCACCGATGCCCCAACAACAAGTTCAACAACCATTCGCACCACAAGGGCATATACCAAGACCAATGGGTCCTATTCGTCCAAGGGGTCGATTGGGTGTACCAAGAAGGCATCTTAGGGAACATGTGAGGGGAATTGAAGCGCATTTTAGGCCGGTAATTACTCACAACCCTTCACCGGTGGTTATTCCTCACAATAACCAAGGAAGAACTTTTGAAGTGAGAACAAATTCTTTGCAAAGTTTGCCGAAATATAAGGGTCTAGCAACGGAGGAACCCTACTTTCATTTGGAGGCCTATGACTCAATTTGCAATACTCTTGGGAGTCAAGGTTTTTCGGCCGATGATATCAAGTTGGTACTATTTCAATTTTCTTTGGAGGATAAGGCAAAGAAGTGGTTCTACACTTTGCCTTCGGCATCTATTTATACTTGGGCGGAAATGCAACAAATTTTCCTAGACGAATTTTACACCGCCCAAAAGACTAATGATGCTAGAAAGGGGTTAAGGAGCTTTCAACAACAACATGGTGAAATGTTCCATGAGGCATTTGAACGTTTCAATATGATGATCAAAAATTGCCCTCACCACGGAATTGAATTGTGGGAATTAATGAATGCTTTCCACGAGGGGTTAAGTGCCAAAGATGCTCGTGATTTAATGTCCATTACAAATGGGTCTTTTGGCACAAACTATGAGTATGACGATTGGGAGTTCTTGGAGTAAATGGCCATTACATCAAAGAGAAAAGCTCAAGCATCAAGGAGAGCACGACCGGCCATTACCCGAACACAAGTGCATGCGGTTGATGATGGTAATGTACAAACTTCTAATCAAATTTATGATGTTTGTGCTATTTGCAATGAAATAGGTCATGCGGCTGAAAATTGCCAAGGAGGTGATGGGCAATACGAAGAGGTTCATGCTGTGCAAGGTCAAGGAGGGGGTGGTAGAAACTATAACATGAATTCCAACACTTACCACCCCGGGTTGAGGAACCACCCAAACTTTCGTTATGGGAACCTTTCAAATCAAGCAAACCCGAATTTCCAAGGAAACCAAGGATTTCAAAGGCAATATCAAACGGGTCAAAGCTCTTCGGGTGGAAACGAAGTAATGGAGATGTTGAAGGCGATGCAAGTTGAAATGCAACGAATGAATCAACGTGATGAGGTTCGGAAGCAAAAGGACGAGGCCCCTGATAAAGCGATTCAAACTTTGACCACCCAAATGGGTCAACTTGCAAGTGAAGTGGCGATATTGAAGAAAGCAAAAGGCCAGCTACCAAGTGACACGGTGATAAATCCCAAAAACATTAAAAGTGTTAATATCAATGTGGAAAGCACCGTTCCTAGTACAAAATTTAATGAAACATTGCTAACTTCTTCGTCTCAAGTGAATGCAGGTTTGGAAAAAGATGCCGAAATCGAGAATGATAAAGAGTATGGAGTGCCAATCGTGCCTATCCGAGTGGGGAAACTAAAAATTCCTTATGCATTGTTGGATTATGGGGCGAGCATGAGTGTGTTACCGGGTGAGCTATATGACATGTACGATTTCGGTCCGCTTGAAGATGTAGACACCATGGTGAGTTTGGCGGATGAGAGTTGGAGGCGTCCACGTGGAATGGTTAAGAACGTTATGATGCGGTTGGGAGAATTTGAATACCCGGTGGATTTTCTGGTTTTAGATTATGCTACTACCACGATGGCGTCACAACAAAGGGTGATTTTGGGTCGACCGTTTCTCTATACGGCAAATGCTCAAATCGATTGTAGAGAAGGAATCATTACTATGACCGAAAAGAACCGTAAGTTGTCATTTGATGTTCATACTAAGATGATTAATTACGATTTTGTTGTAGCGAAGGATATCGGGTATAGTGAAAAGGTGTTTCAAAGAATGAGAAGAAATCACCCACCGGATCGTGAAGAAAGGCATATGGGTTCAAGCAAGAGCGTATTTGATTACCCACTGAGTCAAAACAAGATGGATGCATTTTGCTCAATGGCACAAGGAAGTGATGGAGATGGCAGGAACCGTTTCTTTGAGCCACCTTAAATGGGGGTGGCACGGTCTGGCTGAAGACCTGAAAACTTAGCGCTGCTCGGGAGGCAACCCGAGGTTTTTCACTGATCTTGTTATTTCTTTAGTTTTCTATGTTTCAGGGCAATGGCAACACTCAAGTGTGGGGAAGATGTGCGGATATTTGTGTGAAGGTGGTGATAGGAAATTGGATCATTTACAACATCTGTTGTGTCAAACTTCACCAGGTCAATGTACTCTTTCCTTAGTCTTGTTATGTTCTTTAGCTTTGAAATATTGGTAGTTAGTTTGCTTGCTTTTGTTAAAAAATAATAATAATAATAATAATAATAATAATAATAATAATAATAATAATAATAATAATAATAATAAATTGGGGTGTTAAAGCGATCTTCCCTTCAAAACCATACATTGGGACAATGTATCCCAAGTGTGGGGATGGGGGAAATTTTGGAGATTTAAATTTTTTTTTTTTTTTTTTTTTGTAAATCCGAGCGAAAATTGTCAAAATTTGAAAGCTTGATTTTGTCCCGCTTGACACATCGACACCCATTCCTAGTCTTTTCTTGGTGAGAATTTGGGCCACATATGATTGTTATTGATATTTCTTTGTTTGAGTGGCGGTGTGTGTTGTGTGTTAATAGAACTTGTGTGTGAATACTTGTTAAATCTTAGAATTAGCATGCTTGTGAAAAGGATAGGGGACTTTTAGGTAGCCTCGTCTAGATGTGTGAGAGTGTGGGAATTGGGGGTTGGACCTCATACGTTACATATATGAGCTTGGTTTGTGAGGGGTGGGGGTTTGGTCTTTAGAAAGCCATGTTTGAGCCTTATACCATTCGGTTGCGACCCAAACCTACTTCTTACAAAAACTTTACCTATTGAGATGACCCGGTTTAGGAATTTAGTTTGTGATTGTTGATGTTCTTGTATATATATTTTTGAGTTCTTTGCTTAAAAAAAAGAGAAAAATATGATAAAAATACAAAAAGAAGTATTTAGTTGCAATAGTAGTTGAGATGTTGAAGAAATTGTGTATATAGTTGATGTTTGCTTTGTTTGGTAGTAGAAATAAAAACCGGGTCGGATCAATGAGCTACTTTCACATTCCCACTATTTCCTACCTTTGCACTTAGCCTCGTTACAACCCGTAAGTTCCTTTGATTCTAAAGCATGCTAGATATTTGTTAGGATGAAACTTGATTTATATACAAGCTTATTGTCGCACACACACATACACGCATTGAGTGGATTAGCATTATGCTAATAATTCTTGTTACCGAGAGATTTTTGCGAGGGGTGTGTCTTGTAGTACGATTGAAAGTTAGTAAAAGGATGGCACTTTAGCTTAGTTTGCATAATTGATCGCTTGTGTTTGTGAATAATCTTTGAATGGGTTGCTTGGGACAAGCAACGGGTAAGTGTGGGGATGTGACGGGTGGTCCGTAGGACAACCCTTAAATGAGTTAAATAGGTGCACATCTCATGCTTGTCTCGGTTAATTGTGGGAATTTGATAACTATGTTGAAATTGTATTCGCAGGTGTTAAAGAGCCTAAAGAATGGATATTATGAAGCTTGGATGGAAGCTTGATGTTGGTGAAAACAAAAATGGAAGATTCAACTTGTAATGAAGAGAACAAGGGAAAACACCACATACAGCACCGTAACCTACGGCTCTCAGCCGTAGGTTACGGCCCCCATCATTTGCCAAAAATTACAGCCGTAAAACAGGGGCCCTTAACCGTAAGACTCACTGCTAGCCGTAACCTACGGCAGGTGGCCGTACGTTACGGCCTTCTGCTGACTTGTATGACTATGCTGACTGCCGTAACCTACGGCTGGGAGCCGTAGGTTACGGCTCCGATTGATGTTCCATGTAACTTCATCATTTATTGTCGATTTCAAGAGGTTTTAAGGGGACTGATGATTGGTTTTCGGTTACACCTGCTTGGGATTCGAGATTGGAGCAATTTTTAGAGACTTTTGGCAAGGAAACATTATCTTAATCATTAGCTTTTGTTGCTTTGATCTATATGAACATTGAAACTCTTGTTATGATGTTGTTTGAAGCCATGAGTGGCTAAACTTCGGATGATTGTCTTGGGTTGAAGGTTTGTGTAAGACTTTGTGTTTTGATTTCATATTTCTAGAATAATGAACTTTTCTCTATGATTTGTTTGTTATGGTGTGTGATTGCTTGCTTGTAAATTGTTAATTAGTGTGCTAATCTTGTTCTAAACTATACGTTCTTGGTGCCGTTGGCAATCGAGATATCATAGGTAGAATTAGGATTGGGTGTTGATTAATTGGTCATCGGGTAACAACCTCGCGTTCTAGGAATCCGAGTACTTAGTTCCCTTTCACCACATCAAGTAGTCATACATGAATCATGTCTATGTGATTCTTTCTAGTTGAATGATAGCACAAATGTCGAAGCAAACCGGAAACTTAAGATAATCATTTGTCTCTAAATTGTTTACAAACCAAACTTACATTTTTGCAATTACATTAGTAATCTTAGTTTTAAAATCAAATCAATCAAATCAATTATTGAACTTTATTTTCTTGCAATTAGTCTAATTTAGTTAATCTAGATAAATTCTCAAATAGCACATATTCCACAAACTCCCTGTGTTCGATACCCACTTGCCACTAACTATTTAGTAGTAATTGGATTAAATTTGCGTGTACCACGACAATCACGTCAATATCTCGATTGCCAACGGCACCAAGAACGTATGGTTTAGACTAAGATTAACATACAAATTAACAATTTACGAACAAGCAAACAACACACCATAATAAACAAACCATCATAGCAAGTCTATTATTCTAGAAATAAGAATCAAAACACAAATGTCTTAGACAAACCTTCAACCTAGGATGATCACCATAAGTTTAGCCACTCATGACTTGGACAATCATCATCACATACATATCAATGTTCATAGGAATTAAAAACACTAACAAGATGTTTTGAAATTGTTTCAAGCTCTCAAGAACACCCAAAATTCGCCTCTAGACGGCTGGTAACCGAATGGGAATGGTTGGATTTGAAAAGACACAATAAAACATCATAAAATAGGGCAGTTACACATTTCTCGCTGGCCTCCACCGTAAGCTACGGTGGCCACCGTAGCTTACGGTGGCTTGGAATGGCTTACGGTGGGTCTCTACTGCCTTACGGTGGAAGAAAAATGTTGGGGGCTACCGTAACTTACGGTAGCTACCGTAAGCTACGGTAGCCTTCAGCATGCAATTTTGTTTTCTTCATAACTTTTTCGTTTCAACTCCGTTTTCTTCACCGTTTTTGCCTACGTTTTCGTAATTTCGTCCTCTATCATGTTATCTTCTTAATTCTTCCATACCAATAATTGATTTTTTTCATTTATTCTCCGTCTTTCAATCTCCAATCCGGTCGCGCCTATTCGAAGCTTCATTTCCACACTTTTAAGCCCCAAATGTACCTGAAACACAAGCAACCGTAGTTATCTAATTCGAGACAATTACCCGATTAAATGTGGGATTTTAATATCATTTATACCACTTAAGGGTTGTCCTACGGACTACCCGTCACATCCCCACACTTAACCATTGCTTGCCCCCAAGCAACTCATTTAAACAAACGACAATTTACTCAAGCGATTAAACACAAACCAAGCAACCAAATGTCCTCATTTACTAACTTTTTCTTAAAGCCGCGCATAACACACCCCTCACAATAACTCTCCCCTCGGTGGCAAGTAATAACTAGCAAAGATGAGCTAGAACACACTTAAGGCAAACGGGTAGGTGAACAATAATATGCTAGTATTCAAATCGGTCCTTCGCCTAAATAATTTGCTAAACATGCACGTGAATCAAAGGGACTTAGAGGTTGTAACGTGGCTAGGCAAATGGGTAGGAAATGGAAATATATATGCAAAGTAGCTAACAATTCAACCCGGTCTTTTATTTCTAACTAATCAAAACATAAACAACTATATACAATACATCAATCTCTTTTTCTCTTTTTTTTTCATTGCTTTTTCTCTTGTTTTTTTCTCATTTTTTTTTCATTTCATTTTTTTTTTCATTTTCTTTTTTTTTTAACAAACAATTGAAACATCACATAACAAACATACTAATATAAAATGCTAATACTACTAGACCGGGTCGAATACGGGTTAATTTTTTAAGAGAAAGTAGGCACGGGTTAACAAAAGATCGGCTCAAAGCTCAAATGGGCTACTAAAGTCCAAACCCCCGCCCCTCTCGCTACCATGCTCATATATATAATTTATGAGGTCCAACCCCCCAAATCCCACACTCGCACACACCATGACGAGGCTACCTAAATGCCCTTATCCTTTTCACATGCATATCAAGCTAAGGCCTCAAACCGCATTCAAGCACAAGTTCTAATGCACCCCCACCCATTGCCACTCTCATCAAAGAAAATATTTCTAACAATTCAAATAAGTGGTTCAAACTCTCACCAAGAAAAAAAAAGTATACGGGGTTGCCGGTGTGTTATGCGGTTTCAATACTTTAAGTTTTCAAATTTAGACCAATTTTCGCTTGATTACAAAAATTTTTAAAACCATCAAAATTTTCCCCCATCCCCACACTTGGGATACATTGACCCCAATGTATGGATTTGGTAGGAAGGATCGCTAAAAACCATTCAACATCAATATTAGCTCAAACACTCAAACCCCAAATTTCTTTTTGTTTATTTATTTATTTTTTTTAATCTAAAAGAAAACGAACTAACTACCAATATTTCAAAGCTAAAGAACATAACAAGACTAAGGAAAGAGTACATTGACCTGGTGAAGTTTGACACAACAGATGATATAGATAATCCGACTTCCTATCACCTCCTTCACACAAATATCCGCACATCTTCCCCACACTTGAATGTCGCCATGGCCTTGAAACATAGAAAGATAAAAACAACAAGATCAATATAAAACCCCGGGTTGCCTCCCGAGCAGCGCTAAGTTTTGAGTCTTCAGCCAGACCATGCCACCCCCATTTATGGTGGCTCAAAGAATCGGTTCCTATCACCTCCCCCACTGTAGCTTGTCATTGGTTGAAATGCATCCATCAAATGTCCATTCGGTGGATAGTCAACTACATACCTGCTCGAACCCTCATACTTCTTTTCATACCCCGGTGGTTTGTTTGTTTTTATTCTTTGATGCACACTTTTCATATGGTCACTAGACTCTCTACCCTTCTCTTCAATAGATTCATAACTAATCTCCCTAGTATGAACATCAAAGTACAACTTACGGTTCTTTTCGGTCATAGTAATAACCCCGTCTCTACAGTTGATTTGAGCATTTGCTATATAAAGAAATGGTCGACCTAAAATTACCCTTTGTTGTGATGCCAATTTGGTAGAGGCATAATCTAAGACCAGAAAATCCACCGGATAGTTGAATTCTCCCAACCGAATCATGACATTCCTAACCACTCCTCGCGGACGCCTCAAACTCTCATCCGCCAAACTCACCATGGTGTCTATATCTTCGAGCGGACCAAAATCATACATGTCATATAGATCACCTGGTAATACACTCATGCTCTCCCCGTAGTCCAACAATGCGTGAGGGATTTTTAACTTTCCCACACGGATAGGCACGATTGGTACTCCATGTTCTTTATCATTCTCACCATCTGTCCTTCCCTATACTTGTATTTATTTGACACGAAGAGGTTAGAAATTTTTCATTAAATTCGGTACTAGGAACGGTGCTTACCACATTGATATTAACGCTTTTTATGTTCTTGGGATTTGTCACTGTGTCACTCGGTAGCTAGCCTTTTGCTTTCTTCAGTATCGCCACTTCACTCGCAAGTTGACCCATTTGAGTGGTCAACGATTGAATAGCTTTGTCACGGATTTCATCTTTTTGCATATGAACCTCATCCAGCTGATTTCTTCGTTGCATCTCCATTTGCATCGCTTTCAACATCTCCATGACCTCATTTCCACCCGAGGAACCTTGACCCGAAAACCCACTTTGTTCATTACCTGGTTGTTGGAATTGCCTTTGGAAACCTTGATTATTAAATTGTTGGTGAGGAGCATAATTTCCTTGGTTTCCTTGAAAGTTCGGGTTAAGTTGATTTGACGGGTTCCCATATCTAAAATTCAGGTGGTTTCGTAACCCGGGGTGGTATGTGTTCGAATTCATGTTAAAGTTTCGACCACCCCTTTGAATAGCATTCACCTCTTCCACTTGCTCCTCAACCACTCCTACCAAACATACTTCCGCCGCGTGGCCTATCTCATTGCAATTAGTGCACACATTGTACACTTGATTCGTGGCTTGTACACCTACATTCTCTACCCCATGCACTTGTGGCCTTGCTATCACATGCCTTGCCCGTCTCGAAGATTGAGCCTTTCTTTTTGAAGTAACAGCCATTTGCTCCAAAAATTGTCAATCATCATGCTCAAAATTTGTACCGAAAGTACCGTTAGTGATTGACATTAAGTCACGAGCATCCTCCGAACTCAACCCTTCGTGAAACGCGTTTAACAACTCCCAAAGTTGTATACCGTGGTGAGGGCAATTTTTCAACATCATGTTGAACCTTTCAAAAGCTTCATGAAACATCTCCCCCGGTTGTTGTTGAAAGCACCTTAAACTTCTCCTTGCATCATTTGTCTTTTGAGAAGTGTAGAACTCTTCCAAGAAAATTTGTTGCATGTCGGCCCATGTATAAATTGACGCGGAAGGCAAAGTATAAAACCATCTCTTTGCTTTATCTTCCAAAGAGAATTGAAATAGAACCAACTTGACATCGTCCGATGAAAAACCTTGACCTCCAATAGTGTTGCAAATGGAGTCGTATGTTTCCAAATGAAAGTAAGGTTCTTCCGTTGCTAACCCCTTGAACTTTGGCAAACTTTGGAGTGCGGTTGTTCTAACCTCAAAAGTCCTCCCATCCGGGTGATGAAGAATCACTACCGGAGAAGGATTATTAGTGATAACCGGTCTAAAGTGAGCTTCAATACCCCGTACCGCCTCTCGATGATGTCTACGCGGAGCACCCAATGGTACTCTTGGTTGACCCATTTGCCCTTGCATAGGCACTTAGGTGCAAATGGTGGTTGAAATTGATGTTGTTGCATTGGAGGTTGTTGCACCAGCCTTTGGAATTGGTGATGTTGATATTGCAGCCGAACTTGTTGTAGAGGTGTTGGTCTTTGGATTTGTGGCCCATGTAGCCGAATTTGTTGTATCCCCGTTAGTGGCCTACCCATATCTTGAATTTGTTGCAATGGTTGACTTTGTTGACCCGCTCCTCCTTGAGGTCCCAAATTACCTCCATCACCCCCATAGTAAAAACCTTCTTCTTCGTATCCCCTAAAATGTTCTTCATACCCATCATCATAACCATATCCTCCTATACCCGAAGATTGCACGAATGGAAGAGATGAATAGTGGAAGCCCGATTGATTCGGTTGTGGTCGGTATATAGAAGTAGCATGAATGACGGTTGAGCTTTGTGGTAGTGGGTGGGTAGAAGATGATTGACCCATAGTTGGGAAAAAATGTGAAAGTGGTGGAATTGTGGTAGAGGGGTTATAAGTAAGAGTAGGTTCAACTTGGGTAGTAATAGGTGGTATGGTGTTGGTTGGTGTAACGTCATGTGGTGGAGTTGGATTGGTAGTGGAATTAGGCATGGTGGTATTTGGTGAAGGTTGTGTTGATGTAGGAATGAAAGTTGATGTTGTTTGACCCGTAATGGGTGGTACTTGTGTTTCTTCCATGATGTTTCTTGGTGTAATGGGTGAAGTGGGTGAACCAACGATTTTGTTTTCTCGTAACAAAACTCTGTTTTGACGCAAGTTCTTTCAATTTCCGGATAAAACGATAGCGGTAGTACCTGCACACTAAACACAACCAGCATAAACCCGAAAATAACAAACAAAACTAATAAATTAACACACGTTGTGCACTACTCCCCGGCAACGGTGCCAAAATTTGACGTGATGTCGTGGTCACAATCAAATTTAATCCAATTACTACTAATAGCTAGCGGTAAGTGGGTATCGAACACAGGGAGTTTGTGGAATATGTGTTATTTAGAAGTGTATCTAAGTTAACTAAGATTAAACTAATTGCGATAAAAGTAAATTCAAGAGTTTGGATTGTTTGATTTTAAAACTAAGATTACTAATTAAATTGCGAATTGAGAATTGGTTTTGTAAACAATTTAGAGACCAATGACCATCCTAAGTTTCTGGTTTGCTTTGACATTCATGCTAATATTCAACTAGAAAGAACCACATAGACATGGTTCATGTGTTATTACTTGTCGTGATGAAAGGGAACTAAGTACTCGGATTCCTAGAACGCGAGGTTGTTACCCGATGACCAATTAATCAATACCCAATCCTAATCCCGCCCATGATATCTCGATTGCCAACGGCACCAAGAACATATGGTTTAGACTAAGATTAACATACAAATTAACAATTTACAAGCAAACAAGCAAACAACACACCATAATAAACAAACCATCATAGCAAGTCTATTATTCTAGAAATAAGAATCAAAACACAAATGTCTTAGACAAACCTTCAACCTAGGATGATCACCATAAGTTTAGCCACTCATGACTTGGACAATCATCATCACATACATATCAATGTTCATAGGAATTAAAAACACTAACAAGATGTTTTGAAATTGTTTCAAGCTCTCAAGAACACCCAAAATTCGCCTCTAGACTGCTGGTAACCGAATGGGAATGATTGGATTTGAAAAGACACAATAAAACATCATAAAATAGGGCAGTTACACATTTCTCGCTGGCCTCCACCGGTGGCTTGGAATGGCTTACGGTGGGTGTCTACTGCCTTACGGTGGAAGAAAAATGTCGGGGGCTACCGTAATTTACGGTAGCTACCGTAAGCTACGGTAGCCTTCAGCATGCAATTTTGTTTTCTTCATAACTTTTTCGTTTCAACTCCGTTTTCTTCACCGTTTTCGCCTACGTTTTCGTAATTTCGTCCTCTATCATGTTATCTTCTTAATTCTTCCATACCAATAATTGATTTTTTTCATTTATTCTCCATCTTTCAATCTCCAATCCGGTCGCGCCTATTTGAAGCTTCATTTCCACACTTTTAAGCCACAAATGTACCTGAAACACAAGCAACCGTAGTTATCTAATTCTAGACAATTACCCGATTAAATGTGGGATTTTAATATCGTTTATACCACTTAAGGGTTGTCCTACGGACTACCCGTCACAACCTGCCGACCAGATGCGAGGGTCAAGCTCCCATTCGAGGATTAACTAATAAACGAACTATCATCAGATGGAAGTCCAATGGGAGAATGCTCTTAGAACGGCATATCTAACGCAATGCAGCCATTGCGACTTTGTACACCATGATCATTGAGTTAATCAACACACCAGCAGCTTCATGGACCACAAGAATCGACCGTGTTTGTTGATGACGTTTTGAATCATTACCGGGGGAAAGGAACAACATGGGCGGCATATGTATCCTATTTTAGAGCTCCTGAGGGAGGAGCCACTCCACGCGAAGTTTTGTTAAAGGTAACTTCTAGATTCGAGAGGTACAATTTTTTTTGGTCATATAAACAACGAAGTAGGAATACATGTGGATCTCGCTAAGATCCATTTTGTTAGAAACTGATCGACACCAAAGATCCCTTCGAGGATACAGTAATTTCTTAGTCACGCTGGAAACTATCACAGATTCATTAAGGGATTTTCGAAGGTCGCGCAGCTTTAATCTCTTTAGCACAGCATGGTGCGGTGCATTCGTGGGAGACAAAACCGGAGAACGACATTTCGGCTATTGAAATCCAAATCTACAATACACTGAGCACCGTCTTTACCCGAGGGAACGGGTAATCTAGTGGTATACCATAACGGTTCGAATCAGAGTCCCAGTTACATGCCATTACAACACGAGAAGGTTATAGCTTACGTAGTAAACTTACAAGAAGAATTGCACGAGTCACAACCGGCGGTGGAAGCTATAGTCCTTGGATTTAAATTGGAGGCACTACTTGGATGATACCAAATGCTCTACTTAGATCGATCACAAGAGCCTCCCGTGTACCCTGGTTTTGAAAAGAGCTAAACATGTGATGGCATCGCTGGATGGAATTCTCGAGCGATTACGACTATGAAACCTAAACGTGTATGAGCATGCAGCTCACCATCGACTCTAGCCTATAGGATCAGATTTGCCCTGACCAAATCGAAACACTGAAGGGAGAGAACTTTCGAGATGGGTTCATGCAGGGTATGGAGGAGCAACTTTTGGCAAGGCGGACGATATTCGCTACTTCATGGAACGAATGTGGATCCCACTATACGGCAACTGTACAGAACTTGTATTGAGCAAAGCACACCAGCCTCGTTATTCTAGTCGTCTGGAGTTTGATAGGAGATATTAGGATCTATAAACCTGGTACTGATAATCGAGCCTGAAGGCCCACCTGGCAATGTATGTGAACAAAGTTTGATTTATGGGAAAGTCAAGGTGGAGTATCAAAAACCCTCTAGTTGTGCCAGCAATCAGAAACGCCTATTCGGAGATTGGAACAGACAGCCGTGGATTTTGTCGCTGGCCTGCCTAAATCTCAGAACGGAACCGATATCACCTGAGCGATCGTTGATTGTCACACGTAACCAGCACGCTTTATTGTAAACAAGGAAACTGACGAGTCGTCACAGCTTGTGAATATTCCTCTGAGAGAGGCGGCTTTTAGGCACGAGGTGCCGACTCCTGATACCTTTGATTTTGGTCTATACCTGATTTATGGCAGACAAAACACAACACCCTCGACTCACGTCTAGACATGAGCATTACTTGTCACTGTAGGACAAACGATCTGAGTAAACGAACCCTCTTGACACTCGAAGACATACTGCGAGCATGTGCGTGATTGACTTTAGTAAGAATTAGAAGGACATTTATCTTTGGTTGAGTTCTACTGCAGCAGTTACCATTCTAGTACTCGGACAGCTCTGTTTGAGGCATTGCATGGGTAGTAACGTTAATCTCTTTATTGGATTAGGGTGGATGACAACCTAATCACAGGTCTAGGACTTGTACTCAAAAATCTTGGGAAGATTGCTCGGATTGGACATCATTTGGTGGCAACGAGTGACTGTTAGGAAAGTTGATAAGCTTAGGAAACACTGGGAGTTCGTTGTAGGCGGTTGTATCATGTTGAGAATCTTACCCTGGGAGAGTGTGGTATGCTTGGGAAGCGTGGCAAGCTTAAATTACATTACGTTGAGTAATCCAGAATTCTGGAAAGAATCGGTCACGTCGCCTACAAACTCGAGTTACCCGACGAATTGGGTAACGTGCATGATATCATTTATGTCTCGAATCTAAGACAGTGTTCGTCCGAGGAGACGCTTGTGATACCCTTAGAGTCTGAGGTTAATGACAAGTTGCAGTTGTTGAGGAATCTACTAAAATCATGGACCAGGACGGTAAGATTCGTTAGCATGGTCGAATTCCAATCGTGAGAATTCGTTGGAACTCAAGACGTGGACCAGAGTTCACGTGGGAACGCGATGATCGGAGTAAACTCTAGTATCCTCAGTTGTTCAAACGGTTGTATCAACTTCTGATGTCATTGGCGAATTTCGTCCCGAAATTCGAAATTCCCTTTCAAGTTGGGGATGATGTGGTACCCGAGGAAAATCCACGGTCATCCTGATTTGACATCTCGCCGCTGTTGGGCTACTTATCAAATTTCGGGATGAAATTTCTTTCAAGTTGGGGATGATGTGACAACCTGAGTTTTCAAGGTCTTTCCTCGACACGTTACTCGTTTCGCAAGTGTTTTCATAGTTCGTATTGCATTGTAACTGGTACATGTTTGGTATATGATTAATGTGTTGCTTTATGTTTGGTTAGTTATTATAAACTTTCGAACTATTTAAAAATTAAAAGAAAGAAATAATCCATGCAACCTTACCCGACGAAAAACCACACTCGACGAAACAAGGTTTTTTTTCGTCATCACCTTGAGCACGACGAAACATGGGTAATTCGCCGTATGGGCCTTCGGCCCAGATAAGGCCCAGAAACGACTCGGTTATATTGTTTTGTAAGCACGATTATATGTAAGGTGATAGTCATCAAACCCTAACTCCCAAAACCATTGGACGGCAGTCCCTCCTCCTTCGAAGTCTCTCTTTCTCTCTACCGCCCTAAACACTTTGCTTCGCTTTACCATCTCCTGGTTAGTATGTTATCACTATCGTATTTGCATTCTTTATTATTCTTGGCTATGGGTGTACTTGTAAATTGGTGTGGATGATAGTGTGATTTAGGGTTCTTGTTTGCAAACTTGATTTGAATCTGATTGATTATGCAATGATGTTACGTATTCGGTATTGCAAGGCAGTAGTGTGCGATGAATTGTTATAATAGTAACTATTATTTCGAATCTGGCAAAACATGGAAGCATGTATAAACTCGATCAAGATTGTAGGAAGGATGTCTGATCAACTAGGGTTTCGCTAGATTCAATGCTGTTTGATCGTATGAATGAGGACTGTTGATAATCAGATGTGTTTCGTCATAATTAGTCTCGACGAAAGACTATGTGTTTCGTCATGATTGGCTTCGACGAAAGACTAGGTGTTTCGTCACCTAGATATTTCGTTGCAGGAAGGTATTTCGCCGAGGATCATCCCATGAACTGTATGATGTGCATGATAACCAATAAACTGTATGATGTGCATGATATCCAATGAACTGTATGATGTGCATGATAACCAATAAACTGTATGATGTGCATGATATCCAATGAAACTGTATGTGTATATGACATTGAACGAAAATGTTGTAAATTGGGTAGTTGGATTATAAAAGTCTATCTGTTAATCAGAAGAGGACCTTGACTTAACCCGTATGAATAAACAGTACCTCAATGAATGTTGATATATGTCATGAACACAGGATGTAGACTTGTTTGGAAACTGAGTGCTTGATGTGTGTTATACTATGATCTTAACCAAATGCAATCTGTGGCAACACGTGAATCAATTATTATGAAACTGGTGTCATCAGTGACAACTGTTAGGAACATGAACTTGTAACGTAAATGCGTATGAAATCTAAACACTTGCCATGTGCTACGTGACAATGGTATTACGTGTGGCTTGTTGAATATGTGACTTGAGAATGTGTTTACGAAACTGATCATCTCTGGTAACCACGGTAGGGATTGGTTGGCCAACTGGGGACGTGTAATGTAACGTAACATACCGAGCAAATCTAAGGTGAGTTCACTGCTCTTTTTCCAAGCATGCGTCCCGGGGAGGGACATCTGGTAATCGTTCCGGGGAGGAACGTCGGGTTAGTGGGATGTTGGTTATTAAGCCCATTTCTATCATTAAGTCCCCTTACATATACCGATTGGTTGCCGGGGAGGAAACGGGGTTATTAGTTGATAGCGCTATTAGGTTTGGCACCCTCACACCGTACCGGGGAGGACGGTCGTGAACTAATTACCTTAACCACTTGACCAATGTGTGATAGAGCATTGGGGTTTGGGCAAATAAATCTAGAGCCATCTGCGGTAATCTAGTTAATAACAACATCAAATCATTGAAATTTATTATACTCATATCTGGTAACTAAACGTGTTAACAAAACTTTGAACTCACCAGCGTCGTCTGACACACTTGTCTACATGCTTGCAGGTCAATAGGTTTATATCATTGGGACTTACTGTCTGGGATGCTGGAGTGGTCATGGGTCGAGATACATGGAATCGCAAGACAAGTCTAATGGTTTTGTACATGTGGTTTATGAAACACTTAACAAATGATTTATGCTTCCGCTGTATACGCTGAATTACATTTAACGTTTTGTAACACTTTATGTTAATTAATGAAAGTTTTTATTTAAATATAGTTATGAGTTCAATGTGATTAGTGGCTAGATCCTGGTACGTCACACGCCCCGCGGTGTTTCCGCAAGTGGTGTTTTGGGGGTGTAACAGTCACTCCTCCTCCTTTCATGGCTGACTTCCGACGGGCCTGCATTCTGTTCATCCATTTGCTTATCGATCACACTTTACTGCACTCCCTTGAATTTATAGTAGTAAACCAGCACATCTAGGTACATTGCATAAATGATTCTCATGAACTCGCCGTCATGATACTCATATCCCATATCTTTTGCAACCACCGGCCATAGATTGTTATCGGTGACGGTCCTGTATCCTCCGTCACGCTTAACTATCATATATAGTCCGAGCAAATCCACCTTTTTATTGTCAGAAGCATAAGGAGGGATGGGTCTAGTTGTGATTCCTAGTTTAACCTCTATGAACCACGTTAACATCTCCTCAAATATCGTTTCCAATTCATGTTTATATTTAAACATGAACTCTCCATCCTCCATCATATCAAGAAGGGATTTACAGTCAGTGAAATCATGAAATTCCATTGCATGAATTATCATTTGACTCCAATCCGGTTCTTGTGATGACAGATTCAAATCTTCGAAATAAGAATTGAGATACTTTTCCTTGTATTCATCGTTCACAGTACTTGCATCAATTACCCTCTTTTTTTCTTTCGAACCGAGTTCCTCTTCTTTTGTTAAACCATTCATATTGTTTACAGAATTCATGACCGGTGTTGAGAACATCGGGAATATTTTACAAGTGTCACCAGATTTGTTAACTGTGTAACCTTGCAAAGTTAATTGATCCAAACTCAACACATTCCGATCTAATTCTGACGCATAGAATACACTTTGTATTCTTAACATTTCATTACTCGATTTGATTTCTACCACCCCGATTCCCCGAGTAAACAAGAAATTACTTTCCCCAGATTTTGTTACAACCCCAACTAAGTGTTTAATTTGCTTAAACACATTCAAATTACCGGCAATATGAAGAGGAAACACATAACTTACATACCAGATGTCGCCCCATTGGCCTCCCTCTGTTCCGGTGACTATCATCTCTTGATGACTGTTAATCACATCTTCCTGTTTCTGAATTCCAGCATTTACTGCTTGATTAATCAGTTGGGTGGCTTCGTCATTTTTCTTCGCTTTGCACGAGTATATCTGATGGCCTGGTTGATGACAATAGTAACAAAGCCTTACACGGGGAAGTTTCTTTTCTTTTTCATTCTTTTCATCGAGACAGTGTTGACAGGGCATTGTTGTTCATGTTGGTTTGATTTCTACATTCCTTGGCAACGTGGCTCTGATACCACTATGTTGGGATTCAGTCACATTTGCAGCGGAAGTAAGTGACAGACTTGAATCGGTATTCATGGTTAACAAGAAATGGATATGCAGAAACAGTAAAGGATCAAGGGTAATCGAATAGAATGAGAGGACAATTCTAAAGAAACAGAAATTGTCTTGATACCGGAACATGTTGCCGGATATCACATATATATACATAGGTTAGACGGTTTCATTTGGCGGGAATAACTGCCTATAGCAGTTTAAATTATACCCGCTTATCACCATCACCATAAGTTATCATACATATCGGAAATATATAAGTTATAATACTAATACAAACATAAGAGCATAATTAAGTTTAATTTTATATGTAACACTTTCTGCTTATTCAGGTATTTAATTGATGCATTATAACTTTACATATTTAATTTCTCCATTTTGACTTGACTCTGCACAATCAAGTTTGTTGTTTGATTTTATAACATGTTTTTGTTTTTTGGTTCCTATAATAAACTTAAATATGAAAAGGGATAGAAAACTAATACTTTTTTGTCTACATCACCCAATATTTCAAGAAGATTACTTTCGTTTGTGTAATCACATTTTTAGTAGTACAACTCTAAAATATCTAGATTGCTTCATATTGTTGATAGATCAATTTCTCATAATTATTTTAATTTTAATATTCATATTGTTCAATATTAAAGTGTTTCACACCATCTGCAACAAAACTTATTGTTCAAGGAAGAACTTGTGACAACTGGCACCAAACCGGTAATTTCCGTACACTTTAATTATTATTTAATGACTACAATTATGTGCTTAAACGTCAACATTGTCTGGTTACATACTATACAAGTGAATTCATGCACGTTTTATACTACAAAATATTGCTTTATGCATTAACGAGAGCGTTGCGTCAGAAATACTAGTAAACTCACCGGTAAGACACACTGTGTCAACAAAACTGCAGAAAGCAGTCAGACATTAGAATTGAGGCCTAGGTGTAGGTCCAACGACAAGAATACATTAAAACCCAAGAGTACATGCAAGGGTTAACATATAGACATTCCGGAAGTTAAAATAAGCACTAAAAAGCACCCGAAACGCACTTTAAGTGCAGAATTTTATATAATTCAGCAATAAATCAGCTTTTAACAACATAAATATTATGCAGAATTCATGTTTTAACATCCAGAATATTTCCCTAAGTGCCGGGAATCGAAAGTATTACAAAAGGGTACTTAAAAGACACTAAAAGGTGCAATTTAGCACTTTAACGAACCGGTATATAACCGAACAACCGGACATTACCCGGAACACCAAAATATTGCTAGAAGCAATGTTTAATTATTTCTGAACTAGTTATGGTCCCCGAGCACCATAACACCCCTTATAACGTAACAACACATTAAATCCCTAACTAAGACACTTGAAACTTAACTAGTGCATGTGTTTAGTGGTTAGAATTTACACTAAACCACCCCCCATTGGCTGAATTTCGGCCCATGTGTGGTCCCCACCACAAGATCTCTTCAATTCCCACTAAATCTCCATATAATCTTGTTAAGATTTGGGATAGATCCCTTTAGATGGTGTTGTGTACTTGAGGAGCATACAACCCAATGGACAAGGGACAAGATGGTTATAAAACACTAGACATTCACCATCATCTTCACTACACCTTTCACTCCCTTCCCCTCCCTCCTCTCGGCCACAATTAACACCACCACCATCACCATATTTTGATCTTCATTCATCCAATCCAAGGTTCACTCAAGGTGTAAGGAGGCGTTTTAGGAAGCTTGGTGTTTGCGGATCATCAAGGACCTCATTCGTTTGCTATTAACCACTCAATCTTCATCCTTGTTCTTCCCCTAGCTTTAAGCTAGTAGTAAGCACCTTCAACACTCTTATTTACTTCTATTTTTAATGGTTAAAAGACTTTTTATGTTGAAAATTTTGAAGAACACTAAAGAACAAGAAACTTGAACATAAAAGATTCAAACATAAAGCTTTACATGAACATTTACATGATGAAATGTGGTAGTCGGATGTTGTAGTGAACATGATGTTGATTACTTGATGATTTACTCGTTAATATGGATGTTAAAGGTCGTTGTTGATCACTAGACATGTTAACGGAACAAATAGAACATGCGTTAGAACACAATAAACTGAAAACAGCTTCTGTCCACATATTTACAGCCAACTTCAGTTGGCTGTAACCAGATCGTAACTTAATAAAAACTTGATTTTCTTGAGTCTATCACGTGTTATTATGAAATACGGTTCTAATGGCACTGGAATCATAATTTTTGGACTTCGTTTACTATTTTTAAAGACTCTTTTTTGTAACAGCAGCTAAAGCTGAGTTTTTACTGCAGTAAATGGGCGAGATGTTTTTAGTCATAACTTGAGTTCTGTATAGAATTAGCTCATGAAATTTGTACTGTAGATGACCACTGATGTATTTCTAATCCTCACACTGGAATTTCGTAAATCGGACCTACAATGAATTTTAAATAAATTATTCCGTGGACTGCAGTCAGAAAAAGATGAATCTGATTGCAGTTCGGAAAATGATTTTTTATAAAATATTGGTAATGAATTGGATCCCGAGATTTTTACACAATAATATTTGGATCGTTTAAGACATTCTGTAAAAGTTTGGGAATTTTTGGAATAAGTTAACTATTTTATTTAAATCCCCGAAAACAGCCCAGTTTTGAAGATTAAAGCTGAAACGACATAAGTAGTAATTTGCGTGTCTAAATGTCGGGTAGGTTATTTGAGAACGACCTAACGTGTTATATGTCAAAGAAAATGATATGCTACTTAGCATGGACACCTCCATTTACAAAGGAGACTATGGCGAAATGTTCTGAAAATCCTAACACTTAGTAAATATTTTCTAGACAAATGTTTGCTAGTGTGTTCTAAACTATGTTTTTCGAATATAAACCTCGCCATAATTTTTGTAACAAAAATACACATACAACATACAAGATACATAACTCGGGTGCAAAGTGCAAAATACAAGAAACTTATATTTATTTTTGAGAAAACAATATAAGTAAGACACTTAGTTAAAAATATGAATTATTTTTAACACAAGAAAACATATACATAAAAGACAGTGACTTGTACTTGTACGATACAAGTCTAGTGACTAACGTTAAGAAAACACGTATAGGTCACGACGTTAATTAAGCAAATCCGGTGAAGTTTACGACGCAAAGAACGCAAAGTTGTGAGTTCATGCTCCCCCTTTTTCTTTAACTGTTTTGGTTTTATAACTTCGGGGGTGAAATACATGTTACAAATATTACAATGTTTACAAATGGTATGATGGATACAAGAATTGAGGAATGATACGAGAAATCGTGTCACGAATAGGGTACCATAAGCACCATTAATCGTGTACATACTAAGACCGCAGAACAAAATGTTAGATCTAATGGGTTTCAGGGCAGCCCCACTCTTGGTGACCACTAGAACCGAGTAGTGTTTTTGTGTCTCAGTCGTGAATCGACTACTAGAAAAATGCCTATGGTTTGGTGACTTCCTATGTCGTGTCACATGTTAATGGCTTTGCAACCCATTAACACTTGATACATACAGAAATACATGATTTATACAAGAATACTTGATTTATACATGAGTACGTGGTGTACACAAAAGACTTGATTTATACAAGATACAAATTATGTTTTCATACAAAGTATACAAACGTGAAATACAAAAATTGCATGAATTCACACCAACATTACGTTGACGTTTTTCCAAAACTCACATGTATTTCAGGTAACTAGTGGATGTGCGCGCGGTTTTACTCATGCTCTTGGATGTCGCTTTTGTTTATCTTTGAATAAAGTTGTAAACTTATCAGACAAAATGCTGTCTTGTGATGTAAACACTTAAACCATGTTTTCGGTTATGTAATGTTTGGCATTTTGAAGTTATTTTATGAGCATGTAGTATGTTTACCTTTCGTATGCAATGAGAACCTTTCATGATCACACCTCGTGCTTCCGCCGCAGAAAGGGGTGTGACAGATTGGTATCAGAGCTGCGATTGTAGTGAACCAGGATTCCTTCTCGAGTCTAGTCTACAATCTTTAGGATCCTTTCACGAAAACGATTTTTCAAAGAGTTTTCATTGCATAAAACATCCTGCGACATCCACTACCTGAAACTGTTTACATGAGTCAAGAAAAGGGCACTACGAGGCTTAGGGTGCACAGGAGTAGCACTTGTCTTTAGCTGAGAAATTACTTGCAATTATGTGTGATAATTAGCATATACATATACTAGAAGTAGAATACCACTAGTATACATGACTTTACCTGAAAACAATGGCCTATCTGAAGGCAGAAATACGAGGATGAAACAAACTGTGCGGACTGTGCAAGGAGTTACGTAATTATGGATGCATACATAATTATGGAATTTAGTGCACAGAAACCACAGCAAGTCTTGTCACGTATAGCTTCCCGCAGTGCAAGAAAAGGGTCAAATGTGAACACCCCTCCCCCAGCCTATTAAACACTCTTTTAAGAGTAATGATTTAGGGTATAAAGACAAGAACCGCCAATGTAAAATAAGGTGTTTACCTAACTATACATGCTTGCTGCGGTATGAATTGATTTATACATTTGGCGGATTGTTTGATGTTACTATGTGGTATATGCTTGTGTATATATATATACTACTACTGTCTCGTATGACGATATCAAACAAATGTCTAACCCTATTGGGTTGTGTTCTTCAGAACATGGCACCCAGAAGAGCTGTGAATGCTCGTGACCAACCTCCACCTCCCCCACTGCCAAGAATTGCCGAAGAGCTGGAAGCTCTACTGGAAGAAAGGATCTCCGCTGCTATCGCCCATTACGAGGCGAACCGTACTCAAGACAGTGCGGGACCAAGCAATGCTAGACGTAACGGACATGGAGATTCGTCTGGAGGAAACACAACTCAAGGCTGCACCTTCAAGCAGTTCCTCGACTGCAAACCACTGAACTACGATGGCACCGGAGGAATAGTGGCGTTTGTACGCTGGACGGAGAAGACTGAGTCCACCATCTGCATGAGCAAGTGTACCGCGGACCAACAAGTTACTTTTGCTACTGGGTTGTTTGTCGACGAACCTCTGACTTGGTGGAACTTGCAAGTCCAAACTATGGGTGATGATGCCGCGTATGGCATGTCTTGGGATGAGTTGAAGGAGAAAATGAGAGAGAAGTATTTCTCTCGTGCCGAACTCCAAAGATTGGAGACTGAGTTTTGGCACTTGACCATGGAAGGTGCTGACATCACTGGTTACACTCGAAGGTTTCACGATCTGTCTAGAGTGCTTCCCTTCATGGTGACTCCTGAATATAAGCGTGTGGAACGCTACATTTGGGGACTGGCCTCAGAATTCCGTGGCATGGTAACTTCGGCCAAACCTCAAACCATCACTGAGGCGGTAACTCTGGCTGCCAACCTTACTGAAGATTGTGTTCGTAGGAAGAGGTTATCACTAAACTCAACTGAAAGGACCGAGACGCATGCTAAGTCGTCTGGTGACAAGAAGAGGAAGCATTCGAATCTGAATCAAGCAACTCGCAACAACAACAAGGGCTTCAACAACAAGAAGCGCGACCCTAAACCGCCTCAGGAAGCGGAAACTCTTTCAACCATGAATGATGCTCATACCAAAAGGTACCTGGGCACTATGCCTTTCTGTAACCAGTGCAAGCGTCATCACGGAGGAGTTTGTCGCATTCCAAAATGTGACAAGAGTGGAAACCTGGGTCACCATACCGAGGACTGTTGGGGAAAAGGAAAGAACGGGAATGGAAACCGCAACGGTGCTGGAACTGGAAACAATGGTAGAAATGGAAATGGCAATGGTAACCGGAATGGCAATGGAGCTGGGCAAAACCAAGGATGCTTTGGTTGTGGAATCACGGATCATTTCAAGAAAAATTGCCCAAGGGGAAACAACGTTCAGACTCGAGCGTTTGTGATTGGGGCAAGGAAAGCACGCGAGGACCCTAATATGGTCACCGGTACGTCTCTCATTAACAATCACTTTGCATCCATACTTTTTGACACTGGTGCCGACTATAGTTTCATGTCTGTGGAATTTAAACGTATGTTTGGAATAGAATCTAGTAGATTAGATATTCCTTATTCTATAGAACTATCCGATGGTAAACTTGTTGAATCAGGCGAAGTTGTTAGAGGTTGCACGTTAGAACTTGGTGAACGAAGGTCTAGCATCGACCTCTTACCTATTCAATTGGGTAGCTTCGATGTAGTGGTCGGAATGGACTGGTTGTCCAAAAACAAAGCTGAAGTTATTTGTCATGAGAAAATCATTCCCATCCCTTTAGCGAATGATGAAACTCTCATCGTACATGGAGAAAAACGAGACGCGCCTCTGCGAATCATCAGCTGCATGAAGGCACAGAAGTGCTTAAGGAAAGGATGTGTCACTTTCCTAGCGCATGTTGTAGATAAGAAGGCGGTGGAGCCGAAACTCGAAGACATTCCTGTGGTGAAAGAATTCTCCGATGTTTTTTTTCCTAAAGATCTGCCAGGACTACCTCCGCAACGACAAGTCGAATTCCGTATAGACTTGGTCCTAGGAGCCGCTCCTGTAGGCAAGGCACCCTATCGGCTTGCACCATCCGAAATGCAAGAATTATCTACACAACTCCAGGAGTTGTTGGATAAGGGATTCATTAGGCCAAGCTTCTCACCCTGGGGAACTCCAGTACTGTTCGTGAAGAAGAAGGATGGAACTCTGCGGATGTGTATCGACTATAGAGAACTGAACAAGCTCACTATCAAGAATCGGTATCCACTACCGAGGATTGATGACTTATTTGATCAGTTGCAAGGATCAAGCTACTATTCCAAGATCGATCTTCAATCTGGATACCATCAGTTAAGGATACAAGAAGAAAGTGTGCCAAAGACTGCATTCAGAACACGATATGGGCACTACGAGTTTCTTGTGATGCCATTCGGACTGACAAACGCACCAGCGGTCTTCATGGATCTGATGAACCGCGTTTGCAAACCATATCTCGATAAATTCGTGATTGTATTTATCGATGATATCCTGATTTACTCGCAAACGAAAGAAGAACACGAGCAACACCTTAGAACTATTCTAGAACTACTAAAGAAAGAGAAACTTTATGCAAAGTTCTCGAAATGTGAATTCTGGATTCGCGAAGTACAATTTCTGGGTCATGTTGTGAATGAGAAGGGTATTCATGTAGACCCATCTAAGATTGAAGCAATAAAGAATTGGGAAGCTCCCAAAACCCCAACTGAAGTTCGTCAATTTTTGGGCTTAGCGGGCTATTATCGGCGATTCATTGAGAATTTCTCAAAGATAGCTCAACCGCTGACGACCCTTACGCAAAAAGACAAGAAGTACGACTGGGGTGACAAACAGGAAGAAGCCTTTCAGCTACTCAAAAATAAGCTATGCGATGCACCAATACTAACATTACCCGAAGGCACTGAAGACTTCGTGGTATACTGTGACGCTTCACGACAAGGTCTGGGTTGCGTGCTCATGCAACGCCAAAAAAAGTCATCGCTTATGCTTCAAGACAATTGAAGGTTCACGAAAGAAACTATACCACTCACGACTTGGAACTTGGTGCGGTGGTATTCGCCTTGAAGATTTGGCGACATTATTTATATGGTACTCGATATACAATCTCCACAGATCACAAAAGCCTACAACACATATTTGATCAGAAGGAATTGAATATGCGCCAGCGGCGATGGGTCGAGCTGCTAAATGATTACGACTGTGAGATTAAGTACCATCCTGGAAAGGCGAACGTTGTAGCGGACGCCTTGAGCCGAAAAGAAAGGGTTAAGACCCTAAGGGTTCGAGCATTGGAAATGACGATTCGAACGAACCGCACAGCACGTATTCGTGACGCCCAACAAGAAGCCCTTAAGATGGAAAATCGTAAAGCTGAATACCTCCGGGGTATGTTGAAATATATGGTGCCAAATGAAGAGGGAGCCTTATACTTTAAGAAGCGTATTTGGGTTCCGCTCTATGGTGGCTTACAAGAAGTCATCCTTGATGAAGCGCACAAGTCAAGATACTCGATCCATCCAGGATCGGACAAAATGTATCAAGACTTAAAAGAATACTATTGGTGGCCGAGACTCAAGAGCGATGTTGCTGTTTATGTTGGAAAATGCTTAACCTGTGCCAAGGTTAAGGCTGAATATCAGAAACCATCCGGCCTACTACAACAACCAGAGATACCCATGTGGAAGTGGGAGCAAATCTCTATGGACATTATAACAAAATTGTTGGTGCACGGAATGTCTGTTAACTTCGTCTGCATTATGTCTTAGGTCAAGATGGTCAAGATTGGAGATTGAAAGTTGAAATAGGGTTTATATTGTTAATTTCGCTTTTATGTACATAGTTTTCAAGTGATTTCGCTTATTAGTCACTAGGTGATTCCGCTTATTAGTCACTAGGTGATTCCACTTATGTGTCACATAGTGATTCCGCTTATATGGACATGCCATATAAGTGGAATCAGTCTCCTATATATACCCGGACATGTGACTTCATTATGTAACTATGAGCGGAATCAGGTCATTAGCTTGGTAACGAAACTCTGTCAAAATCATTCTAGAAAGCTAATAAAGAGAAGAAATTGAAAGGAAAAGCTGTTGTTACTTTACGTGCATTGATTCCGCCTTTACACGTGAAGATGAACTGCCTTGACTGACTTTTTGAGGTCGTAGAACGGTCCAACAAGTGGTATCGGAGCTTCAGGACGAGGAGTTCATACTACTACAGCTGATTCGACAAAATCTCTCACTTTACTCATTTTTTTTCTTATACTTTTTCGATTTGAACTATTTCCTATGGATGAAATGGTCTGAATTTCGAGTATAACGTGTAAAACATATAAATAACAAACCCTAGAAAGTATCAGGTTGAAATTCGGTCTAAAAATGGTGAAAATTGATTAAAAACGTGATTCCGCTTTTACGGACATCGAGTGATTTCACTCTTACGGACATAAATTGGGTGATTTCGCTTTTGTGACATCATCTAATTTCGCTCATAGTGACACTCTTGATTCCACTTATTCGTACAATTGTGATTCCACTTATTCGTACAATTGTGATTCCACTTATTCATACATTGTGATTCCACTTATTCGGACATTGACAGATTATACTTGATTTCGCTTATCTGTACATCAGATTTCGCTCATTTGTCACAAATCAAAATTGATTTCGCTTATCTGTCACATTATCTGATTTCGCTTATCAGTCATTCAGACTGATTTCGCTGATAAGGATCAAGTGATTTCGCTTATTGTGTTATTGTTTGATTTCACTTCAGTGAACATAGTTTGGTTAAAGACTTATTTCGCTCGAGTGTCAGTGTATTTCAGATTACTTGATATTTTTTAAACTGATTGAGTTTGTTTGCTTGTTTTCAGGTGTTTGAAGATGTCAACCAGTAAGAATGATCATGATACTTGGTGGAGAAGAGACAGTGCGAGATGGGAGATTGGCAAATTGTATGAACCATTTAAGGAAGCACAAAGAGCCAAGAGATGGAATGAAGAACTAGAGTGTTACATGGATCCACAGGGTAATCCAGTAGTTGATCCATCAAAAGTGGATTTTGATGCTGTAACCAATGTGTTTCCAAGTGAGGGCACTTTCAACACAAGAAGGCTTTCTGATAAAAGCTATTTGCCAAATTTGATGAACAAGTTAAAAGAAGTTTTTGAAGCAAGTCTACCGAAGGTGGTAGAAATGAAGAAGCGAAAAGAAGAAGAATTAAAAAAGATGGTTGAAGATTTGAAGAAGAAAGCTTTAGAGGAAGTCAAAGTGGAAGTAGTAAAAACTGAGAAAGAGAAAGAAGCTGTTACTGAAAAACAGCAGGTTTTTGAAGAAGTAATTTCAAAGAAAGAAGTTGATGTTGAAAAGACGAATGAAAAATGCTCAAAATGTTATCAACTTGAAGCAGACAATGCCAAATTCTTGAGTGATACGGAGAATTTGACATTGGAAAACAAAGCTTTGAAAGATGGGAAGAAAGCTGATGATGAACAGATTCTGAAGTTGCACTTGAACTGTGAAAAACTGAAATCTGAAAATATCAAACTGTTGAGTGATGTGGACAGTTTGACTTTGGGTAACAAGATTTTGAAAGAAAAAGAAAATGTTTTTGAAAATGAAAAATTAAAGATTGAAAAAGATTTTCAAAGTCAAATGAAGGTTTTAGAAGATGAAAAATCTGTTATTTTTAAAAATAATCTTGAAAAACAGATTGAAATAAATTCTCATCTTCAGAAAATCATTCGGCTTGAAAATGAAGCTGAAATTGCTCGAAATAAAATTACCGAGCTTGAGAATAAATTGAAAGGTTTTGTGACTTCTGCACCATATGTGTGTCCAAAACCAATCAATGTTGTTCCAATAAGTGACAATGTCACAAATTTTGACAAAGTCAAAATTGAAAATTGTGATGAAATATCTGATGATGAAAAAGAAAAGAAAAGAAAAATATTTTTAGATTTACAAGAAAAATTTAAAAATACTGTTTTGCAATCTACTGAAACAGGTGAATGTTCTAAACAAAAACCTGTTAAGAAGAGTGTAGAACAGAAACAAAAAGTTAAAAATTTGAAAAATTTTAAAAATGAAAATAAAAGTTCATCAGATAAATCATCCAATCATTATCAAAAATCACAAAAATCTAAAAATGAAAACTCACAAAATGTTGGTAATAAGTGGTGCAGGTTTGACCACAGTGCTTCAAAGCCAAAACCAGTTTTCAAGAAGAGTGATGATCACCACAAAGCCAGACAATGTTATGATTTAAGCATATGGTGTGAAAGTGGTGAATGGTACGATAACAGAGTGTGCTACACCTGTGGTGTGAGAGGACACATTGCTGTTAACTGCCAGAATTGGAGTTATGAAACAAGAAGATGCTATAATTGTCATATCAGAGGACATATTGCCAGAGATTGCTCGAGGAGATCGATGGGAAGATCGAGGGTTGAATCTCAGAAAATGGGAAAGAAATCAGTCAGTGTCAAGCCCAAAGAACAGAAAGTTCAAGAACCAAAAGTTCAAGAAAAGAAAGTGAAGCTTTCACAAGGGCAGAAAGACAGACTGAGGAAGAAGAGAAAGAAGGCAAGAGAATACTTGGAGAAAATTTTGTCCTCGGATAAAACTGGTAATCCGAGAAAAAAGTTCTGATGAATTGCTTTCCCCAACTGCAAAGGCAAGCAAAACGAATTCATCGGATACAAATCTGAGGACAAAAGAAGAAAAGAAGAAGAAGAAAATGGTCGGCGATGAATCTGATGTGTCAAAGTCAGACAAGCCACCATCAGGCAATGAATCTGACAGGTCAAAGTCAGACAAGCCATGCTTAGGCAATGATTCTGGTTCATCAAAGCCAGAGGAGCCTAGTGTTGAAGTAAAATCTGAGAATTCAGGTTTAACAATGGATGATGCAAATTTTCCATCATTGTTGAACAAGAATTCAAAATCACCCAAGGCTGGTCAGGCTTGGGTGAATCTTTTCAAATAGAAAAACCTGACTTGCCGGAGTTCCCAGGTTGGTAAGCGTGGAACATGAATCGGCACATTTCTTGAGAAATTTCACTCTGGTGATTTTTCGCCTTACATGTGGTAAATCAGGGACATTAAGTTGTACTTGATTTCCTACAAGTGTTTGTGTTGATAGAATCTTGAACTGTTAAATCTTTCAAAATGGTTAAAGGAGAACAAAGTGTTGAAGTAATCCCCTAACCAACAAGTGGTTTGTTTATTCAACAAAACTAATTTTCCGAAAGAAACATTTGATTAAAACAAACTTAAGTGTTTTGAAATCACAATGGGAAAATAGTTTGTTGTCAGGGGGAGTTCTGATTGTTTACGTCACAAGGATGGCGAATTGAAGTGATTTGATATCAGTTTGTCATTTTATTTGTACAGTTTGTTTCAAATTTTCCCAGAAAATCAAAATTGAAACACATTTTGATTTTAGGGGGAGAAAAATTTAAAAAAAAATTTGAAAATTTGAAAATGCCAAAAACATTGAAAAAGAAAAAATGAGTTTTGTTGTGAAAAAGAGGAAATGATAGTAAATCAGTGAACTATCACAGCATGCTAAAGATATGAATTGTCAAATGTGATAAACGGTCTCACTGATGATATGCCAGTAGGTTTTTGCACATTCAGTAAATTGTATCGAGATATAAACTTAAATTCAAACTTGCTTATATCGTGGGTAACATCTCTCGGATATATGGGTAACCCCCGAAATCTCGTTTGAAAGATTCCTTTTTCTCATATACTAGGTCTTTTATACTCAGTGATATCTGGGGTATTATTCCGGGACTTCTGCTGAATGGAAGTTCTGACCTAGTCCTCGAATAATACTTTCTGCAATGCTTGAAATATAGCATCACCCTCAGCATATATGATAAGACAATAAAATTGCTTAGCAATGCTGTTGTATCAAAAGATCCTCTAAAGGGGACACACCTACAAGTTGAGTCATGATCTCTCTGCTGAACGGTAGTTCTGACCTGAGCTCTCATGATTCTTCATAAATTATTAACCCCTTACAGATATCATTTGTGTTATACTTACCTGTAAGACTGAATATTGGGATCTGGATACGGGAGTATATTCTGAGGTGGGACACGCGATTAAGTTTAAGTATCTAAGACATTAAATTCATATCTCGAAGCAGTTGAACTTTGTGTGAAAATTTAAGTGGACCAGTATACTGACAATCTACGTGAATTGTTTAGAACTTAAAATGATTAAAGCTTAACGATGCTAGTGATGTGTCTCATAAACTGATATGATCCTCTTATACAAACTCACAAAAATATTGTTTGTATATATTTGTTTATTGCATTTCTTTCAAAAACAAAAATTCAAAAAGATTTTAGTGTGTTTTAGCATAAAGTTTTGAAAAATACAAAAAGATTTTCGACAACTGATGTTGAAGAGCTGATATTCAAAATTCCAAGTGCTAAACATGATGAATTGGGTTGGGAGAATATGTTGAAAACTTTGAATGTCATATACAAATGTTTTGAAAGATTGTGTGTTTAGTTAATCAAGGTCATTCATTTGAACTTGATGTAACTAGTTTGTTTGTTGAATAAATGATGTCTACCAGTAAGTTTATTAAATTCAATTGTTATAAATTTGTGAAACTTATGTTGAGGTAGAGGATGTGCAGGGTAACAGGTTTTGAACTTCATCATTCCTACGGTAGCTAAATGTCAAAGCTTGAACCAGATATCTCAGATTCTAGCATATTGAGAGGGGGAGTCTGTGAAAGGGGGAGTCTGGATCAACAGTCAAAGGGAAGTCTGAGGATGGAGCCAGGACAAGATTGTGAACCTATGAAGATAGAATGCTTATGATGTGAAGACAGAGAGTTGGAGAAAAGACCAAGACTGAAGACTCGGAGCTGAAGACTTCGTCAACATCCAAGGGGGAGTCTGTTGGTGCACGGAATGTCTGTTGACTTCGTCTGCATTATGTCTTAGGTCAAGATGGTCAAGATTGGAGATTGAAAGTTGAAATAGGGTTTATATTGTTAATTTCGCTTTTATGTACATAGGTTTCAAGTGATTTCGCTTATTAGTCACTAGGTGATTCCGCTTATTAGTCACTAGGTGATTCCACTTATGTGTCACATAGTGATTCCGCTTATATGGACATGCCATATAAGTGGAATCAGTCTCCTATATATACCCGGACATGTGACTTCATTATGTAACTATGAGCGGAATCAGGTCATTAGCTTGGTAACGAAACTCTGTCAAAATCATTCTAGAAAGCTAATAAAGAGAAGAAATTGAAAGGAAAAGCTGTTGTTACTTTACGTGCATTGATTCCGCCTTTACACGTGAAGATGAACTGCCTTGACTGACTTTTTGAGGTCGTAGAACGGTCCAACAAAAATTACCCAGGACCCCGAGAGGGCACGATATGATATGGGTGATAGTTGATCGATTGACGAATTATGCGCATTTCCTACCAATCCGAGAAAAGGATAGCACTGGAAAGCTTGCTGAGATATACTTAAAAGAAATTGTGGCACGTCATGGAGTGCCTATCTCAATTATTTCAGACAGAGATGGACGCTTTCTCTCAAGAATCTGGTAATCCTTTCAGGAAGCCTTTGGATCGCAGTTAGATCTAAGCACGGCATTCCATCCTCAAACAGACGGCCAGAGCGAACGAACCATACAAACATTAGAAGATATGCTTCGCGCATGTGTCATGGACCTAGGCGGCAGCTGGGATACTCATCTACCTTTAGTCGAGTTTTCCTACAATAACAGTTATCATACAAGTATAAAAGCCGCACCGTTCGAAGCTCTGTATGGCCGTAAGTGCCGATCGCCCTTATGTTGGGCAGACGCTGGAGACAAACGTATGGTTGGACCTGAACTAGTACAAGAGACAACCGACAAGGTTACGCAAATCCGAGAGCGCATTAAAGCGGCTCGAGATCGACAAAAGAGCTACGCTGATCGAAGACGAAAACAATTAGAATTCGAGGTGGGAGACAAAGTTCTGTTGAAAGTCTCACCTTGGAAGGGCGTAGTAAGATTTGGAAAACGTGGAAAGCTGAATCCACGATACATCGGACCATTCAAGATTTTGGAAAGATTTGGTACCGTGGCATACAAGTTGGAATTACCGGAAGAACTTAAAAGAGTACATGATACGTTTCATGTATCCAACCTCAAGAAGAGTCCAACACAAGAAGACGTGATCATCCCTGCGGATGAAGTACATATTGATGACGCCCTCCGATTTACAGAACAACCCGTTGAGGTTACCGACTGGAAAGTCAACAAGACCAGGAGGAGCACTGTTAAACTTGTCAAAGTACGTTGGAACTCTAAACACGGACCCGAGTACACATGGGAACGTAAAGACCAGTTCAAAGAAAAGTATCCCCACCTGTTCAAGAAGACTCCTGCGAGAGTTAGCTCAGACTAAATTTCGGGACGAAATTCTTCTAACGGGGGGAGACTGTGACAACTGGCACCAAACTGGTAATTTTCGTACACTTTAATTATTATTTAATGACTACAATTATGTGCTTAAACGTCAACATTGTCTGATTACATACTATACAAGTGAATTCATGCACTTTTATACTACAAAATATTGCTTTATGCATTAACGAGAGCGTTGCGTCAGAAATACTAGTAAACTCACCGGTAAGACACACTGTGTCAACAAAACTGCAGAAAGCAGTCAGACATTAGAATTGAGGCCTAGGTGTAGGTCCAACGACAAGAATACATTAAAACCCAAGAGTACATACAAGGGATAACATATAGACATTCTGGAAGCTAAAATAAGCACTAAAAAGCACCCGAAACGCACTTTAAGTGCAGAATTTTATATAATTCAGCAATAAATCAGCTTTTAACAACATAAATATTATGCAGAAATCATGTTTTAACATCCAGAATATTTCCCTAAGTGTCGGGAATCGAAAGTATTACAAAAGGGTACTTAAAAGACACTAAAAGGTGCAATTTAGCACTTTAACGAACCGGTATATAACCGAACAACCGGACATTACCCGGAACACCAAAATATTGCTAGAAGCAATGTTTAATTATTTCTGAACTAGTTATGGTCCCCAAGCACCATAACACCCCTTATAACGTAACAACACATTAAATCCCTAACTAAGACACTTGAAACTTAACTAGTGCATGTGTTTAGTGGTTAGAATTTACACTAAACCCCCCCCCCATTGGTTGAATTTCGGCCCATGTGTGGTCCCCACCACAAGATCTCTTCAATTCCCACTAAATCTCCATATAATCTTGTTAAGATTTGGGGTAGATCCCTTTAGATGGTGTTGTGTACTTGAGGAGCATACAACCCAATGGACAAGGGACAAGATGGTTATAAAACACTAGACATTTCACCATCATCTTCACTACACCCTTCACTCCCTTCCCCTCCCTCCTCTCGGCCACAATTCACACCACCACCATCACCATATTTTGATCTTCATTCATCCAATCCAAGGTTCACTCAAGGTGTAAGGAGGCGTTATAGGAAGCTTGGTGTTTGCGGATCATCAAGGACCTCATTCGTTTGCTATTAACCACTCAATCTTCATCCTTGTTCTTCCCCTAGCTTTAAGCTAGTAGTAAGCACCTTCAACACTCTTATTTACTTCTATTTTTAATGGTTAAAAGACTTATTATGTTGAAAATTTTGAAGAACACTAAAGAACAAGAAACTTGAACATAAAAGATTCAAACATAAAGCTTTACATGAACATTTACATGATGAAATGTGGTAGTAGGATGTTGTAGTGAACATGATGTTGATTACTTGATGATTTACTCGTTAATATGGATGTTAAAGGTCGTTGTTGATTACTAGACATGTTAACGGAACAAATAGAACATGCGTTAGAACACAATAAACTGAAAACAGCTTCTGTCCACATATTTACAGCCAACTTCAGTTGGCTGTAACTAGATAGTAACTTAACAAAAAATTTCTTTTCTTGAGTCTATCACGTGTTATTATGAAATACGGTTCTAATGGCACTGGAATCATAATTTTTGGACTTCGTTTACTATTTTTAAACACCTTTTTTGTAACAGCAGCTAAAGCTGAGTTTTTACTGCAGTAAATGGGCGAGATGTTTTTAGTCATAACTTGAGTTCTGTGTAGAATTAGCTCATGAAATTTATACTGTAGATGACCACAGATGTATTTGTAATCCTCACACTAGAATTTTGTAAATCGGACTTACGATGAATTTTAAATAAATTATTCCGTGGACTGCAGTCAGAAAAAGATGAATCTGATTGCAGTTCGGAAAATGAATTTTTATAAAATATTGGTAATGAATTGGATCCCGAGATTTTTACACAATAATATTTGGATCGTTTAAGACATTCTGTAAAAGTTTGGGAATTTTTGGAATAAGTTAACTATTTAATTTAAATCCCCGAAAACAGCCCAGTTTTGAAGATTAAAGCTGAAACGACATAAGTAGTAATTTGCGTGTTCAGAAAATGAATTTTTATAAAATATTGGTAATGAATTGGATCCCGATATTTTTACACAATAATATTTGGATCGTTTAAGACATTCTGTAAAAGTTTGGGAATTTTTGGAATAAGTTAACTATTTTATTTAAATCCCTGAAAACAGCCCAGTTTTGAAGATTAAAGCTGAAACGACATAAGTAGTAATTTGCGTGTCTAAATGTCGGGTAGGTTATTTGAGAACGACCTAACGTGTTATATGTCAAAGAAAATGATATGCTACTTAGCATGGACACCTCCATTTACAAAGGAGACTATGGCGAAATTTTCTGAAAATCCTAACACTTAGTAAATATTTTATAGACAAATGTTTGCTAGTGTGTTCTAAACTATGCTTTTCGAATATAAACCTCGCCATAATTTTTGTAACAAAAATACACATACAAGATACATAACTCGGGTGCAAAGTGCAAAATACAAGAAACTTATATTTATTTTTGAGAAAATAATATAAGTAAGACACTTAGTTAAAAATATGAATTATTTTTAACACAAGAAAACATATACATAAAAGACAGTGACTTGTACTTGTACGATACAAGTCTAGTGACTAACGTTAAGAAAACACGTATAGGTCACGACGTTAATTAAGCAAATCCGGTGAAGTTTACGACGCAATGAACGCAAAGTTGTGAGTTAACGTTCATGCTCCCCCTTTTTCTTTAACTGTTTTGGTTTTATAACTTCGGGGGTGAAATACATGTTACAAATATTACAATGTTTACAAATGGTATGATGGATACAAGAATTGAGGAATGATACGAGAAATCGTGTCACGAATAGGGTACCATAAGCACCATTAATCGTGTACATACTAAGACCGCAGAACAAAAGGTTAGATCTAATGGGTTTCAGGGCAGCCCCACTTTTGGTGACCACTAGAACCGAGTAGTGTTTTTGTGTCTCAGTCGTGAATCGACTACTAGAAAAATGCCTATGGTTTGGTGACTTCCTATGTCGTGTCACATGTTAATGGCTTTGCAACCCATTAACACTTGATACATACAGAAATACATGATTTATACAAGAATACTTGATTTATACATGAGTACGTGGTGTACACAAAAGACTTGATTTATACAAGATACAAATTATGTTTTCATACAAAGTATACAAACGTGAAATACAAAATTGCATGAATTCACACCAACATTACGTTGACGTTTTTCCAAAACTCACATGTATTTCAGGTAACTAGTGGATGTGCGCGCGGTTTTACTCATGCTCTTGGATGTCGCTTTTGTTTATCTTTGAATAAAGTTGTAAACTTATCAGACAAAATGTTGTCTTGTGATGTAAACACTTAAACCATGTTTTCGGTTATGTAATGTTTGGCATTTTGAAGTTATTTTATGAGCATGTAGTATGTTTACCTTTCGTATGCAATGAGAACCTTTCATGATCACACCTCGTGCTTCCGCCGCAGAAAGGGGTGTGACAGAACTAAAATTACCAGTTTACCTACCCATCATTTTAAGAAAATTATCTCATGGATGCATTCTAACTCTTCTTATTTTTTTCATGGTTGCATTTTAATTAGCTTCATGAAAGTCGTCAGGTATTTTACTTCAAATGAGTCGATTTCAATTATATTTTAATCTCTAAAACGTGTTGTCAGATTGCCATGGCCGCATTTTAATTCGCTTCATGAAAGTTGTCAGGTATTTTACTTAAAATGATTTGATTTTGAGTATGCTTTAAACTAGTTGCCATAGCTGCATTTCACATAACTTCTTGGCTGCATTTTTTCTAGGAAAAATTACAAGTTTTGTCCTTTATCTTTATAGTACTTTACAGGCGGTGTCCTTTTTTTCAAATGTTGACAGGCGGTGTCCTTTAGTATGTATTTTGTTACAAGTTTTGTCCTTTCCACCCAACCTGGTTAGATTTTCTTGTTAAATATGGTCACATGCAAGTCACTTGAGGGTAGTTTAGTCTTTATACATATAAAGGACAATTTTTGTAAATACTCTAAATACAAGTCCTCAATTCTCCTTAAACCCACCCAGTTTTTCTCCCTAATTAATCAAATTCATCCACCCAAGCCATAATAGAACCACCACCAACCCACAATCACCACCTCTGTCGCCACCTACTTCGTTTCTTAATGGTTCAACATCCAGGCTTATGATGCTAGCTCCTAACGTTCAGATTTGGTTTCAAATTTCAGACATTAAGAAGTGAAAAACAAACAGCCTCTTACTCTATTTTAGCAGTAAGCAGTTAAGTGCTTCAAGATAGATAGGTAAATCCACTCCGGTTAGTTTTGTCGCTTAACATTTAGAACATCTGGGGGATGAAGTGCTCTTTTTTCTCCAATGCTTCCTGGTTCACATCCACTGGTTACTGATAGTGAAGAAGAAAAAGATATAAATACAAATATTTCCTAACAAATATAACTCCATAAGTCCGTTGACCCTCAATTCCTTGTAATAATAATAATCATGATATCCAGAATTTTAACGAATATACCTTGAGATCAGGACTTCTAGTCTTCGTTTGATCATGAATTTTTTAGTCCCGGGCTCGTTTAGCTTGTTTCGAGCCGAACTCGAGTAGCTTGCAAGTTTCTTGACTTGTTGAACATATTTAAAGTCAAATAGGTTCTGCAATTTGTTTTATGTTATGTTCAATAATGTTGCTGGAAATTGCAAAACACCAAACATGGAATCAAGAACAATTGACATTACAATAAACCCAATGGCATTACAAAAAACACATTGCATTTGCCATTGCCATTTTCTAACTTCTCATTTCAAACCTTTACAACCACCACGATTACACTCTTACTTTCTTCAAATATACACTCTGCAATTCCCTGAACTGATCAGACTCGCCAGATTTCTCCAACTCCGATGAAGATGCAGGTGATTTGCGTTGGTTTTGATGATGAAATTAGGGATGCCGGTGATTTTCGACACCATCCCCATCAGATTGCAACACCCACCACCGGCCCCATCAGATTGGAACCATCCACCGCCACAATCAGATTGCACCACCCACCACCGCCCCCGTCGGGTTTACTGCCAATCACCAAGCACCACTATAACCTCACCACACCTTTTTCATTGTCATTCTTCATCATTGATTCTTGTAGACCCTAGTCGTCGCCATTTTCGTTCTTCATCATCAATTCCTGCTCGTGGTTCCTGCTGTTTTGGTTTGATTAGGGTTTCTGTGGTCTATAAAAGGGGAAAATGAAGGGATGGGCGAAAAGACATAATTACCCTCATGTGCTTATCGTGTGCCACAAATTAACTGAGTTTTTTAACCAGGTTGGGTGGAAAGGACAAAACTTGTAACAAAATACCTACTAAAGGACACCGCCTGTCAACATTTGAAAAAAAAGGACACCGCCTGTAAAGTACTATAAAGATAAAGGACAAAACTTGCAATTTTTCCTTTTTTTCTAATCTCTTCTTTTGGCTGCATTTTTTTAATGCTTTTTAATGAGAGAGGTGGAGCATGAATATGAGGGTTTGTTTTCTCAATTCGAATATTTGCAGTCACAGTTGCTGCTACATACTGTTCCATAGGTGCTTATGTATGAGGCGGATCAAGTGGGTCAAAATGAGTTGAACGTCACCCAAAAAGTTATTTAATTTTTTCCCTTTATTTTTTGGTTTATATAAATATTTATTCGGTAAAGAATAATAATTAACATTTTGTAGGTTATTTCCGACAGATTTGTGACGCAAGTGTCAATTAATCAGGGTTTTCTTATTTTTCGTCGTGGATGCATCGAAAATTTGTAACCAAATCTTGAAAAAAAAAAAATTAGGAAATTCGTCATAAAAGTGTTGTAATCTGTGACGAAAAAAATTGTGTAGGAAATTTCTGTAGAAAATTGTCCCCTTTTCTAGTAGTGTTTAAAATGTTTCGGCCGCTTAAATAGATTGATTTTAACTAAATAGATACTATTCTGGTATGCAAAGATTATATATACATATTTTTGTTGAAAAGTGAACCAGAATGTTGAGTGGTCTAAAGACGAAGTCATTAACATTGTGAGAATCCTCCGTTGTTTTCATATCGTGTCGGGTCTTAAAATTAACCTTGATAAATCCAACTTATATGGTATTGGTGTGGGATCGGAGGAATTAGGGAGTTTGGCTACCGAGGTGGGTTGTAGACCGGATTGCCCTCCTTTCAAGTATCTTGGCCTTATAGTCGGAGCTAATATGAACCGGATCGTTAATTGGCAACCGGTGATTGACATTTTTAGGGCGAGGCTCGCTAAATGGAAGGCCCATCTTCTTTCAATCGGGGGAAGGGTGGTGCTTATCAAATCGGTAATGGAAAGTCTTCCATCTTACTATTTTTTGATTTATAAAGCTCCTAAGAAAGTTATTGAAGTATTGGAATCTATGATCAAGAAGTTCCTTTGGGGTGGCTCTTCGGAAGAGAAGAAAATGCATTGGGTCGCATGGGAGAATGTAGCGCGGTATAAGAAGAAAGGGGGTCAAGGTTTGAATAAGTTGCAAGATATTAATGTGTCTCTATTGTTCAAATGGGGATGGCGGTTCAATTCGGAGAAATCCAACTTGTGGAGAAGAATTATTGACGCTTTTCATCTCTCGAGGGTGGGTTGGGAATGTTTACCTTTCAAGAAGTCGTCACCTGGAGTTTGGAACAACATTGCTAAAGTAGTTATTAATTGTAAAGGTGAGGGAGGTACGCTTAAAAATTTATTCAAAGGGAAAGTGGGCAACGGTGAAGATGTGGCTTTTTGGTTAGACACGTGGCTCCTTGATGTCCCTCTTAAAAACAGTTTTCCGGGCCTTTTTAGTCTGGAATCAAATAAAAAATGTAAAGTGGCTGAAATGATTTTGTTTCAAGGTGAGGAGCAGATTTTTTGCTGGAAATGGAGATCTCCGATAAGCTCGGCGGAGCTCCAAGATCAACTTAATCAGGTTAGTGACATTTTGAACGGGTTCTACTTGTCTTCAGTTCCTGATCAGTGGCAGTGGGCTGCTGAATCGGACGGACGCTTCTCGGTCAGTTCGGTTAAGCGGCAGTTGGTCCAAGGCGGTGAGCATGATCCGGTTTTTGTTCTTGACTGGTGCAATTGGGTACCTGTAAAGTGTAATATACATGTGTGGAGATCGGCTCAGGACAGAATTCCGACAGTGGAAGCATTAAAAAGAAGGAACGTACTAGTTAATCCCTCCTTGTGTTCGTTCTGCAACTCATGTGAAGAAACAGCGGAACATGTCTTTGTTGCCTGTCAAACGCCTGCTATAGTTTGGAATATGGTGAGTTCTTGGTGTAAAATCCCCGGCATTTTTGCGTTTTCGATCAAAGATTTATTCTCTGTTCACAAAAAGTTAAGGGTTTCGGATAAAAAGAGAGTTGCAGTCCAAGGGATCATTATGATCGTATGTTGGTGTCTATGGCGTGCTAGGAACAAGGCAAGGTTCTCGGATTCCCCGATAAAGATTGAGAATATCATTAGCGAAGTTAAGGCGTTGGGATTTCACTGGTTTTTGGTTAGATCTAAGTATAAAGATGTAGATTGGGGGAATGGTGTTCGTTTGTAAATATGTAATCTAGTTTTTGTCTGTTTGTTTTTGTCGGCCCGGCTTGGGTCGGCGTTTTTTGGTGTTAATGAAAGTTACTTTTCAAAAAAAAAAAAAAATTGCCCTATTTCAACCCAAACCCGTTTTGTTAAACAACGTTTCGTCTCTTACATCTTGCTGTTATTTAAAATTATTTTAATTTTATTTCTCTAGATACTAAATGACTTTATTTTTGGGAATATGGATGCCAAGAAAGCTTCTACGGGGGCTATGAAAATTCACAAAAATTACTCAAAAAGGTATTCTTTGAGTTTTTATTAATGATATTTTAGGTAAACTTTGAGCAAATAAACGCTATTTGCGAAACATTTTAGGCTATAGTTTATATTCATGGTTTTTTTAATTCCATTAAGTAGTCTTGATGATAGTTTTCGCATATAGAAACCAATCAAATCCATCGTTGGAGGACATATTTATAAGAGTATATTAAGAGTTCATTACATTGTTTTCAAGTTTGGTAAAAATTTGCCTAAAAGTTTCTATGCCATTTGACATCAAAATATTATTTTATTTTCAGTATAAAACTAATGCTTGCATTTGTATGTATAATTTATATATTTGTATTTTTCTTTATAAAGTATATTATAAGTAATGTTTGCACTTAACGAAGTATTTATTTTATTTAATCTATAAAAATTATTTGTATACTTATGAATTATATATTTTACTTGACTTTCTACAGTTTGATACATCACACGCATCTTTAAGTGGTTGCTCTATGGGTAGAAACGGAGCACTTACAATCTATTTGAAAAACCTTAGCAAATACAAGGTTTCTCTTCCGTTCCCTGATTTTCAATGTTATTCTAGGGAGGAATGAGAAGCGTAAAATCAAGAATGCTCTAATCTTGAGTAGTAAAAGGTTAGGCGTTACTATTATTATTATTTTTTTTTTTTTTTTTTTTGTGTTGTAAAGTTGAAGTTGGTGAAGCACAATGCAGGATCGGAGACATCAATATAGAAGACGAAAGCAATGTGCATTTGACAATGAGAAGTCATTTCGTGTTAAAGAGTAGGGGGTGTTAAACTATGTTAATAATCGTGTAATACGGGAACCAATTGTTGTTAAAGCAACATCTAGATTTATGTGTACTTTATGAAATTAATAGATTTATAAGAAGTATTTCCTTTATACAACTCGTGTAACACACGGAAACTTAAACTAGTTAATTAATATATTAACCAAATATTTAGAGCCACCTTAAAAAATATATTACCACTTTCACATTTAACATGTACCATAATACACCCTAAGTGGAGTGAAAAGTGAAAGCCCCTCTTGCTCACGTGGCGTACTTTGAGTTCACCTTTCACATTTATCAAGCTTGAGCTTGAGCTCTTATAAATTAAACAAGTCAGGCTCGAGTGTGAGTTCAGACTTCACTTAATTTGTTTACAACCATTCGGTGTACTTCAATTCTTCAATATACAAAATGGTCCATCTATCCACCCCTTGTCTATACTTTAGCACTTCGACTTACAACATGGTCTATCGTATCTCCCCATTGTCAATGGTGAGATTGAACAAATTAAAACTTTAGGATAAAACAATACTTAGGGGCAAATGATTTTGTCTTTGTGTTATTATGCCATTTGTGCCAAGTGATTTATGTGAAGTGTAAATAGCCCGTAGTTATTTTTAGAGAAAAATGCTTGGATAGTCCCTGTGGTTTGCCTATTTTTCACCTTTAGTCCCTAACTTTCTAAAATTACACCTATAGTCCCCAAGTTTTTGAATTTCGTTCGCGGATAGTCCCTAACGTGGATGAGAGTTAGTTTTTGGTGTTAGGTGCGTGTGAAATGACAAAAATACCCTTACTGTCAAATTAATAACTAAAAGTAAAAAGAAATATAATTAATATTTTACAATTTATGTGGGACCCACCACCCACATACCCACTTCATCTTCTCCACTCCACACCACCACCACCACCACCATCATCTACCCCCCCCCCCCCCCCCACACTTTACTGTAATCATACACAGAGATGACGTTTTTCCTAAGTCGAGCAAAATATTTGTCTTCTTTTCCTCCACCCCATCTGCAAACGCACAAACATATCCACATCAACAGCATATATAAATATAAAGAAAAAAGTAACTCATATGAATATATAATCGAACTAATTCCTTACTTGAAAATAGGCCAAGAAACCCCAGAGAAACCGCAAGTGTCTCCAAATGCAAACTCATCTGCGCTTTCCTTGAATTCTTTCATTACTTTTCCAGTTCTTACATCAAATATGTTAAGCACTAATCTCTGATCACGAGCGAATCTTACAGTCGTTAACGAATAAATATCATAATAATCATTAAAATTTGGATAAAAAATGGCATTCTCACATGAGTGTCGCGAGGATTGCTTGGTTCTTGACTATTGCAAGTCACCAAATATTTCTCACCAGGAGAGAAGTCAATAAGTTTGACCTACAGTTAAGAGCATAGTTTCAGGATCATATGCAAATAATCAGAAGAATAATTAAACTTGAATGGTGGTGGTGGTGGTTACGGTGAAGTGGGGAGTTGGGGGGTAGATGGTGGTGGTGGTGGTTGAAGGCGAAGATGGTGGTGGTGGTGTGAAGTGGGGAAGATGAAGTGGGTAGGGTGGGTGGTGGTTCCGACATAAATTGTAAAATATTAATTATATTTCTTTTAACATTTTGTCATTTCACACGCACCTAACACCAAAAACTAACCCCCATCCACGCCAGGGACTATCCGGAAACGAAATTCAAAAACTTGGGGACTATAGGTGTAATTTTAGAAAGTTAGGGACTAAATGTGAAAAATGGGCAAACCACAAGGACTATCCGAGCATTTTTCTCTTATTTTTATGTATGTAAACATGGGGTGACTACTTTGATAAGTAGTTAGATTTATATGACTACTTGGTTTGAAGGGGTTGAAAAGAGGACATGAAGCGTCACGTGATAGGCACGTTAGCAGGGACATTTAAAAAAAGCACGAGGTGGAAAGGGCTTGAAAGAGACGTTTTAAAAAATAAAAAATAACAATTAAAACCCAAACAACCAATCAAAACAAAACTAAACAACAACCAACTACACAACACCACGTCACCAACCACCAAGCCCCCACGCCACCCCACGGGGTGGTGTTCCGACGTGGAGAGGGCTTTCACGCCCATTTCAAGCCTCCATGTCGTCCAGTCTAATATATTTATAAACTAAATTAGTAATATTAATTTTAAAATGTTGGCTAAATGGGTTGAAATTCAATGAAAGTATAGTGATATGTTTTGGAACTCCAATTTTTTATTAGACTTAAGTAGTGTTAGAATTTTAGACTAATTTAGACCTCAAAGTGAGCCTTTTGAGAAGTATCATTGTGATTAAAAGCATCAAATGGCTTGTGAAACCATGTGTTGGACTCATAAGGTTAATGGTGAACGCTTAATCTTGATAAGTCGAGAGAATTAAAAGGGTTGAAACTGTCATTTGATTAAAAAAGATTTGAGTTAGAATAGGTTTATTAGTTGCGTGAATTATTTATTTAAATTGGTTTGTGTCAAGGTAGGATTAGATTTAAGTTACTTGTTCATCAAAATTGTTTTAGTATAAATAGATTGATAGAGTATTGTAATTTTTTCGGTTCAATTTTTCGTTTGATAAATAATAAAAGAGGCGTGAGGAGTTCTCACAAATGCCAATGATCTAAAGTGGTAAGTGGTGGAAGGCTTGCATTTCTTTTGAGAGATTCAGGTTTAACTCTCACTTGGTGCAGAGTGAGGCACTGGTGGGCAATAATAAGATAATAAGGACACTTGCTGAGACACTGGTGGACAATGATAAGATGATAAGGACACTCGCTCTCTGCAATGTACAAAAGACTATCGGTAGATCAAATAGGAGAAAACACTGTAGATATGAATACATGTATGCGAGTAATTTTTATAAGATGCAATATTTTTCATATTTTATTTTGATTATACGATAAAACATATAAAAAAGTATAAAGATGTGCCACATAATTTTGTGTAACTTATGGATTTGCAATTGTTTTAAAGACGAAAAACTATACATGATTTTAGAGCTTAACCACTGAAAACGTCGCATACAGGTATATTATGATTTAATGGGCAAATGATAGTTTGAGATACCTATTGTCGTATAAATATCCTAAAAGATGTCGGTTTCAAAATTCATAGAATTTGAATATATCTTATGAATCGTGAAATATTTCAATGGTACTCTAGGAGGTTCAATCGGATAAGTTGTAGAGAAAACAAGAACAATGATGCAGTTTTGTTATGAAATAGCGTGTACTGTAATCAGACCAAAAGATTCTCAATTTAAGATTGGGAATCATCACAATGTTTCAATTGGCGGCTAACAGTTAAAATAGTCGATAATTATTCATTTACACCAGCACAAACTACATCCATAGAAACTCCATGCATAGTAACTAAAGTATTGTTGGTCTTGGAAATTACAACCGCTCGCATTTGCTATTTACTACTAATTGACCGATACAATTTAGGTACACTCTATTTTATATTAATTATAATCTAAATGCATTGATCTTGGTACAAAATGTGTTACTTTAATATGATTTCATCTTATATAGGTTTTAATGAATAATGAATTAATCAATCACAATTAAAGATAAAATAGAAAAGTATCATATAGTAAACTAGTGGAGGGTTCAAATGAGAAGAAATTTTTTGTAAAAATAAAAAAGAACAAAATTCAACCAATAATAATGCTTCATTTTACTTTATTTAATTTTTGTATTTAATATGGGTGTAAGGGTATATTGGTAAAATTAGATAGATCATTAATTGTTAGTCTTCCTTTTTAATAGCTAACTAAATTAAATTTGTAACTTATTTTAAAAAAATATATATTTTTTCAAAGAAGATAAAAATTAATTTAAAGTGTAGGATAAATTATGAGGTGTGTAGGATGAATTACGAGTTGTGTAGGATAAATTTCAGTATGTGTAGGATAAATTTTCAAAAATGTGTAGGATAAATTTTGATGTGTCTAGGCAAAATTTTTAGTGTGTAGGATGATACTCTTTATGACTAATTAATTAGTCAAAATAATAATAAATGAGATAAGAGAAAAACTATTTAATGTTTTACAATTGTACCCTTTATTCTTTTTGTTCTCAATTTAATTTTCTTCTCAAATGAACCTCCCCTAGTAAACTAAATGGCTAAATGGCATAAAGTTGAATGAATTGAAATAACCTTATTTATAATTTTGGTAGATTGTTTTGGTGGGATTTAACTTCGTAGAATGCAATTAATTTCATGTGGTTTAAATATGCATCTAATATTAATAAAAGAGTGCAATTAATGCCATATGACATGTATCTTCTAAGACTGAAGGGAGTGGGGCGACTCCCCCACCCGAGTCGCCCGGAGTCGCTTGGAACACCGCCCCCCTAGGCGTCCTGGGTGGCGACCCCCTCCAGCCCATCCTCTTCTCGTCGCCCACTTTCCACACAATTCAAAAAAACTAGCCGTTATTTTGCACTCTCCAATGGATATCTTGACTAACTTTTATTTTTTTTATTTTTTTTTTTTTAACCAAATTACTTAAATGGGTGCCACGTGTCGCAAGACGCCCTACCCAGCAAAGTTGCCCCACTACCCCTTTTTTGCTCAAAATCCTCTAATATGACGTGGCGCCACGTGTCGCAAGACGCCCACTCAAAAGGTTGCCCCACTCCCTTTAGTCTAATTCTAATAAAAGACTATCAATAATGCTACATGGCATTTTCTCCATCAATTCAATAATATTAATGATATTATTATTTTATTAATATCTAATTCTAATTTATAATTAAAAAATATATAAATTATCTGTAATTTTAAAACCTTGGATTTTATTACTTCTTAAAATGGATATGCATAATCTCACATAACATTTTCTCCATCAATTCATTAATTCATTAATATTAATGATATTATTAATTAATATCTAATTCTAATTTATGATTAAAAATATATGAATTATTTATAATTTTAAAACCTATGATTTTATTATTTCTTAAAATGGATAAGCATATGGTTTAATTTACGTTATCTGTTTTGCGTAAATCAAGTTTGAGAAAAAATAATTGCTATTATCTAAGAAACATAGTGTTACGCTATTAAAATGTTATTTTTTATAGTGTTACGTTATTAAAAATGTTATTTTTTTAATTATATGCATCAATATTTCATATCAACATCACAAAAAATATGTAAAATAATAACACTTGGATTTGAGTTTATATATTAGAAATAATGTAGTGAAGTGATTATTTCAACTAAATATTTTGTGATGAATTTATCTATTAATTCAAAGAAAAATTTATTAATTAATAATATCATTAATGAATTGAAAGAGATAATATCATATGACACTAGCTGAAATTTTTTATTAGAATTAGATATACCATTACCCATCACAATCCATCTCCATCACCACCATTTCAGCCACCAACTCTATCTCAATTAAGATTTAAGAGCCTTTTCATTATAATCCCAAAATTTTAAAGAAACATTTATGTGTTCATCGGTTTTTTTCTACTTCGTCTCATTCCCCAAGATAAGGATAAGATTTAAGAATTTTCTTCATATTCTTTACGTATCGTATCGTATCATAACATAGTATTGAAATTTAAGTGTTATATAAATATATATTTTATGCAATGTTGTAGAAGGCGCTAGGCGCTAGTCGGGCGGTGAGGTACCGCCTAGGGATTAATCGGGATTAATAGGAATGGGATTTTTATATGTATTTTTTCAAAATTATATATATATATACCCAATAATATAAAAATAATACTTCAAAATTCACATAAATACTTCAAGTTTCAGATAGTATGGTTCGATTTTGACCGATTTTGACCAATTTTGACCGCCTAGGTACCGCCTTTGACCGACTTTGACCATGGCCGATTAATTGACCGACTAGCTCAAAATTAGGCAGTAAGTGGCCGCCTAGCGCCTAGGCGCCGATTAATCGGCCGCCTAGGCCGATTTCTGCAACACGGATTTTATGTATAATCTATATATGATAAAATTAAAAGTGAATGAACAGTGATTACATAGTTCTTTATTATGTGATTTTTTATTATATTGAACAATACCTTATATTCATTTATTAGACTATGGGGTATGGGGCGATGGTTGGGGCGTGGGTTGGGTACAAATGCCCAAGTCACCACCCCGGGTGGGCTTGGGTTTCGGTGTGGCCTCTTGGGCGGGAGTTTCAGTCCGGGCGTTGGGCATGCCTAGCGATCCTCCGTGGTCGGCTCTCATTGGCTGGGTTGGCTAGGCCATAGCGGCTAGGTTTAAATTTTAAAAAATAACCGTTTGGCTTGGGGCGTGGGTTGGGTACAAATGCCCAAGTCACCACCCCGGGTGGGCTTGGGTTTCGGTGTGGCCTCTTGGGCGGGAGTTTCAGTCCGGGCGTTGGGCATGCCTAGCGATCCTCCGTGGCCGGCTCTCATTGGCTGGGTTGGCTAGGCCATAGCGGCTAGGTTTAAATTTTAAAAAATAACCGTTTGGCCAAGCCAAACGGTTCACCCAAGTCACTATAAAACCCCCCAACCCCACCGCATGTCCACATCGCTACTCCAAACCTTCACTCCACCTACCCGAACCCGCTACCCACACTTGATACCGGCACAACGAGATGAAGGGCCGCCAACCCAGTGAGACCCGTTACTGGCCGGAAGCTTTCGCTAGCTACCGGCACAACGTGAGGAACGACCGGCATAATTTAAACGCGTGCCAACACAAGTGGCGCGAGCTACGACCGAAGCTCGACCGTTTTAAAGCCTACTACGATAGCGTCCCGGGCGGTGATATAAGTCACGAAGACCGGGTGACGGTGGCCAACATCCAGTTCCGGGGCAAGGAGCGGAAGCCGTTTGACAAGTTCGCCCTGTTCGAAATCTACCTAACGCTTTAGGCTTTTATTTTATTTTGTAATCCTTTTTTTTTTTGTAGAATTTTGTAATTTTTAGGAACTTTTAATAATAATTTTAGGCTTTTTTTTTTAATTCTGTGTGTTTTTTTTAATTTTAGGTTATTTTTAAATTTTTATAAAACTGGCCAACCCACGCGGGCTAGCCACGCCCCGCCATACCGACCCAACACGTCACTTACCAGCGGGGGGCTCGAAGTCCACGTGTCAACCCATGCCCCAAACCACCGCCCCACCATACCCCACGGTCGAAAACACCAATGCCTTTCGCGCAACGCGCGTCATTTAAAAACACTAGTTATTACTAAAGTAACAAATAAATATAAAGTATTTGCTTAAACACGTCATTTATAGTGAGTAATAAATATATTTTCTTTAACTTGTTATGGATAGTTCATGTTAGGGTAAATATGTGTTTTTATCAAAACTTATTTTTAACATGTGCAATATCAAGAATAATTCAAATTTTGTAATTATTCTCTTCTTTGAATACAATTAATCTTATCATTCAACCCATGTAAGACACAGGAATATAAACTAGAGTTCTAATGTATTATTTGATGGCCAACACAATATAATTGGAGCAAGTATAATTCAAAATCTCAAATGTATTCAAGATAAAGTCTCAAATATTTGGGCTTCAAGAAAGTAAATTGGTTGCCATGTAATATTAAATGGACCTTGGGCTTAATGGGCTGCAATGAGCCGAATGAGACCTAAATTGTGAAAATAAAAAGATGGGTTGTTTTGAAAAAGAGGAGGAGATGGGAGTTCGGACAGCAGTAGGGGTGTCCAAACTGCTCGGCGCTCGAAGATCGTTCGACGATCGTTCGAAAAAGCTCGGAAATTTGCTCGTTCGATTCCTTGCTCGGTTAAAACCGAGCCGAGCAGCTCGGTTCGGTTTAAAAACGAACCGAGCACGAGCATAGGTACGCTCGCTCGTCGCTCGTTCGGTTTCGATCGAATTTATTTTTATTATATATATATATATATATATATTAATATATATATATTATATTTATTAAATATAATAAACATGTAACATATCCATCCCCTAGAATCCTTATATCTTCATATCTTCATTTCAAAAAAAAAAAAAAAAAAACCCTAATCTCTCTCAACTCTCAAGTCACCGGCCGACATCCATCCAGATCCCTTGTCCGCAAGCATCACCGTCCGCCGGCCATTCACTATCCGCCAGTCAATCAAAACGGGTTTGAATTGATGTTACTGTATCAAATTTTATGTTTTGAATTCAATTTTTGATTAAAGATGTCTGGAATGACTTCAACGCGTGTTTTTGAAGTTATTTTGCATTTTAAATGTTCTTAAACATTAAACATTTGGATGACTTTTTATGTTTATTTTTGTGGGACTTTTTATGTTTGTATTTTGTTAAATTGTTAAAGTGTGTGTGTGACATATAAGTTGGTGAATTTTGGTGAATGAATGGCTGTTTAGGAACGCTAAATAAAACTGAGCAAAAGCGAACCGAACCGAGCGGCTCGGTTCTAAACCGAACCGAGCACGAGCATAAGATTTCCGCTCGATTTCTTAAATCCGAACCGAACCGAGCGGCTCGGTTTCAAACCGAACCGAGCACGAGCAAACCTCCGTTCGGTTCGGTTCGGCTCATGAACACCCCTAGACAGCAGTTTTGGAAGAGAGGGGACGCACCGTGAAGTCAGCCGTCTTTTGACGACGGTTGTACAGCGCGAAACAAGCATGAGCCGCTAGGCTTTTGTGGTTTCCTTCAGACGGACGGTTCACTTAGGTTTTTACTTTTCTCAGATTATTTTTGGATGTAGAGCCGGCCTTAGAGGGAGTAAAGTGAAGCTAGGGCTTTAGGCCTCCACTTTCTAAGGGCCTCTAGTTTTAATCCTTTTTTTTATATATATTTAGATGTTAATAATGTTGATTGGGCTTGGGAGTCGGAGTAACTACAATAATAATTATTAGATTTAAATATATGTGGATAACCATGAATGATGAATCATAATGAGCGACCTTTCAGTTCTCGTGATAATCTAGACCTGTGTTTATTTAGTTTATGTGATACATTTATTGCAAAAAAAAAAATTCTTTATAAAAAAATGCTTTATAAGACTAGAGGGTATGGGGAGGCTCAGCCGCCACGTAGGCGCCACATCACCATCCCATAGAGGATGGGTCTCCTTGCTTTTTGAGGGGGGTGGAGGATTAGCCTACCCCACCTAATTATTTTATAATTTTCTAAGTTTTTTTTTGTTAACTTAATAAAAACTTCATAAAAATTAAAAAATACAACATAATACAACATAAATAAATTCATTTCATAACATAAAAAAAAATTACATTTCCTAAAAATAAAAATTACTATTCCTAGAAACGGAAAACATAAAAACGAAAAAAAAAATTACGATACGATTAAAAAACTAAACAACCTACGACATTTTTTCTTCACCTCTTTTTTCATCCTCCGATAAACCTCACGTTCATCCTCCGGAACCGAGTCGAGATCCAACCTCATAATCCTATAATCCTCCGCTCGAGCATAGTCGGCCGATACGGTTTTCTTGTGACTATATTTTTCGGCCGCAAACTCTTTGAACGAACGGAATTCGTTCATCAACTCGTCCATTTTCGAACTCGGAAGTTTTAGTCCGTTTGGCGGTTGCGACCTCATGTGGAACCGCCTTCCATTTTGGTTCTTTCTTTAAAACGTTCCATGCTCGGAGGTGCGGGAAAGGTGCCGAATTTTGAGAGTCCCACTTAGCCATAGCAAGGTTAAGAATGTCCTCATCGTTACTCCCGCTAGGGGGACAAGTGTAAATTTGGTTATAATACCCGTTAAAGGTATTGATGGTCTTGCTCATTTTACGCCACTTGCCCGAGACGGATTCGACATCACGAGCTGGGCCATGCTCCATAATCCCGTTAAATCTTTCCGTTGTCGCCTTCCAAAAACTACTACCCGTTTGGTTGTTCCCTAAATTTTAAAAAAAAAATGCATTAGTAAAAATAAAAAATAAATCTTTTTAAATTTAAAGTAAAAAATTAAACTTTGGTTCATACCGACTATCGGGCAAGTAGAGGACTTAACAAACGCCATTGCTAGCGCCTCCTCCTCTATTTTCGTCCAATTTCTCGCCTTTGCTCTCGAACCGCTTTTTGGCGCGGTTTCGGGTACGTTTTCAACCGTCTTCCCCTTCCCCTTGTTTTTTTTGCGCTTGAGCTCTTGCGGTGGCGATTCGGGGACGACTTCTTCATCATCATCGTCAACTTGAACCAGGGGTTGCGGTTGGGAAGTTGGCGGTTGCGATTGGAATTGTTCAATCGAGTTGCGTTGCATGATTTGTTGGAGTGCTTGGTATTGTTGCATTTGTTGAACTTGGGACATTTGTGAGAAGGCGTTGGGTGTTTGTTGGAAACCCGAAAACGTAAATTGTGGAGACACCCACGAAGGATCCATAGTCGGAGTGTAAGCGGGACTCGAAAAAAAGTTAGTTTGGTTCGGGTTGGGGTTGTTTGGGTTGAATGGATGCATGATTAGAGAAAATGGTATAAAAAATAGGGAGTGTTTTTTTATAAAAATGGATGAGAATGGGAGAAGAATGGAAGAATATTGTATAAAAATGGATGAGATAGAGAGTATTTATTTGAATTAAAAAGGGTGTTTTTTTTTTATTAAATAGAGCCGTTGTAACGGCTAAAAGATTCAAACAGAGGCCCGTCTCATCCGGCTGTGGGGAGTCGGTCTTGCCGAGCCGAGCCCAGGGGGGGTGTGGGGGACCGGCGCCGGTCCTAGCCGGGCCTCAGCCGGCCCCCATACCCACTAGTCTAAAACTGATGCGGGTAAGTAGTTATTGCAGCTTATGTTGTTTTTGTTCAAGGAAAACCCAAAGTTAAATCCTGGAAATTTGCAGGTAGAACATATGTGTGTTTTTTATTGGCATTGTTCTTTTGTTTTAATCTTTTTAATATTAATTTTGTGACGAGAAGGTTTGTTTTGGTGTTTGACAACTTTAAACCTGCAACAACTTCTTAGGTAAATTTGAATTCTTGTACATGTTAGTTTTTGTTCGCTTGATATATTCCTAGCTTTGCCAAGAGGTTTGTTTGAGTTGCATGAGGTACGTTTAGTAATTTCATTTTTTTTCTTAGACAATCAATCTGGGTGTTGCTTAGATTGTGTTTTCTTTTAATCAGGTGCCAAGTAATTACACGGTTTTTTAGGTAGTTGCAAACACAGAGCTTATCATTATAGTATACACTTTATGCATGTAAGGAGAAGAAAATAATCAATATTAATGACTAAAATTTTGGTTTATGAAATCATTTTCTTTGTAGAGTTTATTGTAAATAAAATTCGAAAAGGGCCACATTTTACAAGTTAGCTTTAGGCCTCCAAAATGGTTGAGCCGGCCATGGATGTGTTTTTGACTTTGACAAAGTTGTATGAATACATTGATGTGTTGGTTTCTTTGAACTATTTATATGTGTTTTGAGTTCTTGCTTACAACTTGTTCGGTTGATGACAAAACCTAGTAGCTTGTTGGGTAACATAGAGTAGGCTAACTCACACTAGTAAATATGGTTAATCGAACTATAAAAGATCTGATGACAAAGACCTATTTTTTATTACCATATTAAGTTAACCAACCTTCCAGCATCATGTCTATGTGGTGACCAATTAACGAAGTAAACTGAGTTTTGTGAAACCTAGAACCTGAAGTTTGGAGGAGGTTACATTTTATAAATCTGATATCTTTTCTCTTAATTAGTTTAAAGTTTTCCTTCAAATCAATCAAAACCCCCAAATTAAGATTAATAGTTAATTAATTAGATAATCTAGTTAAACACTAAGCACATATTCCCCATGGATATGATACCCTACTTACGATATCTACTCAGTTTAATTAGGTTTTTTCATGATCCTTACGACAGTCATCACTAATCTTCGAAGTTACCAACGCATGTAGTTGCTACTAATCACTTGCAACTTCTAAGTTGCTACTATTGACCAAGTTGCATCTAACTAGTAGTAACTTACTACTAATGACCATTTGCCATTTATGGACTAAGTTAATGTTGTTTTAGTAACCACTAATGATCAGTAGTAAGCTACTTACTACTGATAACCAACTCCAACTGATGACAATCTTATAAAGATTTCCTTCAAACATGTTAGCTTACCACTAACGATCATCACAACCCCCACTAGGGGGATATCCCAAACCATGCCAAGATGGCGGTACCACCTTGGAACTCCCATGATCTAGGGCGTGCGAATGAGGTTCCTAAGTGTCCAAAATTATAACAGTCTTGAGCGAACGTGTACTCTATACCTCTAACTCATAAATCGTATATTTGGATTTCTATTTGGTGTTATGTAATTTAAGCTATTAGAAAAATATACTTATCATAATAATAATAACTACTATTATTATTATTATCCCCCCACCAATGATCTCTTAGCCTTGTGCTTAAAGGGAAGGTGTGAAGCTTTGCTTCTCTTAGATATCCTGGGTTCAAGTTCAGACAACGAAGTTTTAATACTAACTCAACTTGGTGATACTAACATACTAACTACTAACCCAGTTAGCGATATCCCGTTAAAAAAAATAATAAAATAAAAATTATTATTATGACCCCACTTATAACTTCAATAATTTTGGGCAACAAAACCCCACCTGTAATTCTTTTTATTCAATCCACTCTGTCATCTGCTCATCGAGTCCCATATTAAACTAATCGATCCCAAAATCAAACTTTTACAGCTTTCCAAAAACCCATCATCCCATCTTTATCAATTCAATTCCCCATTTTTGCCAACAAAAAACCCAACCCTTTTCGATCCAAAGAAATACCAAGAAAAAGTGCCACAATTTTTGTTCTTGAAAAAACTAAAATAGATTAGTAATGGGAAGAGAAAGTTCATATTCAGACTCATCAAGCTCAGAAAGAGATTACTGCAACATGGACACACAAGTTATCTTGAATGTATATGATCTTACACCTATTAATTCATATAGTATCTGGTTCGGGTTTGGTATTTTTCATTCGGGTATTCAAGGTGAGTAAATACCCAATTTTGATCTATAATTCCATTTTCATAATCTTGAAATTGAGGTTCAAGATATGGGTTTTGTAGAGTCAGTTAGATCTTTAATGGGGTTTTTTTTTATTAACAATAAGCTTGAAATTTAAATTGTTGAGGTTCAAGATATGTGTTTTGTAAAGTGGTTTCTATAATGGTTTTTTTTTTATTTGGTAAATTATGATCTTGAAATTTGATTTTTTTTTTTTTTTTTTTTTTTTGAGGTTCAAGATATGGGTTTTGTAGAGTTATTTAAATCTTTAATGGGTTTGTTTTATTTGATTTAGTTTAATGTTGTATGATAGGGTTCTTGAGCGTTACAAGATGGGTTCTTTATGAGGTTTATAAGTAATATTATTTGAATCTTTAATGGGGTTTTGATTTAATCTAATGCTTATTAAGGTTTTTAATAGAGGTTCTTGAGCTTAGAAGATGTGAATAATTGGTGATAATGACTTGATGTTTCATGGTTTTTTTTTTTTTCAATATTTAAAATTTGTGTAAGTACAATAATTAAGGATTTTATTGTTTTATATTTGGTGATATGGGTTCTTTGGAATCATTTGAAACCTTCAAGGGTTTGTGTTTAAATTTGATTTGTATGTGTTTTTTTAATTGGGATTCTTGTTCTCTAGAAGATGCTTTCTTAATGAGGTAAATTGAAGATCATAACTTTCTGCTTTATGGGGCTCTTCAGATTCTATAAGAACAATGCTTTGGAGTTTCCTTAGTTTTTTATTTGGTGACATGCAGTTTCTAGAATCATTTGTTACTTTCATGGTTCTTTTTTTAATTATACCTTTATGTTTTATGAGGTTGTTGAATTTGGGTTCTTGATGAGGTTTTTCATAGAGAGACTTCATGTGTTTATTTCGGTTTTGATTCAATGTTTTTTGAGGCATTTGAATGGTGGTTCTTGAGCAAATGATTCCAGCCCAGCTGGTTGATGCATTGGAAATGATGGGGAAGGACTCAGGTTCGACCCTTGATCCCACCCGAGTTTTCTACTACAATGCATTTACTCCAGAGGGTCGGCTCTTGTGGAGGTTGCAACTCCTGTCATGTGGCAGGAGGCTGGAAATTTTCTCGGGGACAGCGTAACGCCCCCCTCGACCAGGCGTGGGCCCGGTTAAGACAACATAGTCCTGGTAATGAGTGGTGGCGGGCCTGCGTCTTGCGGGTGTGAATTAGCCGTCTGTTGTGAAGTTCACCTGTCAAAAAAAAAAAAAAATCAGTGATCATGACTTGATGCTTCATAGGGATCTTTCAGAATTTTAAAATTGTACTCGTACAATGATACGTGTTTCTTTCTGTCTAGATTTTTCTGACATGGGTTTTCGTTTAAGTTTAACATTTTCTAAGTTTTGATCATGACTAAAATTATAAAGCATTTGCTATGTCTCTTTGCAAATTGACATGTTTAGGGTCCATTTTAGATAGAGGTTGCGATTTTCAACCTGTTAACTTATAAATGGGTAGACTTGGATTATGTTTTATCTTTAAAGCTAAAGGATAAACCTAAAATGGGTCAAACGAGTTGAAAGTCATCCATCCGTAGGGTATTCAAATGCATAAGAATTTCTTGAATCACTTAACTAGAAAAAGTTATATTATTTTGTAATAGTATAGTTTTTAACATCATATTTTGCACACCAATAATTTTAAATATACAAAAAAATGTTTGCATGCCCGCCCAACACTTATGAAGCAACTACTTTGACCCACACTACAAATTACCAGTTTTGACCCATTACCCCAGCCCGCTTGTTGTGTCTTTGGTTTGAATTGATGATATAATGACTAATGTGCACTACAAAAAATTGATTATGTGCTTTATCATAGTTGTCAATAGCGGTTGGTGGTAGCTATAGCGAATAGCGTAGCTTATAGGTCGAAGGTCGCCACAGGGTATGTAGCGATAAATAGCGGGATTTCAGTTTTTTTAAATATAAATAGCGATTAAATATAGTTGTAAAATAGCTGGATTTTAGGTTTTTGTTAAATATACATGTAAAATAGCGTGTATACCAGAGTATTTTGATATAAACAAATAAAAATAATTGATTTTTTTTTCTAGTGTATCGCTATTTATAAAATAGCCAGGGTATATATCGCCATTCGCTATGTAGCATCTAAGCAGTCTATAGCAGTGCTATAGCGGTTAGCGGACCTCAGGGTGTGTAGCGGTCCAAATAGCGGTGGCCTATAGCGGTTCCGCTATTAGCGGCGCTAAATACCGCTATAGCGGTGCTATAGCGGTACTATAGCGGTGCAGTGCTATAGCGGTTATAGCAGTAACGGTGTTTGATTCTGTTAATTCTTAAATTAAATACTTCAAAGTTAATATTAGTATTTGATTTGCAACAGGTTTTTGATAATGGAATGATATTACTATGAATTTTGATATTACTATGAATTTTGGTACTATAGCGGTGCAGTGCTATAGCGGTTATAGCAGTAACGGTGTTTGATTTTGTTAATTCTTAAATTAAATACTTCAAAGTTAATATTAGTATTTGATTTGCAACAGGTTTCAGAACTCTAAATAACTACAGAACTTTCAGAACTCCTAATAAACAATCATTTTATATATAAGTCTTTGTATTTAGGATCTTTTTATCATCTATTATATGTATTTCTTTGATTACATACATGTTAAAAGTAGTTTACATATGTTTATTTGCCAAAATTATATATATGTGTCATAACTAATTACATATATGTAAAAAAACTAGTTTACATATGTGTAATTATAAAATTACATATAAAAAATGATAAAATTACTCTTAACATGTATGTAATCGTAAAAATACACATAATAAATGATAAAATTATCCTAAATATAAAAATATATAAATAAAAAGATTGTTTATTAGGAGTTCTGCGAGTTCTATAAATATTTATGGTTCTGAAATGATCCTGGCCCTATATATATATATATATATATATATATATATATAGGGTTGAGTTCATTTCAGAACTTAAAATATTGTGAGAACTTACAGAACTATTTTACACCTTCAGATCATTTGATCAATGGCTTAAGTTAATAATGGCATTTATGTAATTAATAAAACTTTAAAAGACATTTTAATAAATATTAAGGGTATTTTGGTAAGATCCAAAAAATCCTCTCTCACTAACCATTCCTACAAATTCTCCTCTTTTCACTCTTTAAAAATCATGATGCGTTTTCGAATTATGTTTACTTCAACACCGGCGTTTTTTTTTCTTTTGATTTGATGATGCTTGAGAGACAAGGATAAAGGAATTTCCATGTAAACAAATATTATTGGGAGATTTCTTTTTGTTTGGTTTCTGGTGAGTTAACAAAACCCACTCGTAGCACCACTTCAAAGGATACCTCACATGAAGCTTTTTCATATATATTAATTCTCATATTACTGTTTTGTTCCTATCGATTACTATTTTATTCTCATCAAGTCGGTTTATTTTGATCCGGATAAAATAAACAAAGTAAATCTAAATATTATTCGAGGGTTATGTAAATTTGATTCTTTGTAAATTTTGTTTCCAATATTTTGTTTTATCATACCATGGATCAAGATTAAAGGTGTCAAGATTAAAGGTGTAACTGTATATGAAGATATGATTACATATATGTAAATAGATAACCAATTTGAAGATTCACATATATGTAAAAAGAGAATCATTTAGGTAATGCTAAAATTTAATTTTTAAAACATGTAATATTACAAAAAAAAGTTGCAATCATTAGGGTGTAATATATTTTAACAAAACACAAAATCTACAAAACAAAATTTAAAAACGTATATTATAATTAGCATATGTGTTTCTTATGTTTACATATGTGTAACTACATAATTGTACATGTGATTAATGTATTGTGTATATGTGAACATCAATTACTAATGAGTTGGTAAAATCTTTATATATGTATTTGTAATAAATACTTGTTTTTGATTTACGTAGATCTAAAAAAACCGAGAAAAAATAGGAATTGAGTCAAACACAACTATTGAAATTGAGAGAAACAAGGATATATAAAAATGTTAATTTACTTTTATACCCTTTATTAATAAAAGAAAGAAAAAATTAAACAAATTAAAATGAGTGGCTGTAGAGAGTTCTGCAAGTTCTGTAATTTTTTTTGGTTCTGAAATGATCTTGATCCTATATATATATATATATATATATATATAAATACATAAATTATGCATGGTATAAAAATTACCGCTATATCACCGCTATACCACCACTATAACCTATATATCATATAGAGGACCTTGACCGCTCTTCGATTTTGGACCGCTTTAACTGCATAGTGTAGCATATAGGTACCTTATAGCTATTTGTCGCTATTCGCCATTAACAACTATGGTCTTTATGCTATTGAAAATGAGCTTCATTTGTAGAACTGTTTTTCTTTTTAATAAGAACCCTAACAAACTGTTTTTTTGTGCAGTGTATGGTATGGAATACGGGTTTGGAGCACACGATTTTCCAATAAGTGGGGTGTTTGAAGTTGAACCCAAAAGTTGTCCGGGCTTTACATACAGATGTTCAATCCCATTAGGGCATGTAGCCAAATCGCCTTCTGAGTTTAGAGAATTTATTGAAACTGTTGCCTCAGAGTACCATGGGGACACGTATCACCTAATATCCAAGAATTGCAATCATTTTACGGATGATATTTCCCAAAGATTAACGGGTAAAGGAATTCCCGGGTGGGTTAATCGGCTCGCCAAATTAGGTGTGTGTACAATTTTTATCATTTCCTATATATATATATATTTTAAAATATATATGTGTTTGGTTGAAGCAGTAGAAAAGTTAAATTTAGCATAAATAAGTGTATTTTACTAAAAAAACAATCATGTAGAGGTGCAATTTCATCCCATTTACTTATAATGGACAGTAAAAAATAGCTAAAAAGGAAATCGATCAGATGCGTTGAATGCTGCCTAAACTTTATTTTTAATGCATCAAACCTCCTATTATCATTTTTTTTAATATTACTAAAAAGATTCCACGGTGGGTAGGGCTGCAAATGAATCAAACGTTTAGCGAACAGATTGTGAACCATTCGACGGGAAGTTTGTTTACGTTCTTTCGTTTAATAAATGAATGAACATGAACAAGAAAGCTCATTCGGTTAGTTAAATGAACGAAAACGAACAGGGGTGTCGTTCGTTCAATTGCGTTCATGAACGTTCGGTAATGTTTTCGTGAACGTTCGTTCATTTACATTTGTTCATGTTGTTCATTGAAGATTTTTGTATATTCATTTGTTTTATCTAAACTTTTTAATATTATTTTTTTCTTTACTCTTTTATTTAAAAAAAATAGGATACCCTATTCCCACCTCGTTATGAACCGTTCATGAATACTTTATTTCCTTAACGAATGAACTCGAACAAGGCCTTGTTCGTGTTTGTTCGGTTCATTTGTAGCCCCGACGGTGGGTTAAATGACTTGCTAAACTAGGTGTAAACATTTCTGCCAGATGTGTTTTTCACGTTTAGTTTGCTTCAATGTGCCTGATATGCCTGAAATTTTATCACTTTTGAAATTTTGGTATTAACTGTATTATGTTAATCTCTAATTACATTAGGTCTTTTTATTATATTTGTCGAATAGTGTGTGTGTATTTAATTGTTGCACTATTTTTGTCTTGGGCGTGCACTTTTTTTGCCCCTTGCGGTCAACAGACATGTTAATGAATTCGGTTAATTGAAAAGAAAAAAGAAAACTAGTTACAAAATGAAACTGGTCAAATGGGTCTAATGTTCCCTAAAATGGATTTATAATGCATCCGACCTCCTAAAACAGTTGTGTAAAAGGTAGATTGTTATTGAAGTGATCTGAGTTTTGTAATCATATCTGACACCCTAATTATTTACGGTTTAAAAAAAAATAAAAATATGGGAAAAAGGTGTTTCGGTTCATACACTAATATGAGATGATTTATTCCTTTTACCCTTCAAGTTTACACTTGTGACACACAAACACGCCCATCCTCGTATTTTCATTTTTACAAGATTTAGCTTCTTTTTTGCGTTGAACTTTCTGCTTTTCAAGTACCTTCATTTTGAAAAGTCTAATCATTTGTTTATTCTTAATAAATGTTTTATGGTAAAAAAAAAATTCAGGTGCTCTATGCAGTTGTCTACTTCCCGAAAGCCTTCAAGTAACTGCCGTTAAACAGCTCCCAGAGTATCATAATTGTGGTATGTGTTTTTTGCTATGCTCCTTTTTTCCCAAAAATAAAGTAATGCAGTTTGACTTTTGAGTGGTCAACAGTCTAACTGTGTTATGATTTCGAGTTATCATAGATGATTCTATGACTGTCCTAACAAGTTCTTATGTGTAGTACTTTCGCTTAAAGTAGGTTTCATTTTTGCTCTCAAAAACTTTGGAAAAATATGTTATTAGGTTGTTTGACTTTGACCATTTTAAGTCATGGTCTACGTACCTCTTTGCTTCCAATAGGAAATGAACTTTTATCTAATGAACTTTTTAGTTGATTAGAGTTGAGGATAATTTGGTAATTTGATATTTTTCTCAATTGTTGCACAAGTCTTCATGTATTCTTCTGATCCTACTTACAAAACAAGGGTTAAAGTTATATTTAGTAGCGTAATTCGGTTGGTTGTTTGTTTTGGTAATTATACTTGGTAAATGGTAATATCTCGAGTTTACTTTCTTTTTTAAATGGACTAGTTTGGTAATTTTGGTCATATTTCTTGCTTATGTGGCATTTTTAATGACAAGGTGGCTTATGAATAGATTACCAAATAGCCCATTTCGAGTGAGCTGACTTGACACATCATCTTTTTTACCGGATACACCGGTCCTGCAACTAACTTACCAAATAGCTCATTTCAAAATGGGGATATGACAATTTTGCCCCTCGCCACGGAACCATTTAGGGTAAAATTGTCAAAATCGTTATCTTATCAGTGTATGGATTAAAAGGTGTATAACCTTATGTCCTTATTAAAAAAGTTTAATTACGAGGCGTGACATTTTTGTTTATAATTATACCAAGGCATACCACAAACATAAAGTATGTTGCTATTATATGACATTAGCCGGTTAAGTAATGTAGAAAACTCAATATTTACGTTTTATCAATTGCAGACGAAGATGGGACCGTCTCTGAGTCAAGCTCGAATGCTCAAGTACCCTTGGAATCTTTTGATGATACCGAACAAGATAAACATCTACTCTCACCTCCCGCCTCAAGTGAAGTGGCTTTTATTAAAGAGGTCGCTAGATGAAAAAGGTTGTTTCTTTACGCGTAATTTTGTTGATTGCAAGTGATATCTCTTCTTTTTGCACTTATGTTTGTAAAATGAGTTGTAAGTTTTAAGGGAGATTTTAGAATCTGGGAAACATTGATTGTTTGGAACTTGTTGTATCAATGTATCATATCTTTTTGATGGAATGGTGTTATTTGAGGTGTTGTTTGGCATATGGTGTAGCTTGAAAAAGCATTTGGCATATGGGTGTTACGCTTGTAGTGCAAGCGGATTGTTAGACTTCATGGTCAGTACAAGCGGATTTAGTTAAAAGTCATTCAGGCAGCCGGAGAAGATGACCAGTTACAGACTTACGCCAGAGAAGATGATCAACGTTTGCCGGAGATATTTGAAGCTCGTCGGAGTTGCAGACATGGCCAGAGCTATGTCGAAGAAGATGAACATTTTTTTTTCTAATCCGCTTGTTCAAGAAGCGGCTCCAAGTTTTAATGTTTCACGTCGTTAATTTCAGACGTTGTGGCTTGTTGGTTTCAATGTATGGGTTTTGAGGACGCCAATCACGCCATCTTTAAACCAACGCATGCACCAATGCATGATCAATAGTTCGGTACCCACATTCAATTAGCCCACCAAAACCGACATGGTCTGAAATATTTTAACCCTTTGATCAATTCCATGATCCCTAATAGGCTGCAAAAATGTTTGGGCATCGACGTAGAATGGGGTTCATCGACCAAAAGTTAAACGTCTGGTATTCGTTGCTAAGAAATTAAAAAAATCATGATCAAGTGGATGTGGATTTATATGTAAACTCGTTTTTTTTTTTTTTTTAATTTGGAATAAAATGTTTTAGAATTGAACTTTGGTGGGGTAATTAACCAACTCTCTTATATGTTTATTTGGTTTCGAGGGTGGAGATACAATAGGAAGTTTATTTGGCTAGGAAGACTAGGAAGTGATCTTGACCATCCATTTAGTTAATCAAGGGTTAAGATTAAATCAGGGAAATTGAAAGTAAGAAAAGAGGCGCGTGACTTTTTTCAGGGGCATTCTAGTCAATCCAAGCCAATAATTTCTCTCTCCTCCAATTCCCCCCCCCCCCCCCCCAATTTTTAAACGTTAATAACTCTTTCATACGACATTATTTTTTTATAAAAATTGCACCAAAAAAACGAGCGTTTTTTTATCTTTAAAACGAGTATACTATTGCTATATTTTGAAAAAAAAAAATTTAAAACCCAGTTGCGTAAAACGCAATAGAAAAACCCCCAGTAGCGTAAAACGCAATGAAAAAAAAAAACCTAAAAAATGACATTTTTCTAAAATGCAATGCACAAAAAACACAAAGAAATGACTTATTTGTAAAACGCAATGGCCAGAAAACACAAAGAAATGTCTTATTTCTAAAACGCAATAGCCTAAAAACTCAAAAGAAAATGTACTTTCTAAAACGCAATGGACTAAAAACACATAAAAATGTGTTTTTCATAAAACACAATGCACCAAAAACACATACAAATGTCTTATTTCTAAAACGCAATGGCCAGAAAACACTTAAAATGTCTGTTTTCTAAAATGCAATGGACTGAAAACACATAAAAAAGTGTTTTACCTAAAATGCAATGCACCAAAACCACAAAGAAATGTCTTATTTGTAAAACGCAATGGCCAGAAAACACTTAAAATGACTCATTCTAAAACGCAATTGCCTAAAAAACAAAAGAAAGTGTTCTCTGTAAAACGCAATGGACTGAAAACACCTAAAAAAGTGTTTTACCTAAAACGCAATGCACCAAAAACACTTCAAGAATGTGTTTTTCTAAAACGCAATGGCCTATAAACACCAAAGAAAGTGTTCTCTCTAAAACGCATTGAACCATGACAATAGTTTTGTCTGTGCTGTGAATTGTCTGTGCTGTGAACTGTCTGAACCAATGCAGTTTCCAGAGGCAATTTACAGAAAATTAATTTTTCTGATGCATTTTTATTACAGCAATTTAATCGAAAAAAAAATTTCCGAGCTGACCTGGCAGCTCAACCCCAGCCAGGGGCTCTGCCCCTTGGACCCCGCCAGGGGTGCCGCCCCTGGGACCCCGCTACCAGGGGCGCTGCCCCCGGACCCCGCCAAGATCGTAAAACGCAATGACTAAATCAAAAACCCAGATCGTAAAAATGAAATTAAAGAGTTTCTTACATGGATCGAAGTGATTTCTTCAACAAATGACGAATTTTGAATGATTGAAACACTTATCAGCGTTCGAATCGAACGGATCGAGTGATTATCTTCAAAATCAACGGAAAAAACGAGATTTTGTATGAAACTAAACTGGGTTTTCTTCAAAAAAACTGAAGAACATGTTGATCGGGTGTTTGAATCATTGATTGGTGATGAAAATCGCACTATAATGTAGTGATTATTGAGATAGAAAGTGAAGAAATGGTTGAAGATGGTGGGTTTTGAAAATGATGGGTTTTGAAGTTACTGGGTTTTGAAAAGGAAGAAGAAAGGGTTGGATTGACTAAAATACCCTTTTTCTTTATTTTAAATGTTGCCACATGTCCTAATCCTATTGCTTCCTACACTTCCTAACCAAAATAAACTTCCTAATTGATATTTTCCCTTGGTTTCGAATGAATAATCTGAAAACACACAATTGTTAATAGACATGGAAACATTTTGGTTCAAATTAGGAGTGTTAGTCAAGTAAGCAATTCTCTGGTTTCAAATTACCCAAGGTAGAAATCTCAAGTTCAATACATTCAATGATAATGATTTTAGTATGTCACACACAATTACAATCACAATTACAGTACGCGTACACCACAAGGCGTGAACGCAATTGACGCATGAGTTCATAAAACCCGAACCATTGAATACTTTTTAATGCACAATGCCGTTCAGAAAATTCATATTTCACATCACAAAATATTATTCCGCCACATTTTTATGCCGTTTTGTATCAGTTGGACGAAATTATGGCTCGTCCTTGAGCGCTAATTTTGAAGTTAGCCACGAACAAACATCGTCCATTTCTTGAGGCATTGTGTAGTGGCCGAGCCTGCATTTAGGAAATATATATACTGGTTCAATCTTCTTATAATCAAAATAATAAAATATATATACATGCCCATTTTCACCCCTATAATTCTGATGGTGTACAACTCACCCCTCCCTAATAGATTATTTTCGAAAATTATACTATTGCCGCCTCTAAAATAACTATCATTATAATATAGGGTAAAGTTCTTGTACAAATAATCTTAACATACTAAACATACAAATTGAAGGAAAACTCAAAAAGACAAGGTGGCATTTTTGTAATTATCAATAACTATCAAAGTTACTCTACAAATATACCTAAAAAAACCTAACCACTCCCCCCCCCAAAAAAAACCTAAACCCCCCCCCCCCCCCCCCCCAAGCTAAAATGCTAAAAACTAAACCCCCAAAAAACCTAAAAAAATAAAAAAAACACACAAATTATTTTATTTTATTTTTTTTAACATTTTTTATTAAAAAATCGCTACTTTTAGTAGCAGCAAAAAAAAAAAAAAAAAAAAAAAAAAAAAAAAAAAAAAATTTTGCTAACGAAATGTAGCGATTTTTTAATAAAAAATGTTAAAAAAAAAAATTGTGTTTTTTTAGGTATTTTTTGTTGTAACTTTGATAGTTGGTGGTAATTACAAAAATGCCACCTTGTCTTTTTGGGTTTTCCTTCAATTTGTATGTTTAGTATGTTAAGATTATTTGTATTTGATCTTTTGCCTTATAATATAATTCAAGACAATGGAAGGATACATACGAGTCATAAGTTTTGAAGGTCAAGTTTTGGAAGCCGGTCGAAGTTAGTTTCTCAGCTGACTTGTCACCGTAGCGGAAGAGAACCACATCATCAGCTGAAATCATATTGTAAAACCATATTATTAATAATATTAATATATTTAATCCTTGTAATGATATTTGACACACTATTAGTCAAATGGCTTAAATACCCTTCAAAATTATTAAATAACAAGGATGTCTGGTGAACTATTTTTTTCTTTTTGAACTATTTTTTTTTCTTTTTGAACAATGGCGACTTGGTAAAATCATAACAAGAAAATGCACACAAAATATCCAAATGTTTCCCAAGATGTAAAATAAAAAAATGCAAAAAAAAAAAAGATACAAAGTTTGTGTTACCTTTGCCATGACAAAGCAAAATAGGCAAGGAGGATGCTCGGGCTGCAGCTTCATCACCTTCTACCTTGTTAGTTAGATCCCTAACAAACAGAATATGTTATTATTATTCGTATGATTAATATATATCATTACTATTATTATCATGAAGTTTGTCATGATATATCAGGATTCGTGTAGATATATGTCAATTTTTTTTACATTTTTTACGCTATAACTGCCAAAGTGGGCCTCTAAAAAGTCGTAATTACCAAAACGAACAATAACACAACTACCAAAAGACCACCCAGATCGACCCATTCATAAGTAAAACTATTCTGATAATAAGCTATATTAATAAATAAATAATACGATTTACAACGTTGTGTGCTTTGACGATGGCCTTTTTGGCAACTTTCATCCTAGTTGACCCGTTCTCCTTTTAGCTAAAACCTTTTGTTTGACCTGTTTGAAAGAAAACACAACACAGACCGACCCATTCATATGTAATGGGTTGCAATTGTGTTGGTAACTTTCAACCCGTCTGACTCATTCCCCAATTAGCAATAACTTTTAGTTTCACCCACTCAACCTATTTGAAATAAAATACAGCCAAATCAAACCCACTAATAACTAAATGGGTTGAAATTGTGAGGAGTCGCTTTGCAAAAAAAAAAAAAAAAAGTGAGTACTTTGCACATGGAAGCCAGCCACTAAGGCCTACAACTGCATCCAAACGGGCTGAAAAAGAATCGCCATTCCCAAGTTTTCCATTAGCAAAGCAAACCGCAGAGTACAAAGCAAGTGCTGAACCCATACTGAAGCCTCCTACACCAAGTTTGACTGCAAAATGTAACAATTAAATTAACATAAACCGGCTAGCCGGGACCCTTTTAGTCCCAACCATAACCCGTTTCATGTTGGGATTGTGTAGTTTCAAAAAACTGGCGACGCTAATGCTTATTAAGTTGGCAATATTGATGCGTCGATTCATGCTAATTTTTATCTCTAACGAATAACTAGGGGAAAATAAAAGGACATGCTAAAAACAAAACGTGTAAAACTATGAAAAAGTCACCTAAAGTGCTTTTTTGAATCATGAAACCACCTACATCAGTATATTTAAAAATTATAATACTATTGAGATAATATAATGTTTGTAGTCATATATCATACAATACTTATTTGTTAAAACTAAAAAAACCTTGAACAAAAAGGTGTTCAGGTCAACACAACCTAACCTGACCCGACATGTTTCGACCCATACAAAAAGAATGAAGCTCACCGTCTGCGGGCTCAGTCGAGAGTAGACTTAAAACATGTGCAGCTGAAGAATCAAGTCCCTCTACGTCTTGTTTTGCATCTTCAGACAGGTCACTCACATCAAACCCTAACATCCATGGCACCAATTTTTTTTTTTATTATTTCACACATGTTAATCTTAATTGATTTACTATGCAAAAAACTAAGAGAACTCAGAACTGTAAAATCGTTCTTTTTTACTTTTCAGGAAAATGTATGTGTATGCCAGTATGCCACCGAAGTATTCAGCTTTTATTTTTGCATAAAGGCCACCTTTATATTTAAACTACTTGAAAGACTACCAAAGTAAGTATATTGTTTCATTTATATCAATTTTTGACCAAAAACACGCCTTGAATGTTAATAATAAAAAAAAAAAAAAACAGTTTCAAGCTAAAAACATGCTGACACCTCACTAACGTTATCTTTTCAAGATTTTTAAGGGGAATTTTTTTCATTAGACATGTTATGGCGAAAATTAGTATGAATAAAAACCATCTACACATGCTTTAATAAATTAATAATGTCTCCACCAAAAAGATATAAATAGTTTCCCATAAGAAGCAGCAATAAAAACATACATGCATTTGACGGAAAGCCACCAAATAATGTCAAGGGTTGAGAAGGAGAAGTAGGGCATATCCATTTTATCTGCATCACATTCAGTAAAACATATATTAATAGATTCATTATACAAAAGTAGCATTGTTGTACAACAGTAATTTGTGAACAAAACTTATGCTTACGTTTGGAAGAGGAAGGGTATCCAAAAGCTGGGCCCAACTGCCAGGAAACAGAACATGGAACTCAGTCATTACTCGCTAAATAAGTAAAAACGGCTTTGAAATAACAAAAGAATGTATAAGCAATTAACGCGAATCTATAGTAACACAGTTTTGCGGATAGTTTACTTCCGATACTATCCACGATACAGTTTAACATGATTTAGGGGCTTCAAGTTAAGACTAATTCTTCTGATGACACAGTAAATGATATCAGAACGACTAAATGCTACACTGGGTTGCTAGCTTGCTGCAAATAACGAAACAGAACCTTCAAATCATCTATTCACACAATAAACAGTTTGTTTTAAAAAGCGAGAGGCGCAAAAAAGAGACAAGGTCTAAAACCGAGGCGCAAAGCGCAAAAGCGGTGGGCTTTTCGTACCCGAGGCACAAGGAGATTATATAATTTTTTATATATCCAATAGGTTTTTAGCATCTCTTATCCAAAATATAGCTATATGGTTTGTCTATGTTTTACCTACATATACAAGCCAAAAAACCTACAGTACAACACTTTGATGCACAAAAACAACATAAAAACACCCAACGTACACAAGGCGCGCTCCTTAGACCCAAAAAAAAAATTGTGCTTTTCTTGCGCTTTGTGGAAAAGGCGCACTGAGGCCCAGAAGAAAGCTACTTCGAATCTTAACATCATGTTCAACATGGTGTTCCTAGAAAAACCATCATTAATCATAAACTTCTTGAAGTCATTATGTTGTTTGTTATTTCATCGGGAGTAAAAAGGTTGTCTTCAAACCTTTTTAATGATTAGTGAACTCATCTTATAAATAGAATTTCACTTATACTTGATACCAAACACCGATACTCTTTGGATTATAGGTGCATTTCAAAAGTAGTGTAGTGCTTGGTTTTAAATTGCGTTATGCGCTCCGATGCGCTTGGTCCAAAAATCTGATGCGTGATGCGTAATGCGTGATGCGAGCGCATCACGTATGCGATGCGCTCTTTATAAAAATATACTAAAAAATTATTTATACTAAAACAACAACAACAACAACCATACCCAGTAAATCCCACAAATAGCTGAACTATTGGTAGGGTCTGGGGGAGGTGGGATGTAGGCAAACCTTGCCTCTATCCTCAGAATAGAGAGGCTGCTTCCTGAGAGACCCTCGGCTCAAAAACAACAAACAACCATATAGACAAAAGAGAGATAAGTATATAGCGTAGCAGTAGTCAGATATATTATCAACAAATAACATGTAGTCATAGATACAAGAAAGTCATCATATATGAGGTCTACCTAAAGTGAGAAAGAAATCTACCCCCCCCCCCCCCCCCCTAAGACAAAGGTAGGACACGTCCATACCCTCCCCAACAAGTCCTTAACCTTAATCCTACGTCTCCAGGAACTCCTATCCTGAACCATGTCCTCGGAGAGGTGCAACTCTACCAAATCTTGCCTAAGTCGTTCATCCCAGGTCAACTTGGGCCTGCCTCTACTCCTCCTTCCTTCCACTGTCATGGTTTCCACTACTCTAACTGGTTCTGTCAACTGCCTCCTCTTCACATGCCCAAACCATCTCAATCTCCCCTCTTTTACTTTGTCCGATATACTAGCCACTCCTAACCATTTCCTAAAAACCTCACTTCTTATTCGGTCTAACATCGTGTGGCCACACATCCACCTCAACATCCTCATCTCCGCTACCTCCATCTTGCGTGCTTGTGTTTTCTTGATGGCCCAACAATCTGTCCCGTATAACATAGCCGGTCTAACTGCTACCCTATAAAATTTTCCCTTTAATTTAGTTGGGAACCTCCTATCACACAAAAATCCTAGTGGCTGCTCTCCACCTACACCAACCAGCCTGGATGCGGTGGTATACGTCACTGTCTATCTCCCCGTCCCTTTGCACAAACGATCCTAAGTACTTGAACTTAGTCGTTTGTGGGACCACTTGACTCTCAATGGTAACCTGGGAGTCCTCGTTGTCATCTGCACCACCGAAATTATAATAAAGGTATTCAGTCTTTGAGCGGCTGATCCTTAAACCATTGCCCTCTAGGACTGCTCTCCAATCCTCTAGCCTCGCATTTAGGGTTTGTCTCGTTTCAGCAACCAACACTATATCGTCGGCAAAAAGCATGCACCACGGAACTGTCTCTTGAATCGACTTGGACAACTCCTCCAAGACCACCGCAAAAAGAAAAGGACTCAACGCGGACCCTTGGTGGAGTCCTAATTCCACGGGGAAAGACTCTGTAAATCCTACAGGCGCACGGACTGTAGCCACAGTCCTATCATACATATCCCTAATTAAGTCTATATACTTTCCAGGAACTCCCCTACCCTCCAAGCTTTCCCAAATCAGTCTACGTGGCACACTATCATATGTCTTTTCAAGGTCAATGAACGCCATATGTAGGTCTCGCTTCTTCTCCCTGTACTTTTCCATTAGTCTCCGTAGAATATGGATCGCTTCTGTCGTTGAGCGCCCTGGCATGAAATCAAACTGGTTTACCGTAACCTGAGTTTCTTTTCTAATCCTAGTCTCAATTACCCGCTCCCATAGTTTCATAGTGTGGCTTAGTAACTTGATCCCTCTGTAGTTCCCACAACACTGGGCATCTCCTTTGTTCTTATACAAGGGCACTACAACACTACTCCTCCACTGGTCCGGGATTTTTCCAAATTTGAAAATAAGATTAAATAAACTAGCTAGCCATCGAACTCCATCCTCTCCGAAACACTTCCACACCTCTATCGGTATGTTGTCAGGACCAACTGCCTTAGCTCTTCCCATCTTCTTGAGTGCTGTCCTTACTTCTCCCATTGTAATACTCCGACAATAGCAGTTATTCCGTTGTCTTCCTTGAATGCTGTTGTGGTCGCTTTCTTCTTCGGCTTCCTTCCCTCCATTGAAAAGATAAGAATTGTGCTTTTTGGTTCAAATCAAGCTTCCTAAAATGTTTCTAGAACCATAAAAAGTGTTTAGGAACCATAATGGTTCAAATCAAGCATGCTAAAATATTAATTATTGAAAAAACCCAACCCATTTCATATAATCTGGGAAAAAAAACATAACAAACAATGATGCGTACATCATGGCGCATTTTGCGAAGGGTGCATTACACAAAATTGTCGCAATATCACCGCATCAGGTGTTGCGATGCGCTCTTACTAGCGCATCACGCATTATGCGCGCATTCTAAAACCAAGGTGTAGTGTTTTAAAGGTTTCTCTCAACAGAAAGGATGAAGAACGTTTCCAAAAAGTCTACTTTTGTCGAAATCAGTAACAACGAACATAATCTACTGTTTATATTTATCACATAAAAGAGGGGATTACCTCGAGCCATTGTCACCAAGGCCATGCAACCACACAATGGTTGCAAGGTGTTTGCCTTTAGGTTTTACCACATATGTCTTTCCGAACTCAAGTGTCCTTCTTCCAGTTCTACCACCTTTAACGGAAAGAGAAATTGGAATGAAGAAAAAAGACAAAAAATTACTGAGGGGCGTTGGGGTTGGGGATTGCTTATGTAAACAGTAAACTTGCAATTGTCCAAATTAATTAAACTGTGTCGAGGTTAAAATGTATTAGTGTCTTCTCTCCATATTCACTACAGCAAACATGCAACGTCCCAAATTTTCAACGTATTATCTTGAAAATGTTTTATTTTATAAAATTCTCGTATAAATGGTTATGTTATTTTACAATTGTATTTTTTTTTTTTATTTTTGGGGTGTGTATACCGGTTTAAATCCTCTATGTATTCATTTAGCATTGCTAACGTGTGTGTGATATATAAATTTACATAAAGCACCTAAAACGTGAAAGAAAGAGTAAAAGAACCTGGATCATGAAATTTAGTATAAAGCTCACTTATGTATTCCTAGCTTGTCAAGCTTCATATAAACCATGTTTAAATATTGATTTTGAATTTCAACTATCTAGTGGAATAGTGATGTAAACTCAAAGCTTCCGCTACAAATGTTATTCTGAAAAAAGTTGGATAGTTTGTAAAATATATTAAATAAATTAAAATATTATTATTAAAAAAGTTCACCAAAATACGGGTGTTACAAAGAGTAAAAGTTAAACGAACTAGCAGAGATAAAAGAAACACAAGTAAACTAACCGGAAGGGCCACTGAGACTCATATTAATAATCAGAGATGCAATCCACTTCAGCAGCCACCAAAGTATTCAAAACCTGCAACAAAGAAATCTCTCACACCTTATCTAAACTAAAACATCTACACTATCATTGAACATTATCGTCTTTACAATTTTGACATCAATGATCAAACATTAAGCATATGTCTAATACTCAGACAAATAGTATTCTTCACTAAATTATAACTTTTGCTTATTTCAGAACAATGAATGATTTATATCATTAGATTCACAATTTCCTGTCATTAATAATAATGATACTGCTACCTTCCCAAACTTGATTCAACTCTTTAAGTAGTGAATCCAATTCATCCTTCCATGATCCAAAATTGACATCTATATTTGCTAAACGTTATCGTTGAACATTATCGTCTCTATAACTTTGACATCAAACGTCAAGCATATCTCTAATACTCGAACAAATAGTATTCTTCACACGATTATAACTTTTGCTTTCTTCAAAACAATATATTATTTTTGTTATCAAGTTCACAATTTCCTGTCATTGATAATAATGATACCATCCAATTCATCCATCCATGATCCAAAATTGACATTTATATTTGCTAAACATTGTCTCTATAATTTTGACATCAAACATCAAGCATATCTCTATTCTCTAATACTCAAACAAATAGTATTCTTCTTCACTAAATTATAACTTTTGCATTTTTTCAGAACAATAAATTATTTCTACCATCAATTTCACAATTTCCTGTCACTAATTATAATCTAAGTAGTTAATGCAGTAAAATATCGGATATCGGTCATGGACCGATATTAGAGATATCGGTTATCGTGTTGGGATATCAGTAATTTTAATATCATGCTAAATTTATATATATAGCAATTTAACACTAACAATTCAGTATACTCTCCTACCATTAACAAATAAACTTTTTGCAACTTGCAAAACAGAAAACACTAACATTTAACAGTAACAACTAAGAATTAAGACTTAAAACACTAATAGTAAGAAGAAAGACGAATGGTAGAAATAAGAAGAAAGGTACTGATATCGGGAAAATCGGTGATATATCGGTCCAATATCGGTCAATATCAGTCAATATCGCTGATATCGGTACCGATATTCTTCTGATAGGTATTTTGCATCGATATCTCGGCACTGGACCAATAATCGATGTATCACTGATATATCGGGATGTTAACTACATAGATTATAATATAATACCACTACCTTCTCAAACTTGATTCAACTCTTTCTTTAAGTTGTGAATCTAATTCATCCTTTAATAATATAAAATCAACATCTATATATGCGAAATTAAATACAAAATACAAAATATTACAACTAACAAACTTTGCTATCGTTGAACATTATCATCTCTAGTATTCTCTATAATTTCGATATCAAACGTCAATCAGATTTCCAATAATCGAACAAAATAGTATCCTTACACAATTATAATCACCAGCTAGAAAACTAGCAATGATTTAACTCATTCGAAGACCAATTTGTAACCTAAAACACTGAAAAACTAGTATAATCAATCAGTTCATAACACAAATTCTTCAGGTATGATAATTTCAGTAGTAAAACAGCAACTGATTATAATCCTACTAATAATCAGAGCTTAATCGTGTAAATACTTCAATTTCATAGAGATTAATCAGATTACGAACTTATAACAGTGATTTTGCTTTCATAATTCGAGTGAAAAACTATAAGATCTACATGAATTTGAAGTTTATAGATCAATATTTACCTTTTGATGATGTAAAACAGAATCTTCAAATGAGGTTTGAGCTTACTTTTCACGCGTTTGTGATCGATCGTCTTTTTCAGTTGTGTTCGCTTTTGGGCGATTATTCCAACCAATGAGATGAGTTTGAATAAGTTGACACTTAGCTGCCTCGTGGTTTTTGTTTATGTTATTTACACCCCTCGTTACTATCGAGCCGGTGTCTCACTGGAAGTAGTCACTCTATTCCTATTCTTACGGGGTAGAACCGTAGAGGTAAGGTTGTCTACATCTTATTAGATGTGGGCAAATAAACCGGTTTTTTAACCATAACCGGTTTTTAACCGTAACTGGTTTTTAACCGGTACCAAAATAACCGGTTTAGGTTAATAAATAACCGTCGGTTCGTAACCGGTTTTCGTTCAACATATCAACAACCGGTTTCTAACCGGTTAATTAAAAACCGGTTTTTTTAGTATTAATAACCGGTTAACCGATCTCATCTTCAAGACTTCAACAGAAAAAGCACAGCAGCACCTGCAGGTTGTGTTTATTACCGTTGGAAGTGAAAAACGGTAATACTACCGTTTGTGACCTGTTTGGATGTGTTTTAGACCAACATAACATCTATAAATAAGATTTCAATGCATATGTTTAATCCCACTTCAATTCTAGCTCAAAAACACACTTACAAAATACGTTTCAAATGGCGAGTTTGAGTGTCGATGCTTCGACCGGTGTTGGTTCTTCTAGCGAGTTGTTTGTGAAGAGGATCTTGACCACGAATAGGGACCCAACACTATGGGTGAATTTTGATTTATGCGAGATGTCGATTGGAAAAGAAAAGGCGAGGTGCAAAAATTGCGGGGCGTTTCTTGCGGCGTCATCGAACTCTACTTTGAGAGCACATTTGACGTCGCATTGCAAGACATTAAAAAAAATCCCGCCAATGATCAAGCTCAAATATCACGGGGTATGGGTGTTTGGAATTTCGACCCGGAGGCGGTTCGTTTAAGGATGGCTCGATTTGTTATTCAACAATCGTTGCCGTTCGATCACTTTGACAATCCGCGCTTGACTAAGTTGTTTCAAGAGACGCTTCAACCACGTTATGTTCACGTAAGTCGTTCAACTCTTAGACGCGATTGTTTAATGATGTGGTCAAAAGCTAAAAAAAGAAATGATTTTAGGTTTTGAAAAATTAAACACCGGTGTTAATTTAACAACCGACGTATGGTCGGCTCCATTTAGTTTACCGGATTCTTACATTTGTGTTACCGCGCATTGGATCGATCCCAATTCGTGGAACATGATGAAACGTACAATCGCGTTCGATATATTTGGTTATCCACACACGGGGGAAAATATATTTCATGCCTTAGAAGATGTTATCAAAACTTATAAATTAGAAAATAAGATAGTTTCTATTGCTTTTGATAATGCGTCGAACAATCCAACCGCGGTGCAAATGTTAAAAATAAAATACAATCCGATTTGCGATGGAGAATTTTATCATAGCCGATGTGTTGCGCACATCATTAACTTGGTTGTGCAAGACGGGCTAAATGTTGAGTCCGTTAAAGAAGTTAAAGAAACTTTTAAAGATATGTTACGTGACGTTTTTCAAGGTAGTCGAAAAAGATATGCGGATTATAGAAAATGGTGTAAAGCTTTAAATAAGAAATGCTATAGCGCACATTTTGACATGGTCGTCCGTTGGAACTCTACGTGGAAAATGTTTGATAGCGCGATAATGCAAAAAGAAACCTTAAAATCTTTCCACAATAGTCTTGCAGCGTCCGGGTTGGTGGAACCATTTGATGACGATGATTGGAAGTGTATTGAAACGTTAACACAATTACTTGAAGTTTTTAGAACCGCGACAAAGATTTTATCGGGAGTTTATTATCCCACTAGTTCTTTGGTGCTTAAACAACTATTTTTGATGTGTCAAAAAGTAAACGACTTTGAATTCAAAGGTGACATTTACGAACATATGATTGTTCCAATGAGAGAAAAGTTTAAAAAATATTTTCAAGAAATGCCACCGGTTTTTACATGTGCCGCCGCCTTGAACCCGACTATAAATATTCCGGGTGTTGAGATGATGATTTCGGATATTTGTTCGGATTTGGAGTTAAATGATGACGACCCAAATTTTACAAGAAATGCACTAAAACGTTTTGACGTTTATTTAAACAATCTTTTTTATCATTACTTTCAAAGATATGGTAACGTGTCATCGTTACACCAAAAAATGGCGGCGAGCTCGAAGGCGTCGAGAAAAGATGCGGAGTTAAATTTGTATAATTCTTTAAGAAATGAAAATAGTAAACGTTCTTGAGGTGATGCATCAAATAGTGAACTCGGGAGGTATAAATATATCGATTTTTTAGCAACCATGTCACCCGACGAGTTTCACAACTTTTATATTTTGGCTTGGTGGAAAATACAAGAACCGCATTATCCCGTTTTAGCCGCCATGGCACGTGATCTACTAAGCTCCCAAGCTTCTACGGTAGCTTCGGAGTCGGTTTTTTCTCTTAGTGGAAGGGTACTATCTATTCGACGAACAAGACTTACACCGGAGGCGATGGAAATGTGCATTTGTTTGAAGGATTACTTGGATGGCGTGGAACGTATACAACACATTTCAAGTCTTGAGGGCGAGCTTGCGGTGGAAGAACAATTACATGATGTTGAAGTTTTTCAAGGACGGGCGCAACCACTTTCCGATGACGAACTCATGTACGATGAATCCGTACGCTCTACTAGCCCCCGAAGCGACTAAACAAAGAAACGAAGAAATGACAAAACAAAACTACAAGACGACAACTTCATTCTAGACTAGTTAAGAAAATTGTATTGGATATTTTCATGTTTATTAATGTAATGTTACTTGATCTACTAATATAATTATAAAAAAAACGTATTTTATTTGGTTTATTTGTGTGTTTAAACATTTTTGTAATTTTTGCAGCTTTTTTTTTAATTCTGCAGGTTTTTTTTAATTCTGCAACATTTTTTTTAACTTTCTGCAGTTTTTATTAATTCTGCAGCATTTGTTTTAATTCTACAGGTTTTTTTTAACTTTCTGCAGGTTTTTATATGTTTCTGCAGGTTTTGTTTTAATTCTGCGGCATTTTTTTTAACTTTCTGCAGTTTTTATTAATTCTGCAGCATTTCTCCAGGTTTGTTTAAAATTACCGGAAAAACCGGTTTATTATAACCGGTCGGTTATTAGCGGGCATTGATGTTCAGGGTGAATAACCGGTCGGTTATTAACCGTAACCGGTTTTTTTTGGCCCATTAACAGCCTCAACCGGTTAACCGGTTTCAGTTAGGAAAATAACCGATTTGAGCATGTCTACATCTTATCCTCCTCAGACCCTACCTTTGCTTTGCTATTGGCGAGATTTACTGAGTATGATGATGATGATGATGATGATGATGATGATATGGTTTGGTTTGGTTTAGTTTGGTGAATATACTTGGCAATTGGAGTGTAAGTGAACTAAACATTCAATGAACTTTTTTATGTTTGTGAATTGTTGGACGGGAAGTTCGTTTTTTTTTCAAACGAATGTGAACATGTTTTTGTGCTAAATTAATTAAATGAACATGAACATGTGGCTCGGTCATTCTGTTACGTTCAAAAACGCTTGTTTATGATTGTTCATTTATTTGTGTATATCCATTTATTTATGTTTGTTTTCTTACGATCGTTTAAATATTCATTATTCATTAATTACCTATATATTAAATTTAGAAGGGAATGAACAGTAACATATATATTAAAAAAATTAGAAATGGAAACTAACAGATGAGCAAATGGTATCGGGTACTTGTATAGGTATCAAATTTATCAAACCGGTGTATTTTCGGTACCGGTTCGGCACTGGTATTCACCGATTTTTACCCTCAAATATCGGTGTCGTACCAATACCAACCGGTACCGAACCGTACCGTACCAGGTATATTCGGTACCGGTACCCACTTTTGGGGATTTCGGTAACGGTATTTTCGGTACCGGTTGGTACCGAGCTCATCAAATCCTGTAGCAACGCAGCAATGCAAGTAATTGCACCATTTAGATTACTTTTCATACATACAGTAAGTAAACTGTATTTCGTTTAAATGAGGTTTTATATACATAACAACTTATTTTGCTTTCTTTTTTGCTTTTTTCTGTAATGAATGAATTGTAGCATTCAAAATTAACTTGGATATTTAGAATATTGTTGAGCAAATCGTATCAAATCCTGTAATTAAACCGGTATCGTATCGGTACCAAATTTACTATACCAAATCATTTTCGGTACCAATTTGGTACCCACCTTTTGTCGTTTTCAGAATCGTTACTTTCGGTTCGACACCGGTCTAGCACCATACCTGTATTTATTGATTTTTACCTTCAAATACCATACCGTATTGTACCGAGCATTTTCGGTGCCGGTACCTAATTTCGATGATTTTCCGGATTAGTACTTTCGGTGGCGTTACAGGTACCGAGCTCATCCATATTTTAACGTGTTAGCACCGTAATAACTGAACTGAAAACAACCGAATCCCAGCCGTAACGCGCTGGTGAAAAATCAACTAATTTAGTTTATAACTAATAGTAATATAAAATCAATTTGACATTCATATTTTAAAGCCTGATTCGATTTTAAGAACAATCTGTTTATAATTTTTAATGGTGTATTCTTTTTTTTTTTGAACGACAAATTTGGATCACTGACGGACCACTGGAGTATCATCGTGCCACCAGCAGAACCACCTGATCATATCCATCTCCACTAGGCAATAATGCCTATACACCAATTCAGGAGAAAACCCAATAAATCTGGGAAAAACCCCCTTTGTGGCAATCGAACCCATGACCAATTGGTCATAAGCCTTATCCCACCACCAAGATACCACTAGGCTATAATGCCATGGGTTAATGGTGTATTCTTTATCAATATCATGAAGTGGTTTGATTCTTTTATTTGACTTTATGTGGATCATTTAATGGTATAGATTTTAGTTTAGACTTAAATCATACATTTCTTTATATACTTTTGAAGTGTTTGATGTAAGGATGATGGTATTCTAGACTTTAATATGGATTTTCACTTTTACTTTTAATTGGTGTTTTATAATGTTTGTTTACGTTTTTTCATGTTCGTTGTTTTCTTGAATCATTCGTTTAGAATATTAACAAATGAGCATGAACACATTCACTATACTATAATACAAATTATGAGGACAAAAAGGTAATTTTATATAAGCATTGCGGTTCGATCAAAATGTAAAGTAATTGAATTTATACTATACAGTCATAACATATTTACATGTGACCCGACTCAAACGTACAAAAAAGCATAATCAAGGGCTGAAATTTTACCACTAGCGCGTTGCAACGGGGTCAAAAACATAAAGTAACTCGAATTATACCGTCAAATGAGAACATATTTTATTTTACTCTATTCGATTCGAAACTAAATTTACGGGAAAACATAGACCAACTAGAAAGGTATATAAAATTAGCATGAAAGCGTATTATATTTAACTTGACTTCTTTCTAAAAAAAAGTTTACGTCGAAATGTAGACCAAAATTTGATAGAGTTGTAATATGGAGTAACTAAGTTAGAACCCCGTGTATTACACGGGTTGAATAAATGTAATTTTATATGTTAAATAATAAAAAAAGTTATATTTTTATGAAACCTGTGTATATTGTACGGGTTAAATAAATGTAATTTTATATATCAAATAATAAAAAAGTTATATCTTTAAAAACCATGTGTATTACACAAATTAAATAAATGTAATTTTATATACTAAATACTAAAAACGTCGTATCTTTAAAAAAACCCGTGTATAATCGGTTGAATAAATCTACCAAATAATAAAAAAATTACATCCTTAAAAACCCCGTATGTTACACATGTTGAATATATGTAAAAAAAAGTTGGGTTGAAAAATCTACCAAATAATAAAAACATTATATCCTTAAAAACTCCGTGTATTACACGTGTTGAATAAATCTAATTTTACTAAACTTCGTGTATTACACATATTATATAAATGTAACTTTGTATAGTAAATAATAAAAAAGTTATATTTTTCAAAACCCCGCATTTTACACTTGTTGAATAAATATAATTTTGTATACCAAATAATAAAAAAGTTATATTTTTAATAATTTAGGATAACATTTAATATTAATTTATTATTTATATTTTTAATATAAGATAAGTAGGAAGGAGATGTATTTGTTTTAAAAATATATTAAATTAACAATTTAGATTTGAGGATAATATTTTATTAAAGTATGATAAGATTTAATATTAATTTATTATTTATTTATTTAGTTAATATAAGATAAGTATAGATTTGAGAATACATTCAATGAATGACATGTGTCCAAAAATTGGTTTCTTTTATTATAGTAGACTAGCGGTAAGACCCGTGTGCAAACACGGGTCGTTTCTTAGAAAACCATGCATAGCATATATTGACAGAGAGTAAAAAATAATTAGTGCAGACTTACAAAATTGATATAAATTAATGATCAATAGGTTTATTCAATGCTCCTTATAAAATATTATTTAGCTAGGTTATTACCCGAGATTGTTTCACGGGCTCGGGAAACTTATTATATTAATTACTATTTGTTATTAATAGGACCACATTACATCAAGCATCTCATTCGATTCAACAACAATGTCTTCAAAGTTCTGTTGAATACTAAATGAGATGTTGACCAAAATTCAAACAGATGTTGACCAATAGTCAAACAGATGTTAACATTAAACAGATGTTTAATTTAAGGCCAATCATCTGTTTATGGCCAAATATCTGTTTAAGATAAAACATCTGTTTAAGTCTAAATATCTGATATAGAAGGCTAAACATATGTTTAAGGCAAAACATGTGTTTAAGCTGAAACATCTGTTTATGGCCAAAAATCTGTTTAAGGTCAAACAACTGTTTAAGTCCAAACCTCTGATATAAAAGGCCAAACATCTGTTTAAGGCCAAACATCTGTTTAAGTCTGAACAGATGTTTAACTTAATCAGATCTACTGTCTTCTCACACTGTTTTCCTCTTCAAAACACTGTTGAACCTAACATGGGTTTCCATTAACTATTGACCAAAAGGCAAATATGGGTTCAAACCACTGTTTGTTATTGTACTTCTTTACAAAATTACATAAAATTCAAGAAAGCGAAATAATGACTTAAAGAACTACAATTTAACACATAATCTAACAATTCCCTGGTTTTTTACAACATGAAACACAACATCATCATGCCAAATACAGTCATATATATCCATCCATTATTCTAAATTCATAAACCCATAAATGCAGAAGAATGTCACATTTGCGATTAATAAACCAAGTTTCTACTAATTGCAGTTACTATTAGCAAAAAGAAGCATGATATCATCTATATATAAAACATAAAGAGCTAATAACAGTGTTTTATCATGTTAGCTATACATAGCAACAAAACATCAAGTTAATAATTTTAAAAAAAACATACAACATCACCATCAAAAAATTCATAGTTATAATATCTGATATCTGATATCAGAACATACTTAAATGTCGTTGTTAAAGTGAGGTAACTTGATTTAATACGATCTTCTGTTGCGAAGACACATATGTGAAGTGCAACATATCACCAAACCTCAAGTTATTCTCAGTCATAAACTTTCACCAACCGTCCAACGCATAACGTGGCTTCAATTCATTTAACTCCGACTTAACATCATAAACCTCCACAACTCCAACCATGTTTTGAACTTTCAAATGATGAAGATCAACAGAAAGACCTGCTCGTCTGACGACTTCAACAGGAAGACGCTACATGTATTGTGTAGAAAAAAATAATAGTCAGACAAATAAACATAAATCATTAGTTTGTTATAAAAAATGGTATACCAGCCTATTGTCTCCTTTGTGATCAAAATGAAAGAACTCAGGGTCCAGAAGATGTTCAGAATGTTTTTTTTGCAGTATTCGTAATCTTATTTCTACAGTTAAGCTTTTTCTGAACGTTGGCGGCTCTCTTCCCCTTGATGAAAAAGTAAACATACACATGTGAATTAAAGGAATGTTGAATATATGCACACAAAAAAAAAAAAAAACAGTTTATATAAGATATACTAATTAAGTGGCGAGTATAGATACCTTAACTTTGTGAGCAGATAAGAACATCGAATATGATCACTTGTGTCGACAGCTAAGTCAGCATTTCCCTTAGTCCTATTCTTGACCGTCTCCTTCCTCTCAGAAGTAACTTTACCTTTCTTGTTAACCTGTTGTCATAGAGTAACTTTCATAACCATAGTAATATAACAATCTTTAAGATGGTAAACTTGCATCTTGTGTGGGAACTTGATTTAATACGATCTTCTGTTGCGAAGACACATATGTGAAGTGCAACATATCACCAAACCTCAAGTTATTCTCAGTCATAAACTTTCGCCAACCGTCCAACGCATAACGTGGCTTCAATTCATTTAACTCCGACTTAACATCATAAACCTCCACAACTCCAACCATGTTTTGAACTTTCAAATGATGAAGATCAACAGAAAGACCTGCTCGTCTGACGACTTCAACAGGAAGACGCTACATGTATTGTGTAGAAAAAAATAATAGTCAGACAAATAAACATAAATCATTAGTTTGTTATAAAAAATGGTATACCAGCCTATAGTCTCCTTTGTGATCAAAATGAAAGAACTCAGGGTCCAGAAGATGTTCAGAATGTTTTTTTTGCAGTATTCGTAATCTTATTTCTACAGTTAAGCTTTTTCTGAACGTTGGCGGCTCTCTTCCCCTTGATGAAAAAGTAAACATACACATGTGAATTAAAGGAATGTTGAATATATGCACACAAAAAAAACAGTTTATATAAGATATACTAATTAAGTGGCGAGTATAGATACCTTAACTTTGTGAGCAGATAAGAACATCGAATATGATCACTTGTGTCGACAGCTAAGTCAGCATTTCCCTTAGTCCTATTCTTGACCGTCTCGTTCCTCTCAGAAGTAACTTTACCTTTCTTGTTAACCTGTTGTCATAGAGTAACTTTCATAACCATAGTAATATAACAATCTTTAAGATGGTAAACTTGCATCTTGTGTTTTATTCAATCGTGAAGACATGCGTCTCTTTGACGTGGATTCGGCATTGGTTGGTAACTTCTTCTAAATAATACATTATTGGATAAATGTAACATCAGTAAACAACATTACTAGTAGTTGTAAAAACATTAAATTCTTATATTGTTAAATTAAAAATAAATATAAATAATTTTAATAATTTAGTAAGTACCTGAGTAATGGTTCTTCCTTCACCTACAGACACAACTTCTTCAACCTCATAGATGTCTTGGTCAACATTAATGAAATAATTAATATAATGCTAAAATAATTAAAACTTTTACTTCTAATGCTAAATACATACGTACCTTTAATAAATTCTCAACATAATCAGCCTTCGATATCTCAAGTACACTATCATCGTTAGATTCAGGTTTCTTCGAAAAGCAAATCTCAGTCTCATCTCTATAAACTACTACCTCAAAAACAACATCATCAATTTTGCTAAATACAAGCAAATCATCCTCAAGTATCCCAACATCTTTGCATACTTCAGGCCATCCTCTAGCAAATACAAAGTTTGTATCAACCTTAGACACCTCAACATTCCAATAGGAACCCTTATAACAGATTTGAAATTTGCCACTTGGTGGGCTGTTTACGTAAAATTGTTTAACGAAACAGTCTTCGATTACCTGCATAAAATTAAAAATAATGAATACTATACGTGAAGTATGTAACTTATGAGAATAAGTGTTGACACGTTTAATATGCAAAAGGATTGAAGTTAAAATCAATAGTCATACCGTAAAACCAAATCTTGCATAACGATTAAACGTGAATTAAGATTCACCACACATGCCATCAACAAAACATGAAAGTTCAAGCCCAAAATCACCTAACGCTTTGAAAACCAACAAAGTATCCCTCGGCAGATTGAGATTTTTAACAACATTGTCCCAACCGTCAATTATTATTGGTGTTGAATTTTCTGTTCTGACCCTCACAACCCATTTTTTACCAGACTCATGATAGATTCGCAACTTATTTTTTTTGCCAACAATCTCCCCACTTTTGATTAGCAAAGGCTATATGTACATCATGTATATAATTTTTAAGTAGTGTAACAAAATATAAACCATAACAACTATTAAATATATATCTCAACAAAAATAAATTATGTATATAAAAACATGTCATACCAGTTTCAAAGATTCTGGGTTATCAAGAAACTTGACAAATGTAGTATACATGATAAAACCTGAATCAGTAAAGATGTTAAAAGATTGAAATTAAAAAGTTGGCTTCGAAGATGAACATTAACTTTTTGTATTAACAGAGTATCTACTGAAATTAATCATAGAAAGAGAGTATGAGTTAAAATTTTTACTATTTTAATATGTTCTCAACAAATGATTCAAACACCTAACTAAACCCTTCTTGAATGTATAGCAATAAACGTTTAAAATCGTATTTGTAGCAAGATATGATTTAAATTAAAATTGGTTAAACAATATAAAGTTCATTACAATATGAATGTACATACCAGTTGCTGAAGAAAAAACAATAAAACCTCCGGTAATTGAAGTGTAGAAGACAGAGAATAAGAAAGTTGAAACCCTAGAAAATGACTAGGAAGAAGAGATCTTTGAAAGAAGTCAGATGATAGATGTTTGATGTGTAATGATGCTAAAGAAATAATGACGGTTGTGTTTTCGTTTTCCCATATTTTCAACAGATGAAAAATATTTACACATACACCCCTTATTGAATTTGTTATTTACATTTGGTTCCGCAAAATATACCGTAAATTCTTCCAAAAAACTGTTATTGACATACAAAATTATATAATAATACTTATAGCAGACCTAATATAATAATACTTATTCATCATTAGCCCAACCACTGTTAGTATCAACTCCTCTGTTAAGCATTTTAAGATTGAATATCATCTGTTGTTCGTTAACATCTATTGACCAATAGGAATGACTGAAATAATTAAAATGAAGATGCAACAACAAAGATTAATACTATTAAAATTTATTCATTTAGTCAACAGTGGTAAATCAAACAGTCGATAGCATACACAGTTGTTTCATCATCAGCAGATGTTCTCTTTTACCAAACTTTAACTACAATAGACCTTTGAAAACTCCAAATATTGACCTCTGTTAACTTACCAAACAGATGTTCAGACACAATTAAACATCAACATAATCTAAATCAAAGTCAAACTCAAAATAAGTAAAACTAAAACGGAGATTAATACTATTAAAACTTAGGAATGACTGATAAAAACAATTATAAAATAATACTTTGGAATGAATGAAATAATTAAAATGAAGATGCAACAACAAAGATTAATACTATTAAAATTTATTCATTTAGTCAACAGTGGTAAATCACAACAGTCGATAGCATACACAGTTGTTTCATCATCAGCAGATGTTCTCTTTTACCAAACTTTAACTACAATAGACCTTTGAAAACTCCAAATATTGACCTCTGTTGACTTACCAAACAGATGTTCAGACACAATTAAACATCAACATAATCTAAATCAAAGTCAAACTCAAAATAAGTAAAACTAGAACGGAGATTAATACTATTAAAACTTAGGAATGACTGATAAAAAAATTATAAAATAATACTTAAGAATGACTGAAATAATTAAAATGAAGATGCAACAACAAAGATTAATACTATTAAAATTTATTCATTTAGTCAACAGTGGTAAATCACAACAGTCGATAGCATACACAGTTGCTTCATCATCAGCAGATGTTCTCTTTTACCAAACTTTAACTACAACAGACCTTTGAAAACTCCAAATATTGACCTCTGTTGACTTACCAAACAGATGTTCAGACACAATTAAACATCAACATAATCTAAATCAAAGTCAAACTCAAAATAAGTAAAACTAGAACGGAGATTAATACTATTAAAACTTAGGAATGACTGATAAAAAAATTATAAAATAATACTTAAGAATGACTGAAATAATTAAAATGAAGATGCAACAACAAAGATTAATACTATTAAAATTTATTCATTTAGTCAACAGTGGTAAATCACAACAGTCTATAGCATACACAGTTGTTTCATCATCAGCAGATGTTCTCTTTTACCAAACTTTAACTACAACAGACCTTTGAAAACTCGAAATATTGACCTCTGTTGACTTACCAAACAGATGTTCAGACACAATTAAACATCAACATAATCTAAATCAAATTCAAACATTAAATAAGTAAAACTAAAACGGAGATTAATACTATTAAAACTTAGGAGTGACTGATAAAAAAATTATAAAATAATACTTAGGAATGACTGAAGTAATTAAAATGAAGATGCAACAACAAAGATTAATACTATTAAAATTTATTCATTTAGTCAACAGTGGTAAATCACAACAGTCGATAGCATACACAGTTGTTTTATCATCAGCAGATGTTCTCTTTTACCAAACTTTAACTACAACAGACCTTTGAAAACTCCAAATATTGACCTCTGTTGACTTACCAAATAGATGTTCAGACACAATTAAACATCAACATAATCTAAATCAAACTCAAACACTAAATAAGTAAAACTAAAACGGAGATTAATACTATTAAAACTTAGGAATGACTGATAAAAAAAATTATAAAATAATACTTAGGAATGACTAAAATAATTAAAATGAAGATGCAACAACAAAGATTAATACTATTAAAATTTATTCATTTAGTCAACAGTGGTAAATCAAACAGTCGATAGCATACACAGTTGTTTTATCATCAGCAGATGTTCTCTTTTACCAAACTTTAACTACAACAGACCTTTGAAAACTCCAAATATTGACCTCTGTTGACTTACCAAACAGATGTTCAGACACAATTAAACATCAACATAATCTAAATCAAAGTCAAACTCTAAATAAGTAAAACTAAAACGGAGATTAATACTATTAAAACTTAGGAATGACTGATAAAAAAATTATAAAATAATACTTAGGAATGACTGAAATAATTAAAATGAAGATGCAACAACAAAGATTAATACTATCAAAATTTATTCATTTAGTCAACAGTTGTAAATCAAACAGTCGATAGCATACACAGTTGTTTCATTATCAGCAGATGTTCTCTTTTACCAAACTTTAACTACAACAGACCTTTGAAAACTCGAAATATTGACATCTGTTGACTTACCAAACAGATGTTCAGACACAATTAAACATCAACATAATCTAAATCAAACTCAAACACTAAATAAGTAAAACTAAAACGCAACATAGATTCATAAGATTAAAATTTATTCATGACATTAAAATTCCAAGTCTTACATCACATACTGAACAACATTAAAGTTCAAATCTAACAATAACAGCAAGAATTAAGAAACATTAGCTTCAACTCCATCGATTGCTGAACCTCTCGATGTATGTCGTTCAGCATCGTCATGAACTCCACGTCTCTATCACCGCACTCTATATTACTGACAATACAAAGCTCACGAACGGAAGTTGAAGGCATCCGCATAAGATCTCTGGAAACCTGCTCTCTAGTGAACAGGCCAACTTGCAATCCATCAAAACATCTCTTCAGCTCTTGAAGAGTAGCCCTATCTTCATACACCTGTTCCTCAATTTGCCTGACAAAACGCTGCTTTAAATCATCTGATTTTGCATTTGTGAATGACGCCATTTGAATAAACTATATTACTCGACTTTCCTGAAAGTATGATATCTTCGCAGGAAGATTTTCTGAAAAACATATGAAGTGACTATGAGTTTATATACTGAAATTTGTAATTGTGAAAATGTGTACATTTAATATAAACATATTAATGTATATTTCAAAACAGCAGTCTTTTAATGCAAAAACCTTTTCAAACCCCAAGTTTTATGGAACAATTGTAAAATTAAATACCAAGAAACCCAAGCGATGTTAAAACACAATTCTCGATGTGGTCACTCAAAGAACAAAGAACAGACCAAGAACTAAACAGGAAAATCAACAAAACCAATGACACTAATTACAACAAAACCTGGAACAGCATAGCATTGATCGATGAAGTCCTCCACTCTCCTCCATCAGAGTTCCAGAAGAATGCAGAAGAGTTTCTGACACAACTTCTGTGACAGGATCAGAAAATCTGCAACATGCTAACTGGCCTGAAATTCAAAGGAGAGCATGAAATCACATGGAGAAAGGCCAGAGTCTACGAAATTGAGGCAAGTGTTAACCCTGGCGTGTAATACTTTATAAATATTTCATTAAAGAAGGCAGCACATGCAACCTTTCACGATGTTGCAACAATTATACTGCAACTTCGATATTGAAAGGTTGATGTGTGATGGGAAACTTCTTTGAAACGACGATGTTGGAACAATGATACCGGAACGATAACATGTAAACAGAATCATCAAACATTCGAACAAAGAAGTGTAATCGGAGAATAATGGCTGAATCACGAGAAAGATGCATTTGAGAGAGAGAGATAGACACACTCGCAGATATCAGCGAGAGAGATTTGAATGTGGAGCCAGATAATTATGTCTTATTTATAGGATTAGAATATATGCTTTGAATTTTGAATGTGGAGCCAGAATTTTGAATTGGGAACTGGATTTGAGGGAGAGATGAAAGTGTGGAGCCAGAAGGTTGAACCGGGAACAGATGTTTGATTATAAAATTTTGAATTGAATATGGAGCCAGGATTTTGAATCGTCAGAGGTTTAAGGCAGTGGTTTGATGACAGACCTTTGGAATATAAATGTGGGCCAACTTTGAATTTTAAAGCCTTTTAATATTAGGCATTATGATGTAATAATGACATAAGAAAAACCTTGTTGGACATGCTCTCTAGCTGACACATCAGCTTTTCTTATGTCACTTGGATTTATCCTTTTATAGAAAGTATAGATAGATAGTGTAGACGTTAAAACTGCAATTTTCAAAAGTCGAGGAATGATAAAAGTTGCAATTTTCAAAAGTGGAGGGGTTGTAAAATTGAGCAATAGTGTAGGTGCATTTTTTTCAAAGGTCAAGGGACCATATGTGTAACAAGCCGGAAAAAGGAGGGATCTTTTGTGTAAAATCCACCGAAATTTAGTTTTAAGATTACATAAAAATTATTTTACCAATTACTAATACAAAGTTTAACCCCAAAATATAATAAAACAAACACTTACATGGAGCTTAATTAAAAATATGGAACATATTGTTGTCCCACATCTATTCTCAAGAAAAAAGGGTGGATGAATTGGATATAAAGAAAAAATACCCCTGAAGTTTAATTAACAATTTTCTGGCTCACTTGGCACATTTGTCGTTTTTTGTTGGGCAATTTAATCTCGCGATTACTTTATTTTGATTTTTAGTTAAATATTTAAGGGGTAACATCAAATAAAAAGTTTATTTTGTCTAAGTAGGATGAGAAGGAATCTTAACCATTCATTTTTCAAATCAATGGTTAAGATGAACGTGTAAGAGAAAGGAGGAGTGCAAGGTTATCTTGGGAAAATCCAATTTATAGACTTTCTCTCTCCACATGCAAGGCACATGCATATTTCACCCATATTTTTTAAACGTTCATAACTTTTTTATATGACATTATTTTTTCCTAAAAATTTTACCATAAAATCGAGCGTCTTTTTATCTTTAATTTGAGTACCATATTGCTATATAAAATATGAAGACTAAAAAACCCCACTAAAATGTGTTGTATTTCTATGTTGTATAACATATTTTTGTGCTGGATTTTTATACTATATTTTTGTGCTAAATTTTTTGTGCTGAATCTTTTGTCTTAATTTTTTTTCTCAATTTTTTTTGTGCTGGATTTTTTTGTACTACATTTTTTTGTGCTGGATTTTTTTGTACTACAATTTTTTGCTGAATTTTTTTATGCTATATTTTTTTGTACTAGATTTTTTGTGCTAGATTTTTTTGTACTAGATTTCTTTATTGTATTTTTAAAAAACAAAATGGGGGCACATGTCATTTTCACTCCTATTTATAAGGACCAAAATGCCCTTCATTCTTACTTATTAGGAGTGTCACATGTCATCATCACAATCCTTCTTAGGCTACTTAGACAAAATTCACTTTTTAGTGAATCCTTCCCCAAATATTCAATATAAGAGAAAGGTTATTCTGTAAGAGAAAAGAATTGTACAAAGTGTAAAATACAAGTTTGGCCCTTAATTTGTAAGATCAATGGTTGAGATTAAGTGGTCCCTAAATATAGAATTCACATAGGAAAATGGTAAAACAGAAAAATCCAATATTGTTGACTCATAAACCCACTTCCCCTTGATTTTCAAACGGCTATAACTTTTTCATACATTAATATTTTTTTTATAAAAATTACACTGTATTAACGAGCATTTCATTCTCTTTAATTCAGCAGCATATTGCTATATTTTTCTTTAAAATTTTTTGCAGGATTTTGAATACCCATTACGTGATTATGTGATTTTAAATACCCAGTAAGTGACTACGTTATTTTGAATACCCATTATGTGATTACTTGATTTCATTATAGTATTTTATGTGAAGCCCAATAAGTGATTATGTAATTAAGTAGCAATAGTTGACTATGTATTATTACGTGACTACATGATTTTAAATACTCATTTCGTGATTACGTGATTTCATTATAGTATTTATGTGAAACCCTACTAAGTGATTACGTAAAAACAAAACACGTAATACATAATATTTCATATGAAATATCTAATATTTCAAGTATAATCGCGTATTAAGGATAAATTATATACAAAATATTAGTCAAACCAACCTATAATAACTGTGACAACCCGAGATTCCAAGTTCTTTCCTCTACGTATCACTTGTTTCGTAATTCTGTTTTGACAATTTGTTTATGTGGTGTAATGTGTAGTTGTTTAAGTGATTTAAAGTATCATGATACTTGGTTGTTAAATGTGTAATGTTTAATTTTAATGTTTAATGGAAACCTATCAATCTTCGCCACAACCTACGTTGGACGAAGAGTGAATCTTCGTCACCTCCATCTTAGACGAAGAGTGATTCTTCGTCGAACAAGACTTCGCCCAACAAGGTTCGCGGCCCAGTATGGTTTTAAGGTTAATTCATTTATATAATCGTGCACAACCTTGCAAAACTCAAACGGCAAACCCTAGAACTCTCTCTCTCTCCTGTGCGGCGACAACCTCGGGTTCTCGAGGCTCTTCATCCCGAACAACCTAATCAATCCGGTATCTCGGTTAGTGTCTTGTTCTCATTCATATGATTAATACCTGATACGTGATTTCGTGTAGTGATGATTTTGTATGAGTATTTAGGGTTAGGTACTAGGGATCTCGATGTACACTCCGTTGTAACGAACTGTGTGATTGATTTAGAAGTGTATTTGATGCTGAACATGATGATTTGAAAGGAAACCATGTTAACCAAGTTGATTGAATGCAAAAGTTAATGATAAGACAGTTAGGTTATGATTAGGGTTTCATGAACATGAACGAAAGTTGATTAAATCATGTTGTTTGATCTGCTTTGGGAACATAGAATATGTTCGCTGAAATTACAGAGATTAGTTAGGAAATTCTGGAAACTGTATGTGAAGCGACGGAGATTCTTTCCCCTCGAAGTATCCATGTCGACGAAGAATGGATTCTTCGTCGACAAGTTTATGACGAACATTGAGGAGCTTCGTCACAATCACCCACAACGAAGTCTAATTCTTCGTCGAGGGGATTCTTCGCCAAACGTGATTCTTCGCCACCATCTTTCTCGACGAAGTATGGAAGTTCGTCAAGGGTAATCTTCGCCAAGAAGTACCCCAACAAACAGAACCGTGACCTAGTATATGTATGATAATGAATGCTTATGAATGACTAGATTCTAAATGCCGTCTGTTAATAATATTAGCCATGACCGAGGAACCGGATGTAGCTCGTATGAATAGTACACTCATATGTTAAGTGTGTTATGCGATTTGGGTGATTGTTATCTGTTATATGATGATCTTGGCTACGAATGCACACTATGATTGTACGTGAACAATGTGAATGAAAACTGATTACGTGTGCATGAACACTATAGGCTTTGACTGATTTAGTGTGAACAAGTCACTAGTCGTACCGAGCAAACCAAGGTGAGTTCACTGTCTTTTTCAAGCATGTGTCCCGGGGAGGGAGATCGGGTAAATATTCCGGGGAGGAATATTGGGTAATGGGTTTGACTGGAATGTTAAACTCGGGATGTTGGTTAATACACTCATATCTATCATTTAAGTCCCATCCTATACCGAATAGGTTGCCCGGGAGGCAACGGGGTTATTAGTTGATAGCGCTATTAGGTTTGGCACCCTCACACCGTACCAGGGAGGACGGGCGTGAACTAATTACCTTAACCACTCGACTAATGTTTTATAGAGCATTGGGGAAGGGCAAATAAACTGGAGCCATCTACGGTAATCAAGTTATTAACATCATCGAATCTCTGAAATGTTTTAAACTCATATATGGTAACTAAATGTGTTAACAAACTTTGAACTCACCAGCGTTGTCTGACACACTTGTCTGCATGCTTGCAGGTCGTTAGATTCATGGTTATGGAACTTGCTATCTGGGAATGCTGGAGTGGTCATGGGTCGTGGCTCTTGGATACATATTCATTGTTTTCGCACAATTGTTTTGAAACACTTGAATAACATTTTATATTATGCTTCCGCTGAACGTATTTGTTTTAAGTTGTGATTCGAATTTACTTGTGAAATAAATGGAAACTTTTATTTAAAATCTTGTTATAGTTCAGTGTGATTAGTGGCTGGATCCTGGTACGTCACACGTCCTGCGGTGTTTCCGCATGTGGTATTTTGGGGGTGTGACAATTTGGTATCAGAGCCACTGGTTATAGTGAACTAGGTTTTAAAATGCTTTTATAAAACCAGACTATAACTGAACAACTTTGAAATCGACCATGACACTCAGCTCTAGATTGCAAGGTTCGTCTCTCGTTCACTTATTGCATAGCATACCTAGTGTACACTTATGTATAATGTTGCATGTGATTGCACACTTAGCACTACAGACTGAATTCATGTGTTACTTGCATATGTTATGTGGTTGATAGAGTCACAATGTGACCTTCCTCTAGACTTTCATGATTTATGTTTTGTGATGTCTTTTGTCTAGCTACTCGAATTTGAGGAACCTTTTAGCACGGATTGGGAGGAGCTGAGATAAACATGTAAATTGCATTGTTATTATGGGTGCACACATAATAATAATGTAGAAGTCATCGTGATGTATGACTCCTACAAGTGTGAAGGGGGTTCCGCTCTGTTGTCTGATGTAAACCTAGTAGACTGTAGAAGTCATCGTGATGTCTGACTCCTACTAAATTCCGACCGTTAATCTTTTCCCTTCTCTTATATAGAATCATGAGTGGACGTGGTGGACGTAATGGTGGACGTGGTGGTGGCCGCGACGGTGGACGTGGCAACATTAATATGACCCAGGCTGAATTAACCGACCTGATCAACACTCGTGTGGCTGAAGCCCTAGCGGCTTATCAGGCTGGTACGATGTGTGCCAATTATTCCTTATCCTTGTGTTGTGTACTCAAATTTTAACCGTGTGTTGTACTCTCTCATTTTAGGTCAACCCGTGAATCAAAACAATCCGTCTGTTTGCACGTTTAAGACGTTCATGGATTGTAAGCCACATATTTTCAGTGGGATTGAAGGGGCTGTGGGGCTACTTCGCTGGTTTGAGAAAACCGAGTCAGTCTTCGCTATGTGTAACTATTCCATGGGGGACCGGGTAAAGTATGCTACAGGCACATTGGAGGATGGTGCCTTAACTTGGTGGAATACCCAAGTGCAGATGTTGGGTATCGAAATGGCTAATGAAACTACTTGGGATGATTTCAAGGAGTTGATGCGGGAGGAGTACTGTCCTCATGACGAGATTCAGAAACTCGAGAACAAATACTACAATCTGAATTTGGAGGGGTCCGAGGTCGAGGCTTACACGAAACGACCTCATGAGCTAGCAAACATGTGCCCTAACTCATCTTGACCCCCACCTCGAAGAATCAAATTGTACATCAAGGGCTTGGCACCATCAGTGAAGAGTTTAGTCACTGCTGCAAACCTTAACAACATGCCTCAGATCATTCGTTTAGCACACAAGATTACCGACCAAGAGGTTGAGCGTGGTTCCCTACCGCCTCGTGTTTCTGCTACTCCTATTGCTACTACTACCCCTGATAGTGATAAAAAGCGCAAGTGGAACGATACGGACAAGGTGTCCAACTCGAATCATTTGCAGAAAAGGCCAGATAACAGTAATAATCGTAGCTTCAGTCAGTCCTCCTCGGTTAACCAAGGTCAGGGCAGCAATCCGAATCAGGGCTCCTACGCTGGTAGGCAGCCAAAGTGCAACAAGTGTGGTTATCATCATCGTGGACCGTGTGCCCGAGCGTGCCATAGGTGTGATAAGGTGGGCCATATGGCAAAGGACTGTAGAGCTCCATACCCAAAACAACAACAACAGCATCAGCAACAGCAAAGGCAGCAGCCCCATCAGAACCAAGGCATTAGGAAGGGGTGTTTCCAGTGTGGGGACGAGGGTCACATAAAACGGGATTGCCCTCAGTTGAATCAAAATGCCAACGATAACAACAACCGCCAGAATAACAATAACAATGCTGGGAACAATAATAACGGCAACAATGGGGGCAATGGTGCTCGTGGAAGGGTATTTACGATTGGTGCTGGTGATGCTAGGAACGACGACAATGTCGTGACTGGTACAATTTCTGTGAACAATCTCTTTGCTTCTGTGTTATTTGATTCCGGTGCCAATTGGAGTTATGTGTCCTTAGAGTTCAGTGAACGATTAGGGTTAACTCCAACACCTCTAGAAGCTAAGCAAGTAGTAGCATTAGCTGATGGTAAGACAATTGAAGCCTCACACATCATTGTGGGATGCAAACTCGATCTTGTGGGTCAAGTGTTTGACATCGACCTCCTTCCTGTTACCCTCGGTAGTTTTGACGTAGTGGTTGGTATGGACTGGTTGTCCAAGCATCATGCTGACATACTTTGTAAGGAGAAAATCGTACGTATACCGCTCCCTAGTGGAGAATCGCTGTCTGTCCAGGGCCATCGAAGTGGTGCAATGGTTGGCATCATTTCTGCTATGAAAGCCCAGAAGTGTCTACGAAAGGGGTATCTTGCTATCCTAGCACTTGTTATTGATATTCCGCCTAAAGAAAGGAAGATCGAAGACCTGCCAGTTGTTCGTGAGTTTACCGATGTGTTTCCTGAAGAACTTCCTGGTTTACCTCTTCATCGTCAAGTGGAATTTCAGATTGATCTTACACCTGGAGTGGCCCCAATTACTCGTGCTCCTTATCATCTTGCACCTGGAGAGTTGCAAGAGTTGTCCAATCAACTTCAAGAACTGTTGGGTAGAGGTTTTATCCGACCCAGTTCTTCGCCTTGGGGAGCCTCAGTTCTATTCGTAAAGAAGAAAGACGGGTCCTTTCGCATGTGTATAGTCTATCGAGAACTCAACAAGGTGACCGTCAGGAACCACTATCCTTTTCCACGTATCGATGATCTGTTTGACCAGTTGTAAGGGTCAAGTTTTTACTTGAAGATCGATTTAAGATCGGGCTATCATCAGATGAGAGTCCAAGAGGAGGATGTCCCTAAAACGGCTTTCCGAACGTGATACGGCCATTATGAGTTTCTGGTTATGCCATTCGGGTTAACTAATGCACCAGCGGTTTTCATGGACCTCATGAACCGCGTGTGCAAACCGTATCTCGACGATTTCGTCATTGTATTTATCGACGACATTCTGATCTATTCAAAGAGCAAGGAGGATCACGAATGGCACTTGCGTCTTATCTTGGAGCTCTTGAGAAAAGAGAAACTCTACGCGAAATTTTCTAAGTGTGACTTCTGGATTCGAGAGGTACACTTCCTTGGCCATATTGTGAATGAATCGTCGATACACGTGGACCCTGCTAAGATTGATGCTATCCGAAATTGGGCGGCACCGAAGACTCCTTTAGAGGTGCGAAAATTTCTTGGTCTCGCTGGGTATTATCGCAGAGATATCAAAGATTTCTCGAAGATCGCTCAACCTCTTACCGCATTAACACAGAAAGGTGTTGTGTATTCTTGGGGAACAAAACAGGAGGATGCGTTCCAACTCTTGAAACAAAAACTTTGCAGTGCGCCAATCTTGTCCTTACCTGAGGGTACCGAAGATTTTGTGGTGTACTGTGACGCCTCTATTCAAGGTCTCGGTTGCGTGCTGATGCAACGTGAGAAGGTGATAACTTATGCTTCTCGACAGTTGAAGGTTCACGAGAAGAATTACGCGACTCACGACTTAGAGTTGGGAGCCGTGGTGTTTGTGCTCAAAATCTGGAGGCATTACTTGTACGGTACCAAATGTACTATTTATACTGACCACAAGAGCCTTCAGCATATTTTTGACCAGAAGGAATTAAATATGCGACAGTGTCGTTGGGTGGAACGCTTAAATGATTACGATTGTGCCATCAGGTACCATCCAGGTAAGGCAAATGTTGTAGCTGATTCCCTTAGTCGAAAGGAAACGAAACCCAAACGTGTCCGCACCTTGCAGCTCACCATCCATTCTAACTTACCTGACCAGATCCGTTCTGCTCAAACTGAAGCACTGAAAGAGGAAAACATTAAAGCTGAGTATTTGCGGGGCATGGAGAAATGACTTGTGGAGAGATCTGATGGTATTCTTTATTTCATGGAGCGAATATAGATTCCTTTATTTGGAAATCTTAGAGAGCTTATGATGGACGAAGCGTACAAGTCTCGATACTCTATTCATCCGGGTTCAGATAAGATGTATCAGGACCTCAAACTGGTGGCCGAAGATGAAGGCCCACATCGCGACTTATGTGAGTAAGTGTTTGACTTGCGCGAAAGTCAGGGTAGAATATTAGAAACCCTCAGGCCTGCTTCAGCAACCAGAGATACCCATGTGGAAATGGGAGAAAATTGCAATGGATTTCGTCACAGGTTTGCCAAGAACTCAAAACGGAAATAATACCATCTGGGTGATCGTCGATCGTCTCACGAAGTCAGTGCACTTTCTAGCAATCAAGGAAACAGACAAGTTCTCACAACTTGCAGCGGTTTATCTTAAGGAAGTGGTTTCTAGGCACGGAGTGCCAACTTCTATTATTTCTGATCGTGACCCACGTTTCATTTCAGATTTGTGGCAGTCGATGCACAAATCGTTTGGCTCACGTTTCGACATGAGTACTGCTTATCACCCACAGACGGATGGTCAAAGCGAACGAACCATCCAGAAAGTTGAAGACATGCTGCGAGCATGTGTGATCGACCTTGGTAAAGGATGGGAGAAACACTTGCCATTGATAGAGTTTTCTTACAGCAACAACTACCATACCAGCATCTAGGCAGCTTCGTTCGAAGCATTGTACGGACGGAATGCCGTTCTCCACTCTGTTGGGCTAAGGTGGGTGACAGCCAGATCATAGGTCCGGAGCTTGTACTTGAAACTTCGGAGAAGATTGTTCAGATCAGGAATCGTATGGCGGCGGCGCACGACCGTCAGAAAAGCTACGCTGACATGCGTAGGAAACCCTTGGAATTTGCTGTAGGCGATCGTGTTATGTTGAAAGTCTCACCCTGGAAGGGTGTGGTGCGCTTTGGGAAGTGCGGCAAGCTTAATCCACGTTTTGTTGGGCCATTCAAAATTTTGGAGCGAATTGGTAAAGTGGCTTACAAGCTCGAGTTACTCGCTGAGTTGGGTAACGTCCATGATGTCTTCCATGTTTCGCAATTAAAGAAGTGTTTGGCCGATGAAACACTTGTGGTACCATTCCAAGAGCTGAAAATGGACGACAAATTGCAGTTTGTCAAAGAACCTATCAAAATCATGGATCGGGAAGTCAAGGTCCGTAAGCATAGTCGAATTCCGATCGTGAGAGTTTGTTGGAACTCAAGATGTGGACCGGAGTTCACATGGGAACGTGAAGATCAGATGAAGCTCAAGTATCCTCATATATTCCCATCTGACCAATCTAATCCTGATGAAACTAGTGAATTTCGGGACGAAATTCCCTTTCAACTTGGGGATGATGTGACACCAGCGGAAAATCCACAGTCATCCTGATTTAACATCTTGCTGCTTTGGATTACTTATCAAATTTCGGGACGAAATTTCTTTCAAGTTGGGGATGATGTGACAACCCGAGATTCCAAGTTCTGATTTCAAGTTCTTTCCCCTACGTATCACTTATTTCGTAATTCTGTTTTGACAATTTGTTTATGTGGTGTAATGTGTAGTTGTTTAAGTGATTTAAAGTATCATGATACTTGGTTGTTAAATGTGTAATATTTAATTTTAATGTTTAATGGAAACCATTAATCTTCGCCATAACCTACACTGGACGAAGAGTGAATCTTCGTCACCTCCATCTTTGACGAAGAGTGATTCTTCGTCGAACAAGACTTCGCCCAACAAGGTTCGCGGCCCAGTATGGCCCGGTATGGTTTTAAGGTTAATTCATTTTCATAATCGTGCATAACCTTGCAAAACTCAAACGGCAAACCCTAGAACTCTCTTTCTCTCTCCTGTGCGGCGACAGCCTTGGGTTCTCGAGGCTCTTCATCCCGAACAACCTAATCAATCCGGTATCTCGGTTAGTGTCTTGTTCTCATTCATATGATTAATACCTGATACGTGATTTCGTGTAGTGATGATTTTGTATGAGTATTTAGGGTTAGGTACTAGGGATCTCGATGTACACTCCGTTGTAACGAACTATGTGATTGATCTAGAAGTGTATTTGATGCTGAACATGATGATTTGAAAGGAAACCATGTTAACCAAGTTGATTGAATGCAAACGTTAATGATAAAACAGTTAGGTTATGATTAGGGTTTCATGAACATGAACGAAAGTTGATTAAATCATGTTGTTTGATCTACTTTGGGAACATAGAATATGTTCGCTGAAATTACGGAGATTAGTTAGGAAAATATGGAAACTGTATGTGAAGCGAGGAAGATTCTTTCCCCTCGAAGTATCCATGTCGATGAAGGATGGATTCTTCGTCGACAAGTTTATGACGAACATTGAGGAGCTTCGTTACAATCACCCACGACGAAGTCTAATTCTTCGTCGAGGGGATTCTTCGCCAAACGTGATTCTTTGCTACCACCTTTCTCGACGAAGTATGGAAGTTCGTCAAGGGTAATCTTCGCCGAGAAGTACCCCAAAAAACAGAACCGTGACCTAGTATATGTATGATAATGAATGCTTATGAATGACTAGATTCTAAATGCCGTCTGTTAATAATATTAGTCATAACCGAGGAACCAGCTGTAGCTCGTGTGAATAGTACACTCATCTGTTAAGTGTGTTATGCGATTTGGGTGATTGTTATTTGTTATATGATGATCTTGGCTATGAATGCACACTATGATTGTACGTGAACAATGTGAATGAAAACTGATTACGTGTGCATGAACACTATAGGCTTTGACTGATTTAGTGTGAACAAGTAACTAGTCGTACCGAGCAAACCAAGGTTAGTTCACTGTCTTTTTCTAGCATGCGTCCCGGGGAGGGACATCGGGTAAATATTCCGGGGAGGAATATTGGGTAATGGGTTTGACTGGAATGTTAAACTCGGGATGTTGGTTAATACACTCATATCTATCATTTAAGTCCCATCATATACCGAATAGGTTGCCGGGGTGGCAACGGGGTTATTAGTTGATAGAGCTATTAGGTTTGGCACCCTCACACCGTACCGGGGAGGACAGGCGTGAACTAATTACCTTAACCACTCGACTAATGTTTGATAGAGCATTGGGGAAGGGCAAATAAACTGGAGCCATCTACGGTAATCGAGTTATTAACAACATCAAATCTTTGAAATGTTTTAAACTCATATCTGGTAACTAAACGTGTTAACAAACTTTGAACTCACCAGTGTTGTCTGACACACTTGTCTGCATGCTTGCAGGTCGTTAGATTCATGGTTATGGAACTTGCTATCTAGGAGTGCTGGAGTGGTCATGGGTCGTGGCTCTTGGATACATATTCATTGTTTTCGTACAATTGTTTTGAAACACTTGAATAACATTTTATATTATGCTTCCGCTGAACGTATTTGTTTTAAGTTGTGATTCGAATTTACTTGTGAAATAAATGGAAACTTTTATTTAAAATCTTGTTATAGTTCAATGTGATTAGTGGCTGGATCCTGTTACGTCACACGTCTTGCGGTGTTTCCGCATGTGGTATTTTGGGGGTGTGACAATAACAACATAATGTCGTATATTAGATATTTAACCACGTAATAAAGCATAAACAATCAAGTTCTTATTATTGAATGTGTAATCACGTAATAAGCATAATTATATTAACATTAATTATAACAAATCATATTGAATGTGTAATCACGTAATGAAATAAGCATAATATTATTAACATAAATTATAGCAAATCGAATGTGTAATCATGTAATGAATTTACATTGAATCCGTAATAATTTATGTTGAATGTGTAATCACGTAAAGGGTATTCAAATATCACGTAGCCATGTACCGGGTATTCAAAATCACGTAATGAGTACTGAGTATTCAAAATCATGTAATGGGTACTGGGTATTCAAAATCACGTAATCACGTAATTGGTATTTAAAGTCCTATAAATTATTTTTAAGAACACTATAGCAATAAGTTGCTCGAATTAAAGAAAATGAAATGCTCGTTAATACAATGTATTTTTTTAAATATTAACTTATGAAAAAACTTATAGCCGTTCGAAATTCAAGGAGGAAACTAGTTGAAAGGATAAAAGACCATCATACCATTCCCTTTTTAAATTGAGCAAAACAAATGTGTGGTCATGATTCTCTCCTACACTTCATACAAAATTCATCTCTTGTACATGATCTCTTATCTCAATTTAAACTAGTTACTAACTGACAAAGTATAAATACATAAAACAAATATGTTAGCCATGAAATAACATTGCGCATACATAAATGGCATCAGAAACCAAACATTTTTAGGCTCAACAACTTATCATAGCTTCATGAAAGCATGTCGAGCCAAATGACAAGCACCATCAGTGCCATCACACCAACCAATTGCTATAACTTTCAAATGATTAAGAAGCCTATAGATAGTAATCCTACACCTCATATGCACACAAAATGGCATCTTCTGTCACACCCCCAAAATACCGCATGTGGAATCCACCGCGAGGTGTGTGACGTACCAGGATCTAGCCACTAATCTCATTGAACTAATAGTAAAATAATAAACTCGAAATCACAAAACGTGAAAAGTGCTTTTCAGAACATCTGATTAAAACATAATACGTTCAGCGGAAGCATTTGAAATTGTTCTAAGTAATTGAAAAAAACTTTTTCGCATTACATGGCATAACATTAGATAGGTTAACATCGTCATGACCCATGACATCCACAGCTCCTCCGATTGCAAGCTTTGTTTCTAGAAATCATCTAACAACCTGCAAGCATGCAGAAAAAGTGTATCAGCATAAAGCTGGCGAGTTCACAGTTTTGTTTAGCGATAATCCTGTTAAGTGTTTTAGTTTAAAGACATGCCAATAATAAATCGATAACGAATTGATGTATGTTTGTTTGCCCTCATCAATGCATATCAACATTGGCCATGTGTCTAAGGTCACTAGTTCACGCCCGTCCTCCCCGGTACGGTGTGAGGTTGTCAAGCCTAATAGCGCTATCAACTAATACCCTGTTGCCTCCCCGGCAACTAGTTTGGTAGTAAGTAGGGACTTTGGTGATAGAGTTGAGTTTATTAACTAACATCGAAATTAAACCAAAGTAATAAAAGTATTCCTCCCCAGAATATTAGTTTGTTTGTATGTTTGTCCCTCCCTGGGACGAATGCTTGTGAAATAGTAGTGAACTCACCTTGGTTTGCTTGGTTTGTGTTTACGTACTTTTAGCGTTTAATGAATATTAGGTCCGTTACACGCGACCTAAGGTATAATGAATGTAAGTACGCGTATGTAAGGGTCATGCAATGCCCTATGTGTGTCCAAACAACGGGTGTGCTTTGGTTACAATTTAACGAGTTTACATCAAGTGTAAAAGATGTTATATAAAAATAGAAAATAATAAGCATCCCTCATGTTCCTAAATATCATATTCGGACTGTGTACTATCTTGAGAATATATGTATTCATTCATGCGAATATTAATTTGGATCTATAATTTAATCCCTTAACATATGTTTTGCATTTACTTCGGACTACATCAGAGGATTAAACCCAGCCTAAAACAGATTTTAAAGTCCATAAAAGAAGCCCTGAAAGGCATACTTAGACCACAATACCAAATCAACTCAGAACCTTTTCATTTTCTTACAAAACGCGGGTATCATCATCACTTAATAAACCCTGAACCTCCTTTTACTCTTTTAATAAAGTCTGACCATGAGTTTTTAGTTTACTCGAACATTATGTCCCCCTTTTTTAAAACTAATCTCGGACCCTTCTTTTATCTTTAACAAGCTCAGTGTTTAATTAAACTCTGAAACGTTCGCATAATAAACCCTGATCACTTGATCCTCACTTTCAAATTCGGACCTTATGTGTGGTGTGGGCTAGTTAAACTCGGACATGTTTGTTAACCTTGTAAAACCCGTCTCAATTCAACATGAATTTACTACTAAATACGCATTTCGTTTGCGTAAAATACGGGTTATCAAAAATTGTTAAGTCTAATATCCAATACGTAATTAGAGTATTTAGGATTAACTTCTCTACTAGTTTAAAACATTCTAAAAGTGACATCAAAGTTACATGTTCATATTTAGTCAAAACAAAATACAATAACGTGGAAGCTTCAAAGTGTTGTGTTCGGTTCATAAGATCTTGCTTGATCGCCATCTGAAGTGATACCAACTTCACCTAATGTCAAAACCACGCTAAATGTTAGTTTTGACAATGTTAAAACACGTATAAACAAGTTCTGGTTTCATAAAATTAAAAACAAAATAAAAATTCAGATTTTTAGTCTGTCGTGCCCCGAGAGCGCTCTCGCGTGTCGCGACAGATTTGATGTCCTCTGTCACGTGCCGCGGGGGAACCCATTTTCCAGCGGGTGCAGGTTAAGGACCTGCATTTTTTGCCCAACACCATTTTTCACAAAAATCCAACTTTGAATGGGCATAACTTTTGATTTACAAGTCCGTTTTAGGCGATTCTTTTTCCTACGCGTCCGTAATAAAAATACGGATCCATTTATCCTATTTAACCGTATCGAAACTCGGTTTATGAACAATTAGTTCATAAATCCATATTTTAATTATTCGACCCGTTAGGTATTATATCAAACCATACAAAACTCATTCTTATGGGTTACTAAACTAAGTTACCCTTTTCCCCGGGCTTGTATACATTGGCGCTTCATTGTCATTATCAAAATTTACGCACGCGCTATGTCGCGCTTGTTAATAACATTTTCAATCATGAACATTATCACTATATCAACAAATTTTGATCCGAAACCCTTGATCTAATATCATGGTTTCTTTTAAGAAAAACTAAGCTTTTGGCGTGTCCGTTCAACGACCTACGCTTTCATGATTCGCATTCAAACGAGTGACTATCAAATCACTTCAAACACAACCAATTTATCCATTATTTGACCCGTTTATGTATCTAGTAAACTTCGTCACTTCAACTATATATCAAGCTCACATAATATGCTAATTCAAGGTCGGCTAACAAAAATACATAATCCACATAATATAACGAAGCCATAGTTCGTACTTGCATAATTCATCAATATTGGTTTATAACCATAATTACCCATTCACGGGCTTGTCAACCTTAGCGTATCACTTCCATTCCATGGTTTACGCTTTTATAACTCAGATTTAACGAGTGACGTTTAAGTCACTTCGAACACTACTATTTCGACCATTATTTTAACCCGTTCTTTATCTTGTGAGTTACATCACTTTACTTACATTCCCAATATGTCTAATTAAATAATATTATCAAAAAATATGTCTAACCAACTATTTATTTTGACCCGTTTGGTTTGTCGAGTGAATTCCATCACTTCTTAGACTTACCAACGGTTACAATTTCACTATTTCGACATCATACATATACCAACTATTTCTCTATAACAACATTAAACATATCTACAACCAGGCTTGTCTACATAAATGTAACGAGACGACAAGTCGCGTACCTTTAAAGCGTTCCCTTCAAGCATGTGTCCGCTCCGGCTTGTCCGCTTGAAGACCCGGTTTCCTTGCCTAAAGAGTTCAATCAACGACTTGTTTAGAACTCCTTTCTGAAAACTTTGGTATCAAAAGCCAAAATCACTGATTCAATAGAACATAGGGAACATAAATACAAAAAGAGGTCCAACAAACTAGGAGGGGAAAAAAGGAAAACAAATAAACCCCATAATCACTTCCTAATCGGTAGGAAGAATAAATATAAACTAAATAAATAAAAGATAATTCCAATACTCCCCCTCAAGCTGGAGCATGAAGATCATGAATGCCCAGCTTGTTAAGTAGAAACTGAAGTTTTTGAGCTCCCAAAGGTTTAGTTAGAAGATCAGCAAGTTGGAGTTTTGAATCAACATGAACAGGCTGAATTTCTTGAGAGACCACATGTTCACGGACAAAGTAGCAATCCATCTCAACATGTTCGTGCGTTCATGGAAAACTGGATTGTTAGCTATGTGGCGAGCAGCTTGGTTATCACAGAACATGGGAGTAGGACCGGCGATATGAACATTGAAGTCTTGTAATAGCCATCGAAGCCAAAGGACTTCACTAACGGTGGCAGCCATGGCCCTATATTCCGCTTCTGCTGAGGAACGGGAAACAACAGACTGCTTCTTTGTTTTCCATGATACTAGAGAGCCACCTAAAATCAAAATATATCCAGTATGTGACCGTCGAGTGGTGAGACAGCCAAGCCAATCAGCATCACAATAAGCAACAAGCTGAAAATCATCATGCTTCATAATGTAAATTCCTTGACTCGGTGTAGCCTTGAGATAACGGAGGATTCTTGTGACAGCCTCCATGTGTTCCTTCCGGGGATCGGAGACAAACTGGCTCAAAATGTTAACCGAGTATGCAATATCGGGTCTAGTGACTTGTAAATATAATAAACGGCCAATAATCCGTCGATATTGTGTAGCATCAGTTCGTGGACTAGCCGGAAAATCATCGATCTTAGCATTCTGTTCCATTGGGAACGAGCTCGGACGGCTGCTAAGAAGGCCACAATCTTGAAGAATGTCAATGGTATATTTTCGTTGGCTTAAAACAAGACCATCGGACGTCTTGGCGACCTCAATTCCAAGGAAATATTTAAGAGGACCTAAATCCTTTATGCTGAAAACAGTGTTGAGATGTTGCTTGGTTGAATCAATCTTGGAGAGTTGGTTTCTCGTGATGATAACATCGTCAACATAAATAAGAATGGCAACAAACAATTCTCCCTCTTGAACTGTGAAAAGTGAGTGATCGGCCCTTGACTGCTTGTAACCAAACTCGATCAAGGCATTAGTGAATTTTTGGTACCACGTACGGGAGGCTTGTTTCAAACCGTAGAGCTTCTTTTTCAATTTGCAGACACGGGTGTCGTTCTTTTTGGAGAATCCTTGGGGAATCTTCATATAGACTTCTTCTTGCAAGTCTCCATGCAAGAATGCATTGTTAACGTCTAACTGATGTAAGAGCCAGTTTCTTTTAACAACCATAGTTAGAAGACACCGAACCGTGACTAATTTGGCAACTGGAGAAAAGGTGTCATGGTAATCATCACCTTCAATTTGTGTAAAGACCTTTGCCACCAAACGTGCTTTGTACCTCTCTATGTCTCCATTAGGCTTGTATTTGATTTTGTAGACCCACTTGGAGTCAATGGCATGTTTGCCTTCAGGGAGATCCTCCAAGGACCAGGTGTCATTTTCTTCGAGAGCCTCAATTTCCTTTTGCATGGCCTTTCGGCACTCAATATCCTGCATGGCTTGGTAAAAAATTTTAGGCTCACTATTTTTAGTAATGGCCGCCAAGTAAGCTTTGTGAGTATTAGAGAATTTATCATAAGAAACGTAGTTAGCAAAGGGATGTACCGTCGAAGAAGACTGATCGGAGTCGGGTCGCGTGTGGTCTATCGAAGGAGGCAACTCAACATCAAAATCTCGGAAGTGCGCTGGTTGACTCTTGTCACGTTTAGATCTGGCCGGTTGCTCCTCATCATTTACAATTGGTTCAACAATAGATGGATCCTCCATAGGTGGACTTGATTGCTCTTGTTAAAAAATAGGTTGCATGAGAGGGCTAGAAGGCCCAGAAGTGTCATGAGAATTTCCATTGTCACTTGCTGGGCTTTATGATTCGGTGGAAGGTTGGGATGGCCCACCTTCATGAGAATTTAATTGATTTTTCCTTTCTTCATCAATGTCCTCAAACCATGTGGGAATTTCAAAGGCACTCTTATCAATACTTTATTCCTTTAACTTCATGTAAGGAAATATTTTCTCAAAGAACCGAACATCACGTGAGACCATGAATTTCCCATCTTCTATGTCAAAAAATTTGTACCCTTTTATGCCAAAGGGGTAACCAATAAAGACGCCCGGTTTACCCCTCGGCTCAAATTTATCTCCCCTTGTCACCATACTATGATAATATACTAGACATCCCACAGTTCTCATTTCCTCATAATTAGGTATTTTACCCATGATAATTTCGTGGGGTGTTTTGTGGTGAATAACCTTGGAGGGCAACCTGTTGATGATGTAGACGGCCGTTTCAATGCACTCACCTCAAAATCTCTTAGGGAGGCTTCCTTGAAACATGAGGGCTTGGGCCGTTTCAAGTAAGTGACGATGTTTACGTTCAACCACCCCGTTTTGTTGGGGTGTGTATGGGCACGTAGTTTCAAGCAATATACCCTCTTGTGAATAAAAGGTTTTCATTATGTTAGACGTGAATTCCCCTCCGTTATCACATCTAATTCTTTTTATCCGTTTTCTAAATTGAGTTTCAATCATTTTATGAAAACTAATCAAGGAGTCACTTGCTTGGTCTTTATGTTTAATGAGATAAACCCACACACCCCGGCTATAATCGTCGACAATAGTAAGGAAGAAATTAGCAAGACCGATAGATGGTTTTCTATATTTACCCCAAATTTCACAGTGAATAAGCTCAAAACATTCATTGGATTTAATAAAGCTTTTAAGAAAAATAGATCGAGTGTGTTTGGCCTTCATACATGCATGACAAACATCGTCTTTAAAACCAAAAGAAACATTTTTCAAAGACTCGATGTGACTAAGTTTCGAGGTAGAAGCATGACCTAATCTAGAATGCCAAACTTCCGCATCAGTCTTCAAAGTCATGACTCTTCTATCGTCCCTCAGCACACCCATTCGATAAAGACCATGCACGCATTTACCCTCTCCAATCAACTTCTTCGAGTGTAAGCCCTGCATAACACAAAAATCTGGGTAAAAGCTTACAACACAATTCAGTTCTCTGGATAATCGACTTACAGAAAGAAGATTGCAATTAAATTTGGGAATATATAAGACTCCTCCTATTTTGGTGTCGCCCATCAGAGTGAAGTCACCCATAGCCTCGACAGAGATACTTTCTCCATTGGGAATGACTACGGGTGTTTCAGAATGTGCCTTGGATGCGTTTTTGAGCATACCACGCTTATGGACTATATGATCTGTGGAGCCCGAGTCAACGATCCAATCATCGTTATTAATATTAACCGTACCTGCCATGTTGGCCTTGCGTGAAACATCACCTTGTGTTTTGTCATTGTTTTCTGAAAGATGCTTTAGCAATGTTTGATATTGTGTATCGGTTAGTCCTCCCACAGTGGATCCTTCTCCATCGACATGGGCCACCTTCGGTTTGGCCTTTTCGTTCTTCAATTTTCCGGGCCACCAATCCGGATACCCAATGACCTTGAAACACCCTCCTTTCTTGTGACCGTCTCGACCACAAACGGTACAATGCTCTTGACCATCATTGTTCTGCTTGTAATCCCTTTGCAAGACCTTATCTCCAGAATTCCCATGCCTGTTGGTGCCATCTCGCCGTCCCTGAGAGTAAGTTTGAAACGCAACGGGTTCGATGTGACCTTCTTTAGACGCAGTTATGGATCACTGCTGCTCATCCTCGGACGCGAGTCTATAAGCCTCTCTAAGCGTGGGGTTTGGTTTCATGGACAACACCTATGTGAGGATGGTTGAGAATCCACCAACCAATCCCATAAGGAAGTGGTACAAACGTCCCTTTTCTTGAATCTCATTCAACCGTTTTCCGATTTCACAGGTGCAGTGACCACAAGTACAACGAGGCGTGGGCAGCACGGACGAGATCTCGTCCCAACGACTCCTAAGAGCTGTATAGTAAGCCGAGACAGAATTATTATCTTGCTTTGTGATAGTGAGTTTTTGCTTCAACTCAAACGCGCGTGGGGCGCTTTCTTTCCCAAACCGTTCTTTTAGGTCGGCCCAAATTTCTACCGATGTGTTTGCGTATTTAACGCTGCCTCTGATCGTCTTCTCCATGGATGCCGTCAACCAGCCTTTGATCATTGCATCACAGCGCATCCATGCCGTGTATGTGTTGTGTTTCTCGTCCGGTTTCGGAATGGTTCCGTTGACAAAACCCATCTTATTCTTGGCGAACAGAAAGTTTTCCATCTCTTGAACCCAATCACTATAGTTGTTGTCAGTGAGGGGGTCGTTAGTTTGCATCTGCCTTGGCGAATCGGAGGCATGGATGTAAAAAGGGGAGCTACTTTCGATAGCTTCAATTTTCTGGTTTTCTGGTTGTTCGCCAGCCATGTCGATGGATTGGTAGTTGAGGATCTTCAGAGTTTCAAAGTTTTAGAGCGTGCTCTGATACCATGAAATCTTTGGTATCAAAAGCCAAAATCACTGATTCAATAGAACGTAGGGAACATAAATACAAAAAGAGGTCCAACAAACTAGGAGGGGAAAAAGGAAAACAAATAAACCCCATAATCACTTCCTAATCGGTAGGAAGAATAAATATAAACTAAATAAATAAAAGATAATTCCAATACTTTCATGTCATATTATGCATAAATCACAACATCAGTCAAATATGCGTTTTGTTCCGAATTTCAACTTTTAGCCTTTCTTTTAGGCATTTCAATGAACACCTTAAGGGCATAATTTTACTAAATCAACAATCAAGTTTCATGACTAATTATTTAGCCAATTTTAAACATTTTTTCTTAAGTTCATATGTCAATTTTCACATCACATTCTGGATTTACTTCAAGTGATTCAATTACACTCGTTACATAATCAAATCCCTAGTGTTCTTCATCATTCTTAAAAACCCATTAAACACCTAAGTAGTGATTATGACTTTTGTCAACATGAACACAATTTCAATAGTTTATTAACTAGGGTTTGTTTCTAATCATACATTCATTCTAATTTCACCCAAAATAACTATCATTCAAGCTCAAATTTTGAATTTCAAGTGTTCATCAAGAACTTGAGATAGAACAAAATGGTGGAATTTGACATACCTTATGATCACTTCACTGAGGTGATCACTAATTCATGCTTAGATTTCGATTTGGGACTGATTTGGCCCTTCAATTTGTCAATTTTTGAGCTGGTTAGGGTTTGATGTGGGGAGCCCCTGGCTTCTCTGGATAGTTTGACCAGAACACACACTTAAAGTGTGTGTTTTGGTGTCTAGTATTTTAATTAAAACAAACTTGTTTCAAGTTTGCTACAATTGGTCCCTATACTTTATTCCAAGTTACATAGAATGTTATATTTAACTAAATTTTCTTTATTATTACAAGACAACTAACTAACTAGGTTATTTATTCCTAGTTAGTTTATTTTGTTTATTACTAACATTAAATTTTTAAATATAAATATTTGTATTTTCGGGGTGTTACAAGTCTACCCCCCCCCCCCCTTAAAGAGGTTTCGTCCTCGAAACCTTCTTTAAATAGTTCTTTGGTTTGGACCAAACTAACTTAGTCTTATTTTTAAGGCATTCTTTCTTTTTGTCAAAGGTTATTCTTTACCTCGACGCATGCATCTTTCACGGGTAAGTCCTCACGGACTGTAACTTGTATCTTGTATTTCTTATTTTGTCACCTATTTGACCCAATTGTCAATTGACCACTCCATAGTATGAGTTCGTCAACATGTTTGCCCCATACTAATCTTATATTGACAAGTGTTTTGTATAAATCACGTTACTATTTTGACTTTGGATGGTCTTATCAGCTAGATTGATTAATCACCGTCATTTCATGCCCCGTTGTTTGGGTCTTCCACATTGCCACATTCGGCCTTACTTGAGTTCATGATCTCCTATCCCGTAACTCACGCTACGACATGATTATATTCTGTATTTCTATATCACTCTTGTGACTATGATCGCATCGCATCAAGTCATGTTTAAGTTTTTATAAACTTTTCATTATAAAAAATCTTCTTTCGAACATAGCGTATCACACCTATCGGTGTTGAGACCTATATTCTTTAATATTAACTATTTTCTAATTTCTCTATAATATTCATATTTGTTAAACGTCACTTGTCACTAAAACTGAATTTTAGTTTAACGCCTATCTCTTTAACTTATGTCAAATTCTCGTACCCAGGAATTCACGACAAGAATTTTTTCTTTTCCGCTCTTATATTATGCGAGGAATCGTAACTCATCCCCATGCTTTATCCCAAGTGACTCGTATGTTCTTTTGCTTAACCTCATAGGTTATTCCGTTAGCTTTCACCCCTTTTTGGTTTATTTCCTTCTATTGCTGACGCGTGGTTCACTTAGCCCTTTAAACCCTTACCTTGTTTATAATCTAAAGGTTATGATGATCCCGTAGATCATATTTTGCTTGTGTCATTTCATATTCTTAGAATTACACCTCAGGTGTCAGGGCACCCTTTTTAAGCCTAAAACTTATTCATTTTCACTTTTGAAATTTTTATCGATTTGACCGTAGTCTAAGGCTACACCCGTTTCCTTTTGAACTATTCTTCCGACTCTATGACTTCTCCCGTCATTTACACGTTGGTTTGTTCTTCGCTTATCGTTATCCGGTTCATACTTATTGTTCTTTACAGCCCGTTACCCGGGTTCTTTATCTTAATATTTTTAACTCTCCAGTTTCACTGGTTTACGTTTTCCTTTATTATAAAACATTTTACTTATTTGATCTGAACATCTGTCTTTCTTTTGTTAGCGACCCTTAGGTCCATCTCTTTTATTAATGTCCTGAAGGTCCATTTCATAAGCCTTATTTGATAAAACCACTGTTATTGTTATACGACTTTTGGGGTTTTACCTATTTTCGTTCCAACACTTTTAATACGTTTATTTCACTAATCCTTTATACAATCACACCCATCAGTGTGATCATCGTTCTTCCTCGTAAGGATTTGATTAATAATGTTTTACTTCGGCAGTTATTCATACCCAAGTTTCTAAATCCGCATTTATTGATACATTATTTATAGTAGCGAATAATACGTATCATCCATTTAGTTTTCCTGGAGGGTATTTTTTTTTTGCCCAAGTCTTAATTTCTTATTCATAACCTTAATCCATTATCTAATTGTTACCTAACTTTATTTTGTTGTAATTTTATAACGTGTACCTGCGTTACTCACCCCGATGGGCTTTCTCCCTACTCGTTCATCTCTTCTTTCCTTGCCGCCATCATGGTGACTTGTAGCCCTTCCATGATTCCGAGTTACACGGCTTCAATAGCCTTTCCGACTTCCCCCTAGATCCTTTTTGCACGTCTCCTCAGCCTTGAGGGTTATCGTGTCGTCTCCAACTACGGTTGATATCATTCCATTGTAAGAATAACCAAATTCAACTTATTTCATTTTATTATTCCATGTCGTTGTATGAAATTTACCCACATCGTTTATCAATATAAACGATGTTTCTACGTGTTTTATTAGGTTTAGACAAGTATATAACCTTGTCTTCACCGCTTACTTACTATTACAAATCCCGGGTTCAGGAGTAATTACACTCCTTCCCAATACGACGTTTGTTCGCTTCATTAAGTCCCCGGGTTTGAGTGTACGCACACTCCTTCCCATTACGACACTTATCTTTCATTGCATTCCCGGGTTCGAGTGTACGCACACTCCTTCCCATTGCAATATTTATCGAGATTATTTTTACCTCGGTTTCACATACTCGCCATTATTTATTTATTTATTTATATATATACATACATATGTATATTTTTCTTTTACATAATTCATTCATTTCACTAATCATATATGCCCATATGCAACTATCGTTCATTGTGTGAATTGTTGCATTCTACTTGTCTTATCGTAATTTAGAACGTGTACCTGATTGATACTCGCCCTGATGTACTATGTTGTCTCAAGTCATCACTTGATTTAGGTTCTTTGCTAGCATGTTCTTTGTCATGCTTCCGAACCTTCCGCCCTTTAGATTATTTATCCCCGTCATCTTCAGATGCGGTCATCATATCATTCGAATATTTCCAATTTATTATTAATCTTGCTATTCAATGTTGCCCGTATTGTTATACGAGACATTCAAATATACTTACTTTACAAGTACTTATTTTATATTCAATCTATGATTAGGATTTATACTACCTAATCATCTTTTATCGACACTAGACATCTCGAATCTGCAATGTTTATGTCAATTGTTAAACATTTCATTTAATTAGCATTTGCATCTTTCACTTTGATTTAGCCAAGTTTGTAAGTTGCTTAAACCATTCGTGTTTAGTGCACTTTCCGGGTTTGAGTGTATTAACACACCCTTCCCATGCACTTTAATTCATATTCTTTTCCTAATATTTTGTTACAATCTACTCATATAAATAATTCTTACCGGATGTTTGATCAAGCTTCGAACCGAACACACTTTGTCAACAACCTTGAGCTCTGATTACCAACTTGTAACACACGTCTCAATTCAACATGAATTTACTACTATATACGCACTTCGTTTGCGTAAAATAAGGGTTATAAAAAAATGTTAAGTCTAATATCCAATACGTAATTAGAGTATTTAGGATTAACTTCTCTACTAGTTTAAAACATTCTAAAAGTGACATCAAAGTTACATGTTCATATTTAGTCAAAACAAAATACAATAATGCGGAAGCTTCAAAGTGTTGTGTTCGGTTCATAAGATCTTGCTTGATCGCCATCTGAAATGAGACCAACTTCACCTAATGTCAAAACCAAGCTAAATGTTAGTTTTGACAATGTTAAAACACGTATAAACAAGTTCTGGTTTCATAAAATTAAAAACAAAATAAAAATTCAGATTTTTAGTCTGTCGCGCCACGCGACAGACTCAACTATATCCTTCACGCCCCGCGAGCGCTCTCACGTGTCGCGAGAGATTTGATGTCCTCTGTGCGTGCCGCGGGGGAACCCATTTTCCAGCAGGTGCAGGTTAAGGACCTGCATTTTTTGCCCAGAACCATTTTTCACAAAAATCCAACTTTGAATGCGCATAACTTTTGATTTACAAGTCCGTTTTAGGCGATTCTTTTTCCTACGCGTCCATAATAAAAATACGGATCCATTTATCCTATTTAACCGCATCGAAACCCGGTTTATGAACATTTAGTTCATAAATCAATATTTCAATTTTTCGACCCGTTAGGTATTATATCAAACCATACAAAACTCATTCTTATGGGTTTCTAAACTAAGTTACCCTTTTCCCCGGGCTTGTTTGCATTGGCGTTTCATTGTCATTCTCAAAATTTACGCACGTGCTATGTCGCGCTTGTTAATAACATTTTCAATCATGAACATTATCACTATATCAACAAATTTTGATCGGAAACCCTTGAACCAATATCATGGTTTCTTTTAAGAAAAACTAAGCTTTTGGCATGTCCGTTCAACGACCTACGCTTTTATGATTCGCATTCAAACGAGTGACTATCAAATCACTTCAAACACAACCAATTTTTCCATTATTTGACCCGTTTGTGTATCTAGTGAACTTCGTCACTTCAACTATATATCAAGCTCACATAATATGCTAATTCAAGGTCGGCTAACAAAAATACATAATCCACATAATATAACGAAGCCATAGTTCGTACTTGCATAATTCATCAATATTGGTTTATAACCATAATTACCCATTCCCGGGCTTGTCAACCTTAGCGTATCACTTCCATTCCATGGTTTACGCTTTTATAACTCAGATTTAACGAGTGACGTTTAAGTCACTTCGAACACTACTATTTCGACCATTATTTTAACCCGTTCTTTAGACCCCCCGTAGTGGGGCGTTTTTTTTTTAAATTCAAAAAAAGGCCAAAACACGCCCAATCCCCATTACATACCGGCGTTTTTAGCGTTTTTTTTTTTGAAAAAAATTACCTGCGCGTTTTTTAAACCACGCTCAAATTTGTATTGGGGCGAGAGATGACCGTTGCCAAACGGTCATTTGTTTATTTTTTTTAATTCAAATATTAACCTACTATATATATTTACCCACTTTCCCATATTTTTATAAAAAAACTCAAACATTCTCCTACTTCTTCTATATTTTATACAAACATGCATCCATTCCGACCCCCATTTGGTGTCCCCTCAAGACCCATGAACCCGAACACAACCCAACCGCAACACCCGTTTAACCTTCAAGACATGGACCTGAGCATGTTAACGCACGCGGCTTACTTGAGTGGCGCTACTCCATTCGTGCAACCCACTTTTGGGTTTGGTCAAGCCGGCGGGTCGCAACCTTCACAACAACAAGCCGAACCCGATGTCGAAACGCGGCAGAAGATCGCATAAGAAGAAGGAAGTGAACGAACCTCGACGTAAAAATACTTACCTTAATTGGACGAAGGAGGAGGAATTCACATTGGCTCGGTCGTGGCTCAACATTTCGGAGGACCACGAAATTGGTAACTTTTATATTTTCTTTTTACTTATTTTTTACTTATATTTTTAACATACAACTTATATTTTACTTTTATTTTTTTAATTTGTAGCAAACTTTCAAACGGGCCCCGTTTTTTGGGATAGGGTTCGTGCACTCTTTTATAGCACGTGGGGTAAAGGCGAGCATCGGGACAAAGATTCCATTTCTAGCAAATGGACCGACATCAACAACAAGTGTCATTCCTTCCAAGAAGTGTACCAACGTAACTACGATAATCGCCCGAGCGGAGAAGGTGACGTCGGGGTTTTAACGAAGTCTTTGGAAGAGTACGAGAAATTGAAATTCCCTTTCCCGTACTATAAGTGTTGGGATCTACTACGAAAAAGTCCAAAGTGGGCGCTAGTAGGTACCATGACGACTAGTAGTAGACGTCGAGCTAAACGGTCAAAAACATCATCCTCCGTTGACCCTGAAACACCGACATCGGATGCCCGCAATGTCGATCTAAATGAGGTGGTGGACGTTGACGAGGAACTTGAAGAAGAGTTGACCCGACCGCCCGGTAGAAGAAAGGATAAGCGAACCAGGAAAAAAACGGTGGAGTCGTCTTCCGATCTAGAGTTGAAGGAAGATTTCGAGGAGATGAACCGTCGTCTCCAAGACATTCGCGACCTCGGCCACCAACATTGTGAGATTATGAAAGAACGAGTGGGTGAAACCAAAAAGTTTAACGAGATGCAAGAGGCGAGGCAAATGGAAAAGGACATTGAGTTTTTGTCCAAACCGATCGACCACCTCCAAGGCGACGCGTTGATCCTTGCGCAAATGCATCGCCAAAAAATTCGGGAAAAATATGGACTCTAGATCATCTTTTTTTTTTAACTTTATTTTTTATCGGTTTTTTTATATTCTGTTTGTTTTCGGTTTTTTTTTATTTCAAGTAGTGTAATTTTTTTTTAAATTAATGAAGATTTTTATGTTTTAAATTAAAAAAATAATAATTGTGAAATGATTGCATGGGCGTTATTGGGCATTATTCCCACTACGACACTTTTGCAATAACCCCCCAATAATGCCCCATGCTGACTGGACTGCCACGTGTCGCAAAACGCCCCATGGTGGGGGCATTATTGAGCTAAACCACTACACATGGTCTTATCTAGTGAGTTACATCACTTTACTTACATTCCCAATATGACTAATTAAATAATATTATCAATAAAAATGTCTAACCAACTATTTATTTTGACCCGTTTGGTTTGTTGAGTGAATTCCATCACTTCTTAGACTTACCAAACGGTTACAATTTCACTATTTTGACATCATACATATACCAACTATTTCTCTATAACAACATTAAAATATCTACAACTAGGCTTGTCTACATAAATGTAACGAGATGACAAGTCGCGTACCTTTAAAGCGTTCCCTTCAAGCGTGTGTCCGCTCCGGCTTGTCCGCTTGAAGACCCGGTTTCCTTGCCTAAAGAGTTCAATCAACGACTTGTTTAGAACTCCTTTCATGTCATATTACGCATAATTCACAACATCATTCAAATATGCGTTTTGTTCCGAATTTCAACTTTTAGCCTTTCTTTTAGGCATTTCAACGAACACCTTAAGGGCATAATTTTACTAAATCAACAATTAAGTTTCATGACTAATTATTTAGCCAATTTTAAACATTTTTTCTTAAGTTCATATGTCAATTTTCACATCACATTCTGGATTTACTTCAAGTGATTCAATTACACTCGTTACATAATCAAATCCCTAGTGTTCTTCATCATTCTTAAAAACTCATTAAACACCTAAGTAGTGATTATGAGTTTTGTCAACATGAACACAATTTCAATAGTTTATTAACTAGGGTTTGTTTCTAATCATACATTCATTCTAATTTCACCCAAGTAACTATTATTCAAGCTCAAATTTCGAATTTCAAGTGTTCATCAAGAACTTGAGATAGAACAAAATGGTGGAATTTGACATACCTTATGATCACTTCACTGAGGTGATCACTAATTCATGCTTGGATTTCGATTTAGGACTGATTTGGCCCTTCAATTTGTCAATTTTTGAGCTAGTTAGGGTTTGAAGTGGGGAGCCCCTGGCTTCTTTGGATAGTTCGACCAGAACACACACTTAAAGTGTGTGTTTTGGTGTCTAGTATTTTAAATAAAACAAACTTGTTTCAAGTTTGCTACAATTGGTCCCTATACTTTATTCCCAGTTACATAGAGTGTTATATTTAACCAAATTTTCTTTATTATTACAAGACAACTAACTAACTAGGTTATTTATTCCTAGTTAGTTTATTTTTTTTATTACTAACATTAAAAGTTTTAAATATAAAAATTTTTATTTTCGGGGTGTTACAGTTAACCCTGGCCCCTTAGTTCTTTTATTAACAACATTGGACCAAAAAGCATGTATAAAGCCTTAAACTTATAAACTCGGACCAGCAAGATTATATATGTAAAGCCTGAAACTTATATTAAACTTCTATTAAACTCGGAGGGTACAAGTTATTCATTAAACTCTGATCCTATCATGTTTCATATTAAAAAATCAGACCACATATACTTGAATTAAACTCGGACCTTGTAAGTTCATTTGGAAAACTCTGAAACATGTATAAACAAACTCTAATATTTGGCTTCAATCCAGATAACTCGGACACCTTGTTTTATTCTCACAATTCCGTAAACAATTAACAAAACTCAGACATCAATGTGTAAATGTAAATCTTGAACAATTCTTTATTCAAACTCGCATATTACATTTGTTTTGAATAATCCCTTATGAACAATTAAACTCTGACTCGTTGGGTATAAACTCGGATCCAACTACTATGATTAAACTCTAATTATAAATTTTGAACATATAAACCCCGACTAGTGTATAAAGACTTAATAAACCCTGATCTTTATTGATTGACTCTGACTATATATCAAGATTTAACAAACTATGATCTTTAAAACACACAAGTCCTGACATGAGTAAACTCGGACTTTGTGACTTCACAAAGCCTGATTTTTAACTCCGGACATACAAACGCTCAGAATTAACAAAACCAAAATGCAGTTTTAAATCAAACAGTTACAATCAGTACGATCGAAACCCTAATCTATCATATGAATCAAGCAATAGTTTAACAAACCTAGCATACCAATTGTGTCCGAATACTAGGCAAACGATTATACAATCATTCTCAAACTATGACACATTTAATCAGGATAATTAACTACACACAGAACCATTGTTTGGAGAACTAGGGTTTGCATGAAATCACTAGAATAAGAATGATAATGTATAATATAAACATTACCTTAGATTCGATGTGAAGTTTGTTCTTGAATAATTGAGAGATTCAAGATGAAAGGTTTAGAGATTTGTGAAACCCTAAATGATTAGAGAACTTGCAACTGTCTTATCATTGGAATCATGAGGAATGATTAGGGTAAGAGTTTTGTTTTGTTTTCAGTATTAACACTAAACACCCCCAACTTATTAACTTTCACATAAAGCACATATCATCTTGTACTTTACAAAATAAGGCAATTCACGTGTTTGTCATGTAACGCATAAGTTATCATGTATGTGTTCCGGTAATTCCCCGAATTACCACTGTAGACTCATTTAACTAACCCTAGTTAAATGCAGTGCTATGAATGTATGATTTAATTAACTGTGGTAAGGTTAAAGTAGTAACCTGAAGTTATGGGTTGTCACATCTTCATTGGTAGAACCAAAGTAAGCCTACCACTCGACCAAATTGCATCATCGGCATAAAAGCCTAGCCATAAACAACAGAATGCAAAGCAGCATCACATAAGCCTACCACTCGACTAAATCGCATCATTGACTCAAAAAACTAGCAACAAACAATGGAACGCAAAGCAACATCATCGACTCAAAGCCTTAAGGCCATAAAAACACATTCAAGAAGACAACCAATGTCACACCCCAACTGATGGTGGAAACATCGGGGAGTGGCACTGAGCGAAACAGATTGTCCAGGAGAATCCATAACAACCATTAATTATAATATATTTAAAGTTCATATCCCATACCACAAACATATAAAATAAAAACAGTTATTACAGACGTAGTTCTCAAAGACAAATAATCCATTCCGACAACTCAGATTTTATTTAGTTTGTTTCTAGACTCTCCTAGCTTGATTCCATACAGCAAGCATAGCATAAGCATCCTAAACACCTGTCACATACGTTAAAATAAAGTCAATACACATAGTATAAAGGTGAGCATACAAGTTTGATAGTATAATAGTAGCGAAAAGCGGTTTACGCATAACCAGCATGTAACACGTAGTAATGCGAAGCAAGTAGGTTATCGACAATGAAATGTGCACAGGCATGACTGCGAGTTGTAGAATGCGCAACGAATATCACCACTGTGACACGTGAAGAAATACCCTTAACAACTCCTGTCCACGACAGGTGCTAACTCCAAACTAAAGTACTATCGTTGCTAAGGTGTCAGGCAACAATCAGTGTGTAAACATAACATACAAGCATTCATCGAATAACACGTATAACATGCAGAATGGTTAGCGTATAAAAAGTGTTTGCGTTGTGTGATCGATGTGATTTGATATAGGTAACGTATGTACCACCCAAAAGTGCGTAAACCAAAAAAGGGATCGAGTATACTCACATATAGTGTTTAACGAATAAACACAGTCTTGGATTGAATGGAGCGCTGAGAGATTAGCCTGAACACAATACGACAGTATAAGCATTGAACGGTGCGTAAAACGGTGCGTTGAGTGAGCTGGGGGACGAAGGGTGATCCGATCGGATGACCGTCCGGACGGATGGTCATCCGGACGGATGTCCATTCGGTCGGATGGTCACTCATTTGGGAAGGATGTGTTTGTGTATGATTTGAACTTTGAAGCTTTTGTTATAGCATTTTATAAAATGAGAAGTGTTTCTACCCATCAGGTCATCCAGTCGGATGGTCATCCGGACGGATGACTGTTCGGTCGGATGGCCTTTCGTCTGAAACTGATCTTCCTTGAATTTTGTGAAAATGTTAAAGTGTTTAAAGTCACAAGTCATCCGTTCGGATTGTCATTCGATCGGATGACGATCCGATCGGACGACAATCCGTTTAGCAACCTGTTCGTTTTGAAGCTTGTAAAATTTCGTTACGTTGTAAAGTTTTGCGATTGAACCGAGATGGTATGTTAACGTGTCACACCCCGATTTCCACGTGTCATCGGTGGGCCCGGTGGGGAGTATCGTGACGTGGTTGATATCATCATAGTCAAACAACACAATATTTAAATGCACAGCGGAAGCAAAAGATAAATATATTACATTCCGAATATAAAGTAATGTCAAAGTATTACAACGGAAAGTAAAGCATCCACAGGCGGATCAAATAAAAGAAAACTGTTCAACAGACTTTAGGCATCTAGAACTTGCAAGATCCCCTATTGACGCCCTGAGCTCCCAGCCGATTACGTACAGTACCTGCCACTTAACCTTTTTGGAAAATACGTCAGTTTACACTGGTAAATACAATTTAACTGACTCATTTTGAAAAGAGTTTGAAAATTTATTTGAATGCACGTGGCACAAAATATCTTTTATAATTTGATTAAAATGCACGAGGCAAAATTAATCTTTTATACTTGGGACAATTTTATTAATAAAGATCTTGTATCCGATTTACATGTTTGTCCAACATTTAGGGCCGGTGATTCTACAATACAAGCCGGTCAAGATTAATCGACACACCATAAATATAACTCACAAGAAGACAGCCTTACGAGTGAGTATATCTTTTACATACGCAACATGAGGTGTTATGCCTACACCTTATGCTTAAGTTATGGCCATTCACTTTTTAAATGAGCCAAGGATATCCAGGACACGGTCATTAACCCCTAATGTTATTTGTTATCAATCAATACAGATTAAAACGGGATTATGCAATTTAATCATCTCCGATTAAAAGGTTTATACACCCGACCAAGCGGTATTTTTATAATACCGTACCCCAAGCCCGTATAAGGGAAAATAAGTTAAAAGTATTTACCTGAGCTAGCTCCTGTCTTAAATAGCAAGAATTTTAATAACTCAGCCGTATTCACTTAAGTAAGCGTAGGTACAATTTACCGGAAGGCTCTAGTCTGGAATGATGGTATAAATAACCAATTAGAATACTAACGGGTCTTTAATTAAGCCTAAACTTAGACCGGTTAGTTTTAAGGAATTATACGGTTCAAACGCATGATTAAGCGAAGACCGGAATAGAATGTGTTTTAGACCCAACAAGTATGAAGACTTGTATAAAATGGGTAAACTAAATACATTCTGGATTTTGAAATGAAAATGATAAGGTTTGACCCGTTTCGGCTAATTTATGCAAACTAGTTACATAAACCGAACCGAACGCGCAAGAGGCGTATCGGGTAACCATATGGGTCCTAAACAGGTTTCTTAAGTTAATATGCCTTATACATGTTGTGATATCAGTAGGATACCTTCCATTATGCCCAAAACAAGTTTAATTTCAATATAAGCCCCGTAGGGGTATTTTGGTCATTTAAAAGATTATAAAAGAGATTAAATGAAGTTCTGAGATTCGGGTCCGAATACATCAGTAAAATAACTTATTTTAATAGGTCATATCAGTTGGTAATAGGTCTTATATGACAAAATGGTTTTAATCCCAAACTATGCGTTTAATACGCGTAAGAAGCCATTTTAAGCGATTTCCGGGTTATACCGGAAATCTGAGTTTTCTGATCTGGTTATAAAGTTCAAAATACTTTATTTATTATATAAAATCAGTAGCAATTGGATTGGTGTCAAAATATTATGTAGAACTCATTTTATGAACGAAAAGGGTATAATCGGTATTTACCGAATCGAGGCCATAACCGTAGGTTATGAGCAGGTTAAAAATAATTAAAAATCTTCAAAAATTCCAAAATATTATATTATATCAGTGGGTAAAAGGTTTGGTGTCGAAAATTGGGTTTAGATAGGCTTTATGCTAATTGCGCCGTTTAATTACTAAAAGGCGTTATAATTACGCTAATGAGCATAACTCCTAATCTAGACCTCCAACTGATGTGAAATTTTAGGGACATGTTTATAATTCAGTAGCAAAGATTTATGTCCTTTCACATTTCTAAAATTCTCGTTTTATGGTAAAAAGGGCATATTGGTCAACATTAGGCATTTAACGGAAACTTGTAAACGAATCGGACAATCAACGATCCAACCACAGAGGGTTATACTATCATGTAACCTGGTCCTAAGGAAACTCTAAGGCATTTCCAATCATACTAAATCGGGTCAGAACTGAAGTCAAAGCAAAAGTCAAAGTTTTGCGACTTTCGGTTCCGAACCGGGTCTAAATAGAAAATTGTCGGATCAAACAAGCTTAGACTAGTTCTTATACTTATTAACAAGTTATATGAGTGATAAAATAGGTTACATGCCTTCTACATTGTTAATTAGGCGTTAATTCGCAAATTAAGGTTCTGTTGACTTTTTCTAATCAACTTTGACCCGACATTTGATCTAGTTAGAACGGGAATCAGTGGGTGCCCTTTTAAGGGTTTATTGCCCACATAATTACCAACTTATAACTACCTTCAATTCGACTAATCACTGGACCATTAATGATTAATCGCTAAGTCAACCGTTAATTACGACGGTTTGACTTTTAAGCTTAAACTAAGTAAAAACTCAACTAAGAAAGGTTAAGCATACTTACCAAAGTCCTAATCACGATTAGGGATGCTTGGTGTCTGCTCTTGAGCTCCAGAAAGTCCCACAATTGCAGATGGAATGGATGATCAATAATGTTTGCAAACAATGGCCTTTTATAGTGATTTTTGATCCATTAGATGATGACAACTAAGTCTATGAAGTGATCTAGATCAATAACAAGTGCCCCTAAGCTCTAAAATCAGTAGGGGACGCGCATGGAATTGATAAATATCTCCATAAGTCGTTTCATGGACTTGAACAGCCAAGAAAAACGAGTTTGTGCATTTGGGACATGCTTGCGCACCGTAACGTCCATAGTGTTGAGGTGCGCAAGGACCTGGTCAGCATGATACTTCTTTCAAAAGTTGACAGTTTGGCCCCTGAACTTCCAAACTTGATTTTTAAGATGCTTTCTTGCACTTGTAACCCCCAAACTTGGCTTTTAAGGACTCCAAGTCATAAACTAACTTTGTTAGGTCCCCGGCTATTCACACGATCACCGAAAAGTCTTAAATTTGACGCTTTTAACCCCTCGTATACGAATTTGATCATAACTTTCTCATACGATAACGAAACTTTATGAAATTTTTATCACACATTCTAGTGAGCATAATTAATTGTTACAAAGCTTCGGGTTTGCTAAAAGGTCACTCAGAGGTATACTTTAAACATGTTGACACATTTAACCCCTGTAGTTTGTAATCTCTCACTTTCTTTCATATTTAGCTTCGTATGATCCATGATTTATTCGTTTAAGGGTATAAACATCATGTAGGGTTATTGTAAAATATATTTATCCATTGTTGACATTTTGAACCCTTATACTCACATACTTTCCTTGTTTGTCAACTTTAGTCCCTCTAGAGTATTCTTTCACACGTTCAAGCTTATGACACGTGTCAATACATTATAGGACATGAAATTTCGAGGTGTTACATCCTCACCCCCTTAAAAGAAATCTCGACCTCGAGATTTGCTAAATGCTGGAAGTACTTTTTGTCGCATAATGGACTTAACTTCTATAACATATCTGGAGTCTTTCCAAGCTCCCAAAGTGACCCCTATATTAGGTACATGTATCCTTTTGGAGCTTCTTAACCTGTTGATCCTCAGTCGATACAGGATGCCCACCACATCATAAATCTGCATATCATTATGTGATAGTGCTTCTGGCGAAACACATCCTTCAGTCACTAGTGTGCAATGAGCTCCGCCAAGCTCCTTAAATAGGTTTTAGCTCGTAAGCTATTTAGTCTTGATACATTCGAATCCTTCGAATGACTTTACATATCCCGAGCTTAACTAACCTGAAAATTACAACTCGGCACACCCTTCTAGGGTGTTATCTTTTGTTGAACCTTATCTTTTAACCAGAACTTAGGAGGGTTGTTATTTTCATAAATCCTTGATTTCCTGCCGTATACTGGCAACTTACAATCGATTATGGATTTGTATGATCTTATTTGTTGTTTCCTAGGCAACTTTCAGATCCTGATAATTGGACTTACCAATTCTCTATCTAACAATAGATGTTTAACATTCCATCTATGCAAGGTCTCCAAAGGAGCAGCCTTAATACTTACATATCAATTATTATAGAAAAGCTTATCTTAAGGTGGGATGGTTATCCCAACCATTGCTTAAAACAAATCTTAAGGAGTAGTTAATCCTTATAGCTAGTTAAATAACTCAACGATCCTGGGTGGTTGCTGGCGATTCTTAATCGTTGTTAAAATAGGGTTGCGGTAATGAGTGCATAAGCAAAATGAACCGTCTTTCTTATCTAACAATATCAAACTCTTGGAATATCGAGTTAGGCTATATGAACCCTCTATTTTAAAGCTTAGTTAATCAGGGTTTCGATTCTTCCAATGATGGTACTAGCCGTCTTGGAGATTTCATAATAATACAACCTTAAATGGGATATAAATCTTAATTCTACCTGCCTTTTAGGGGTAAACAGGGTAATCTTAGGAGAAGATAATCAAGATACAAGGAGGTTACAGAGATTTCCTAATCTCAGGCACTAGTTCATCCGTCCTTGCTGGTGTCAAATGAGTGACACATTTATGTTACGAGTCCACGGATTTCTTAATCAGGGACACTTACTTAGACAATTCCATTCTGGATATCATCTTTGAATACCATTAGTTGACTTTAATACCGTATGACCATTGGAATATCTTTGTGGTTCCATGCATTAAACCTCCATACTGATCAGGCATGGAAGCAATCTATGGAACATATTAAGATACACCAATCCTCATATGGCGCTTTTGTCATACCATCTGGTATTCGTAATCGATGGAGATCAAAGAGATATTAATTTCATTTGAATGCATTTATCTGGAGAGAGAGTACATTAGAATTTTATGACTGAAGATTTCTGACAGGAACAAAAGAAATAGTTCCTGTGAATTTTCTACCTGTAAGTTTTACCTTACACTTAATATATATAGGGTTCTCATGGAAGTCTTTGAGAGTTTGTTATACTCGATATTGGTTCATAACACCAATAAAACAACTTCTTAGTTGCAATCCAATAACTGCTATTCTTCATCCTGATGGCCTTAACATATACTAACCATGGTATCAATCGACCATACAGGCTAATATAGTACTAACATTCTTAATGAATGTCACTTAGTATATATATCCATTATATTTAGCCTAGGTCACAAAAGACCATCAATGGCAGTTAAGGGTTGGACTTAGTCCATCACCTTTTTTTTTTTTTGACAGGGGATCAGAATGTCACATCTGTCTTTATTATATTGATGAATTTGGATAGCTTGAAAGCTTGCCATAAGGATATCAGAAAAGAGTGATTCCTAATAGATATAAGATATCGATCTAAGGTTTGTTGGAGCATTCTCTAAAGTATCATCGGCCAATTTCTATCTCGCATTTAAATGACCGGAGTCCCAATCAGGCGGAGACAACAGTTCTCAATATTTATCGTTCATTATAGGATCATATGTGCCAGCATCAAATAAATTTATGCATAAATTTCTTGATAAAGGAAGGTACCTGCTATATCGTCATCATTCCGCATCATCTCCTGGGTGTTCCTCTGGAAGTCTCATGCATTTGTTCCCTTGGCCTCTCCAGGCTTCCTTATAAGTTTTGGGCAGTTGGTTTTGATGTGCCCTTCCTCGTTACAATTGTAACATGTCGCGTTCTTCAACTCCTTGCAATCTAAAGTTTTGTGACCCTTGGTCTTGCAAATTCCACACAATTTAGCACTTGGGTCAATCGTACATTTTCCAGAATGTTGTTTTCTGCAGTTACTGCATTTGGGCTTGTTATTGAACTGACTCGAGTTTTTCCTAAACTCGGAATCTTTCTTATGCTCAGAACTTCCCTTCTTCTTCTTGTCCGATCGATTAGAGCTCTCCTCCTCTCTTTCACGCTTTCCATCTTCAGAGGCTTTGGCAGCTTTGTTTCTGACCACATCGAGTGTGAGAGATAGCGACAGATCTGCCGCTGACCTGAAAGTAGTAGGTCTCGATGCTTTCACACTTGCCTTTATTTCTGGGGCTAGACCCCCAATAAAGCGAGCTATTCGCTTTGGTTCCAGTGTGATCAAGTAAGGAACCAACCGAGACATGGTATTGAAACTTGTAAGATATGTCTGACAATCTAGGTTCTTCATGACCAATGTCAAGAATTCAGTCTCGATTTTCTCAACTTCATGTTGAGGACAGTAATTTTCTTTGATAAGAGCAGCAAACTGATCCCATGTCAGATTATATAACGGGATCTTCCCTGTAGCTTGGATTAGTGACCTCCACCAAGCTAGAGCTTCTCCTTTAAAAGATTGTGAAACAAACTTCACAATGTCTTGCTCTGCACATCCACTAATATCAACAACAGTGTCCATCTCATCGAGCCATGTCATGCAGTCGATGGCTCCTTTTTCTCCTGTGAAGTCTCTGGGCTTGCAGGAGACAAAATATTTATATGAACAGGTTTTAACATGTGGCTCTTCGTTAAGCACAACCTGTTTAGACGAAACACTCCTCTGATTTGACGAGTTATGAACATCGTCTTCCTTTGACTCATGTGATTTAGAAGGGGGCTTACTACGGGCCACAGATAGAGTCTTAGAGCGGGTATCATATGATTCTTTATACTGTCTGTCAAGAGCGCGAGTAACAGCATCATCTATTAATGCCTGCAGTTTCGCTCCAGTTATATTAATCCTGGTAGTATCATTGTTCACCTTCAAGTGGCTGTTAACTTCATCTGATCCAGCCATGTAGCTTGATTGCTACATAAATATTGACAATGATTTACTCAAAGGTTATTATGAAATTATCATTTTTGATGATTTATTAACCATGGTAATATAAACCATATGGGTTAATTTGTTAATTTTATTAGTATTTTCATTATAATTTATCCTAGTATATAAGACATTAAGGATATTAAAGTGGCACAACGGCCTTGTCACGAGGACAGATTTGGATTTATAAGCCATGATCGTTTGGGATCGAGGCATTTAAGGTTTTGAGCATAGTCGGTTACTTTTCTTGACAGAGAGTCGAAGACTACAACTGCCTTTTGTCTTTTAGGACAATAGATATAGCCCGTGGGCATTTCCCTTCTGAGGGATGTTTATGATATGATCATCTTTTTAGATGCTATTAGTCAAGATCGTTTGGATCATACCGACTATTATGCTTGGACATGGTCCAACATTTTTAGGCAGGAGGTCAAAGACCACCACTGTCGTTGTCTTATCGGACAACAAGTTTAGCCCGTGGGCACTTCATCACTAACGGATGTTTATAATATGTTCACCTTATAGGATGACATAAGCCATGATTTCTAGATCATTAGGCCAAATCAGGAAATTTGAAAATTTCCAATATAGGGATGACTATTGTGATTTTCTCAGATCACTTTTGTCAAGAGTGTTTAACACGTTCTTAGGTGTTTAAAAATGTGATCATCTGTATTCGATGATTTAAGCCATGATTTCTAAATCACTAGGCTAGATAAGAAAATTGGAAGAATCCAATATAAGAATGACTGTTGTGATTTTCTCGAATCACATTTGTCAAGAGTGCTAACACGTTCTTAGGTGTTAACAAGGATCTGAATCTCTTGAATAGGTTTTTACCATCTTGGCCATGTCTAAAATGACACGTAGACTAGGTTTTACCTTTAAGATTCTTTTCAATATGTATACTGGTAGAAAAGGGATGATATTTATTTTATTCGGGATTTTTATCATAAATCCTTATTTACAAGTTAATAATAGCACAAATGGCCTAGTCACGTAGACAAGTTTAAATTTATAAGCCATGATTTCAGAGAATCGAGGCATTAAGGTTTGAATCAAAGTTCATTACCTTTTCTTGACAGGGAGTTGTAGGCTACCACTGTCTTTAGTCTCAGAGAACGTTAATTATAGCCCGTAGGCACTTCCCTTCTAAGGGATGTTATTTTCCATTTATTTCATATTTCATGTTTAGAATGAAAACTTAATTTAATCAATCCATTATATGAAAATAAAAGTACAGAGTTGCCCTAAGCGGGTCTTTGAAAGGAATAATGTGTCCTCGAAGGGACTGAAAGATAAATATGTCCTTATAAGGACTATTAAGGAAACGATCTTCTGTAAGAGGAGTTTCTTCTTCATTTTATTTCTGAATGTTCTCTCCCTGGATGCTCGTTTCATTCTAGCCACGGTACGAAGCTCAGCCTTTTAAAGCTCCGTGTGTGGAGAATTCCTATTACAGCTTCTTCGCTTGGCGACGTATCCAATATATAAAAAAAAATTGGAAGCAAAATTTTCAGATTAGGATTGAGAATATTCCTATGTTAAGTCTAGACTCAGAAGGTCAAGGAATGTGCTACTGTGTCATTGAGATTAAACACATAAGGCTAGTGTTTAATTCACTCAATGTTGGCTCTGATACCAACCTGTCACACCCCGATTTCCACGTATCACCGGTGGGCCCGGTGGGGAGTATCGTGACGTGGTTGATATCATCATAGTCAAACAACACAATATTTAAATGCACAGCGGAAGCAAAAGATAAATATATTACATTCTGAATATAAAGTAATGTCAAAGTATTACAACGGAAAGTAAAAGATCCACAGGCGGATCAAATAAAAGAAAACTGTTCAACAGACTTTAGGCATCTAGAACTTGCAAGATCCCCTATTGACGCCCTGAGCTCCCAGCCGATTACGTACAGTACCTGCCACTTAACCTTTTTGGAAAATACGTCAGTTTACACTGGTAAATACAATTTAACTGACTCATTTTGAAAAGAGTTTGAAAATTTATTTGAATGCACGTGGCACAAAATATCTTTTATAATTTGATTAAAATGCACGAGGCAAAATTAATCTTTTATACTTGGGACAATTTTATTAATAAAGATCTTGTATCCGATTTACATGTTTGTCCAACATTTAGGGCCGGTGATTCTACAATACAAGCCGGTCAAGATTAATCGACACACCATAAATATAACTCACAAGAAGACAGCCTTACGAGTGAGTATATCTTTTACATACGCAACATGAGGTGTTATGCCTACACCTTGTGCTTAAGTTATGGCCATTCACTTTTTAAATGAGCCAAGGATATCCAGGACACGGTCATTAACCCCTAATGTTATTTGTTATCAATCAATACAGATTAAAACGGGATTATGCAATTTAATCATCTCCGATTAAAAGGTTTATACACCCGACCAAGCGGTATTTTTATAATACCGTACCCCAAGCCCGTATAAGGGAAAATAAGTTAAAAGTATTTACCTGAGCTAGCTCCTGTCTTAAATAGCAAGAATTTTAATAACTCAGCCGTATTCACTTAAGTAAGAGTAGGTACAATTTACCGGAAGGCTCTAGTCTGGAATGATGGTATAAATAACCAATTAGAATACTAACGGGTCTTTAATTAAGCCTAAACTTAGACCGGTTAGTTTTAAGGAATTATACGGTTCAAACGCATGATTAAGCGAAGACCGGAATAGAATGTGTTTTAGACCCAACAAGTATGAAGACTTGTATAAAATGGGTAAACTAAATACATTCTGGATTTTGAAATGAAAATGATAAGGTTTGACCCGTTTCGGCTAATTTATGCAAACTAGTTACATAAACCGAACCGAACGCGCAAGAGGCGTATCGGGTAACCATATGGGTCCTAAACAGGTTTCTTAAGTTAATATGCCTTATACATGTTGTGATATCAGTAGGATACCTTCCATTATGCCCAAAACGAGTTTAATTTCAATATAAGCCCCGTAGGGGTATTTTGGTCATTTAAAAGATTATAAAAGAGATTAAATGAAGTTCTGAGATTCGGGTCCGAATACATCAGTAAAATAACTTATTTTAATAGGTCATATCAGTTGGTAATAGGTCTTATATGACAAAATGGTTTTAATCCCAAACTATGCGTTTAATACGCGTAAGAAGCCATTTTAAGCGATTTCCGGGTTATACCGGAAATCTGAGTTTTCTGATCAGGTTATAAAGTTCAAAATACTTTATTTATTATATAAAATCAGTAGCAATTGGATTGGTGTCAAAATATTATGGAGAACTCATTTTATGAACGAAAAGGGTATAATCGGTATTTACCGAATCGAGGCCATAACCGTAGGTTATGAGCAGGTTAAAAATAATTAAAAATCTTCAAAAATTCCAAAATATTATATTATATCAGTGGGTAAAAGGTTTGGTGTCGAAAATTGGGTTTAGATAGGCTTTATGCTAATTGCGCCGTTTAATTACTAAAAGGCGTTATAATTACGCTAATGAGCATAACTCCTAATCTAGACCTCCAACTGATGTGAAATTTTAGGGACATGTTTATAATTCAGTAGCAAAGATTTATGTCCTTTCACATTTCTAAAATTCTCGTTTTATGGTAAAAAGGGCATATTGGTCAACATTAGGCATTTAAGGGAAACTTGTAAACGAATCGGACAATCAACGATCCAACCACAGAGGGTTATACTATCATGTAACCTGGTCCTAAGGAAACTCTTAGGCATTTCCAAATCATACTAAATTGGGTCAGAACTGAAGTCAAAGCAAAAGTCAAAGTTTTGCGACTTTCGGTTCCGAACCGGGTCTAAATAGAAAATTGTCGGATCAAACAAGCTTAGACTAGTTCTTATACTTATTAACAAGTTATATGAGTGATAAAATAGGTTACATGCCTTCTACATTGTTAATTAGGCGTTAATTCGCAAATTAAGGTTCTGTTGACTTTTTCTAATCAACTTTGACCCGACATTTGATCTAGTTAGAACGGGAATTAGTGGGTGCCCTTTTAAGGGTTTATTGCCCACATAATTACCAACTTATAACTACCATCAATTCGACTAATCAGTGGACCATTAATGATTAATCGCTAAGTCAACCGTTAATTACGACGGTTTGACTTTTAAGCTTAAACTAAGTAAAAACTCAACTAAGAAAGGTTAAGCATACTTACCAAAGTCCTAATCACGATTAGGGATGCTTGGTGTCTGCTCTTAAGCTCCAGAAAGTCCCACAATTGCAGATGGAATGGATGATCAATAATGTTTGCAAACAATGGCCTTTTATAGTGATTTTTGATCCATTAGATGATGACAACTAAGTCTATGAAGTGATCTAGATCAATAACAAGTGCCCCTAAGCTCTAAAATCAGTAGCGGACGCACATGGAATTGATAAATATCTCCATAAGTCGTTTCATGGACTTGAACAGCCAAGAAAAACGAGTTTGTGCATCTGGGACATGCTTGCGCACCGTAACGTCCATAGTGTTGAGGTGCGCAAGGACCTGGTCAGCATGATACATCTTTCAAAAGTTGACAGTTTGGCCCCTGAACTTCCAAACTTGATTTTTAAGATGCTTTCTTGCACTTGTAACCCCCAAACTTGGCTTTTAAGGACTCCAAGTCATAAACTAACTTTGTTAGGTCCCCGGCTATTCACACGATCACCGAAAAGTCTTAAATTTGACGCTTTTAACCCCTCGTATACGAATTTGATCATAACTTTCTCATACGATAACGAAACTTTATGAAATTTTTATCACACATTCTAGTGAGCATAATTAATTGTTACAAAGCTTCGGGTTTGCTAAAAGGTCACTCAGAGGTATACTTTAAACATGTTGACACATTTAACCCCTGTAGTTTGTAATCTCTCACTTTCTTTCATATTTAGCTTCGTATGATCCATGATTTATTCGTTTAAGGGTATAAACATCATGTAGGGTTATTGTAAAATATATTTATCCATTGTTGAAATTTTGAACCCTTATACTCACATACTTTCCTTGTTTGTCAACTTTAGTCCCTCTAGAGTATTCTTTCACACGTTCAAGCTTATGACACGTGTCAATACATTATAGGACATGAAATTTCGAGGTGTTACATAACGTGTCAAACAACGGAAACTCCATCTTGTCCAAGTCATCCGATCGGATGGGAATCAACCCATCCGATCAGTAACTGTTCTTGACGGAAGTTCATGTTCAACCCGTGAATCGGTTGTCTCTTCGTTCGAAATCTATCCTCAGTTCGGGTTTCCACTGGAGAATGAGTAGTGAACCCGAACGAGTCCAGATTCTAACGGTTTTTAGTGGAAAGTGAAGAATGTTGAAGAAAAGTTTGAATCTAGTTGAAAATGTTTAGATTTAGGTGAAATCGGTGTTTAAACATTGTAGAAATCCTTTAGATCTGAGTTGTTCTTGGTGGAATGAGGTCACACCTTGGTGTTCATGAGAACCCTTGATGACATCATCCTAGAACAGCCCAAATCCACCGATTTCATGGTGAAAAGTTGAGATTTGTTGGTGAAAATGATGAAGAAGTGTGTATAGATCAAGAAAGTACAAGGTTTGAGAAGAAAACTTACAAGAATCGTGAGGAATCGTGAGAAAAGTGGCTGAGAAGTCGAAGGGTCGGAGGAGAGCTGTCACATCACGTGAACAGTGATGTGACAGGTGCTATTTATAGGTGAAGAAGAGAGAAAGGCGGTGTAAAGTTACGGATCGGAGGGCCTCCCGATCGGATGGTCATCCATCCATCCGGATGGATGACCATTCGATCGAATGGTCCTTCGATCGGATGGTTTGTGCGAATTGGTTTCCAACTTTTCGTTTCGTGTGTTGAGCGTTGCGATGCGTTGCGAGTAAGCGATGTGATAGTATTAAACAATAGTTACACAAATAACATAACTACTAATAAACACAAAAGTAAACCTTATTCTTCGAGTTCACGACGAGATTACGTTGCGATAGAGTTACGATTGCGTTTGGGAGTAATCACCACAAAACAAATGTAAACATGCACAAGTAACACATAATAGCACACACATGTATAACAATATCCAGAACTCATAATTAGTATTGCGATACGATAGCGTTGTGATAGCATTAAGTAGAATATCATTTAACTGCGTTTATTGCATTTACTCCACATAATACAACTAAAGTAACACAAATTAAAGTGTCGATTATCGAGTCAAAGAGTACAGTCAATAATTAAGCAAGGAATGACAGATTGAATTAGCAATCTTTTCTTCCTTTGACTTTGACTTCAAAAAGTTGGGTTGTTACAACCAACATCGTCTACTCAAAAGCATCAACTGCCCGATCACCGTAAAAACACATTAAAAAATACAATCAACATCATCAGATCAAAAGCCTAGTGACAAACAACCAAAATAAAAGCACACAAACCGTCGCGTAAAAAAAACGTATGGCGAAAGGCAAAAAACGCATCCTAGATTGAGCCATCAAGTAAAAATCACCCAAAAAATACACATGCAACCACAAATCGTAACATCTGTTGCACAGACAAAACCAAATAAACCATCAAAATACAATAGCGTCAACGAAGAGCCAATAAATACTCACCTGAAAACCCTAATCGGGTAAAGGTGAGACCTTTAAAACCCAATACAGGTCAGGGTGAAAACGGTACAAAGAACAACAATTACCCGAGTTCGAAAGTTACAGGATTGGAGCACAAAAGCCCAACACAACCGTCGAATCGCTAGAGTAGAAAGGCGAACAAGAGGTGGAGCGGTGGGGTGCAAATGACGCACCCCACAAAAAGTAAACAAATAATATACACAATCAAAATACAAGCGAAATAACAATATGTACAATACATCCAAACACAAAACACCACAATAGCATTAGGTACAACCTAATAACGCGCAAACCAGTTACTAATTGATAATATATACATAACCATCCTATTTATAATATTAAAACCTAAAAAGGTAAAGAAAATTAAAAAAAGAAGAAGAAGTAAACACCACCCCAAATCTTCCTCCACACTCAAGTGCCCAACCACCAGTCACACTTTTTTAACGGCTAATGTTACTCTATTTCTACTTACCCTTAAATTACATTAAATACTCCTTGCTTGGGATTGAACCCAAGACCTCCCATCTAAGAGGCTTACACCTCTACCACCTGAGCTAATCCCACAATGGTAACTGAACATTCCTAATTTTTAGCTAGACACCCCACCCCTTATACATATTGTATAGGTACGATGTACGAGGCTGTGTAGTTGATGTGACTGACACCCAGAGAACTTTCTGCAAAAAGTAAACCTATACGATGCGTATAGGGCTATACGCGTCATATAGCGCTATATGCGTCGTATAAGGCTAGAAATTTGTTATAAAGCCATGCATACGGGTCCATTTAATTCAAACGAACATTCACAAACAAATTAATCCAATCAAACCATTTGTATCACAATGTCGTCATGGAACATCAGTTATGTTTTTGGTAAATATTCGAACAAGTCATATGTCTTCAAAAGCGTTTTTGGACCCTGACGTTGAACGAGTTGAGGTGGTTATGTCCATGGTTCATTGTAATGACAGGAAAGTGCTGCGGGTGAAAAATCTAAATAAGATGTGATGATGTTTTGGTCTCAACTGTGTATGTCTCTAACTCCGAAAATATACGAATATAACTTGGAGCGACTCTATGTGCGACTGTGTGAAAACAACCGATTGTCACACCCCAATATTTACAGCTCAGCTGGGTGGACCCGGTGGGGAGTATCGTGACGTAAGATTGGTATCGTCATAGTCAAACATACACAGAATAGCACAGCGGAAGTCTTGGAATATAAAATATTATTACAAACCCAATTGTCTGAAAATACCGAAATGATAATTACATACGAGCTTGTAATATTAAATCCACAGGCGGATCATTATAAAATGTACAAAATGAAGTTTAGCACACTTTAGGGCATCCTAAGGATTTGCAAGATCCTTTATTGACACCAAGCAACTCCCAGCTTATTTACGTATAACACCTGTCACTTAGTCTTTTGAAAATACATCAGTTTACACTGGTAAATACAATTAACTGACTCATTTGAAAATGTTTATGAAAATTGGTTTAAGTGCACAAGGGATGAAAATTCTTTTATAACTTGGGATAATTACATTCATAATCTTGTACACAGATTTACATGTTTGTCGTACATTTAGGGCCCAGTATAGAAGCCGAGACATGATTAATCGACACACCACTTATAAAACCCACATAGGAGTTATCCCCAACTTGTGGGTAATTTGAATTTTTGGCAACTGTCAGGTGTATGCCTACACCCCGTGCTTAAGTCGTGGCCATTTGCAATTAAATGAGCCGAGGATATCCAGGACACGGTCGTATTAACCCCCAATGTTTATGTTATCAATCAAAACGGATTAAAACGGGTTATGCGGATTTATTAATCACAATCCGATAAATGATCCCATAACCGACCAAGCGGTAATATTTTACCGTATCCCAATTCCGTATAAGGGAAAATAAGTTAAAAGTATTTACCTGAGCTACTACTCGATTCACAGCAAGATTTATATAACTCAATCGTATCCCATCTAACTAAATGCAGATAGCTTTTACCGGGAGGCTCTAGTCTGGAATGATGGTAATATATAACCAATTTAGAATGCTAACGGGTCTTATTTAGGTCATAGACCTAAATCGGCTAACTTAAAGTATTAGAAACGGTATGATACGCTAGATTAAGCGATGACCGGAATAGAATCTAATTTAGACCCAACAAGTATGAAGACTTGTATAATATGGGTAAACTAAATACATTCTGGATTTTGAAGTAAAAAAATGATAAGGTTTAACTCGTTTCGGTAAACTTACGTAAACTAGTTACGTAAGTCTAACCGTACGCGTATAAGCGATAACGAGTAACCGGATAAGTCATGAACAAGTTCCATATGCCAATATACTTTAAACAAGTTATAATATCAGTAGGATATCAACTTGTATACCCGTTAAGGTTTTAAAATCAAACTATGCCTCAAAAGGGCCTTTTGGTAATTTTACGACATATAAAAGGAACTTGTGTACTATCTGATGTTGCGACCATAAAAATTATGTTAAAACACTTCATTCATTATATAATATCAGTAGGATATCAAAAATATGTTTGTTTTATAGTTTAAAACCAAACTATGCTCTGTAGGGGCATTTTGGTAATTTCACACATAGTTTTGAAGGCTAATTTGGGAATCTGAGTTTATATCATATACCTACTGTAAAAATATTTAACATGATTTATAAAATCAGTAGATAACAAGTTTTGGTTGGTAGTTATGGTTTAAAACCATACTACGCGCCGAAACGGCGTTAAACTCGTTAAATGACGATATTTGCGATCTTTTAAGAAACAGATGTTATGATCTGGTTTATATGACCGAAATATGTTAATTAATATAACATATTAGTAATAAAAAGGTTTTGTATGAAAATTGTGCTTTTAAATCATTTTAGGTGCAAAAAGGGCATTATCGTCATTTAAGGACATAATTCAAGAACGTATGCGTAGTTTCCGTTTGTAAACTAAATGGACATCCCAAATTATCCTAATTATGATATTATATCAGTAGGCAATGAGTTTGGTATGAAAAATTTTGTTAAAACCGATCTATGCGCCTAAAGGGCATTTTGGTCAGTTTTAAAGCATAAATTACGATATTGCACGCAAACTCAGTTTATGATCAGATTCGTAACATAAAAATATGTTAAACATGTTAACATATCAATACCTAAGTTGTTTGCAAGCTTATTGGTGTCTAAAACCTTATTTTCGCTAAAAAGGGCATAATAGTCAAAGTACGGCATATTAACGGAACATGCGCAAAAACTCAGATTTCTAGTATGATCATGTAATATAACCTTATGGGGTTATTCTAAATTATATTACGATCATAATTGAACCTAAAATCAGAAGCAAACTAATCTAATTCGGTTCATAATCGAAAGTCAACGCAGAAGTCAAACTTCGCGACTTTCGGTTGCGAACTGACCTTAAAATTGGAATTGACGAGCCGAACATGTTTACACATGTTCTAATAATTATTACTAAGTTGTTTAAATGATAAAACGTATTTTTGAACACTTCTAAACTCATATCGCAATTATTTCAAAAACTGACACGTTAACTTTTTAAAACAATATTATGTTGACTCCTCAATTGACTAAGCAAACGTGATTATTAGGAGGTGCCCTTTTGAGGGATTAACACCTACCTAATTACAATCACATAGCCATGTTTTTTGCGAACAATGGGTTGACCGTTTAAGGTCTAACTAAAAGTCAACGCATTTATCGTAAACACTTGACTTTTTGGCTTTAAAAGCCAAATAAAAGAACTAGTTATGAAAGGATCACTTACAAGTGGTCCTAGGGACTGAAGAACACTCAAAGGAAGTCCCCAATTGCTCAGGGTCCTCCAAGATTGAGAGCTAGAGAGAAAGGAAAGGAAGGTGCAAGATTGAATGAATGAGACCTTCACCTATTTATAGTTTTTTGGGATTTGTTTGGATGATTGCCATGTGTTAGAGAGTTCATAAGATGATCCCAAGTGTCCTAACAGCTGTTACAATCAGTATAACATGCCCATTGATTTGTTTAAATGGTTTTTGTTATGTTTGGAGCACAAGGAATTCATATAACAATTCAAAAGTAAAAACTAATAATAATAATAGTTGTTGCTGTACTGCAGGCTGGCGGCCCGCGTAAGGAACAAGCCCACCAGGTCGTCGCCCGCGAGGGTGTCTGGCCCAGCATAAAAAGTTTGACAGTTTGGCTGTTTTGGTCCCTGTCTTCTTTTATGCATATTTACGTTTCATTCTTGTCATTTTAGGTACCTTATGTTCTTGTTTCATATATATAGTGTTAACATAAGGTACGAAACCTCTAACGGCCAACCTTAAGTAGACTCAGGAGTGCGGCCAAGCATTACGGAGTTCCCAATTTGTTTAAAGGCCACTCAAGGCGCAGATTCGCTCGTTGTCGCGTTTATTCCTTTTGACGCACAAAGTTGTGTGTATTATCGTTTAATGGCATCAAAGCCTTAAACGGACAATATTATGCACATCCAGGAGTATGACCGAGCATCACAGAGTTTCTGGTTCGCTTAAATGGTCACTCAAAGGTGTAGTTTTAGACGTTGACGCCTTTGGTCCCTTTAACGCACAAACTTGTGCGTATTATTGTTTAATGGCATCAAAGCCCTATGTAGCCCATATTAGGGATTCCTGAGAGTATGATTGCACATCATAATGCTTCGGGTTCTTTAAAAGGTCATTCAGAGGTAAAATTAAACATGTTGACACTTTTAACCCCTTTAACTTGCAAACTTACGCGTATCATCACTTATTGGCATAAAAGCTTTAAATGGCCAATAATAGGCATTCCTGAGAGTATGATCGAACATCATGAAGCTCTCGGTTTGATAAAAGGTCACTCAGAGGTAAAAATTAACATGTTGGCGCTTTTAACCCTTCGTCGCGCAAACTTTCAAATAATTACGCAAACGGCTCCTCTCGACCAACAAGTGGCTCATTTGCGAATATGAATACCATGTAAGGTCATTCAGAGGCTTAGTTTAAGTATGTTAACACTTTCAGTCCTTCCACATTCAAAGTTTTTTTTTGATTTTTCACAAAATTAGTCCCTCATAGTCAACGTCTGACTTCATTAGAGTTTTATACACGTGTCAACACATCATTGGACATGATTTTACGAGGTGTTACATCCTCACCCCCTTAAAAGAAATCTCGACCTCGAGATTTACTAAAAAAAATAGGAGTACTTATGTCATATAGTGAACACGACCTCCCGTGTATAATCGGGGCCTCTACGGTATTCTGCTTAACCTTTATAAAAGGTATATACTTTCGTCGAAGCTCCTTAACCTTATCGATTCTTGATCTATACCGGTTTCTTGACAAACCGCAGGTTTTCATTACTTGGCACATCATTATGTGATAATGCTATCAACTTATCGGCTAGACATATCCTTAAATCACAAGTGTGGAACACATTGTGAATTCCACCAAGTTCCTTAGGTAAGTTTTAGCTTATAGGCTACTGATCTTGATGTATTCGACTTTCTTGAATGGTCCTATATGTCTAGAGCTTAACTTGCCCGTTACATCAAAACGCAGCACACCTTTCCAGGGTGGTAGTTTCTGTTGAATCTTGTTCCTTATTGAAAACTTAAGCGGTTTGCGACTCTCGTCAGCATTGATTTTTCTGCCGATTACTGGCAGCTTTCAGACGATTACAGATTCGTATGATCTTATCTGTTGTCTCTAGGATAATTTCAGGTACTGATAATTGGGCTTTCCCGACTTCTGCCTATTAAACGGACGTTTTGACACTCTTTCCTATACAAGGTCTCCAAAGGAGCAGCCTTGATGCTTATATACTAACTATTAGTTATAGGAGAACTTAATTAGGGTAAGATAGTCATTCTAACTATTTCTTAAATCAACCTTAAAGAATAGCTACCTTCATATTGATGATCCTGGGCAGCTGATAACGATTTTCCATTGTTACCTATTTAGGGTTGCGGTAATTAATGCATAAGCGCATTGAAACGTCTTTCTTAAATAATAATATCGGAGCTCTCAGAATGATGAGCTAGGCTTTATGAACCTTTCTCTTAAAGCTCATTTGATTGGGGTTTCAATCCTTTCATTTCCGTTGGTACTAACCGATATGGAGCTTTTACAATAGATGCAACCCTAGGTGGGATGTTAGTCCTAACTCCACTTGCCTCTTAGGAGGTAAACAGGGTAGTTCTTCGGAGAAGACAATCAAGATAAACAGAGATGGCAGAGTTATTTTAAATCTCAGGCTTCAGTTCATCTATTGTCACCTGTGCCATATAAATGACATATTCTCTTTACGAATGCATGGATGCCTTAAGTAGTGACACTTACTCGGACATTTCTATACTGAATATCTTCTTTGAATACCATTTGCTGACTTTAGTACAATATGACCATTGGGATATCTCACTGGTTCCATGCATTAAACCTCCATACTGATCAGGCATGGAAGCAATCTATGGAACACACTAAGATACACCAATTCTCATATGGCGCTTTTACCAATACAGTTTGTCATTCACAGTTGATAGAAATCAATGAGATAATAAAATAAAATAACATATATTGTTGTACTCTATCTGGAGAAAGAGTACTCCAGATTTTATGAATTATGATTTTTCGACGAGAATAGGAGGGAAGGTTTCTATGATTTCTTCGGTAAGTTTTACCTTATACTTAATATCTGGAGTTCTTATGGGAAATTTTAAAAGTTTGCTAAGCTTATGATCTATGAAAAACTTATTAGTACATGTATCAAAACAGAACTCTTCGCAAAAATACCATTGATTCACGATAAGGAATGTACCTGGTGTTATTATTGATATGAACTGCCTCTAGCATTCATCAGGACAGTTTAGGCGATTCCATTCTTAGTCTCTCTATACTTAGCTATACATTCCTTGACAATTTTAGGGCAGTTAGTCTGACGTGGCTTTTCTCACCACAGTTGTAACAGACCGCATTCTTTAAGTTTCTACATTCATAGGACTGATGACCAGTTCTTTTGCAGACGCCACACTGCTTTGGTCTTTGGTCCTTTCGACATTATCCCCGGTGTCTTTTGTCACAGGTCTTGCATACAGGCTTCTTATTGGATTTTTTGTTGGTTCTTATTAAGACTGGACTTGCCCTTTTTCTTAGATTTCTAGGAGTTATCCTCCTCCCTTTTCCTTTTTCCGTCAGTCTCAGTTTTGACTGACTCACTTCTCAACCTATCCCGTGGGAGTGGCAGAGACAGATCCTTAGTGGATTTATAAGAAGCAAGCTTTAAAGCCTTATCATGCTCTTTTATCTCTAGTGCTAAACCACTAATACAATGTGCCTTGCGCTTAGATTCTGGGTTAATCGAAGAGGGTACTATCTTAGATAATGAATTGAAGTCGGTGACATATTGCCGACAATCTAGATTTTTCATGGTGAGAGTCAGAAAATCTGATTCAACCTTTTCCATTTCATGTCGTGGACAGTAAGTTTTTCTGATAAGGTCCATAAACTTGGACCATCCCATATTGTATAGGGGTATTTTCCACGTGGATTTTATTAATGTCCTCCACCAAATAAGGGCATCACCCTTGGATGACTGTGATACATACTTCATAGTGTCTTCCTTATTACAACCGCTGATATCCACAACAATTTCCATTTCGTCCAACCATTTCATGCAATCAATTATCCCTTTTTCTCCATTGAAGTCTCTTGGCTTACAAGAGACAAAGTACTCATAAGTACATCCTTTAGAGGAACGGAGCTCCTCATTATACATTATCCTCTTTGGTTCATTCTTCATATTTGAAGCGTGAACAAAGTTCTCCTCACGAGCAGACGAATGTGGTTTTGAAGGGGATTTGGAGCGAGTAGCACTTGGCTCTTTGAACTTTTTCATGGCCTTTCCAACAGCTGCGTCAATAACAGCTTGGAGATTAACTCCATTAACATTGAGGTTCACATTTGTAGCATCGTTTGCATTTGTCGCATCTTTAGTATCGCCACTGTTGTTTGCCTCATCTGAGTTTTCCATACTCGAAGCTTGGTACTAAACACCAAATTAAACAATTGCTTAGTTGCATTACAATAGCTAGTCACCATCCTGGCGACTTAATATACATTAGCCATGGTATCATTAAACCATATAGGCAATTAAGTTTCGAACATTCCTTGAAAGTATATCAATTACATTTATCCTAGGTCACCAAAGGACCATCAACGGCACTTAAGGTTTGGACCGAGTGCATTACCTTTTAGACAGGGGATCACAATGTCACAACTGTCCTTGTCACATCGACGATTATGAATAGCTCGAAGGCTTGCCTCTAAGGAGTTTTAAAAATATGGCACAGAGGCCCGTCATGAAAGACATATAGATGTAGCACATAGGCTTGTCACGAAGGACACTAAGATGTCGGCATAACATCTTGTCACGAAGGACAATAATAATCATATGGCACGAAGGCCTTGTCGTAAAGGACATATAAGTATGGCACGAAAGGCCTTGTCATAAGGACATTATAAGATATATAAGTCGCAATCTTATTTGATTAGGCACTTTAAGGCTTGAACATAATTCTTCACCCTTGGGCAGAGAGTCAAAGACTACATTTGTTATTGCTCGAAAGACGTTTTCTTTTGGCACATAGGCAAATCAATGGACATCACTAATGGATGTTTATATATATATATAATCATTGTAGTTGATGATATTAGTCATGATCTTATCGATCTTATAGACTATAAGCCTTGGGCACTGCCCATCACCTTGGACAGTGAACCATAACGGTCACAATTGTCAATGTCACTAGTGGACGATATAATATATAGCCCGTAGGCGAAACATCTCTAAAGGATGTTAAGTAAGGTGATCATCGTATTGATGATATTAATCATGATCGCACTGATCATATAGACTATTAGGCTTGAGCATAGCTCACCGCCTTTGACAGGGAATCATAAAAGATTACAACTGTCTTTGTCACAAATGGACAATATAATATGGCCCGTAGGCACTTCATCACTAATGGATGTTTATATTATGATCATCATTTTGATGATACTTGCCATGATCTAATTTGATTATATAGGCTTTAAGGCTTGGACGTAGTCTATTTAACTTGACGGCTGGTGTGGTTTCTCAAGTCACACTGCCAGGAGTGTTACATTTTCTGAATGCTAACAAAGATTTATTGTCTTAAGAGGGTTTTGCATCATAGCCATGTTCATATTGACATATAAGCTAGGTTATACCATTAAGAGGATCTTTTGAAATTATTTAACTGATCGATAAAGTTCTAGTAAAATTGGAACGATCGTTTGATAAAGGACGAAATGAATACCTATATAAAATTTTCAAAACTTTTCATAAATCATTAGGAAATTTATAATAGAACCTCAATCAGGACTTTTAGTATCTTATTTATCCACAGAGGACTAAAAGGAAAATATAAGTTCGTATAAGGACTATAAGATATTATAAGTCCATATGGGGACTATATTGAACAATTTGCCCACGAAGGGACTATAAAGAAATGTCATGTCTACGAAGGGCCTATAATGAAGTATGTCCACTAAGGGACTATAGTGAAATCTCGTGTCCACGAAGGGACTATTTCGAAATAGCATATCCATACAGGGATTTTAATGAAATAACGCGTCCATGAAAGGACTGTATTGAAACATCATGCCGACAAAAAAGGACTTTGCTGAACAGATGTCCTCACAGGGACTTAAGTTGAAAAAATATGTCCATTTGGGGATTATGATAAACAAATGTCCACACAGGGACTATATAGAAGAGATAGGTCCTTATAGGGACTTTGAAGCAATATTAGTCAATGCGGTGACGGAAAGGAAAATATAAGTCCATATAAGGACTATAAGATATGTCAACATTGGGACTATAGTGAAATGATATGTCCTCGAAAGGACTATGATGAATTATTATGTCCGCCAGGGGACTTTAATGAAATAACATGTCTACAAAAAGATTTTAATGAAATAACATGTCCATGCAAGGACTATAATGGAGTATAATGTCCACGAAAGGACTATTTTGAAGTATGATGCCCACGAAGGGACTATTATTGAAATATAATGTCCTCGAACGGACTATATTGAAATATAATTTCCTCGAAGGGACTACGACAGACAAACGTTTATACAGGGTTTTATCAAAAGAGGTAGGTTTTCAGGGACTATGATGAAATAATATGTCCACAAAGAACTACAATAATCAAATGCCCATACAAGGACTTAAAGGAAAATGAAATATAATGGAAGAAGGGTTTTCTAATGCCTTCCTTGCTTTATTCCGAATGTTTCTCTTCTTTATTTACCGTATGCGGTAGTGACACTGAAGATCTCAGTGAATAAAGTAAACATTTCAAATCAGGATCCGTTGTAGAAGTAGAATCCAAGGATTCTATGGTTAAAGAATAGTTATGGATCACGGATTGGGTTTTGACTGATATCATCCAAGTATGGGATTTCAAAATTTGGGGTAAGAAAATAGGGATTTTTAGCATTCACTAGTATCATCTTCAATACGGGAGCCTTAGGGACCTCTGGTATGGACTCCGAAGTCCGGTTAAAAGTTTCAATATGTTTAGTTTTAGGAATAGGTCCATAAAGGTCTTTCTTCCAACCGGTCGCACGCTTATTTTGGCCGTGGTACGAACCTTAGCATTTCATGGCTTCAGGTAAGGAGAGTTTCCATCAACGACTTCTTTGCTTGGCGACATATTCAAAATACATAAAATCGAAAAACAATGTTTACTTAATAGGGATGAGAGCATTCCTATGTTAAGTCTAGACTCAGAAGGTCTAAGGAATATGCTACTGTGTCATTTGATATTAAACACTAAAGGCTAGTATTTAATTCACTCAAACGTTGGCTGTGATATCAACCTGTCACACCCCGATATTTACAGCTCAGCCCAGTGGGGAGTATCGTGACGTAAGATTGGTATCGTCATAGTCAAACATACACAGAATAGCATAGCAGAAGTCTTGGAACATAAAATATTATTACAAACCCAATTGTCTGAAAATACCGAAATGATAATTACAGACGAGCTTGTAATATTAAATCCACAGGCGGATCATTATAAAATGTACAAAATGAAGTTTAGCAGACTTTAGGACAACCTAAGGATTTGCAAGATCCTTTATTGACACCAAGCAGCTCCCAACCTATTTGCGTATAGTACCTATCACTTAGTCTTTTGAAAATACGTCCGTTTACACTGGTAAATACAATTAACTGACTCATTTGAAAATGTTTATGAAAATTGGTTTAAGTGCACAAGGCACGGAAATTCTTTTATAACTTGGGATAATTACATTCATAATCTTGTACACAGATTTACATGTTTGTCGTACATTTAGGGCCCGGTATAGAAGCCGAGACATGATTAATCGACACACCACTTATAAAACCCACAGATGAGTTATCCCCAACTTGTGGGTAATTTGCATTTTTGGCATCTGTCAGGTGTATGCCTACACCCCGTGCTTAAGTCGTGGCCATTTGCAATTAAATGAGCCGAGGATATCCAGGACACGGTCGTATTAATCCCTAATGTTTATGTTATCAAACAAAATGGATTAAAACGGGTTATGCGGATTTATTAATCACAATCCGACTAAATGATCCCATAACCGACCAAGCGGTAATATTTTACCATATCCCAAGCCCGTATAAGGGAAAATATGTTAAAAGTATTTACCTAAGCTACTACTCGATTCACAGCAAGATTTATATAACTCAGTCGTATCCAATCTAACTAAATGAAGATAGCTTTTACCGGGAGGCTCTAGTATGGAATGATGGTAATATATAACCAATTTAGAATGCTAACGGGTCTTATTTAGGTCATAGACCTAGACCGGCTAACTTAAAGTATCAGTGATGTGTGTAAAATGTAACATATAAATTACATCAAATGAGGCATAAAACTAACCCTTTTTTTTAGTACCAATGTTGGAAAAAGTGTGCTTTTGTCTTCCTTTTGTATTTTCAGGATTAAATGAGCGTAAATGAACAAAAGAAGCAAATATGCAGCAAAATCCAACATAATTACAAGAAAAGGAATAAACGTGGCATGCCCGACCCCTCGACAGCATCTTCCCAAGCAAAAACAAGTAAACAGCAGGCTGACCACGGCCCCGTGCACAGCGGACACGGGGGCGTGTTCAGATGTCTGCAGAAAGGACAAAAGCATAGAAGCTTCTATTTCTCGACACGGGGGCGTGCCCAGCTCAACACGGTCGTGGTCAACGCTAAGATTTGCAGAATCCAAGCAAATCTTGATAGTACAGATACGCTTCTGCACACGGGGACGTGCCCTGCGGACACGGGGGCGTGTGGAGCTAATGCAGACAAAATGCAATTAATGAAGAAAGAGAAAGTGGATGGACACGGGGCCGTGCTCAATGAACACGGGGTCGTGTCCGGGATTCTGTGCATGCTATAAATAGGGGTGCTTGGTTCACTTCAAAGGCATCCCTTGGCAAATCACCTCTCTCCCACTTCACCCACCCTCCACCACCACTACAACCCACATCCACCACCATCATCCATCATCCATCATAGAGTGTGTGTAGTAGTCTCGGATCCAAGATTGATAGTAAGAGTTCTTGACAATCAAAGGCCATGTTTGCCTAAGTCTCTTGCATCACTTGGTGAAGACAAGCATTTAGTGTAATACTTTTGATTTTTAATCTTTTCGCACTTTTTATTTGGTTTTGTATTAATGACTTTAATAACTAGTTTCTTATGTTGAAGGTGAAACTTCCTTATCATTTGTCCGTGGTGTCTTGGCGTTATTTTACTGTCTATATAAAATAAAAGATTTACATCATTCATATCTCTACGGTCTATATAGAGATATGTTGGCTACCTAGTCGGGGGTTAAGGGAATGGTTTGGTAAGGTTCTTTCCTTGTTCAGTATATAGATCCTGCAAGGACCTGGGTCAAGCTTACTAGGACCTCCTTCAATACCCACTTGTATAGGATGGCGAAGGTGTGAATGGCTTGATCCCCTCATATGTAAACCACTATTAATACATTAACCCGGCTACTTGGGATTGTATCCATGCTGACTCAAACCATTTAGCCGAGGGTAACGTCACGTTCAAAAGAGGGGTCTACCACAATACGCATTAATAACTTAATTAATTATCTTTCAATAATCCAACCCTTTAGGATTGTATCCTTGCTGACTCAAACAACTGGGTTGAGGGTAACGTCACCTTCAAAAGAGGGGCCTACTACTATAACTAAGATAATCTCTTAAAAAGTGCAAAAGTGCGGAAATCATCAAAGGTTACACTAAAGGTGAGTCGGATCCAAGTGATTCATCTTGTCTATCTGTTTTTATTTTATTTTTATTTTCAGCATGTTTAGTTTTTATTTTCATATTTAAAACCTTTTTCTAAACTTTTGATTTGATTAGACGTTGAGGATAAACCGGTACTAAAAGCTCTTGTGTCCTTGGACGACCTCGGTATCTTACCAACACTATACTACGCTCACGATGGGTGCACTTGCCCATATGTGTGTTTAGTGTTAGTAGAATATCGTGTTTTATAAATTTAAAACTTGACTAAAGTGTTAAAAAGGGCTTAAAATATACATAAAAATTATATAACGCTGCACACGCATCAAGTTTTTGGCGCCGTTGCCGGGGACACAAGGATTTTAAGAAAGTTAGGAATCAACGGCCTAATCGTTTTCTTATTTTTCTATTTTTTTAGGATTTTTCTTAATTTTTCAATTTCTGTAGAAGCTCAGCACGGGGCCGTGCCCGCTGAACACGCCCCGTGCCCAATCTTTGGTACTGGCAATCCTGTTTTAAATCAGACAGTAGCTGAACACGTGGTCGTGCCCACTGAACACGCCCCGTGCCCAAGCTTTAGATACTGAAAACAGAGTCGTAAGATCTCGACGGCTGGTAATTTCTGACGAAATCATGAGTGATACTGATAATTTTTACTTTCGCTCCTCTTATGGTACATGGTGTCAATTATGTGGTGGAACTCATGAAGATTTAAAATGTTATTTTTTAAATTACAATCCCCACTATATAGACCAATTGTTTTCCTGTAGCCTTAAGATGGGCGAAAGTAAAATCAATCCGTATCTCTCCCTCGAATGCTCTCAATCATCCATTCGAGATGAAATGCATCTTGAAGAATTATTTTAAATGGAAGAACTAATTCTCCGATGGATAAAAGAACTTGAGATGGATATAACTAATTCATCTCAAGACGACGATCAAGGAGAATTAGTGAGATCGCATTCGGATCATAACAATGTCGTTGCTCCCGAAATCACCTCTAACTCTTGCGAGGACTTGAGCGATAGTCGTCCCTGTGTCGATTGTGCTGTGAAGGACTCCCCATCGGTGTCCACCGATGCATACATAGACCTGAGCGATTCGACATATACCTTCTTTAATGAGAGCCTGGATAAGGGAAATAAAGGTTGGTTTTGCCCACCGGTATTTAGCTTAGGAATCACCCTTTCCGATAACCTCTTGTGTTCTTGTCTAAAACTAGGGCAACTTAGGTATCTCAGGCACTTCGGTGTTGTTCCGTCTAGTAAAGAGCCACCCGATCCGGATAAATTCCTTTAAAATAGACAAAACTTCATAAACAGCTTCTAGCCACGGGGCCGTGTTCAGGTCAGCACGCCCCCGTGTCCACCCAAAGATTCCCGTCTGACTTTTGGTCAAAATACGGACAAAAAGTGTCAGAATTTTGTCTGCACACGGGGCCGTGTCCAGTCGACACGGGGCCGTGTCCAGCGTGCTGTCATTTTCTATAAATGCAGCAAGATTCCTGCACTCTTGGACCCATTCCAAAGACAGAGATTTGGTGGGATCTTCACATATACCATACTAGGTATATTCTAAAGAAGGTTCTCAACAACCAATATTTTCTTTTCTACTTTTGTCCATTGCCTTCTTCTTCATTTTCCCCTCAACACCTCCATTAGAGCTTGAAATCACCATAGTTTCAAGCTTTATTGTGATATTTGTTAGATTTTTATTCAAGGAATCTTGTTAAAATAAGTTTTATAACACTGTTTTAAGTTATTTCTGCTTAAAAATGCTTCAAAAGTCAGAAAAATAATTTAAGGCTCCAAGATTCCTTGTTTCAAAAATCTGCAGAGAGGTGAACACGGGGCCGTGCTCAGCGAGCACGGGGCCGCGTCCGAGGTACTGTTTCAATAAATTGAACTCTTTTGGGTTTGTTTTCTTAGAATGGCAAGCAGAAATAACGGAACATCTTCATCACACTCCAGGAACAACCGACAAGGGAGAAGGTCATCGGTAGAAGACTCTCTTGTAAACTACGTGTATGCTTTGAGGGAGGCCATCCATGAAATGACGGGAGTAGAGGAAGCTTTGTTCAACCGTATCAATCATTTGACGGTGGGGCTAGAGGGATGTCTCCGAGAAGGCAACCTTTTGCACCAAAGGTTGAATATTATCGCTTCTCCTCCTTTGGTGCCAATCATTACACAAAGGGCATGGAATGTGGTACCGAAAGTCATCATACAGGCCAAGTGGTACGCCATGCACGCGGAACCCCCTCGAGACATTTTACACGAGGTCTCGGTTGGCGTCACACCTCCTCCACAAGATGTTCTGGAAAATGAGCCCACGTACTTCCTCCCGAGAGAGATAGAAGAATGGCTCAACGACATCTAGGGGGCACCCCTCGGTTCCGAGTTCTACAGAGCCTTTAAATACCAGAAAGCTATTTTTGGGTTTTTGATATCCTTACAATAAGGGTAGAACTCCTTAGGAAGATTTCATGTATCACTTGACCTATCTATCTTAGGAACTTTTTAGTCTTTTTATTTTTCTGCTTTGTTCTTAATTTTCTAGGACCTTATGTAATATGCTATTTTCAATGAATGATGGTTTCTAGTTATTAAATGGTGTGTGGATGATGTTGTAATGGATAAAACACACTATGGATGATGGAAGATACTAAGGGAAAATTGAAAAACAGAGCCTCCTGACAATTCTTCTTCATTACAGCAAGTTCATCACGGGGCCGTGCTCAGCCAACACGGCCCGTGCTCAAGGATTTGCAGAAAAAATGCCCAGTTCAGGTAACTGGACACGGGGTCGTGTTCACTGAACACGCCCCCGTGCCCAGCCTTCTGTAAACTATGATACTGGCAATCTAAACACGGGGCCGTGCCCGAACACCACGGGCCCGTGTCCAGATGCCCAGTAACATAAAATTTTGCTTTTTAACACCTTTTTACACATTCAATCAACCTAAAAACTTATTTTTGGGACACATTGAGGACAATGTGTAATTTAAGTGAAGGGGGATGCTAAAACCTTGAATTTTGCAAGTCCTAATAACAAGCCTTACATAAAACTCTATTGGAACCGCTAATCACCCCAATTTTTTTCAAAAAACTTTTCGTTTTTTTACTTGTCTTTGTTTAATTTGGGAATAACAAGTTCTAAAAAGGTTAAGTTTTTACAAATTTACAACCGATAGCGTCGTGATAAAAAGAACCAACATAAGAAAATTATGAAACGACATGACAAATCTAGTTAAAATTTGATTATATATACTTGATCACATTAAAAACCCATTCCCACAAAAAGTGAGTTTTGAGCCTTTATTGAGCATACAAATACACATCTTTAGACTAAATGCTCATCTTTCGTTTCTTGTGTGAATAGCCGCTTGGTTTCTTAAGACTCTAGAACTTGCCATGACGATACATTCCCGGTCATTACCAACTTAAACCCAAGTAAGTAGATGATGGGGGCATTAGGACTAACCCTTTTTCTTTTCAACACCATTATTTTTCATTTTTTTTATCACCTACCCAAAATCCCCCTAGTTAACCCCTTTGAGCCTAAACCTTTTCGTTTCTAAACCCACAAAACAAACACCCTTTACCCACCAAAACCTTTTTATTTTTAACCCTTTATTTTAGTAAAAAAGCTCGGTATTCATGTGACTTCCTTATAAAAAAAAGAGGAAATTTCATGAAGTCTAGCAATAAACAAAAACGTTCCTCAAAAGAAACTTTGTTTGAAAATGCATCGTTCGAATAAAAAGTCACAAAAATAAAAAGTTTTATAAAGACCGACGCTTTTTACGCCTTTCGCCCTTTCTACTAACCACTAACCCAAAACCACCTAACTTTAACCCAAGCCTAACCCTTCCCCAAGTCCTCTTGATATTTACAAAGGTATATAGTTAAAAATGAGGAGGATTGATTGCTTGGCAAGCATATGGTAGAAGTAAGTTCCATGTCGGTCTCTAGTGTTTCACAAGAATACATCTTCGGCCGAGTGTTGAGTGATCTCCCGTGAGGTATGTGAACTTGTATATAAATGGAATTTTAAAAAGGCATGTTATGCCCAAATAAGTAATTATTCTTATGAAATGTTCTAAATAAATCATAACGAATAGGATTGTAAATAACATAAAAATAAAGCCTAGTTAAGATCTTGGATTCCCGACACTCAAGACAAGCCCAAAACTTCTCTTCTACCCATTCCATTTGGGCGTGTAAGCCACATTATAAAGAGTTTTGCTTGAGGACAAGCAAAGATTCAAGTGTGGGGGTATTTGATGTGTGTAAAATGCAACATATAAATTACATCAAATGAGGCATAAAACTAACCATTTTTTAGTACTAATGTTGGAAAAAGTGTGCTTTTGTCCTCCTTTTGTAGTTTCAAGATTAAATGAGCGTAAATGAACAAAAGAAGCAAATATGCAACAAAATCCAACATAATTACAAGAAAAGGATAAACATGGCATGCCCGACCCCTCGATAGCATCTTCCCAAGCAAAAACAAGTAAACAGAAGGCTGACCACGACCCCGTGCCCAGCAGACACGTGGGCGTGTTCAGATGTCTGCAGAAAGGAAAAAAGCATAGAAGCTTCTATTTCCCGACACGGGGGCGTGCCCAGCTCAACACGGCCGTGGTCAACGCTAAGATTCGCAGAATCCAAGCAAATCTTGATAGTACAGATACGCTTCTGCACACGGGGCCATGCCCAGCGGACACGGTGACGTGTGGAGCTAATGCAGACAAAATGCAATTAATGAAGAAAGAGAAAGTGGATGGACACGGAGCCGTGTCCGGGCTTCTGTGCAGGCTATAAATATGGGTGCTTGGTTCACTTTAAAGGTATCCCTTGGAAACCACCTCTCTCCCACTTCACCCATACTCCACCACCACTACAACCCACATCCACCACCATCATCCATCATCCATCATAGAGTGTGTGTAGTAGTCTCGGGATCCAAGATTGATAGTAAGAGTTCTTGACAATCAAAGGCCAGGTTTGCGTAAGTCTCTTACATCACTTGGTGAAGACAAGCATTTAGTGTAATACTTTTGATTTTTAATCTTTTCGCACTTTTTATTTGGTTTTGTATTAATGACTTTAATAACTAGTTTCTTATGTTGAAGGTGAAACTTCCTTATCATTTGTCTGTGGTGTCTTGGCGTTATTTTACTGTCTATATAAAATAAAAGATTTACACCATTCATATCTCTACGGTCTATATAGAGATATGTTAGCTACCTGGTAGGGGGTTAATGGAATGGTTTGGTAAGGTTCTTGCCTTGTTCAATGTATAGATCATGCAAGGACCTGGGTCAAGCTTAGTAGGACCTCCTTCAATACCCACTTGTATAGGATGGCGGAGGTGCGAATGGCTTGATCCCCTCATATGTAAACTACTATTAATACATTAACCCGGCTACTTGGGATTGTATCCCTGCTGACTCAAACCATTTAGCCGAGGGTAACGTCACCTTCAAAAGAGGGGCCTACCACATTACGCATTAATAACTTAATTAATTATCTTTCAATAATCCAACTCTTTAGGATTGTATCCTTGCTGACTTAAACTACTGGGTTGAGGGTAACGTCACCTTCAAAAGAGGGGCCTACTACTATAACTAAGATAATCTCTTAAAAAGTGTAAAAGTGCGGAAATCATCAAAGGTTACACTAAAGGCAAGTCGGATCCAAGTGATTCATCTTGTCTATCTGTTTTTATTTTATTTTTATTTTTAGCATTTTTAGTTTTTATTTTCATATTTAAAACCTTTTTCTAAACTTTTGATTTGATTAGACGTTGAGGATAAACCGGTACTAAAAGCTCTTGTGTCCTTGGACGACCTCGGTATCTTACCAACACTATACTACGTTCACGATGGGTGCACTTGCCCATATGTGTGTTTAGTGTTAGTAGAATATCGTGTTTTATAAATTTAAAACTTGACTAAAGTGTTAAAAAGGGCTTAAAATATACATAAAAATTATATAACGCTACACACGCATCAATTAGAAACGGTACGATACGCTAGATTAAGCGATGACCGGAATATAATGTAATTTAGACCCAACAACTATGAAGACTTGTATAATATGGGTAAACTAAATACATTCTAGATTTTGAAGTAAAAAAATGATAAGGTTTAACTCGTTTCGGTAAACTTACGTAAACTAGTTACATAAGTCTAACCGTACGCGTATAAGCGATAACGAGTAACCGGAAAAGTCATGAACAAGTTCCATATGCCAATATACTTTAAACAAGTTATAATATCAGTAGGATATCAACTTGTATGCACGTTAAGGTTTTAAAATCAAACTATGCCTCATAAGGGAGTTTTGGTCATTTTACGACGTATAGAAAGAGCTAGTGTACTATCTGATGTTACGACCATAAATATTCTATGAAAACACATCATTCATGGTATAATATCAGTAGGATATCAAACATATGTGTGTTTTATAGTTTAAAACCAAACTATGCTCCGTAGGGGCATTTTGGTAATTTCACACATAGTTTTGAAGGCTAATTTAGGAATCTGAGTTTATATCATATACCTACTATAAAAATATTTAAAATGATTTATAAAATTAGTAGATAACAAGTCTTGGTTGGTAGTTATGGTTTAAAACCATACTACTCGTCGAAACGGCGTTAAAGTCATTAAATGACGATATTTGCGATCTTTTAGGAAAACTGAAGTTATGATCAGGTTTATATGACCGAAATATGTTAGTTAAGATAACATACCAGTAATAAAAAGGTTTTGTATGAAAATTGTGCTTTTAAATCATTTTAGGTGCAAAAAGGGCATTATCGTTATTTAAGGACATAATTCAAGAACGTATGCGTAAACTCAGTTTGTAAACTGAATGGACATCCCAAATTATCCTAATTATGATACTATAGCAGTAGGAAATGAATTCGGTTTGAAAAATTATGCTTAAATCGCTATGCGCCTAAAGGGCATTTTGGTCAATTTTAAAGCATAAATTACGATATTGCACGCAAACTTAGTTTATGATCAGGTTCGTAACATCAAAATATGTTAAACATGTTAACATATCAATACCTAAGTTGTTTGCAAGCTTATTGGTGTCTAAAACCTTATTTTCGCTAAAAAGGGCATAATAGTCAAAGTACGGCATATTAACGGAACATGCGCAAAAACTCAGATTTCTAGTATGATCGTGTAATATAAACTTATGGGGTTATGCTACATTATATTACGATCATAACAGAACCTAAAATCAGTAGCAAACTAATCTAATTCGGTTCATAATCGAAAGTCAACGTAGAAGTCAAACTTCGCGACTTTCGGTTGCGAACCGACCCAAAAACTGGAATTGACAAGCTGAACATGTTTACACATGTTCTAATAATTATTACTAATTTGTTTAAATGATGAAACATATTTTTGAACACTTCTAAAGTCATATCGCAATTATTTCAAAAACTGACCCTTTGACTTTTTAAAACAATATTATGTTGACTCGTCAATTGACCAAGCAAACGTGATTATTAGGAGGTGCCCTTTGAGGGATTAACACCTACCTAATTATGATCACGTAGCCATGTTTGTTGCGAAAAATGGCTTGACCGTTTATGGTCTAACTAAAAGTCAAAGCGTTTATGGTAAACGCTTGACTTTTCGGCTTTAACAGCCAAATAAAAGAACAAGTTACGAAAGGATCACTTACAAGTGGTCCTAGGGACTGAAGAACACTCAAAGGAAGTCCCCAATTGCTCAGGGTCCTCCAAGATTGAGAGCTAGAGAGAAAAGAAAGGAAGGTGCAAGATTGAATGAATGAGACATTCACCTATTTATAGTTTTTGGGATTTGTTTGGATGATTGCCATGTGTTAGAGAGATCATAAGATGATCCCAAGTGTCCTAACAGCTATTACAATCAGTATAACATGCCCATTGATTTGTTTAAATGGTTTTTGTTATGTTTGGAGCACAAGGAATTCATATAACAATTCAAAAGTAAAAAAAAATAGTTGTTGCTGTACTGCAAGCTGGCGGCCCGCGTAAGGAACAAGCCCACCGGGTCGCGGCCCGCGAGGGTGTCCGGCCCAGCATAACAAGTTTGGCAGTTTGGCTGTTTTGGTCCCTGTCTTCTTTTATGCATATTTAAGTTTCATTCTTGTCATTTTAGGTACCTTATGTTCTTGTTTCATATATATAGTGTTAACATAAGGTACGAAACCTCTAACAGCCAAACTTAGGCGCACTCAGGAGTGCGGCCGAGCATTACGGAGTTCTCGATTTGTTTAAAAGGCCACTCAAGGCGTAGATTCGCTCGTTTTCGCTTTTAGTCCTTTGACGCACAAAGTTGTGCGTATTATCGTTTAATTGCATCAAATCCTTAAAGAGCCAATATTAGGCACATCCAGGAGTATGACCGAGCATCTTGGAGTTTCCGGTTCGCTTAAATGGTCACTCAAATGTGTAGTTTTATACGTTGACACTTTTGGTCCCTTTAACGCACAAACTTGTGCGTATTATTGTTTAATGGCATCAAAACCCTATGTAGCCCATATTAGGCATTCCCGAGAGTATGATTGCACATCATACTGGTTAGAGGGTTTAGAGGTGTTGTTGCTATGGTGATTAGTTCTAGTTGGTTTGCTTGGGGACAAGCAAAGGCAAGTGTGGGAATGTGATGGAGAGGGAAAAACCCGAGCTTTAGAGTGTTTAATTATCATGTTTTATGTGTATTTGATGTGTTTGTTTGGTTAGAATGAAGTAACTACGAGATTTTGTTGATGTTTAGGTAAAACACGTAACTCGGTTCATTTACGATGGTTAAAGACGAAGTTGTGAGCATAGGATGGGATATCGCAGCTCAAGGATGGATGCTAAAGCTTGTTCGGGTGATATAAAGGCTCACGAGTGGAAGAAATATGGACAAGTGAGTTCGGGGACTAATTTGGTATATTATGAAAGTTAAGTGAATCTTATATGTGCAAGAGGCAAAGAGGTATAAAGTTCAGGGGTTAATTCGGTACTTTGTGGAACTTATATGAAGCTTTTATATGCAAGAAGTGAGAAGACTAAAAGTACAGGGGCTTAAATGTAATTGTTGAAAGTTATGCATGAAGAAGAGAGGAGGAGAAAGGTCTCGACCGTAGCTTATGAATGGGGACTCGTAGCTTACGAGTCTTTGGAGTTGTTTGTTGATTTTGATCAGAATTTTCATTCCGTAAGCTACGAGTTTAACTCGTAACTTACGAGTTACATATTTCAGCAAAGGAGAGCCATCAGAGGTCGACTGTAGCCTACGAACCACTTTTCGTAGCTTACGGTTTCATGCTAATGTTCAAACAGAATTTCTATTTCGTAGGCTACGGTTTCAGTTCGTAGTCTACGACCTGGAAGGTTAAAAAAACGTGAATTGAAGGCACATGGGCCGATAAAAAGAACAACATCACGTGGAGTATATCATCGGCCAGCATAGGGTTTTGAGGGGGTAGCCGACAACAACATTAAATCCATCATCATCATCACATCGTCCAACTAAGACACCTTGAGTCAACAACATCATCATCACAAGTAGACTTTGGAGGCATCAATTGAAATCAGTAACTCATGTTGGAAGGAATCTTGGTCATCGCATCATCATCAATATAGATCATCATCACACACGAATTGAGGCTTGACTTTTGTCAACATTCTTTTTATTATATTATAATTAGAATGATGATTTTAATTATGATTCAAGTGTGCAAAGAACGATTATCTGAGATGAGCGGCTAGTCTCCTAGTGGTTTCCTCCTGATGGAGGGTTTTTGTAAGTTGGATCATTTTATGTGTTTATGACAATCGTTTAACTCGGTGATCTAAGCATTCGATGCTTTTCACCTTTGATTTGATTTATTGGTTGTAAACAATTGCATTTATTTAAGCCTTAATTTCTAAGCATTCAGTTCCTGAGAGTTCTAGTAATTGGGATATATTTGACATGGGGTTAGGGTTTGTAATTGTAATTGATAATCATTCGATAACCTCCCGTTATGTATTGACCGGAGTACTTAGTCGTTGGTTATCACAACTGGTTAATTAGGTTAAACACTTATGTCTATGTAAGTGTTTCGATTAAACACATAATTGAATCTAGCTGTAAAACCTGAAATCTGGAGGAACCATTATTCTTTCTATTGATTTAAATCACACTTTTTACTCGTTAATTTAGCTATTTCTCACAATCAAACAACTGATTTTCCAATTCTGTAGTAGTTAATTGAAACTTTTCATTACAACACTTTCCACAATCCTCCTCTGGTTCGATATCCGAGTTATCCTATCTACATAGTTTAGTTGGTTTTTGCATGTCACTAACGACAGACATCAAAATGGCGCCGTTGTCGGGGAGGCGTGCGCAAAGTGCTTAGTGTTAAGTTCTAGTTAGTAAAATATACAAAAAAAATCCAAAAATAGTGTCTTTTTAGTTTGTTCTGTTTTGTTCGGATTTACGTGAGGTTTTCTTGTTTTTGTTTGTGCAGGTGATCTAGGAAGTGTATGCATCACACTCGGAATTCCGGGAAGTCATCACCATTAGTGTTCGACCCAGAGATCGAGAGAACAGTAAAGCATACCAAACGAGTACTACATCGTGAGAACAAGATTCTACAATCACCTACATCAACACTCAAGACAATGGAGAACTCAGCGACTCCGGAGAAACAACCGCAAAACCACTTCCATAACAACAATTCTCACCAACACCTACCCAACCTTCACCAAACACTACCATACCACCACCACAGTCAACACAACCTACTTCTACATCTCCAGTACCATCATTCTCAACCTTTTTCCCAAACCTTGATGACATTCAACCAACTTCTACCCAAGCAACATCTCTTCAACACCCAACTACGACCCAGACTGTTAATTTACAGCAGTCGTCTCCTTACGTTAGGATCATTCCTGATGACACTCCATTACCGAGTCAAACTCAGGCACCTAATACAACATCAATTCCGCCAGCCGCCCGACCAGTTATTTCACAGCAAAGTCAGCCAATGCCAAATCTTTATAGATCGACCATTTATGATCAAGGAAATAATTCAGGGGAATTCGACGATGGCTATGAGGAATATGATAACTACGTGGGTCAAAACGAGAGACAAGTGGTCAATACAGGTATCTACGAGAGGCAAACAGTTGGGGCAGGTGGATTCGAAAGAGTAAATCAAGGGAATGTGGGGTATCAACAATATGTGCAACCAACGCCAATACAAAAACAGATACCACAACAATATCACCAACCTGACCCACTCATTCAGCAGCCTGCTCAGAGAAGGTCGGTTGTGGATATTCCATTACCACCGCCGATACCTCAGATGCAGGGTCAGGCAAGACCGCTGCCACGAAACCTACACCGACCGGTGATTTTACCGGAAGGAATTCCATGACGAAATAATCAAGGCCCAGTTCGAGGTATAGAGAGCCACTTCAGACCTACTATAGTTAACAACCCATCACCGGTTGTGATCCCGCAACTACAAGGAGGGCGGTCATTTGAAGTACGAACACAATCAATATCCAGTCTGCCTAAGTTTCATGGTCACGCACATGAAGAACCATATCTACACATTGCTGCATATGATGCACGTTGCAACACAATCAGCAGATAAGGTTTCTCAGTTGATGATGTGAAATTGGTACTTTTCCAATTCACACTTGAAGACAAAGCACAACAATGGTTTCATTCGCTACCGTCAGCTTCGATCTTCACATGGGGCGAAATGCAGCAACAATTTTTAGACGAATTTTATACTCATTTGCGTACTAACAACGCCATGAAGGATATTCGAGGGTTTCGACAACAGCCCGGTGAGTTATTTCACGAAGCGTTCAATCGTTTCAAAATGATGCTCAAGAACTGTCCACATCATGAGATATATTTGTGGGAGCTTATTAATACATTCCACGAAGCCCTAACAGATGAAGATGCCAGGGATGTAAATTCAATATCCAATGGTACTTTTGGAATGAATTATGAAGAAGATGATTGGGAATATTTAGAAATAACCGCAAGGGCGTCAAAACGCAAGGCTCAATCTTCTAGAAGTGCACGACAGTCAACAGTGAGAGCAGTAGAGAATCCACCGGAGGTAAATGGTCAGTTTCTGTTGTGTGGTCATTGTGGGGATATAGGGCACATTGCTGATCAGTGCCCTAACATTATCGGTAATCTGGATGAGGTGAATATGATGCAGGGAAGTGGGAACAGGTATTCGGGTTTCCAAGGAAACAACCAATATTACCAACCCCGGAACCAAAATAATTATCAAGGGGGTAATAATTCGGGTTTCCAACGAAATTATCAGCTTAGTAATGGTCAGGTGAATAATGATATGATGGAGATGTTGAAATCAATTCAGCTTGAATTACAAAATCAAAGGCTCGAGCTGCAAACTCGTGCTCAAAAGGAGGAGGTGCGAGATAAAGCTGTTCAATCACTAACCACACAAATGGCTCAACTCGCAACCGATATGAAGGAGCTGAAGCAGAGTAGTGGGAAGCTGCCGAGTGATACCCAGATAAACCCCAAGAATGCACGGAGCACACTGATCAGTGGGGTAAATCCGGTTTCTAGAAATATTTGCTATGATAACGAATTATCTGCTTCTCATGTGATTGCAGGTCTAAATGAAGCGGATGTGGAAGAAGCGGAATAGATTTGGGGGAACCGGTTGTTTCCATCAGAGTTGGAAAGTTAAAAATCCACAAGGCATTATTGGACTATGGAGCAGGAGTGAGCGTGTTACCTGGTAGCTTGTATGACCAGTATGACTTCGGTCCACTACAAGCGTGTGATAGCATGGCCATGTTCGCAGATGCGAGTTTGAAACGACCACGAGGGGTTGTGAAGAATGTGGTCATCCAACTTGGCGAGTTTTACTACCCGGTTGATTTTATGGTGGTCGATTATGCACCATCGCTTACATACGAGCAGCCGCAGGTAGTTTTGGGTCGCTCATTCCTATATACCGTGAACACCCAAATTGATTGTCGAAGCGGAATGGTCACCATGAGCAATAAGAATCGTAAGTTGTACTTTAATGTATTTTTAAAAACTATTTCTTACGATCCTATTAATGATGCTTGTCACACAGTTGCTACTAATGAACATGGTTCAAGTGTGACAAAGGACAGGTTATAAGCGAGTGGATATCGAGTGAAGAAGTCAAGTGTGGGAAGGCCATTTGGTGGAGGAAAACCACCTGATGGTGGGTTTGGATGGGGTAATGAAACTGTAGTTAACCCCGACTAAAGTGAAACGATGAGCCTCCCTAAAAACTGGATGGATATGTACGGAGAGACATGGGAGAGAAAACGTGTAGCTGAACCACCCTGAATGTCAGGTACGGTCTGGCTGAAGACCTAAAACTTAGCGCTCTCGGGAGGCAGCCCGAGGATGTAGAGTATTGTACTTTGGTTTGGTTCGTTTTGGTGTGGTTGCGTTTTGACAGGTTCTTGATTCAATCATCACGGATGCAACAATTCAAGTGTGGGGATGTTTTGCAACATCCCCGGTGAGATATCAAAGAATCTATGGAATGCGTCTATTCTGGTTAAAGCACAACAGCAGCATCACTACAGACACATGATCAGGTGCATGTGTTTATCTATCTTACTTTGTTTTTGGTGGTGTGAACCTTTGTTTTGTTTAGGGGATGTGTTTTGGTTGTTTTGTTCTGAGTTAGCCGCTCATTTAGGATTGTTGGTTTGTTTTCCCGGGCTTATATTTTAAAAGCACCATACATTGGGGACAATGTATCCCAAGTGTGGGGATGGGGGAGCCAGGAAGGGATTTGTGGATAAAGCTTGAAGCGATTGAAATGTGATTGAAATCGATGAAATTTGGTAAAAATTGAAAATTTTGAAAAATTTTCATCGCATTAAATAAGCTAATTGGATACGAAAACCTAAAGTTTCAATCACTAATAGGCTTCTTACCGGTAGTAGATTAGATTAGTCCATTGTCATGGTTATCCCTTTAAGTTTCATGAGAGTAGGTTTGACAAGTGTTTTATAGGAAATGAGTTGAAAAGAGATGTCTATATAGGGGTAACATGTTTTAATTGCATATGCTACATGTCGTCAACCCTTTTACCTTTTCTTAGTGAGATCTTGAGCCTGTAGACGGATAGGATACATTATATGATGAATTCATTTGTTGAGTGCAGGCTACGTGCTTTTCTGTGTTAGAACTTGTGTGATTCGATGCACACTGAGGCTGTGGGTTTGACATGTGCACATAGATGATAAAGGCATTAGGATTTCCCGTTACACCATTTGTGTTTGTGTTTCTTTTGTGTTATTCACCAAATTTCCCTTAGTAGCCCTGTTGAGCCTAACTACCTTTCGTTTGTTCGCCCATTGTCTATTGTGAAATACTGACCGTGATTATATTGCTATGAAAAAAAAAGAAGAAAAATTTGAAAAAAAAAAGAAAAAAAAGAGAAAAAAGAGAAAAATGGAAAAATGAAAAAAGAAAAGAACAAAAATAGAAGTTTTGTGAATATCGTATATGTTCTTGGGTAGAAACCAACCCAATAGTATAAGTTGCGTTGGAATAAAGTTATCACGGTTTGGTTATTGTTTGTAAGCCAATTAGAAAAAAAAAGAAAAAAAAAACCTAAAAATATTTGCCTACCTTTACCCTAAGCCCAAAAACCGAAAGTCCTTTTGATATGTGCCATGTTAGATGATACGATGGAAGTGTGATTGTCATACAAGCCTATGATTGCAGGATTTCATGTTTGCTTTTGGAGTGTTTTATATACTAGCATATTACACGCTAGTCCAGATATTAACCCGAGATGAGAGTACATTGTGAGGGGTGTGTAGCATATGGTTAATTGTAAACATGTTAGTTTTAGATAGACAAGTCTTAAGTTTTTGAAATTGCATCATTTACTTGTCAGACTGTCAATCTCGATTGTGTCAGTCTATGGGATGGGTACGACTTGGGACTGAACAGGTGGAACCGGTTAGAGGGTTTAGAGGTGTTGTTGCTATGGTGATTAGTTCTAGTTGGTTTGCTTGGGGACAAGCAAAGGCAAGTGTGGGAATGTGATGGAGAGGGAAAAACCCGAGCTTTAGAGTGTTTAATTATCATGTTTTATGTGTATTTGATGTGTTTGTTTGGTTAGAATGAAGTAACTACGAGATTTTGTTGATGTTCAGGTAAAACACGTAACTCGGTGCATTTACGATGGTTAAAGACGAAGTTGTGAGCATAGGATGGGATATTGCAGCTAAAGGATGGATGCTAAAGCTTGTTCGGGTGATATAAAGGCTCACGAGTGGAAGAAATATGGACAAGTGAGTTCGGGGACTAATTTGGTATATTATGAAAGTTATGTGAATCTTATATGTGCAAGAGGCAAAGAGGTATAAAGTTCAGGGGTTAATTCGGTACTTTGTGGAACTTATATGAAGCTTTTATATGCAAGAAGTGAGAAGACTAAAAGTACAGGGGCTTAAATGTAATTGTTGAAAGTTATGCATGAAGAAGAGAGGAGGAGAAAGGTCTCGACCGTAGCTTATGAATGGGGACTCGTAGCTTACGAGTCTTTGGAGTTGTTTGTTGATTTTGATCAGAATTTTCATTCCGTAAGCTACGAGTTTAACTCGTAACTTACGAGTTACATATTTCAGCAAAGGAGAGCCATCAGAGGTCGACTGTAGCCTACGAACCACTTTTCGTAGCTTACGGTTTCATGCTAATGTTCAAACAAAATTTCTATTTCGTAGGCTACGGTTTCAGTTCGTAGTCTATGACCTGGAAGGTTAAAAAACGTGAATTGAAGGCACATGGGCCGATAAAAAGAACAGCATCACGTGGAGTATATCATCGGCCAGCATAGGGTTTTGAGGGGGTAGCCGACAACAACATTAAATCCATCATCATCATCACATCGTCCAACTAAGACACCTTGAGTCAACAACATCATCATCACAAGTAGACTTTGGAGGCATCAATTGAAATCAGTAACTCACGTTGGAAGGAATCTTGGTCATCGCGTCATCATCAATATAGATCATCATCACACACGAATTGAGGCTTGACTTTTGTCAACATTATTTTTATTATATTATAATTAGAATGATGATTTTAATTATGATTCAAGTGTGCAAAGAACGATTATCTGATATGAGCGGCTAGTCTCCTAGTGGTTTCCTCCTGATGGAGGGTTTTTGTAAGTTGGATAATTTTATGTGTTTATGACAATCGTTTAACTCGGTGATCTAAGCATTCGATGTTTTTCACCTTTGATTTGATTTATTGGTTGTAAACAATTGCATTTATTTAAGCCTTAATTTCTAAGCATTCAGTTCCCGAGAGTTCTAGTAATTGGGATATATTTGACATGGGGTTAGGGTTTGGAATTGTAATTGATAATCATTCGATAACCTCCCGTTATGTATTGACCGGAGTACTTAGTCGTTGGTTATCACAACTGGTTAATTAGGTTAAACACTTATGTCTATGTAAGTGTTTCGATTAAACACATAATTGAATCTAGCTGTAAAACCTGAAATCTGGAGGAACCATTATTCTTTCTATTGATTTAAATCACACTTTTTACTCGTTAATTTAGCTATTTCTCACAATCAAACAACTGATTTTCCAATTCTGTAGTAGTTAATTGAAACTTTTCATTACAACACTTTCCACAATCCTCCTCTGGTTCGATATCCGACTTATCCTATCTACATAGTTTAGTTGGTTTTTGCATGTCACTAACGACAGACATCAACGGACACACGAAGTAAAGTGATGTGATCCCTAGCAACCCCTGTCCACGACATGTGCTGAGTCCAAACTATAGTACTATCATTGCTAGAGGCGGTAGAGTGCAACACTGTCTAAGCATAGTAACAAACATTCATAGTTCACGTATAACATGCGGGAGCGGTTAGCGTTAAAAGTGTTGGCGTTGTGTGTTGATATGTTTTGATATAGAGAACGTACGTACACCCAAAGTACGTTAAATGAAAATGGGTTCGAGTATACTCACAGTGCGTGTTTAGCTAGTAAACACAAACTTGGATTGAAGGGAGCGCATTGGAGTTAGCCTGATCAAAGTACAGTAGCGTAAGCATTGAACTGTGCGTAAACAATGTGTCGAATGGTAGGGTGTTCGGATGGTGATCCGGACGAATAGATATCCATTTGAGTGAGAAATTGGTAGTTTTGAAGTTTGATCAAATCGTTTTGAACAAGTGTTAGTACAAAGGACAGGTCACCTGGCCGAATGGTCATTCGATAGGATGGTCATCCGATTGGATGGCCACTCGAGCAGCAATCTGTTGTTTTGAAAACTTTTGTAAAATGTTCTAAGTAAAAGTTTGAGTTTAACGGAGTTAACGGGGATGGCATGACGTCATGTCAAACAACGGAAACACACCAAGGCTCGGCTCATTCGATCGGATGGGAATCACCCCATTCGATTAGGTTCACTGTTCCTGATGAGATTCCATGTTCAACCCGTTAATCGGTCATCTCTCCAGTGGAAATCCGTTTTCAAGCCAGCTCTCAACTAGGAAATGAGTAGAGAGTCTGAATGAGTCCAAATCCCATCGGTTTTGAGCATAAAGTGAAGAAAAGTTGAAGAAAAGTTGGAAACAGTTGAAAAATGTTGAGATCTTGTTGAGATTCGTGTTGAATAGTGTGAAAATCCTTTAGATCTGAACTAATCTTGATGAGATGATGTCACACAACAGTTTGCATAAGAAACCGAGTGAGAACCACCTTCAAGGAGTCCAAATCAGGCGATTTCGAGAAGAAAATGTGTGTTTTTAATGGAGAAGATGATGTAGATGTGTGTAGTGATGATGATTGTACAAGATTTGAGGAGAAACACTTACGAAATAGCCTTGAATCATGAAGAAAAGTGCTTAAGAGTGACTTGAGTGCAGGTGGTCGGATGGAGGTGTCAAATCAGTGAACAGAAGTGTACGGGCAGTATTTATAGAGGGTGATGGAGAGTTAAGTCGGTGGAGTAGTGCGTGTCGGATGGCGTTGCGGTCGGATGGCCATCCGATTGGATGGCCATCCGGACGGATGTTCATTCGACCGGATGTCCATTCGGACAGCCGTGTTGTGCGAGTTAGTTTTCCAACTTTCGTTTCGTGTGTTAAGCGTTGCATTGCGTTTAAGCGAGTTGCGAGTAAGCGTTGCGCTGAGATAACCACATAACATTAAACAAGTAATCACACAAATAACACACATAATAACTAAGATGCATAAAAGTAAATTTGCATTTCGAGTTTGCGTTTGAGATTCCGTTAGCGTTTACTATAGACATGTGATGCAATAATATGCGTTTAGATAGTAAGCGTTATAAACTGCGTTAAATGGGATAACTGCGTTTTGAATAAGTGTTGTGAACGTGTTGTAAAATATAGTTTAAATTGTAGCGTAACCCTTAGCGATAATCGGAATCTTGGGAGTACAAGTAATTAAGCAAGAAATGACATATACAAGTAATGACCCGGAAAGTCGGGTTGTTACATCATTGGACGTGATTTTACGAGGTGTTACACCGATCAAGTACATATTATACATATTTACATCCATACGTACATTAACGATCAGTATATTCTATTTTCAGGAGTTATGGACTATTTGTATCATGTCTGGCTAAAAGATTATAAAGAGAAGTTAGTTCCGGCATGGACTAACACAAACCGTAACTTTGGTTAACATACAGCCAACAGAGTTGAGAGCAAGTGATGCGTGTGAAGTGTTATATATATTAGGTGTATATTTTAAGCCCTTTAACACTTTTTTTAGCCAAGTTTTAAATTTATAAAACACGATATTTACTAACACTAAACACACATATGGGCAAGTGCACCCATCGTGGGCGTAGTATAGTGTTGGTAAGATACTGAGGTCGTCCAAGGACACAAGAGCTTTTAGTACCGGTTTATCCTCAACGTCTAATCAAATCAAAAAGTTTAGAAAAATGTTTTAAACTAAGAAAAAATAAAAACTAATTAAAATGCTGAAAAATAAAAATAAAAGAAAAAACAGATAGACAAGATGAATCACTTGGTTCCGACTCGTGTATAGTGTAACCTTTGATTATTTCCGCACTTTTGCACTTATTTAAGAGATTATCTTAGTTATTGTAGTAGGCCCATCTTTTGAAGGTGACGTTACCCTCAACCCAGTAGTTTGAGTCAGCAAGGATACAATCCTAAAGGGTCGGATTATTGAAAGATAATTAATTAAGTTATTAATGCAAATTATGGTAGGCCCCTCTTTTGGAGGTGACGTTACCCTCGACTAAGTAGTCTGAGTCAGCAGGGATACAGTCCTAAATAGCCGGGTTATAGTATTAATAGTAGTTTAACTTATGAGGGGATCAAAGAGTTTGGACCCCCGCCATCCAATACCGTTAAGTATTGAAGGAGGTCCTACTAAATTTGACCCAGGTCCATTGCAGGACCTCTAAACGCTGAACAATGGCAAGACTCTTACCAAACCGTTCCCTTAACCCCCGACCAGGTAGCCAACATACCTCCATATAGACCGTGGAGATATGAATGGTGAAAATCTTTTATTTTATATAGACAGTAAAATAATGTCAAGACACCACGGACAAACGATAAGGAAGAATCACCTTCAACATAAGAAACTAGTTATTAAAGTCATTAATACAAAACCAAATAAAAAGTGCGAAAAGATTAGAAATAAAAAGTATTACACTAGACACTTGTCTTCACCAAGTGATGTAAGAGACTTAGGCAAACATGGCCTTGATTGTCAAGAACTCTTACGATCAATCTTGGATCCCGAGACGACTCACACACTCTATGATGGACAATGGATGATGGTGGTGGATGATGGTGTTATGGTAGTGGTGGGTGGTGGGTGAAGTGTGAGAGAGGTGGTGTGCCAAGGGATGGTTTGAGCTTGAGCCAAGCACTCCTATTTATAGGCTGAACAGAAGCTCGGGCACGGCCCCGTGTCCAGTGGGCACGACCCCGTGTCCACATCCTTCTCTTTCTTCATTTAATGCAGCTTGTCTTATTAGTTGACCACGCCCCCGTGTCCGCTGAGCACGACCCCGTGTGCAGAAGAATCTTTGTACTATGAAGATTTGCCTGGATTATGCGAATCTTATAGTTGACCACGGCCCCGTGTCCGCTGAGCACGGCCTCGTGGTGGGCAATAGAAGCATCTACCACTTTGTCTTTTCTGGTGACACTTGGGCACGCCCCCGTGCTGGCTGAGCAAGGGCGTGTTCAGTCTTCTGTCTTCTTGTTTTGCTTGGGAATATGTTGTCGTGGGGTCAGGCATGTCACATTTGTTCCTTTTCTTGTATTTATGTTAGATTTTGATGTCTTTTTGCTTCTTTTGTTAATTTGAGCTCATTTAATCCTAAAAATACAAAAGGAAGACAAAAGAACACTTTTTCCAACATTAGTACTAAAAAAAGGTTAGTTTTATGCCATAATTGATGTAATTTATATGTTGCATTTTGCACACATCAAATACCCCCACACTTGAATCTTTTCTTGTCCTCAAGCAAAACTCTTTAATATGTGGCTATTACACTCTCAAATGGAATGGGTAGAAAAGAAGGTTTTTGGGCTTGTCATAGAGTGTCGGGATTTCCAAGATTCTTTATTTAGTTTTATTTTTATTTATTTACAATCCTATTCGTCATGATTTATTTAAAACTTTTCATAAGATAAATTACTTATTAGGGCATAACATGCCTTTGTAAAATTCTATTTATATACAAGTTCACATACCTCACGGGGATCACTCTACACTCGGCCGAAAATGTATTTTTGTGGATCACTCGAGAGCGGCATGAAACTTACTCCTACTATAGGCTTGCCAAGCAATCAATCCTCCTCCTTTTTAACTTATATACCTTTGTAAATATCAAGAGTACTTTTTGGGTGAAGGGTTAGGCTTGGGTTAAAGGTAGGTGGTTGGGTTAGTGGTTAGTAGAAAAAGGGCGAAAAGCGTAACAAGTATCGGTTTTCGTAAGACTTTCTATTTTTTCACTTTTATTTTTATGAAGCTATTTTTCAAACAAAGTCATTTTTGATAAACTTGTTTGTTTATTTGCTTTTGCTTCATAACCAACTATATATATATATATATATATATATATATATATATATTTGAAAGTCATATGAGAAACCGAGCTAGTTACTAAAACAAAGGGTTAAAAATGAAAAAGGTTTTGGTGGGTAAAAGGGTGTTTGTTTGGGTTATGAAATGAAAAGGTTTAGGCTCAAAGGGGCTAACTAGGGGGATTTTTGGGTAGGTGGGAAAAAAAAGAAAAATAATGGTGTAGAAATAAAAAGGGTTAGTCCTAATGCCTCCATCATTTACTTACTCGGGTTTAAGTTGGTAAGGACCGGGAATGTATCGTCGTGGCAAGTTCTAGAGTCGTAAGAACCAAGCGGCTATTCACACAAGAAACGAAAAATGAGCATTTAGTTTAAAGATATATATTTGTATGCCCAATAAAGGCTCAAAACTCACTTTTGTGGGAATGGGTTTTTATGTGATCAAGTATATATAATTAAATTTTAACTAAGCTTGTCATGCCTTTTCATAATTTTCTTATGTTGGTTCTTTTTATCACGACGCTATCGGTTGTAAATTCGTAAAAATATAACCTTTTTTAGAACTTGAAATTCCCGAGTTAAACCTAGACAAGTAAAAAAAATAAAAATTTTTGAAAAAAGTTTGGGGTGATTAGCGGTTCCAATAGAGTTTTGTGTAAGGCTTATATTTAGGACTTGCAAGATTCAAGGTTTTAGCATCCCCCCCACACTTAAATTACACATTGTCCTCAATGTGTCTCAAAAATAAGTTTTTAGGTTGATTGAATGTGTAAAAGGTGTGAAAAAGAAAAAATGTTGTGTTACTGGGCGCTGAACACGGCCCTGTTATCCGGGCACGGCCCCGTGTTCAAGTGCCAGTAACAAAATTAAATCAAGAGAACAGAAGCCTGGACACGGGGACGTGTTGGGTGAGCACGGCCCGTGTCCAGTTTACCTGAACTGGGTATTTCTGCAGACTGTGCAGCACGGGGCCGTGTTGGGCGGACACGGCCCGTGCCGAACTTGCTGTAAACGAAGAATTTTGTCGGACGGTCCTGTTTTCCTGCATGGGGTGCTGGTTCAAGCTTCCCTTGTATCCTTTGCCATCTCAAGTGTGTTTTATTCATTTCAACACCATCCAAACACCAAATTAACTAAAACCATCATTCATTGAATCCTAGAGAATTACAAAATAGTCCTAAAAAAAATGAAAAATAAAGCAGAAAATAAAAGTTAAAAGTCCTAATATTAGATAGGTCAAGTGATCCGTAAAATCTTCCTAAGGAGCTCTACTTCTACAATAAGAACCAAAATTCCGGAAATAGATTTCCGGTCTAAAAGCCTTGTAGAACTCTAAGACGAGCGGTGTCCCTTAGATGTTGCTAGAGCCATTCTTCTATCTCCCTTGGGAGAAGGGAGGCGGCTTCATGTTCCTCAACATCTTGTGGAGGAGGAGCGACACCAATCGGAACCCCTTGTAGTATGTCTCGAGGCGGCTCCGGATGTAAGGTGTACCATTCGGCCAGAATGATGACTTCCGGTACCACATTCCATGCCCTTTGGGTGATAATCGGCACCAAAGGAGGAGATGCGAGAATGTTCAACCTTTGGTGCAAAAGGTTGACTTCCCGGAGACATCCTTCTAGTCCCACCGTCAAATGATTAATTCGGTCAACCAATGCCTCTTCCACACTTGTCATTTCATCAAGGGCTTCCCTTAAGGCGTAAACATAGTTTACAAGAGAATCTTCAACCGTTGACGATCTTCTCCCCTGCCGGTTGTTTCTGGAATGTGACGAAGAGTTTCCGCTTGTTCTGCTTGCCATTCTGAGAAAACATACCGAAAAGAGTTCAATTTTATAGGACCCGTACTTCGGACACGGCCCCGTGTTCAGATGTCTGCAAGATTTAGGAACAAGGAATCTTGGGGTTTTAAATTGTTTGCATAACTTTTAAAGCATTTTTGAACATAAACAATTTAAAACATTTTTGTAGAGCTTATTTTTAGCAAGATTCCATGAACAAAATCTAACAAACATCTCAATAAGGCTTGAAATTATGGAAGGTTCAAGCTTTAATGGAAGTATGAGAAAAATTGAAGAAGATGATAGTGGATAAAAGAGGAAAGGACAAGAAGATAGTTGAGAAACTTCTTTTAGAAAATACCTAGGATGGTATGTGAGAATATTCCCCAAATCTCTGTCCCTGGAATGGTTCAAATGTGCAGGATTCTTGGCTGCATTTATAGAAAACGACAGTACGTTGCGCACGGCCCCGTGTCGGCTGGACACGGCCCCGTGTGCAGACAGAATCCTGACACATTTTTGTCCGTATTCTGACAAAATCAGAAGGGAATCTTTGGGTGGACACGGGGGCGTGCTGACCTGGACACGGCCCCGTATCTAGAGGCTGTCTGTGAAGCTTGTTTATTTTTAAGGAACTTTTCCGAATCGGGCAGTTCCTTACTGGATGGAACAACCCCAAAGTGCCTAAGATACCTTAATTGCTCTAGATTAAGACGAGAACGCAAGAGGTTGTTGGTGAGGGTGATTCCTATGCTATATGTAGGTGGACAAGTCCAACCCTTTTCCGGGCTCTCGTTAAAGAAGGTGTATGTCGAATCTCTCAGGTCTATGTATGCATCGAACGAAGTCGATGGGGAGTCCTTCACGGCACAATCGACACAGGGACGACTATCGCTCAAGTCCTCACTAGACTTAGAAGTATCGTCGGAAACAACGAAGTTGTTTGAATGCGGTTCCAACCCTTCTTCTTGGCTATTGTCTTGGAAAAGATCATTGAAATCTTTCCTAAGTTCCTTTAACCAATTAAGAATTAGATCTTCTAAATGAAATAATTCATCGAGAAGCATTTCTCCTAGAAAATCCGGTTGGGAGCATTCGAGGGAGAGATAGGGATTATTTTTACTTTCGCCCCTCTTAAGGATACAAGGAAATGATGGGTCTATATAGTGGGGCTTATAATTTAGAAAATAACATTCTAATTCCTTATGGTTACCACCACATAATTGACACCACGTAGTACCATAAGAGTGTCGAAAGTAAAAAGTATCAGTATCACTCATGTTTGTGTCAGAAATTACCAACCGTCGGGATCTTACGGTTCTGTTTTCAGTAACTGAATCTTGGGCACGGGGGCGTGTTGAGTGGGCACGGCCCCGTGTTCAGCTACTGTCTAACTTAAAACAGGATTGCCAGTTTCAATGATTGGGCACGGGGCGTGTTCAGCAGGCACGGCCCGTGCTGAGTTCTGCAGAAGCTGAAAAATTAAGAAAAATCCTAAAAAAATGAAAAATAAGAAAAAAAAAACGATTAGGCCGTTGATTCCTAACTTTCTTAAAATCCTTGTGTCCCCGGCAACGGCGCCAAAAACTTGATGCGTGTGAAGTGTTATATATATTAGGTGTATATTTTAAGCCCTTTAACACTTTTTTTAGCCAAGTTTTAAATTTATAAAACACGATATTTACTAACACTAAACACACATATGGGCAAGTGCACCCATCGTGGGCGTAGTATAGTGTTGGTAAGATACCGAGGTCGTCCAAGGACACAAGAGCTTTTAGTACCGGTTTATCCTCAACGTCTAATCAAATCAAAAAGTTTAGAAAAATGTTTTAAACTAAGAAAAAATAAAAACTAATTAAAATGCTGAAAAATAAAAATAAAAGAAAAAACTGATAGACAAGATGAATCACTTGGTTCCGACTCGTGTATAGTGTAACCTTTGATTATTTCCGCACTTTTGCACTTATTTAAGAGATTATCTTAGTTATTGTAGTAGGCCCCTCTTTTGAAGGTGACGTTACCCTCAACCCAGTAGTTTGAGTCAGCAAGGATACAATCCTAAAGGGTCGGATTATTGAAAGATAATTAATTAAGTTATTAATGCAAATTATGGTAGGCCCCTCTTTTGGAGGTGACGTTACCCTCGAATAAGTAGTCTGAGTCAGCAGGGATACAGTCCTAAATAGCCGGGTTATAGTATTAATAGTAGTTTAACTTATGAGTGGATCAAAGAGTTTGGACCCCCGCCATCCAATACCGTTAAGTATTGAAGGAGGTCCTACTAAATTTGACCCAGGTCCATTGCAGGACCTCTAAACGCTGAACAATGGCAAGACTCTTACCAAACCGTTCCCTTAACCCCCGACCAGGTAGCCAACATACCTCCATATAGACCGTGGAGATATGAATGGTGAAAATATTTTATTTTATATAGACAGTAAAATAATGTCAAGACACCACGGACAAACGATAAGGAAGAATCACCTTCAACATAAGAAACTAGTTATTAAATTCATTAATACAAAACCAAATAAAAAGTGCGAAAAGATTAGAAATAAAAAGTATTACACTAGACACTTGTCTTCACCAAGTGATGTAAGAGAGTTAGGCAAACATGGCCTTGATTGTCAAGAACTCTTATGATCAATCTTGGATCCCGAGACGACTCACACACTCTATGATGGACAATGGATGATGGTGGTGGATGATGGTGTTATGGTGGTGGTGGGTGGTGGGTGAAGTGTGAGAGAGGTGGTGTGCCAAGGGATGGTTTGAGCTTGAGCCAAGCACTCCTGTTTATAGGCTGAACAGAAGCTCGGGCACGGCCCCGTGTCCAGTGGGCACGGCCCCGTGTCCACATCCTTCTCTTTCTTCATTTAATGCAGCTTGTCTTATTAGTTGACCACGCCCCCGTGTCCGCTGAGCACGACCCCGTGTGCAGAAGAATCTTTGTACTATGAAGATTTGCCTGGATTGTGCGAATCTTATAGTTGACCACGGCCCCGTGTCCGTTGAGCACGGCCTCGTGGTGGGCAATAGAAGCTTCTACCACTTTGTCTTTTCTGCTGACACTTGGGCACGCCCCCGTGCTGGCTGAGCACGGGGCGTGTTCAGTCTTCTGTCTTCTTATTTTGCTTGGGAAGATGCTGTCGTGGGGTCGGGCATGTCACATTTGTTCCTTTTCTTGTATTTATGTTAGATTTTGATGTCTCTTTGCTTCTTTTGTTAATTTGAGCTCATTTAATCCTGAAAATACAAAAGGAAAACAAAAGAACACTTTTTCCAACATTAGTACTAAAAAAGGGTTAGTTTTATGCCATAATTGATGTAATTTATATGTTGCATTTTGCACACATCAGCGAGTGTGCTAAATTGAAGCGATACCTTAAGGGCTTAAGGGGCCTAACATCTCGCTCGATAGTCTTGTGTGGCTTGTAGATAAAACTGTAGAGACACAACGCGTAGCAATAAACCTTAGGGTTCAAACCAGCTGGTCCAACCTAATGTGGGACCACAAAATACCATTGTTTGATTACCTACACGGGAATGTTTCCAATAAAGCTTTAGATTTGTTGCTCATCGAGTTAAAAAAGTTAAATGTGTTGCGGTCAGCAAAAGGAACTCGTGGCCACCAACTTTTTACGAGTGTGGGTTGTCATGTGCTTGTTAGTTGGAGTGGTATGAAAATACTGGTAATACATAATGGCTTCTACCATTTATTATACTTTATATGATTAACCCCCCTTTAACTATGAATTTTTAATACAGAAAGCAAAATTCCATTTGCCTCGATAGATGGCTTTTGGAGAAGACTTGATTTATTACCAGAGGAAATTGATAAAGACGATAGTAATCTTGTGAAGGAAATGGATAAAGTCAAACAACAACTGAAGTCCCAGCCACTGACAATGAAAAACATTTTGTTGTCGTAGATAATGGCGATGATGAATCCAAGTAGGACTGACAAAAAACCGCTTACGGTAAAATAAGATACTCGCGGGCGCCTAATTGCGAAAGAAAAACAACAAAGGAAAGAAGAAGTTTGCGAGACATAGCTCGTTTACCTAGTCCCAATCACAAAGGAACGAGGACTATTCTTTAATAGACTCCCAACAAAGTGGGCATGACATGGCGAGACATAATTCGTATATATCATCACAGGACACTCAAAAGCAGCTGTGCAACACAGTCGCTCAAAGAAATATAAAGCTAAAATGACAATCCCTAATAAATATTTTCCAATGTTGGTGGGGAACAGGTACGTAAACATACATAAATACACTCTCATAAAGATTTTCCACTATTTGATGGTTATTGGGTGGTAATTAATGAACCCTATACTACGCGTATAACCCTATACGTGTCATATAAGGCACCAGAATGTCCAAATAAATGTGGAGGGTGTCCAAATAACCAGGCCCTTATATTTTCCAGAAAGTAATAATATAAAGGGATATTGGATTTAAATAACCCAACTTTCACCAAAAAAATTTTTACAGGTGAACTTCTTTTGTGGTTATTCACATCCCCAAGTCGGGGACCCTAACCAAGATCTGACCCAGACTACGTTTTCTTAACCGGGCCCGCGCTGGGTGTAGTCAGACTTGGCTACGGCTATCGCCCGGAACCGTACCACCTCCACACGATATACCTCGCTGGAGTAATGGCCGGATAAAACCGGGGCGGCTCAGGCTCGAACTTGCGCAACATTGGCTAACAAGCGCTTACCATCATTGCTCCACACCTTTCGCTACACCCGGGAGTCGAACCGGAGTCTCCAAGGAAACCAACCGGCCCAACTCCCAACTGAGCTGGGGTGGGGGATAACTTTCACCAATTGACGATAACACTCCTATCTTTCGATTTGTACACCAGTACTCCCAACTTTCAACTTATATTTTCCGTTGGGATCCACCGCGAACAATAACTATCGCGGCGGAAGTTTGACTTGGATTCAACGGTTAAAAGTCGCGGTAGATGTAACAAAAGCGCTAGCGTATCTACATCATGATTGCCGGTCGGGAGTGCTTCATCTCGATGTTAAACCGGAGAATATCCTCCTTGACGGAAGCTATAACGCGATCGTCTCTAATTTTGGAATCTCGAACCTCATGAGGCGTGACGATAGCCGGATCATCACTGGTAATAATAGAGCTAATGTAGTTAAATAAATATTTCTGTTATTATTTTAATAACAGTAACGTAATTAAATAATAAATATCTATTTAGTTATGCTAGTTCTATCAGGCAGGTCACGATAGAACAAATGTAATTAAATAAATATTTATGTTATTATTTTAATAGAAACTAGTTAATTTTCTTCCCACGTGTTGCGGCGGGGACCCAATGAATGTAAAACGCATGTCAGCAACGGCAAGCAGATACCGAATACCAAAACATAAATAAAAATAGCGTGGTAAGGATAGTCACTCCGTCCTAAAATAAGCGATTATAAATAACCTAATATACAATAATAGGACCCACAAGTGCTACACGTTGGAAATTCAGTTATTTTCAGTTCAGTTATTACGGTGCTAACACGTTAAAATATGGATGAGCTCGGTACCGGTAAGGGCACCGAAAGTACCGATCCGGAAAATCTCGAAATTAGGTACCGGCACCGAAAATACTCGGAACAATAAGGTATGATATTTGAAGGTAAAAATCAATAAATACATGTATGGTGCTAAACTGGTGTCGAACCGAAAGTAACGATTCTGAAAACGCCAAAAGCTGGGTACCAAATTTGTACCGAAAATGATTTGGTATAGTAAATTTGGTACCGATACTATACCGGTTTGATTATAGGATTTGATACGATTTGCTCATCAATAATCTAAATATCCAAGTTAATTTTACATGCTAAAATTTATTAATTACAGAAAAAGACAAAAAAGAAAACAAAATAAGTTGTGTATATAAAACCTCCTTCAAACAAAATACATTTTACTTACTGTGTGTATGAAAAGTAATCTAAACGGTACAATTACTTACATTGCTACGTTGTTACAGGATTTGATGAGCTCGGTACCAACCGGTACCAAAAATACCATTACCGAAATCCCCAAAAGTGGGTACAGGTACCGAATATGCCAGTTACGGTACAGTTCGGTACCGGTCGGTACTGGTACGTGTCACACCCCGATATTTCCACGTATTACCGGTGGGCCCGGTGGGGAGTATCGTGACGTAGTTGATATCATCATAGTCAAACAACACAATATATAAATGCACAGCGGAAGCAAAAGATAGATTCATTTCAACTTTAATAAATTGTAATATCGAGTATCACAAATAGTCGAAACAGATCCACAGGCGGATCAAAATAAAAAGAAGACATTGTTCAACAGTTTTATGACATCCAAGTTTGCGAGACTTATTGTGGACGCTAGGAGAAAGCCAGCCTAGTTCGAGTAGTACCTGCCCTTAACCTTTTTGGAAAAATACGTCAGTTTATACTGGTAAATACAATTTAACTGACTCATTTTGAAAAGTTTAACAAAAATTGATTTGAATGCACGTGGCACAAAATATCTTTTATAACTTGGGATAATTATTTGAATATAATCTTGTAAAAGAATTACATGTTCCTTATGCGTTCAGTAGCCCGATCCGTAGACCGGGTTAAAGATTAATAGACACACCACATTATTTATTTAGGCACTGACGGGTGTACGCCTACACCCCGTGCTTAGGTCGTGGCCATTTCGTAAAATGATGCCAAGGATATCCGGGACATGGTCATTAACCCCCCAAAGGCTTTAAGCAAACAAAACATTTCCAAACGGAGCATATCAATGGTTTAACCACTATTCGATTAAAGATTCAATGCCCGACCAAGCGGTATTTTATATACCATACCCCAAGCCCGTATAGGGAAAATAAGTTAAAAGTATTTACCTTTGCAAGTATAAATCACAATTAGCAAGTGCATGTAGCTTTTACTGGGTCTCCTATTCTGGAACAAAGGTTTATAATAACCTATTAGATTTCTAACGGGTCTTTAATTAAGCTTAAGCTTAGACCGGTTAGTTTTAAATGAAGATACGGTTCGAACGCATGAATGAGTGAAGACCGAATTAGAATGTGATTTAGACCCGAAAAGTTTGAATACTTGTATAATATGGGTAAACTAAACACATTCTGGATTTTGAGACAAAAATGATAAGGTTTGACCCGTTTCGCCTAATATATGTAAACTAGTTACACAAGCCGATCCGAACGCGAAAAGTGCGTAACGAGTAACCAATTGAGTCCTATGCAAGTTTCCTAAGTTAATATGCCTTAAATATGTTGTGACATCAGTAAGATGTCTTCCATTATGCCCGAATTGGATTTAAACTCAAACTATGCCTCGTAAGGGCATTTTGGTCATTTAAAAGGTTATAAAAGAGTTTAATTAGGAATCTGAGTTACAGGTCTAGTTTACTTAGTAAATATACTTAATTTAATAAGTTATAACAGTAGGGTACTAGATATATGTGAAATTTATCATTTAAAACCAAACTATGCACCTTAGGGGCGTTTTGGTAATTTCACATAGTCTTAAAAGGTCAAAACAGGAAATCTGAGTTTAAAACTTTTGCTTACTGTTAAAATATAAAAATTTACTAAAAATATCAGTAGGCATCAAACCTTATATGTTTAAAATAGTTTTAATATATACTATGCGTTAAAAACGCTTAAAAAGGCGATCTTGAGCTATTTCCGGGTTTTGAAAGGAAAGCTGAAAATTTTAATATTCCAGAAGGCTCAAAATATTTTATTTATGATAACAAATTAGTAGCAAAAGGTTTGGTATCAAAATTATTTGTAAAACTCATTTTATAGCCCAAAAGGGCAAAACCGACAATTACCGAATCAAGCTTAGAGACCTGTGTTATGCTCAGCCAAAAATTAAATAAAAATCTTTAAAAATCTCAAAATATTATTTTATATCAGTGGGTAAAAAGTTTGGTATTAAAAATCGGGTTTAGATAGGCTATATGCTAATTACGCCGTTTATTTAAAAAAAAACTTTCTAATTACACTAATGAGCATAACTCTTAATCTAGACCTCAAACTGATGTCAAATTTTAGGTGCAAGTTTATAAATCAGTAACTAAGGTTTCTACTCTTTTACTTTTCAAAAATCACCTTTTATAGTCAAAAGGGCATAATAGTCAACAATTAAGCACTTAACGGAAACATGCATATGAATCGGATAATTAATGAACCAAGTTGTATAATCTCAGAGAGTTATACTTATATGAAACCTGGTCCAAATAAAGCTCTATGGCAATTCTAAAACATGCTTATACGGGTCAGAACTGAAAGTCAAAGCGAAAGTCAAATTATGCGACTTTCGGTTCCGATCCGAGTCTAAACTGAAAATTGTCGGGTTGAACATGTTTAGACATGTTCTTACATTAATTACCAAGTTATATTAGTGATCAAACAGGTTGCATGTCTCCTACATTGCTAATTATGCATTAATTTGAAAATAAGCATTCTGTTGACTTTTTAATAACAAGTTTGACCCGACAATTGACCTAGTTAGAGTGAGAATCAGAGAGTACCCTTTTAAGGGTTTATTACCCACATAAATACCTACTTATAGGTACTTTTAATTCGAGATTTGACTGAACAAATTTTAATTAATCTCGAAGTCAAACTTTAATTACGACGGTTTGACTTTTAGCTAAATAACTAAGCTAAACTGAATTAGGAAAGGTTAAGGACACTTACAAGAGTCCTAAGCACTATTAGTGACTTGTGAGAAGTGTGCTTGAGCTCCAAAAATCTCCAGAAGTGAAGTTGTGAGAGTTTCAAGTGAGTGTGCTCATTGTTGCAACAAGTGGGTTCTTATATAGGTGTTTTGATGCAACAAGATGGTGCCAAACAAGTCTATAGGTGATCCCAGATGAGTCCAAGTGCCCCCTATGCATGAAAAACCACTGGTGCAGTCCCTGATTTCGAATACAAGGCTTCTAAGGCGGTGGAACAGGTTTAACTCGCTGGTGTGCATGATTTCTGCCCAGCACAGGCCGTCGCGTAGCGCGACGGCAAAAGGGGGAGGTGCTCGCGCTACGCTAGCAAGTGGCTTACCAGTCACACAAGTTTCAAACAATTGCATTTCACCCCTGGACCTTCTAAACATGGTTTTAACTTATTATTTTGCACTTTTAACCCTCCAACTTGATTTCTAAGGACCCTAAGTTATAAACAAACTTGGTTAAGTCCTTGGTTAACTTTGTGATCACCCGAAAAGTCACAAATTTCAACGTTGACGCTTTTAACCCCTCGTATACGAATATTGTCATAACTTTCTCATACGATATCGAAACTTGGTGAAATTTTTACCACATATTATAGTGAGTATAATTTATCATTACAAAGCTTCGGGTTTGCTAAAAGGTCACTCAGAGGTATACTTTAAACATGTTGACACATTTAACCCCTGTAGTTTGTAATTCCTCACTTTCTTTCACGATTAGGTCCGTATGATCCATGATTTATTCGTTTAAGGATATAAACATCATGTAGGGCTATTGTAGAGTATATTTATCCATTGTTGACATTTTGAACCCTTGTATTTAGATACTTTTCTTGTTTGTCAACTTTAGTCCATCTAGAGTATTCTTTTACACGTTCAAAGCTTATGACACGTGTCAATACATTATTGGACATGAAATTACGAGGTGTTACAGTACGACACCGGTATTTGAGGGTAAAAACCGGTGCCGAACGGTTCCGAAAATACACCCGGTTTGGTAAATTTGATACCGGTACCGATACCCGTACCCGATACCATTTACTTATCACTTAAGATGTTACTATTCATTCATTTGTATTTTTAATATATATATATATATAGGTAATAGCGTAGCTAAATAAATATTTATTTAACTATGCTAGTTATATATAATTGGATAATTGCATAGCTACACTTAAAAGGGTAAATTTGTAATTTTAGGTTTAAAATATCTTGGTATCGGTATAAATGCCTTTAGTACTTCGGACTTTTATGGGCACACATCCGTCCGGCCTAGACGAAAGTCCGGACTTGGTTATATAGCTACAGACATGGTTTATATGTTTTCCATTATGTTTAAACAGAACTGATCAACGGGTTTATCTTCTTGTATTTGATTTTGGGATGATTCCTCAAGTAACGTTGAGAGAGACTTGCCAATGACCTCTAGGTCAAGTGGTAGGAGTACTTGAGTTCTTCTTTTAAGACTCAAGTTCAATTCCCATTTGGTACAAAAAAGAGTGAGACATTGGTGGGCAGTGATAGGAGACCCAGGGAAAACTGGGTTCGATCCTTGAGCCAAACGGGTTTTACTGGTAATTTACCGTCGTTCCTACGGCGGTTGAGTTACTGGGTTTTCCTTGGAATTGGTGGTGGACGACTCGGGTTGCTCTCGGAGTACTCCGTTTGTCCAGTGGGTGCCCCGAGAGTGCTCAGAATTGATTTGTTGGCCGTTAAAAAAATTGTTGAGGGAGAGTTGTAACAGTTTATTATGAAATAAGAACTTACAAATAAATTATCGTGTTGTTATGGTGAAAAAGTCAAACTAACAAGTAATTAATTAATCAAATGAAGACCAATATAATGAAGAAAGAAAAAAGAACTTGAGAAATAGTCCAAAGGTTGAAAACAAAAAAGTTGTGCGTCTAGATGTATAAGCGTCTAAACTTACAAAAAAAGTTGTGGGTCTAGAAGTATATAAGCCGCTAAACTTGACTTTTAGGATATGTGTTTTGGCACTTACCCTAAAATTGAAAGAAAAAAAAAAGAGACAAAGATGCATTGGTTCACTATCCAAGAAGGATGGACATGAGGACCCTATACCATATAACGATGGTCTTCGGAAAAAGAAAAAAAAAGGCAACCACTTTTCATATAACGCTAGAAGTAGTAGGCCAGTGGGGTTGTTAAACGAGCGACTTGACCCGAGCAGGCTCAAATTTAAATAATCTGATTTGGCTTGATTCAATATTGTCTCTATGTATTAATTTACAAGTGTCGGTGCAACAGTTAATTATCAAAGTTTCTTTTCTTGACCACCGAACTTTTTACTTATTTGTACAATCGATTCATGCTAACGTTGAATACAAGTATACAACAAAATGTCAAAATCATTACTCTTTTTCTCTTTCTCACAACTACCTTAGTTCTGATCAGCCGCTGGCGGCAACGACGCCGAAGATCGTATCAGTCAACTTAGACAACCACCAGCGGGATTGTTGTGTCACCGTCACTGACTTACGGTTGATGCAGATGTCACACCCCGATATTTTCACGTATTACCGGTGGGCCCGGTGGGGAGTATCGTGACGTAGTTGATATCATCATAGTTAATTAACACAAGTATAGCACAGCGGAAATCTTGGAATATAAAAATAATATTACAAACTCAAATGTCTGAAAATATCAAAGTATTTATTATAGACGAGCCTGTAATATCAAATCCACAGGTGGATCTTTACAGAATGTATAAAATGAAGTTTAGCTGACTTTAAGGCATCTTTAAGGATTTGCAAGATCCTTTATTTCGACGCCGAGCAGCTCCCATCCTATTATGTCTAGTACCTGCCACTTAGTCTTTGAAAATTACGTCAGTTTTCACTGGTAAATACAATTAACCGACTCATTTGAAAAGAGTTTATGAAAATTGATTTAAGTGCACAAGGCACAAATCATTTATAACTTGGGAAAATTTTTATATAAAATCTTGTATACAGTTTTACATGTTTGTCATACATATGGGCTCGGTATAGAAGCCGAAACATGATTAATCGACACACCACTTATAAAACCCACAGAGGAGTTATCCCCAACTTGTGGGTAATTTGCATATTAGCATCTGTCAGGTGTATGCCTACACCCCGTGTTTAGGTCGTGGCCATTTTCAAATGAAATGAGCCGAGGATATCCAGGACGCGGTCGTATTAACCCCCAATGTTAATGTTATCAAACAATACAGATTAAAACGGGTTATGTAAATTTATTAATCACAGTCCGATTAAGTGATTTCATACCCGACCAAGTGGTATTATTATAATACCATATCAAAAGTATTTACCTGAGCTAATACTTGATTCACAGCAAAATAACTCAGTCATATCCTCTATCTAAATGCAGGTAGCTTTACCGGGTGCCTCTAGTCTGGAGTGATGGTAATATATAACCAATTTAGAATGCTAATGGTCTTATTTAAGTCGTAGACTTAGACCGGCTAGCTTAAAGTATCTAAAGCGGTACGACACGCTAGATTAAGCGATGACCGGAAAAGAATATGGTTTAGACCCGACAAGTTTGGATACTTGTATAATCTGGGTAAACTAAACACATTCTGGAATTTGAGGATTTAATGATAAGGTTAAACCCGTTTCGGCTATTTTACGTAAAATAGTCACATAAGCCGATCCGAATGCATAAATGCATAACGGGTAACCACATGAATTATATACAGGTCTCAATTGTTATTATGCTTAAAATATGTTAACACATCAGTAGGATGTTAACATATATGCCCAAAAAGTATTTAAAACCACTTTAAGTCCCGTATGGACATTTTAGTCATTTTAGTGATTATAAAAGAGATTTTATAACAAACAGAGGTTCTGGTCTTTGATAGTCAGTAAAAATATTTATTTTATCACATTACATCAGTAAGATATTATACATATGTGAGGTTTAATATTTATGGGCCAAACTATGCCCCGAAAGGGCATTTTGGTCATTTCACATATGCTTTTAAGGACATTTTTGGAAGTCTGAGTTCATAACTTATACCTACTGTAATAATATTAAAATTTGTTTAAAATTTCAGTAGGTAACAAGTCTTAGGTGTTAAATATGGTTTTAAACCATACTATGCACCTAATTAGCGTAAAACTCGCTAATTGACGATAATTAAGATGTTTTATGGAAATATGAGATTTTGATCAGTTTTAATTGTCCAAAATAATTTATTTAATGTATAAAATCAGTAGGAAAAGGTTTGGCATTCAAATCAATTGTTAATCTCATTTTATGCATAAAAAGGGTATTATCGTCATTTACCGAATATACAAGAACTTCATGATATGATCAGTTTATAATTTGACCAAAAATCTTAAAAAATCCTTAAAAATAATATCTTAACAGTAGGTAATGATTTTTTGGTAAAAATCTAAGTTTAAACATGTCTTATGCAAGATATCGCAAATTTAGTTATTAAAAAGTTTCTAATTACGATATCGAGCATAACTTCAGTTTGAGACCAAGAACTGATGTCAAATTTTTGGGACAAGCTTATATATCAGTAACAAAGGTTTTTGTCCTCTCACATTTCCAAAAATCTCATTTATATGTCAAAAGGGCAATTATGGCATTTTTAAGCATATTAACAAACAAGAGCATATAATTCAAACTACTAAGGACCAAGCAATATAACACCAGGGGGTTATACTACTATATAATATGGTCCTAATGGATGCTTAAAACATAGGAGAATTAAGCTTAAACGGGTCAGAACTGAAAGTCAAAGCAAAAGTCAAGCTTTTGCGACTTTCGGTTATGAACCGACCTTAGACTGATAATTGTCGGGTTAGACATGTTTAAACGTGTTCTAATACTAATTACCAAGTTATTAGAATGTTAAAGTATAATTTATAACTTCTGTTTTATTAGTTTAAACCATTATTAAAGTTTATGTCCAGTTTGACTTTTTGACTAACTAGTTTGACCCGACAATTAACTAGTCAAACGAAATAATTAGGAGGTGCCCTTTTAAGGATTAATCACCTACATTAACATGATCCTATAACCACTTTTATTTCGGTCAGTGGCTGGACCATTTATGATTAAACCGAAAGTCAAAGTCTAATTACGATGTATTTGAATTTTTGGTTTTTAAGCTAATAAAATGGACTATGCAGGGACTAAGACACTTACATAAGGTCCTTGCTATCTTTTCTACACTTCTTAATCTTCTCCTAATGCTTGATATTTCCAGAGATGTCCAAAACTCAAGCTTGGAGAGTTGAGAGTGAAGTATGTGTGAATGAGCATTTGAAATAATGGACCAAAGGCTCATTATATAGGGAATTCCAAATGATTCTGATGATCCCAGGTGTTTAGAAATGTTATCAGGGCTGTACATGTGTCTTGGTGGTTTCTAAAAACCATTGACAAGTCCCTAGTATCGATTTAACTTGTTTGGCAACCATAGCAGGTTGCGTCCTTTATGTTTTGGCACTCCAAAGTTTTGTGCCCTTCCTTATTACAGATTCCACAAGGCTTGGCTTGTGAATCCAAAGTACATTTCCCTTTAGTCGCCCTCTTTGGGCAGCGAGTCTTTATATGCCCTTTCTCGCCACAACCAAAGCATGTGGCGTTTATCAAGTCCTTGCACTCATGAGTCTTGTGATACATCTCCTTGCAGATGCCACATCCCCTGGTCTGCTTACGGAAACATTTTCCGAAGTGCTGTTTACCACAGGTTTTACATTTGGGTTTCGCCTTATTCGGCTTGGACTGGTTATAGTTCGAACCGGTCTTACCCTTTTTGTAACCCTTATTTGGGGTATTATCGCACTTTCGCTTGTGATCCTTTAATACTCGGTCCACGACTTTGTTTACGGCTGTATCTAACATAGCCTGTAACTCGGTGCCCGTTAAGTTCAGTCTTGCGTTATTATTCTGATCATCTGGATGATTGTGGGCATCATATGAATCATCCATGGTGAAGCTTTGAAGGCTATAAACTGAGTAATAATAATTTTATTTTATTATATAGCGAATCGTCGAATTTGATGATTAAATAGCCATGGTATAAATAAACCATACAGGCCAATAAGATAGTATGAAATTTATTTGATTATGTTTTGCCTAGGTTTTAAATGAACCATTTTTGGCATTTAAACGGAATCTAATCCTTTATACTTATTAGACAGGGGACATGAGTCACAACTGTCAATGTCGTAAAGACATTTCATATTGCGCAAAGGCTTGTCTCAAAGGACTTTTAGATGGCATCAAGGCCTTGTCACTAGGACAGTTTTAATCATAATCAATGATCCTTTGTATTGGAAAATTTCATAGTTCATTGCCTTTTGGCAAGAAGTTATGAAATAAAACTATCTTTGTCATGAATACATCTTTGCCCGTAGGCTTACATCTCAAATGGATGTTTTGATGTGTACATCATGTTCGACGTTATTAGCCATGATTCATATTGATCATTTAGGCCATGAAAGTGGCTTGGAAAGATCCAAGTACTTTTGGAAGCTAATGTGGTTTCTCAAGTCACACAGCCAGGAATGTTAACATGTTTTTAGATGCTAACAAGGATTAATTGTCTTAAGAGGGTTTTACCATCATAGCCATGTTCATGGACATATAGGCTAGGTTATACCATTAAGAGGATCTTTTGAAAATTTTCAGCTGATCGATAAAGTTCGAGTAAAATCGGAATGATCGTTTGATAAAGGACAATATGAATACCTATATAAAACTTTCAAAACTTTCCATAAATCAGTAGGAAATTTACAATTGTGCCTCAGACAGGACTTTAATAATTCATTTGTCCACTCGGGAACTTTAAAGCAACTTTAGTCCACGCAGGGACTAAAAGGAAAATATAAGTCCATATATAAAATATGTCCTCGAAGGGGTTATCAAGAAGTATTACGTCCACAGAGGGACTTATAATGAAATAACATGTCCACAAAGAGACTATTTCGAAATAGCATATCCCCAAAGGGATTTTAATGAAATAACATGTCCATAAAAGGACTATATTGGTACAGCGTGCGCACAAAAGGGCTTTGCTGTACAGATGTCCTCGCAGGGACTTTAAGTCGAAAGATACGTCCTCATTGGGACTTATTAATGAGACAATATGTCCTTGAAGGGACTATAATGAAATATCATATCCAAAAGGGATTTTAATGAAATGATATGTCCTTGAAAGGACTATAAAGAATTATTATGTCCGCCAAGGGACTTTATTGAAGTATAATGTCCACAAAGGGACTAAATAGCAAATGCCCATATAGGGTCTTAAATTGAAAGATATGTCCACACATGGACTATATAGAAGAGATAGGTCCTTATAAGGACTTAAAGGATAATGAATATTATGAAAGAAAGATTCTCTAACGCCTTCCTTGCTCCATTTCGATTGTTTATCTTCTTTGTTTACTTTACACGGTAGGGACTCTGAAAACCTCAGTGAATAAAATAAATGTTCCAATCAGGATCCATTATAGAAGTAGAATTCAAGGATTCTATGGTTAAAGAATGATATGGATCACGGATTAGGTTTTGACTGATACAATCCAAATCTGGGATTTCAAAACTTGAAGGTAAGAAATAGGGATCATTAGGATCCACTGGTATTATTTTCAAAACGGGAGCCTCAAGGAGCACCTGGTATGGACTCCACTGGCACGGACTTCAAAATTTGGAGCCTCAGGGACCTCCGGTATGGACTCCGAAGTCTGATTAAGAATTTCAAAAAGTTTGGTTTTTGGGAATAGATCCATAAAGGTCTTTCCTCCAAACAGGTCGCACACTTATTCTAGCCGTATTACGAAGCTTGACATTCCTTGGCTTCGGATGAGGAGAATTTCCATCAACGGCTTCCTTGCTAGGCGACTTATTCCAAATACATAAAATTGAAAACAATGTTTACTTACTAGGGATGAGAGCATTCCTATGTTAAGTCTAGACTCAGGAGGTCTAAGGAATATGCTATTGTGTCATTGAGATTAAACACAAAGGACTAGTGTTTAATTCACTCAATGTTGGCTCTGATACCAACCTGTCACACCCCGATATTTCCACGTATTACCGGTGGGCCCGGTGGGGAGTATCATGACGTAGTTGATATCATCATAGTCAATTAACACAAGTATAGCACATCGGAAGTCTTAGAATATAAAAATAATATTACAAACTCAAATGTCTGAAAATATCAAAGTATTTATTATAGACGAGCCTGTAATATCAAATCCACAGGTGGATCTTTACAGAATGTATAAAATGAAGTTTAGTTGACTTTAAGGCATCTTTAAGGATTTGCAAGATCCTTTATTTCGACACCGAGCAGCTCCCAGCCTATTATGTGTAGTACCTGCCACTTAGTCTTTGAAAAATACGTCAGTTTTCACTGGTAAATACAATTAACCGACTCATTTGAAAAGAGTTTATGAAAACTGATTTAAGTGCACAAGGCACAAATCATTTATAACTTGGGAAAATTTTTATATAAAATCTTGTATACAGTTTTACATGTTTGTCATACATATGGGCTCGGTATAGAAGTCGAAACATGATTAATCGACACACCACTTATAAAACCCACAGAGGAGTTATCCCCAACTTGTGGGTAATTTTCATATTAGCATCTGTCAGGTGTATGCCTACACCCCGTGTTTAGGTCGTGACCATTTTCAAATGAAATGAGCCGAGGATATCCAGGACACGGTCGTATTAACCCCCAATGTTCATGTTATCAAACAAGACAGATTAAAACGGGTTATGTAAATTTATTAATCATAATCCGACTAAATGATTTCATACCCGACCAAATGGTATTATTATAATACCATATCCTAAGCCCATATAAGGGAAAATAAGTTAAAAGTATTTACCTGAGCTAATACTTGATTCACAGCAAAATAACTCAGTCGTATCCTCTATCTAAATGCAGGTAGCTTTACCGGGTGGCTCTAGTCTGGAGTGATGGTAATATATAACCAATTTAGAATGCTAACGGTCTTATTTAAGTCGTAGACTTAGACCGGCTAGCTTAAAGTATCTAAAGTGGTACGACACGCTAGATTAAGCGATGACCGGAAAAGAATATGGTTTAGACCCGACAAGTTTGGATACTTGTATAATCTGGGTAAACTAAACACATTCTGGAATTTGAGGATTTAATGATAAGGTTAAACCCGTTTCGGCTATTTTACGTAAAATAGTCACATAAGCCGATCCGAATGCATAAATGCATAACGGGTAACCATATGAATTATATACAGGTCTCAATTGTTATTATGCTTAAAATATGTTAACACATCAGTAGAATGTTAACATATATACCCAAAAAGTATTTAAAACCACTTTAAGTCCCGTAGGGACATTTTGGTTATTTTAGTGATTATAAAAGAGATTTTATAACAAACTGAGGTTCTGGTCTTTGATAGTCAGTAAAAATATTTATTTTCTCACATTACATCAGTAAGATATTATACATATGTGAGGTTTAATATTTATGGGCCAAACTATGCCCCGAAAGGGCATTTTGGTCATTTCACATATGCTTTTAAGGACATTTTTGAAAGTCTGAGTTCATAACTTATACCTACTGTAATAATATTAAAATTTGTTTAAAATTTCAGTAGGTAACAAGTCTTAGGTGTTAAATATGGTTTTAAACCATACTATGCACCTAATTAGCGTAAAACTCGCTAATTGACGATAATTAAGATGTTTTATGGAATTCTGAGATTTTGATCAGTTTTAATTGTCCAAAATAATTTATTTAGTGTATAAAATCAGTAGAAAAAGGTTTGGCATTCAAATCATTTGTTGATCTCATTTTATGCATAAAAGGGTATTATCGTCATTTATCGAATATACAAGAACTTCATGATATGATCAATTTATAATTTGACCAAAAATCCTAAAAAATCATTAAAAATTATATCTTAACAGTAGGTAATGAGTTTTGGGTAAAAGTCCAAGTTTAAACATGTCTTATGCAAGATATCGCAATTTTAATTATTAAAAAGCTTCTAATTACGATATCGAGCATAACTTCTGTTTGAGACCAAGAACTGATGTCAAATTTTCGGGACAATCTTATATATCAGAAATAAAGGTTTTTGTCCTCTCACATTTCTAAAAATCTCATTTATATGTCAAAAGGGCAATTATGGCATTTTTAAGCATATTAACAAACAAGAGCATATAATTCAAACTACTAAGGACCAAGCAATATAACACCAGGGGGTTATACTACTATATAATATGGTCCTAATGGATGCTTAAAACATAGGAGAATTAAGCTTAAACGGGTCAGAACTGAAAGTCAAAGCAAAAGTCAAGCTTTTGCGACTTTCGGTTATGAACCGACCTTAGACTGATAATTGTCGGGTTAGACATGTTTAAACATGTTCTAATACTAATTACCAAGTTATTAGAATGTTAAAATATAATTTATAACTTCTGTTTTATTAGTTTAAACCATTATTAAAGTTTCTGTCCAGTTTGACTTTTTGACTAACTAGTTTGACCCGACAATTAACTAGTCAAACGAAATAATTAGGAGGTGCCCTTTTAAGGATTAATCACCTACATTAACATGGTCCTATAACCACTTTTATTTCGGTCAGTGGCTGGACCATTTATTATTAAACCGAAAGTCAAAGTCTAATTACGGTATATTTGACTTTTCGATTTTTAAGCTAATAAAATGGACTAAGCAGGGACTAAGTCACTTACATAAGGTCCTTGCTATCTTTTCTACACTTTTTAATCTTCTCCTAATGCTTGCTATTTCCAGAGATGTCCAAAACTCAAGATTGGAGAGTTGAGAGTGAATTATGTGTGAATGGGCATTTGAAATAATGGACCAAAGGCTCATTATATAGGGAATTCCAAATGATTCTGATGATCCCAGGTGTTTAGAAATGTTATCAGGGCTGTACATGTGTCTTGGTGGTTTCTAAAAACCATTGACAAGTCCCTAGTATCGATTTAACTTGTTTGGCAACCAAGGAAGAGAACAAACCTCCAGCTGCCAACATCTGGCTGTCGAAACAGGGCCGTCGCGCTGCGCGACGGCTGAGAGGGCACATGGTCGCGCCACGCGACCACCTAGGTTACCAGCCAAACAAGTTTAATTTTTGGCAAGTTCAGTCCCTGCACCTTTTCAAGCCTTATATCTTTCATTTTAAACACCTTTGGCCCTTGTAGTTAGTTTGTAGATGATCTAGGGAGTATAACCAAACTCCGTTAGGCCCGGTTTCGTTAAATATCACCATAAACACAAGTTTCATCACGTTGACACTTTTCACCCAAAGTCTTGAAAACTTGTATAACGATCTCGAAACCACATGAAATTTATACTACTTATTCTTGAGAGCATATTTGATTATTTTGAAGCCTCGGGTTCGTTAAAAGGTCACTTAGAGGTAAGAATTTACATGTTGTCATGTTTGACCCCCGTAGTTTATAATCTTTCGATTATTTTCATAAACGGCTTCTTATATCCAATTAATCACTCATTTAAGAATATATTCTTCGTGTGTGGTCATTCAGAGGCACAAGTTTGGCATGTTGACACTTTTAGTCCCTGTGGTTTCATATTTTCATCGTTTGGCAACTTTAGTCCTTCAAACTCAATCTTTCACATATTTAGAATTTAGGACACGTGTCTTTACATAATTGGACACGTTTTTACGTGGTGTTACAGCAGACATCCCCGCTACATGTCACCCTAACCGCAACCACAATCTTAGATCTTGCCGAGCAACTTGCCATGTCGTCAGTCACTGCCCGCGACCAAGGGTGTCAGCTTCCAGCCGGCGGTAAAAAAATGGGAGGCAGTGGGTGTGGCAGTTGTGGAGGTGGTTGAGCGGCAATTAGTGTTGTGACGATGATGATATAGATGTAATGCCGTGATGGCACATTCCGGTGGTGGTGACGAACATAACTCTTACATTTGGGCCAACTCTCAAATTTGGGCATGTGTTTGTTAACAGTTTTCCGATTTCTTTTTCTAAATTTTGCTATGATTTTATTCATGCAACATACCAAAACAATCATGATTAGTTTTTTTTCGTATGGGAACCGATTCATTAACAATTCTTAAATCGTAGCTACTAAGATATATCATTAATGAGGAACATTATGGGAATTAACAAAATCTCTTTTACACCATCGTTTCTTTTAGAACATACACTTTCTGAAGTATGTAATGATTTATTTAGCATCTCCGCATCCGCAACCAACATAATGTAAATTAATTCGCATGTCAACTTAATGAAAGATACTGTATAAAGTTAATTAGGTTATCAACACGCCCTTGGTTTTATGACTACGCCGCAATGCGACAGTCCCAATACTAGTTATTATTACATAACTTAAATACAAATGTCGGTGCATTTTACATGTATGGCTCTCTTATTTTTTGCCATGACCCATCAACTTTCATTTGGTTTGCTTAGATCCATTTGCAATATTTATATACCTTTTTCTTCCTTCCTGGTACCTTTTATTTTCTTTATGGTTAAGACATCTCTCAAACGTATATGTATGGTCTCATATTTTTCGCCATGGCCCTTAAGCTTTCATTTGGTTGGCTTAGGTCCCTGTGCAATATTTCTTCCTGAGACATCTCTCTCATATATCGTGGGTCTTTACTTGGTTGTTTATTATCGTTGTCTAAATGCAATTATATTAGTTTATTAAATAGTTTTTTATTACTTAAAATCTTAGTAGAATAAGTTTTGTTGTTTATTGTTGCGGTTTCCGGTAAAATCTTTGTTACTTAAAGCTATAATGTCACGACTTTGCTTTATAATAGCCAACAAACGCATAATACCTCATGGCATTCGTTCGATGTTTGCGATGTATATGTGTCGCTAGGGCGAACCTATAGTGTTACAAGGGGTAACCTCCGTTTCCCCTTGACGCTCCGGTGACGCTCCGACGATAGTGTAAATTTTGGAAAAAATTAATGTTTTTTCAGTTTTGTTACCTTTTTTAAACGCACCTTATATGGATTTTCTAGATCCGCCGCAACGCGCGCGGGTCTAATTGCAAGTTTGTTCTTAATGAGATGAGATTTAAGCTTGGGCTCGACTCGTACAAAGCACGAGTTAGCTCGTGGCCTTGTGAGCCAAGTTGTTTAACTTTCTACTAAAAACTAATATTATTTTAGAGAAAAGTGCCCGGATAGTCCCTGTGGTTTGCCCATTTTTCAGCTTTAGTCCCTAACTTTTTAAAATTACAGCTATAGTCCTCAACTTTTGCAATTTCGTTCCCGGATAGTCCCTGACGTGGATGGGGGTTAGTTTTCTCAGTTAAGTGGATGTGAAATTACAAAAATACCTTTATTGTTAAAAAAATAATAAACAAAACAAAAAGAGTTAATAGGTGGGGCCCATTTTTTATTCAAAACCTAAAATCATTCGCCATCATCTTCTCCATTAACTCCACCACCTCCCTTCAACCACCTGCACCCCTCAACCACCGCCTCCACCTCCTCCATTAAAGCAGTGCAGTGGAAGGTGCTGCAGAACATGTTGATTTCATATATGTATGTAATATCTTTTGTCATCAAGGTTATGCATACCTAAACATACACATGTATTCATCAAATTTTCAGTAACAGTTTACAAAAATAGGTGCTTATTACGATAATTAACACCCAAAAGGCATCCAGTGACCATCAATTCATGAATGTCACCCAAAACCAATTTCATTAATATCAGTGTTTGACTTCATATTGTTAATTTGACTCTCTTCACATATTTGTCATTCTCCATTAAAGCAGTGCAGTGGAAGGTGTTGCATCGATTACCCAGAATTTCTGGGTGGCGGTGGTTTATGGATCGATTTCTGGAATTTCTGGGTGGCATAGATTTCTGGAATTCTGGAATACTACACACATGAACCTGCCTGCATCAATTTCTGGAATTTCTGGGTGGCGGTAGTTTTGTAGGTGGTGATGATGGTGGTTTGTTGCAACGGTGGTGATGACGGTGGTCTGTTGCAGCGGTGGTGATGATGGTGATTTGGGGGCGACCTCTTAGGGTTTTATTGGATAGGGATGTTGAATTTGACCAGCAATATTATTATTTTAAATAAAAATGTGGGCCCCACCTTAATTTATTTTGTTTTATATTAATGGCATTTAGGTAATTTCACACACACTTAACTGAGAAAATTAACTCCCATCCACGCCAGGGACTATCCGGGAACGAAATTGCAAAAGTTTGGGACTATAGCTGTAATTTTAAAAAGTTAGGGACTAAAGGTGAAAAATAAGAAAACCACAGGGACTATCCGAGCATTTTTCTCATTATTTTATAATATTATGGAAACACCAAACTTCAACGGCTATGTATTGTATTATGTGGGCTACACATATAATTAGGTTAGAAACTTATGGGGTAGAGATTAGAGGTTAAGTTTAATTGAAGCGAGTTCATCCTGACTAGCTAGCTCAGATCAGCTCGTGTACTGATTGTACCTCCCTTAGAATTATCAATCATTAAGAATATGATGAAAGACAAATGGATGGAGATACAACGCCAATCCCTAAAATAAATAACGGCTTCCTCATGTTGTATAAAATTCAGAAATATTGAGAGTTTATACATTAACATATAAGATTTACTATGATAGTTATATTATGTATCAAGCTAAACATATTTTATATAACTCAAGCTTTTGTAAGTTTGAGTTCAACTCGTTTAACATATGAGAATTTGAGCTCGAGATCAGTTCGTTTAGATTTTTGTTTATAAATCTCGAATTCGACTCATGAGTCATTATTTAGGTTCTTGGATCAGACTCGACTCTTTTATTTTTTAATCATTATCCATATTTATAATTACTTTTGTATATATTTAATTATAACATTATATAACATAGTGTATGTTACTTAATTTCATATATAGCATTAACTGATATATAAATTATATAAATAATAGTCACGCCTTTTTAATCTTGTGAGTCTGGTCAGGCGCGATATATAAAACTTAAGCTCGAGTTCGTTTGTTAAAAGAGATATAATATAAGCTCCAGCTCGTTTAAGTTCCATTCGTCACGAGCTTTTAGACAGTTTTAACTAGCCAATCTCAAGTATCTCATGAGCAGCTCGACTAGTTCTATCATCAAACTTAAGCGTTATTTTTGTTGAATGCTTAGGTAGTGTTCGTTTATTAGAATGTAACGGAATTGGAATTGGATTTTACATTCCTAAATCAAAAAGCTTAGGGACCTTTCTGTTATTCACTCATACTAAATTATAGTAATAAATTCTATATTTCTATTCAACTTTGTCTACACAATACAACAAATGAAGCAAAAGTCTCACCTTCTAGCCATTAAACAAACATACATTTTTCCAAATTTCAACTCTTCAAACTTCATACTTTAAACAAACACCATATCTTCATCAATCAATCATCAATGGAAGATAGAACAGCAAACATAATCACCATTGCATCCATAATCAATCTAACACTTCTCATCATCGTATCGAGAATCATCTTCCACCTCACCGAACCATTTTTCTTAATCCTGGGAGCCTCACTCGCTGCCATACTCGCCACAATCGCTTTCTACATCATCCGCCGCAACAACCACAGCCGACGCCAGCAGTTAGAGACCATTATCGCTTCCGAAGGCAAAGAACTCCGTATCGAGTACAGTTTTCTCCGAAAAGTGGCTGGACTTCCTACCAAATTCAAGTTCCAAGAACTCGAAGAAGCTACCGATAACTGGAAGTCCTTGATCGGTAAAGGCGGGTCCGCTACCGTTTACAAAGGCTGTTTAAAAGATGGAACCGCGGTCGCGGTTAAACGGATTCAACATGGAGAGGATAGAGGTGAAAAGGAGTTTAGATCAGAGATTGCAGCCATTGCTAGTGTACAACATGTAAACCTTGTAAGGTTGATTGGATACTGTATTCATACTAATAATCTTCATTTTCTTGTTTATGATTTTATTCCCAACGGTAGCTTATCCAACTGGATCTACGCTCCGTTGGGATCCGCCGCGAACAATAATTGTCGCGGCGGCGGATGTTTGACTTGGAGTCAACGGTTGAAAGTCGCGGTAGATGTAGCGAAAGCGCTAGCGTATCTACATCATGATTGTCGGTCGAAAGTGCTTCACCTCGATGTTAAACCGGAGAATATCCTACTAGACGGAAGCTATAACGCGATTGTCTCGGATTTTGGAATCTCGAAGCTCATGAGGCGCGACGATAGCCGGATCGTCACTGGTAATAATAGAACTAATGTAGTTTAATAAATATTTCTGTTATTATTTTAATCGCCGTAACGTAGTTAAATTTATTTAACTATGCTAGTTGTATTAGGCAAGGTCACGATAGAACTAAATAAATATTTATGTTATTATTTTAATATATAATTGGATAATCACTTAAAAGGGTAAGTTTGAAATTTTAGGTATAAAATATTTTGAGTACAATATGATGTAATAGGAAAATGTCATATACCTAAATATTTTTTATTTTGTCATTATGTAATACGAAAATGTCATATACCTAAATATTTTTTAGAGTTAAATGCGTGGTTGGTTTTTATGGTTTACAAATTTTACAGAGTTTGTCCTCGTAGTTTAATAATCATACAGATGGTCTTAATAGTTGTACACTTATTACCTAGGTGGACCTATAGTTGAATTCTCATAGCACTTGTGGTCCTTAACAGTTAGTTATCGATTGGTTGATTAGTGGTGGAGGAGGGAAGATGGTGGTGGTAGGTGTTGGTGGTGGTGGTGGTTTAGAATAGAAGAAGAATAATTTGTGGTAAGGTAGAAGAAGATATATTGTTTTATTTTTGTTTTTCTTAATAAGTAATAAGTAAGGGTATTATAGTCATTTAAAAATACTTTACTGAGAAACTTAACATAAGTTAGTGGTAAGGACCACACGAGTGTAAAAATTACAACTATTAGGACAAACTCTGTAATTATCGAACCATTAGGACAAAATCTGCAATATTTGTAAACCACAGGGACCAACCAGACATTTAACTCTATTTTTTTTATTTTGAGAGCATAATGTAATGCATCAAACTTTTTTTTTTTGGAATGTTGATGATATATTGATATAATATGATTTAGTTTATTTAAAAGTTAACTATTTTATATTTATATGTGTTTTGGTAAAAATCTTGAGTGTGAACCTTTAAAATAAATTATTTTTTTAAGATAAGATAAATAACTTATGATATCTTGGCTTTTAATAAGGTAAAATTATCAAAATACCAATAATTATGTGTACATTATAACTTCTTATGTTAAGTAGCTTTTTTTTTCTTCCATCAAGAGCTAGATTATATTAATAGCATTTTTCTTTTTATATGATCCATTTTATTAATTACATATATTCATAATTCTATAATTAATAACAATTTTATTTAAATTGAGCAATGTTTTGTAGCAGTTACACAGAAAAACAAAAGAGTATTTCTATCTTTTTAATTTAAAAAGATAGTTATACCTTGTAATTGAGGAGAAACTACACAACAATTACCCGACGGGTATAACCCGGATATGAATGATTGAATGTTTGTTAAGTTTCAAACATATCGTTGAGACGTGTTAAAAATAGTATGTCATCCGCTGCAAAGCGCGGACCTCCCTATAGTTCTATTAATGATTTGATAGACGATAGTAAAAGTATCGTACACAAGATACACATAATTACAACATTGACACGAATATTTATTTAACTACATTAGTTCTATTATTATCAGGAATGAGAGGCACGCGGGGCTACATAGCTCCGGAATGGTTGCTAGGAGTGGGAATCTCAGAGAAATCTGACGTGTTTAGCTATGGAATCGTGTTATTCGAGCTCATATCCGGGAGGAGGAGCATAAAGTCGATTGACGTCGACGCTGATGGCAACAAAATACGAAGAAGATTCGAGTACTTCCCGAAAATCATAACAGAGAAATTAAAAGCAGGACACATCATGGAAACCGTAGATACGAGGTTGATGGATCTAAGTCAAGTTGATGAAAATGAAGTGAAGAAGCTAGTGCATGTTGCATTATGGTGCATACAAGACAAGCCGCGAAGGCGGCCGAGCATGACGGAGGTGGTGAAGTGGTTGGAAGGGCGGGTGGCGGTGGAGGAACCGCCGGAGACAAAGATGATTGTTGTTGATCTTTTGTCCATTGCAAAGGGTGAGAATGGTGAAGATGTTGGGAGGCAAAATCGTAATAAAAAGAAAAAGCCAGGGGTTATTGCTAGAGTAGCTTCTCAATTAAATGGGTGTTTGGCTCCTAACGTGTATTCGGATACACCCGGGTCAAAATCGTTTACATATTCAATGACAATGATTTCACCAAGATAGGTATAGTTATTAATTTCTTATACATTATTGGTACCTAATTGATATTGAATGAGTTTATAAAATCATTGTATACATGTATATATGCAAGATCCATGACTCATTCATGAATATATATCATATATATATTAGCAATTTTGAAAAAGTAAGAGAATTGTTCTATTTTTATATATTTATTTGTTGATGTTTAAGTCAAGACATGTTTTCCCCTCTACAAAAATGAAATACGTGAAATGGTAAAAAATGAAAAATTAAGAGAATAGTTATATTTTTATATATTTGTTTCCCCCGGGTTCAGCTCGAGCTGGAACATAAACAAGTCAGTTCGGCTCGTTTATTTAATCGAGCTGAAAGGTTTAGCTCGAGCCCGACTCGTAAAATGTTTGAGCTAGCTCGAGCCGACTCGTTAATTTTTATATTTGATTTTTTAATTATTTCAAATATTTGTAACATAAAAAAATAAAAACTGTAAAAACTACACATATATTTATATATACTATTTTTATTTTTCTAATATCGTAAAGACCAAAAGATATATTAAAAAGTATTATATGTATATTTTTGTTTATTTTTTTATATTTCTATATGTTATTGATTAGTTAAACTTAAAATGTTACCTTTCACATATTTTTTTTATTTTAATAAATTTATAATTATATTTAATCTCTATATAATAAATAATTCGAGCTGGCTCACGAGCTCATGAGCCGAGTCAAGCCTAGCTCGAGCTCGGCTTGTTTACAATTCGAGCCAAGCCGACCCGCTCATTTACAACCGATTTTTTTTCGAGCCGAGCCTTTTCAAAGCTTTTTTCAAACAAGTTTCGAGCGAGTCGCGAGTATTTTAAACACCCCTAATCGAGTGTCTAATTTCTGGGCAAAGTGGGTCATGTCTATACATTATACAATGAAAAAACATAAATGAATTGTGAATTCTGTGGGTCATGTCTATACATTATACAATGAAAAACATAAATGAATTTTGAATTCTGCTCGCGTATTTAATGATCAAAAGATAATAATAGTTTTATCTTATATATCGACAAGTGTATAAATATAACCAATAAATAAGTGTATTTTCTCTAATTTCTATTATGACAGGTGTATAAATATAACCAATAGATTATGACAAGTGTATAAATATAACCAATAGATAAGTGTATTTTCTCTAATTTCTATTATAGTTATTTATATAATATAAATTTGCAATATGTTTAGGCATTAGTTGTTGTAATTTGTGCTTATTGGATTGTATGTGTTTTGTAGTGTTATTTTGTAACATAAGTATGCAACTAGGAGTTGTACATCTTACTTAAATAATGTTTTATGCTTTAGTTGTTTGTATGGTTAGTCTAGATGATTGTACATTGATATTTACATAATATAAATTTACAACAAGTTGAATTTTGCGACTTAACACGGCACAATATGTGTGTGTGGTTCAACGATTTTACGTTTTGTTATACGCTTCGTTCTAAATTTTGTGAGTTAACATGGGTTAACGTACATGTGTGGTTCAGTGTGTTTACGTCGTCTATTTTTCCCGTTTAATAAGTTCGCCATAACGCGCGAGTCCTAAATCGAGTCAGTTATTATTTTCTATGTTTTATATGTCGGTCTAATTTTTCCACGTTAAGACGCCGCAACTTTAATGTTGGTGGTCGTTGGCTATAGTGTGACATTGGTGCTATTTGTCACAGTTTTACGCCCCCGCCGCAAAACGGGGAGCTTAATTCGATAGGTTATTTATATGGATACAAGTAATGTAACGTGGTAATTATGATATCATTAATTGTATTGAGCTTATTTGGTGAATTACTTATTTGTATATTAACCGACAAAAACATTTTTAACACATTGTAAATGTGAATCTGATCAACAGTATCTCAATTTCGTTGGCCGCAACGCAACGCGCGCGGATGAATCTTCTAGTTATATTCAATTTAAACTTTCCAGTATAAAATAGTTCTTTTTAAATAATTCAAAATAAATTTGCTGTATGAATGAGTGGGGTATACATTAGTGGGACGGGACAACTAACCTTTTTTTGACTTCATTCAATAAGTTTTTATTTTGAGTAAACTGCCGTCTTGGTCCCTGTGGCTTGGGTACTTTTGCCATTTTAGTTCAAATCTCAAACTTTTTAAATCTGGGTCTCTGTGGTTTCACTTTTATTACCCTTTTAGTCCAAAATTCAAAACCCCCCCTTTTTTTACTATTGCAACATGTCTATTTTGTCTTTTTGTTCAGGGGCATTTTTGTCTATCTGATTTTAATATAACATATTAATAATTAATAAACTATATTAAATATATTTAATTCTTTTATACCCTTATTTAACCATCATCTTCCCTATTTAACCATCATCTTCCCAAAAAAAACTCTAACCCCCAAATGAGTACACAAATATTTTGATGTCATGTCCACAAATATCACTAGATGAAAATTGGGTTGCTAAGGGGCTGTTTGGCTAAGCTTATTTTTTTGACTTATTTACTTATTTACTTTTTGAAAAGTTAAAGGGTGTTTGGGTTAGCTTATTATGTGATAGGAATAAGTAAATAAGTCATTCCATTATGACTTATTTGCTTTTCAAATAAGCAAATAAGTAAATAAGTCAAAACAATAAGCTTAGCCAAACAGCCCCTAAGTTGTCTGACTTCGGACTGTCAAAGAAAGGCCCTAAAGACCAAACACAAGACCATGTTACCACAATGGTGAAGGGTACCATCGGGTATCTGGATCCTGAAAATTATCGAAGGAAACAACTCACTGAAAAATCTGATGTGTACTCATTTGGGGTCGTTTTGCTTGAAGTGTTGTGTGCAAGACTTGTTATCAATCGAAGGCTTCCTGATGAAGAAGTGAATCTGGCAGAACTGGGAAAGTATTGTTATCGAAAGGGGACCCTGCATCGGATAATTGATCCAAACCTAAATAGTGAGATCGCCCCTAAATGCTTAATGAAGTTTGGAGAGGTAGCATATAGTTGCTTGAAAGCAGGCGCGTAGCTTAGAAGGCTTCCGAGGGGGCGCCCGACCCCTCGAACTTTTCGATGCGTAGTGTTATGAATAGTAATTTCGTATAGAAATTTTTTAGGTATATACGTTTCCACCCCCCCCCCCCCCCGGTTTCGGAAAAATTGGGGGGGGGGGGGGGGCAAGCTTCGCCAATGCTTGAAAGAAGAAGGAATTACGCACCCAACTATGGACGATGTGATTTGGGGACTAGAGTTTGCATTGCAACTGCAAGAAGATGCTGAGAAAACGGGGGGAATGGTTGGCGAGGCAATGTTAGAATATCAACAACTTCCATTCATTTGTGGGTTAAGGTTGTTTTTTGGGAAGATGATGGTTAAATAAAGGTATAAAGGAATTAAACATATTTAATTTAGTTTATTAATTATTAATATGTTATATTAAAATCAGATGGACAAAAATGCCCCTGAACAAAAAGACAAAATAGGCAGGTTGCAACAGTCAAAAAAGGAGGGTTTTGAATTTTGGACTAAAATGACAATAAAAGTGAAATCACAGGGACCCAGATTTAAAAAATTTGAGATTTGGACTAAAATGGCAAAAGCACCCAAACCACAGGGACCAAAATGGCAGTTTACTCTTTTATTTTAGTCTCATCTTTTAGTTAAGTTGTATTATATATTAAGCGTAAACATAATATAGAAATGAGGCTTAACATGAAAAATCATGAAGAATTTTTTTTTTTTTTACAACAACTTTCATTTCATATAAAAACTTTAAGGACAACTTTCATTTCATGAAGAAATGTTTTTATTTTTTATTTTTAATTTTTTCCATCTATTAAGCCTAATGTTTAGTTGCAAAAATTGAAATAAAAAATCATGTATTTACCATAGTAGAGTAATTACATAATTATTCTACCAGCGTAAATACACGATTTTTTTACATTTTGCAACTAAAATACGTGCTTGACGAGGGAAAAAATTAAAAAAAATCTCTCATTCACTTCTTATGTCTTCCATTTGTACTCTAACTTAACCCAATATATTAACATGTAAATAACATTTTTTTTAAATAATAAGTGTAACATTTATTCTAAAAGAGTGAATTATCATTTCCATTCTTTTGGTTTGGTATTTTTGTCACTTCCATTAAAAAAAATATATATTTTCGTCTTCGGATCTCCAAGGTTTCCAAATCTTTATGTTTTTTCTAATCGTTAACCCCATCATTCGTATAGTCCCTCTTAAAGTAATAAAACGTAAACCCACATATCTAGGCTGCAAACGAACTGAAAGAACACGAATAAGAAGGCCTTATTCGTGTTCGTTTGCTAAAAAAATAATGTATTCATGAACTGTTCATGGCACTTATCGAACAAGACTTTTTGTTGGTGTTAGTTCATTAAGGAAAAGAATGGGTTCATAATCAGTCCACGAATTCAAATAAAATCGTCGGAGGCTAGAGGTAGATAGCGGAGGGAGAAGCGCTGAAACTTGAAGCCCTAATTGTGGAACAAATGTCGATAGTTTCATCGATGTGAATAACGAGAAGAAAAGGGAAACGGTGCATAAACAAAGTGGGAATGTGGTTTCCTATTCTATTTGTTAATGAACAACATAAATAATGAACATAAACAAACGTAAATGAACAATCGTTCACGAACACATTACTGAACATCCACGGACACAATTGAACGAATGAGACTTATGTTCGTGTTCGTTCATTTATTTAATTGAACGAAATTTCTTGTTCATGTTCGTTCATTTATTAAACGAACGTAAACGAACTTTTCACCAAACGGTTCAATAATTATTCGCTGAACGTGCCTGTTGACCTATTTTTAATTATGATATAATAAAAACTTTATACTTAGGAAATGAAACCAATTTTTTCCAGAGAAAACACGTAATTGGAAACATTGTTAACAAAATGGCGTATGGAGGCTATATTGGAGTGAGTTTTTATAATATTTATATCACATAAGTAAAGATCCCATGCAAAGTATTTTATCGTACAAAACATACTAATGATATGGAAAAGTAAAAAAACACGGTAGTGTTTTCGTAATTATTTTAATCATAATTACCCTATAAGATCAAAATTACCCTACAAATATCAAAATTAGCTTACAAGATCATTTGTAGAGTAATTATGATACTCTACAAAATTACCCTACAAGATCATAATTACCATACAAGATCGTTTGTAGAGTAATTATAATACTCTACGAAATTACCCTACAAGATCAAAATTACCTATACAATATTATTTTACAAAATTATCCTACAAGATCATTTGTAGAGTAATTTTGATAATTACCCTACGAGTAAAATAATTACGAAAATGTCACCGCATTTTTTTCTTACTTTTTCACTCTATTCGTACGTTTTGTACGATAAGATACTTTGTCTATAGATGATATAATTATACGAAATGAACTATTTTTTTTTTCTTTCCATGTATTAATTAACTTTGAAATTTATGATTACTTATGATACATAGAAGACGTGTAGCCAAATCGACCATTTATTTTAATACTAGTCACATGTCACATATTTAACGTTGTTAAATTGAAAGCCTTGCTATCACTTGGGTCCTTGACATCAACTTAAGTTTAGGTCCCAACATAGTTATGCTTTCAACAACTAAATTTCAAATCCCATTCGGTTATTAATGTTCTAAACACAATTTATATATAAAAAAAGTACTCTTAGTTACTTTTTGGCCCTTTATGACAATGATCTAGTATAATCAACTTTTAAACATCAAATTTACTCTTGTATAAAACTAAACATGTGTGACAGGTATAAAACTATCCTTATATAATTTCTAAAACATCAAATGTTAGGTTTGCTTTCATATAAAAAAATATTACACCTTAAGTGAATTCTACCTCTAGTGTTATATACAAAGTAAACATTGTTTGTTTAATGTTTCATACTTTTACTAATATTGTAAATGCAGCATATAAAGATTAAAGCATTGTTTATATATTGTTTTAAATTTGTGATATTTATATGTTCGATTTTTAAATTATTTATGTCGTTATCTGGTTTTTAAAACCGCTCAGACCAATGAACCCGTAAACTGACCAGAAGTCTGATTCAGTTTTGATAACATTGTTACAAAACCTCTAGAACACCACAAATGATTTTGAAACTTTCCTTCAAGCTTTAATAACCGAATTTTGAGGTCCAGATTCATCCTTCTTTGACAATATGGACCCTAATAACACAAGCTTGTCACTCTTTCTCAATATGTCTATTTTATCCTCAAACATCTCATATTCCCATTAAGTACATTAAATTTCGAGTTTCGCCACTTATATAATTTTAGACCCTCAACTTCCCTTTTTCATTATTTACATTGTTTCCCAAGTTATTTCATTATGCTTTTCATTTGGTATATATAGTTAGTCGTTAGATGTAAATTTAATGATTTCACCATAGCAACATCATTATTTAAAACAGTGACTTTATAAGAGCCCACTTCTATAGATTTTTTTGGAGGTTTAGGTTGTCTAAGTGAAAAAGAGTGAAAATAGGTGGGTTTGAATTTTGTTTGTGAAAACAGGTAGTTTGTTAAACCATTTAGTGGACTTGGGGTTGATTTTTGGCATGAGTCAAAAAATTTTAAAGTCCACTTAGGCTATAGGGTGTGGTTGGAGCCCCCATGGGGCTTTATCATGCCACCTAAGCTCCACATCAGCGCTATGTCATCCCAGAGGCTTTATCATGCCCCCCTTTAAATTGCAGGGAGTGGATGGAGCCCCATGTCATGATTACCCAATTATTTATTTATTTAAATATTTATTTTTTTAACTAGAAAATAAAAAAAAAACATAATTTCATTAAAAAAAATAAAAACACTACATAATTTCATTAAAAAAAAATAAAAACACTACATAATTTCATTAAAAAAATAAAAACACTACATAATTTCATTAAAAAAAATAGAAACACTACTCGTCGTCTGTGTCGACTCCTCCTTGTTCACAATAAAACCATAAGTGCTCTGTCAGATCGGCTCGAAGGTTATAATGTGTGTACCTAGCCCGTATCTTCGCTCGGATATCTTCTTTCTCAGCGTATGTTAGTATTGGGTTCGTCGGTTGGATACTTTCATCATAGCTTTCTCCACAAAACGCTCTACCCGATTCCTTCAATATCATGTTATGCAAAATGATACACGTATACATGACGTTTCTCATTTTACTTTTTCCAAGTATCCTCGACGGCTGTGCGATGATAGACCATCTTTTCTTTAACACGCCGAAAGCCCGCTCGATATCTTTTCTTGCTGACTCTTGTTTTTTCTTGAAATACAATTTTTTTCGTCATCTGGACACGAAAGACTTTTTACCAACGTCCCCCACTCGGGATAAATACCGTCTGTGAGATAGTAGCCATACTTATACTGCACGTCGTTTGCATAGAATGAAGTATCTGGTGCAACACCGTCTATGACATCGTCGAATAGATTCGAGGACATTAAAACTGCAATGTCATTGTTCGTACCAGCCATGCCAAAGTACGCATGCCAAATCAATAAATCTTGAGAAGCGACCGCTTGTAATATTAGGGTAGGACCATCGTCGTCACCACGATGATGTTGCCCTTTCCAAGCGGTTGGACATGCCCCCCATTCCCAGTGCATGCAATCAAGACTACCCAACATTCCAGGAAACCCGTGTATGCGCTGATGGGCCTCGTATAGAAGTGGAACGTCGGCTGCGGTTGGCATCCTCAAATATCGTCTCCCGTACAGAGAGATTACACCTAATAAATTTTTGCTAATTAAAAAATAATAACGACGTAAATAAAAATAATAAATACTAGTGTTAATAAAAATTACCTTCACAAAAATTTTCAAGAGACTCACGACACATTCTTGACGACATCCTTAAATACTCATCCCACGCATCACTCGCTGTGCCGTAGGCTAGTTGACTAATTGCTGATGTACACTTTTGTAGTCCAGAGAAACCAACTTTGCGACTTGCACTTACCCTTTGCGTGAAAAAAGAGGATTCGCCCGCAAGATCATTGGAAATTTTAACGAATATTCGTCGGCTCATACAAAACCTACGCTTAAACTGAACATCATCGTACAAAGGAGTTTCACAAAAATAATCTTGCACTAGACGTTCATGAGCAGCTAACCGATTCCGTTCAATAGGCGGTTGTCTGGTACGCGATGCAGAGGATTCGGCTTCTTCTCGCAAATAATTCATCGCCTCCTGCGTCATGGCGATAACCAAATCGTCAAGAACACCGTCGGATGAGGAGCTCGAAGAAGACATTTTTTAGTTGTGATTGGTGTGTGTTTTAGTTGTAATTGGTGTGTGTTTTGGTTGTGATTGGTGAGCTTTTTTAGTTTAGGATAGGTTTATATATATAATAAAATAAAAAAAAGTTTTTTTTCTTTTTTTAAATAATGGACCGTTTGACAACGGTCATTTTGACCATTCATCCTCGATCAACGCAATTCCAGTCCGTTACCATGGTGGCGAGAGTTCAATGGGTCCCCTCCATGGCGCCTGGGGTATGGTGGTATAGTGCCGTGGGCGCTATAGATGCCCAGCTGGCGAGGGTGGCGCCCCCACACCCTCCAGCCTTATTGTAATGGGGGACTTCACAAGTCCAAGTCCATTGTCAGGTAAAACGGACTTGATTAAAGACGTCCAATTCGAAAGAACATTTTTGTTCTTAGCAACAATCTATATATTTTCTTAAAAAAATTTAATGATACTCCAGTGGTTCGTCAGTGATTCAAATTTGCCGCTAAAAACCTCAAGTCCACTAAGAGGTATATCAAACTACCTATATTCACAAACAAAAATAAAACCCACCTATTTTCACTTTTTTTACACCTAGACCACCTAAACCTCAAGAGCATTCACTTCTATAATATTGATCTTATAACAAAATATTAGAATGTTGTTTTTGAAGCGTTATAACTCCCCCTCACTATCCGAGAATTCATTCTCAATGTCAAATACAAGAAAATAAACCCTCACATTTCATATTACGAATCCCATTTAGTGTCAAACCCTTTTACAAGCTTCCATAAACCTAGGTACAATCCTCGCTTTTGATATTGCTATAATCTACTAAATAAAACTGGCTTGTCTTAATTGCCGAGTGTTATGTGCCTTATGTCTAAGGTTTGATGCAAAACTACCATCGAGCCGAGGGTCTCACTGGAAGCAGTCTCTCTATTGCTACGGGGTAGAGGTAAGGCTGTCTACATCTTACCCTGCTTAGACCCTACCTTAGGTTTGCTATTTGTGTGATTTACTGAGTATGATGATGATAATATAAAAAACTGGCATAAAGTTAGAACTCTCATGCATGATGGTTGGGTATGCTTAAACAGGGGGTTTCTAACCTTTCACATTTTCGGCATTCTATGAATAAACTTAACTATTTGACAAAAACAAAAGAATCTATCTTGTAAGCAATTAATTAACTAGATCCGTGGTTTGCATATACTGATTCCGATATCTCTAAAATACAAAAGTTAATTAGTAGAACCAAGTTGTTAAATCTATTTTTAACCATACATCAAGGGTCATAAACACTAATTTTATACCTTTTGGGAACATTAAATCTTTTTACTAACCCTAGTTATTGAACTTTTCAAGAAATAAAAATTACATTATATTTAATAATTCTTTTTAACAAACCCTAGATTTAAGCAAATAAAGTTTACAATAATATTCCAAAACATTCCAACCTCCTCAAACAACCGGGTGAGGCAAGTGCTTTAGCCAATTTGATTGGATGCAAGACGGGGGATCTTCCTTGTCAACATCTTGGACTAATAATTGGAGCAAATATGAATCGCCTTAATCATTGAATTAAAGCAAATATGAATCGCATTAATCATTGAAACTCGATTCTTGATACTTTTGGTAAGAGGTTCTTGCTTTCGAAAGCTTCAACTTTATCCATGAGGGGTGTTGTCACACCCCAACTGATGGCGGAAACATCGGAGTGAGACGAAAACATGATTGTTCATAGCGTCATAACACTAAATTGTGACAATAGTTATTAATCAAAATTTCATAAATACCAAATTGAATACATTGTTCAACAAAACAAATACCAACACATTGTAGCAAACATGAAACATAAAACATAAATAATTGTTTATGATTTAGGCGTGTATCTAAGTCCATCATAAACTTGTTTCTTCGATCATCACCTATCAACCTGCAACATGTATTAAAAATTAAAATAATGATCAACTAATATGTTTGCGAGTATACAAGTTTAAATACATAGCATAATAATGAAAACGTTTAATGGTGCTCATATCCAACATGATAAATTGTATACAATGTTCCTAACATGATGTACTAGGGTAAACTATATGTCAAACCAGAGTTAACGCAATGGTGATTACCCAACATCGTCGAAACGAAGAGGGTGTAATGGTGTTTACTTAACAATACCACAAGAATATGGGCGAGGCGTTAATCCTATAGCGCTATAATTGTTAAGGTAGGCTTGCAAAGTTAATGAGCATATAGACATATGTAAACATAACATATGAGATTAACAAGGATAACAAGTCTCATGTTTAATAGTGGATAGAGTGTGATTTGATAAACGTGTTTAATAGTGTTGCGTGTTTTTGTATATATATACATGTTGACTCCAAAGTGAATAAAATGAAAAAGGGATCGAGTATACTCACAATTTTGCGTAAATAAACACTAAACCGCGAGCTGGTTAGATGAAGGGATAGTACACCGAGGTCACCCTGAAATGGGTAAAGAAAGGTGCAAGTATTATGATGTGAAAAGGTTCGGATCAGATCTTAAAATACGAGAGAAGTACGACGGAAAAACAAGTAACAGACCCTTCGTGTGAGAGGAGGCCCTTTCGTGCGAAAGGCAGTAGCCTTTCGTGCGACAGGGTGCCTACTCGTGCGACTGGTTCTATTTGAATACGAATTCTCACATAAAACTTATTTGTAAACTGATTTAAACATAAAACAGTAACAACAATTGTTAAACAAATTGAAAACAGAAAGTAAAATGGCCAAACAGTCAAGTAAGGACAACCTAGGTGTGCCAACACAACATAGAAGGTGTGAGCCAAGTGTTGGAGGCTGGACGGGGTTAACTTACTTTGTGACTAGCAAACTGTTTGGTGTTCATCGCTGATGAACGAACATCGAACATGTATGAAATCGAAAACGAAATACGTAAAAACAGTTTCCTTTCGTGCGAAAGGGATCCCCTTTCGTGCGACAGGGTCCTCCTTTTATGCGAAAGGTGCCGATTTGTGTCGAAAACGCTTCTTTGATCTATCCGAAACAGATCATTTCTTGGTGGAAATTAACCCTGACACAAACCCACGACTATGGACTGAGTTGTGAGTCTAGTGGGTACCAGATTCCACCAAGTTCACAACATAAAATAAATGAAATGTATGAACAATTTGTAAAAAGATGAAAGTTTGAGGATCTATGATTCAAATCTCATATGTAGTGAGGTTTCAATATCAGTTTGCCCAAGAAAACTGGTGAAATCCCTCCAAGAGATGTGTTCAATCAAGATGATTTGTAAGAAAAGTTCGAGAAATGGATTTAAAATGCATAAGAATGTAATAAAATGAAGGAAAATGAAAGAAAATAGATACCAAGACTTCTGATCGCGAGAGAAAAGTTCAGAGCATTTGAGAGTGTTCTGGGCAAGTGGGGGAGGAAAAAAGAGTGAAGTAGTGCACCTATTTATAGGTCTAGAGTAAGATTGGGAGATTTTGGGCGACAGGCCCTTTCGCACGAAAGGGGCCCTTTCGTGCGAGAGGAGCCTTCCTTTCCTCTTGAAGATCCGAGTTCAATTATGTTATATGTTTTAGCCGGTTTTACGTGTAATAAGCATAAATGTGTACGTGAAAATATGAAACATGTATAATGGTGTTTAAAACATTGATTTTTGAGTATAAATATGCAAGCAAGCCTAAGATGTGCACATGACCGTGAATAAAATACTTGAACTTCATTATGATCACTAGTCTTGGATTACAAGTTGAAATGAAATAGAATACAATACAAATACAAGTTCCGAAAAATAGATTTACAACAATACTTTCTAAATAAAGAAAGTACAAATATGCGAAACGTTACAAGTGTTACTTTTCTAAAGTCGGTTGTTGGTGCATATGTCACACCCCAACCGATGGCTGAAACATCGGGATGAGACGAACAAATCGCTCAAAGCGTCATAACACTAATGTGACAATATAATTTAAATTGAGTTTCATAGCAAAGCTAAAATGTCATACATGGTTCAAATATGAACAAAATTGATACAAACATAACATCGAAATAATTGTTTAATCTAGGTGTGTTTCTAAGTCCACCTAAATCTCGTTTCTTCACTTAGCATCATCTTGTCTATCAACCTGCAACATGTATTAAAATATGATCAACAAAAAGTTGACGAGTATACAAGTTTAATACATAGTATAATGTAACACCCCGAAAATAGGTTTGATAATAAAACCCCGTTAATACTAAAGAGCGGGTGAAATACCATTAGCGGTAAAGATCAACCCGGTAATTATTAGGATCTAAACAAATAAGCCTAATAATAATAAATAAAAAGAGAGTAAGCGCTTTGAGAAGAATAAGTTTACAAGGAGTCCGAGTTAACGGGACTTAAAATAAAACAGGTTATAACCTCCCCGAACTCACTAAGTCACCTAGGAATGTTTAACCTAGTTAACAAGACAAAATATTGTTGAAAATAAGTAGGTTGTAGCCTACTTACTAATTAACAAAACTTGAGGGGCCAAAGTGGGAAAACTTGGATGTTTAATTATTAAAAGAAATTTTAAAACAAAACACACACACAAAGTGTGTGTTCTGGATCGAACACCAGGAGGCAAAATGGGGGTGAAACCCTAACTTAACCAAATCTTCAAATTGAAGGATCAATCGAAGGCCAAATTCGGATTTGAATATATATAAACGATCACCAAGTCAAGGGGATCGTAAGGTATGTCAAAATTTATCTTTTGGTGATATTTGAAAATTTTTATAATCATTCATGAACGAAATTCTTGTATGAAAGTTGAATGTTTTAGTGAAATTGATGTGAGTTTAAGTCTAGAAACAAAACCCTAGGTGCAAACTTGTTGAATTTGTGCCATAAACTAGTGATTAGTCAACTAATCAAGTATGAGCTAAGTGGGTTTTTGCAATATGATGATGTTAGTGCCTAACTAGTGATTAGAATAATCATATTTGATAGTAAAGGCAAGGTACTTAAACAAATTTCAAGTTTGGGTACTTGACCATACATGATTTGAAATGGGTCTTGAATGTTGTAATGAAGTTAGTAAATTAATTCATGAATATGGATGATTGAAATCATGATATCTACTAGTTGACATGTAGAACTCGATTATATTAGGTGTTCGGATGAATGCTAATGATATGACGGAACGGGTTTCACTAATAGATGAGGACCCTTAGTTCTTGTGAAATGAATAAATAAGTTAGATTTGATAATCGCTTGAACTAGTTTAAGTGTTGGAAATATAATGAACCGGGTTAAAATATATAGTTTAAAACGGTAGCATCATTATAATGCCTATCGGATAATTGATGAGATTGCCTAAATGAGTTATTGAACGCAAATTTTGCATTTTGTATGATTAAGGGTAAATGACTTTTATAAGTCAAATTAACCAATGATGAAGCCGAATAGTAGTTTCAACATAGAATTCGTAAGATGGAATAGTCATAAGTGATAATGACTAATCTAATTGTCTTACGAATTATGATGATAGTTTGACGCTTGACAAGCTAGGTGGAGTCTTGGGAAAGAAGCGGGTCAAACGGATCGAGTATGAGGAAAAAGAGCATAATCGAATGTAAGGTAAGTAAAACTTACACCCTTATCGTAAGATTATAAATACGACAAGGTTATATTCAAAATATGATTTTGACACGAAATGATATGGGTCGGAACGTATCAAAAGATGAAAAACCATGTTTAATGGTAAAAATGGGTGAAATGGTAATTTGGTCATGAGATGACATAAATAAAATGAGTTTTTGAATGGCTACTTTCTAAGTAAGCCTAAACGAATAAAAAAGGTAAAATGGTGATTTAGTCAAGTATAAATGGATCAAAGTTGAAGTTTAAAACAACCCCAAGTGGCATGAGCCATGTTGGGCAAACGCGTAAGAAACGGATTTAAGAGACCTAACTAATTGGTGAAAAATCCGAAATGAGTTACTTAACGAAATGGTAAATAAATACCATTCAAATATAAGCGCAAAATGTTTGGTCATTTAGACCAAACGGGTCAAATGGTAATGTTGATACCATTTGACAATTAACGACTAATAAGAGTTTGTGGAGTTTTATACACACATGATAAAACGACTTATGAATTAGCAATTGTTGAGACAAGGTATTAAAACGGGTCAATATGTTGATCCGAGCCAGGTACGCATAAATAAGTTTATAGTTAAAATTGCGATTTTGGTCAAATAATTAGTGAAAGTCCTTCGTCGTAAAATGAGGGACTAAAACTGACCAAAAAGCCCTTGATGGGCAAACCGGGTAAACGACCCTTAGAGGTTGTTTAGGAACTTATATTATGATTATGTAACCCTTAGGTAAGTATAAGAGTTATAGGCACAAACTTTCGTGGGTCAAATGCCTAAAAATGGGTCATTAGCGTAAAATGACTAACCGAAGGGTAAAACTTAGGATAATGGGTTCAATATGTTAAATTCACAACAAAAATAGTGGTGGGGGAATATAAGTAGTTATTAAAATATGGGAATGCGAAGTGTGAAATGAGAGTAGCGAGTTAGATGTTTAAATGCATAAAAATCCTCTAAACGGGTCAAAACGGATTACGCGCATATCTTGGATATTTGTCGCGTAATTCACAAAAGTTACAAATCCGAGATAAAGATTTTGGGTCAAACACATTGGAGTATGATTAACTAGAAACAAGTTTGTGATTTTAAACATAAACGGGTCAAAAGTGTAAAAATTAAAAATAAAGTTGAGGGCTTAAAATCTGAAAAAATTGTTATCCGAACGTCTGATTCTAATTCCATGTGATGGAGAATCAAATTACGGTCACGTAGGAAAAAGAATCACGCAAATCGAACTTGTAGAATAAAAGTTATGACAATTTGAAGTTGAATTTTGGAAAAAAATAGAGCTGGGCAAAATGCAGGTCCAGAAAACGGACCAGCTGGAAAACCATCTCCCCCGCGACACGCGAGGCGATACAACGTATCTGGCGCGACACGCGACAGGCGTCGCGGCCCGCGACGGAACAAGGTTAAGCTCTCGCGGCCCGCGAGAGCTGAAAAGGCTGGCAAATTGATTTTATTTTGTTGTTTGACGCATAGAACTTGTTTAAACTCGTTTATAAGCTATCAAAACTAACTTTTAAGTTGGTTTTGATCATAGGTAAATGTCAAGAGTTTCCGGATGAAGATCAAGCGACGTACAAGAACCGAACACATGAAAAAGAAGATTCTACACGGTGCTTCGTCGTTATTTTAAAACGACGAACTCAATTACATTATGTAGTATTATTTTAAAATTGTAAAAGCTTTAATTTACCCGTATTTTTCAACGTATATGTAATCATAATTACATGTTTATTTTCGTAAACTATACGAAAACCGTTAATTAATAGTAAGGGTCTTACAAGTTGGTAATCAAAGCTCATGGTTAAAGAGTAAAGTGTGTTAGGTTCGAGGCTTGATCGCAAATCCGGTAAGTACATGTATATTAATGGTTTAGTATGATTAAAGTGTTGTGAACAACACATAGGGTTATCGTGTAATACATGTTACCCCAATTAAACCGATAAAGGATCGATATAGTCAACAAAATTACGTGTGTTGACACGTATAGTGGAAAAGCCTTGTATTATAATACAGGTGTTCATTAAAGTCGAAATTACTAATTTTTATAAATGTTTTAGTTGAAGGACACTCGCATCTGAATATAGCGGGAGTTTAACAAATTGCGGATCTGATGAAGGAACGGTCCAAAGTATTATGAGCAGAGCATGCTCAACAAGGACCTAAAACGCACAACGATCGCGAACATGGTTAATGGCATGGAAAGCCAGTTAGGGCAAGCATTACCAGGTGCACATTTTAAATTTAATCGCACAAATAGTAATATGCAACAAACACGTAGAGAATGACTATTGCATACATAGAATAAAACTTGGAAAACCTGAATAAGACACCTATTCAGGATGAAGTTTCCAAGAAAAAATTAGTAGAAAAATGCGTTATTCACGATTGTGAATAACGAAACAATAATAGAGTTTGTTTATGTGGAAACTTGGACGGAAGTAACTACCCAAGTAAATAATTCTCAATATTATACTAATGAGAAAAGTAGAGATCACATTAACGAATGTGATTACATAATAGTTTGATAAAAAGAAAACATTTTATATGTTCAAGGGCAAAACAAGTAAAACTAAAAATTGTCGTTTAGCAATTAAATAAAGTTTTACGGAATGAAATCAAAGATATAGAAATAACAGAGACGTTACTTACATAGGGCGTGATGTGAAAATTATGAAAAGGCCATGTGTGTCATGTGTTGACTGCTCACTCTGGCCAAGTAAGTAGTGAACACATGATACCATGAACTTCTTATAATGGACACAATTACGTCCGATGTAGTAAGGATGGGGTGAATGGGACGAATTAAAGAAGTACCCAAACGGATCAAATAAGTAAAATATTTGATGATAAATGTAAACGCAAGCCAAGTAACGGAAGCGTATCATATTAGAATAACGAGCCCGAGCGAAGGGACAAGAATTAAAGTAAATGAAAATACAAATCAACTAATGAGAATACTAAGGCATATGGGATAAAGTTTGACTATCATAAGTGATGAAATTCACACAGACAAGTCAAAGGGGTAGAATAAAGAATGAAAGACTTGGTCGAATAAAAGCAATAAAAATTCACTAAGACAACCAAATAAATCAAAACGAAGTCTTAATGCATACCAGAAGGGTTGCAATAATAGTGACTTCGGTAAAATACCCGATTGATGGGTAGGGGTTTAGAAGTATGCGTAAACCAAGAGACGGGGACGCGGATTAAAAGTCAAAAGACTCGGATTAAGAGTTATGACTAAAAGACGACAAGATTTTTGCAAACATAAATTTTGATAGTTACGATTCAGCTATCTCGAAGTTGAACAGGTTAAATAAAGAATGAAGTTTGACATTCATAAGTGATGAATTTTCACACAGAACGAGTCAAACGAGTTAGATAAAGAATAACGCTTGGTAATATAAGGAAAATGCGAACTAGGCAACGGGAGCGTTAAAAACATTAAGATAAAAGAACCCTGGTAACGGGTTGTAAAGAAGTATAAGTATAAACCGGGTAATGGTAAGTGTAGAACGAATCGACGTGTAAATGACGTAAAAAGTCAGAGAGTCGGAAGAATAGTCTAGAAAGAAAACAAATGTAGCCTTAGACTACGGTCAAGGTCCATAGAACTCAAGAACGAAAATGAATGATTTCTAAACTTAAAAAGGGTGCGTTGACACCGAAAGTATATTTTTAGAACGACAAGAGTAAAAGATGATCTACGGGATCATCATAACCTTCGGGATTATAAGTAGTGTTGAGGTCTACGGGACCAAAAAGACCCTTGGGTCACAAATAGAAAGAAACGAACTGATGGGGTTTTACCTTAAAGGGGGGAAATATAAGGAAAAAGCCCGTGAGGCTAAGTGAAAGAACCTATGGGTCAATAATGTAAAGCGAGGAAAATGGTTGTAACTCCCCGCGTAAAATAAATAACGGAAGGTAAAGTTAGTATAAAAGCGATAGGTTTCGCTAAGTTAATCGAACGGGTTAGAGCGAAGAGATCACGAAAAGCCCGGTTGACAAAAGTGAAGGATTTCACTAAAACATTTAAACGGGCAAAAATGACAAAAGAATTCACAATTATTTAAATTGTGTTACGTTACAAAAGGGAGAAGTCATTACCGAAATGACAACGGAAGGGGATAAATCCTTGGACGTAAATTCCTTGATGTGAGAAATTGACATGAGTTAAAGATAAAACGTTAAACTAACATTCAGTTTTAGTAAGAAACGACGTTTTAACATATATGAATATTATAAGACGAATTTGGAAATGATTAATATTAAAGGATATATGTCTTAACACCGATAGGTGCAAGACGATACATTCGAAGAGAAGAAGTATGAAAAAAGAGAAAAGTTGAGATAAACTTAAACGCGATGTGACACGTTCACGGTCAAGAAAAGTAATGTAAAATGTGATCACGTTGTAACGTGAGTTACGGGATAGGAGTTCATAAACTCATATAAGCCTCGGGAAGGCAATATGGATATACCCGAGCGATAGGGTGTAGGGTAACCAGTGACTAACAAGTCTAACCGCCCAAAAATAATAATCAATAAAGGTAAAGGATACAAGCTGAAGGTAACGGCCCGTGAGGCCTTACACATGAAAGACGTACACGTCAATATAAATGAAAACTTTTGACCGAAAGGAACGGGTGCCTTGAAAATGAAACTTGGTTTGTTTGGTTAAACTAATGAATTACGTAAATAAGGTTTCGGGGACGAAACCTCTTTAAGGGGGGGTAGACTTGTAACACCCCGAAAATAGGTTTGGTAATAAAACCCCGTTAATACTAAAGAGCGGGTGAAATATCATTAGCGGTAAAGATCAACCCGGTAATTATTAGGATCTAAACAAATAAGCCTAATAATAATAAATAAAAAGAGAGTAAGCACTTTGAGAAGAATAAGTTTATAAGGAGCCCGAGTTAACGAGACTTAAAATAAAACGGGTTATAACCTCCCCGAACTCACTAAGTCAACTAGGAATGTTTAACCTAGTTAACAAGACAAAATATTGTTGAAAATAAGTAGGTTGTAGCCTACTTACTAATTAACAAAACTTGAGGGGCCAAAGTGGGAAAACTTGGAAGTTTATTATTAAAAGAAATTTATAAAACAAAACACACACATAAAGTGTGTGTTCTGGATCGAACACCAGGAGACAAAAGGGGGTGAAACCCTAACTCAACCAAATCTTCAAATTGAAGAATCAATCGAAGGCCAAATTCGGATTTGAATATATATAAACGATCACCAAGTCAAGGGGATCGTAAGGTCTGTCGAAATTTATATTTTGGTGATATTTGGAAATTTTGATAATCATGCATGAAAAAAATTCTTGTATGAAAGTTGAATTTTTTAGTGAAATTGATGTGAGTTTAAGTCTAGAAACAAAACACTAGGTGCAAACTTGTTGAATTTGTGCCATAAACTAGTGATTAGTCAACTAATCAAGTATGAGCTAAGTGGGTTTTTTGCAATATGATGATGTTAGTGCCTAACTAGTGATTAGAATCATCATATTTGATAGTAAAGGCAAGGTACTTAAACAAATTTCAAGTTTGGGTACTTGACCATACATGATTCGAAATGGGTCTTGAATGTTGTAATGAAGTTAGCAATTTATTTCATGAATATGGATGATTGAAATCATGATATCTACTAGTTGACATGTAGAACTCGATTATATTAGGTGTTTGGATGAATGCTAATGATATGACCAAACGGGTTTCACTAATAGATGAGGACCCTTTGTTCTTGTGAAATGAATAAATAAGTTAGCTTTGATACTCGCTTGAACTAGTTGAAGTGTTGGAAATATAATGAAACGGGTTAAAATATATAGTTTAAAACAGTAGCATCATTATAATGTCTACCAGATAATTGATGAGATTGCCTAAATGAGTTATTGAACGCAAATTTTGCATTATGTATGATTAAGGGTAAATGACTTTTATAAGTCGAATTAACCAATGATGAAGTCGAATAGTAGTTTCGACATAGAATTCGTAAGATGGAATAGTCGTAAGTGATAATGACTAATCTAACTGTCACACCCCCAAAAAACCACATGCCGAAACCCCCACGAGGCGTGTGACGTACCAGGATCCAAGCCACCAATCACATTGAACTCATAAATATATTTAAATAAAACTTTCATTCATTAACATAAAGTGTTACAAACATTACATATCATTTATTGTATACAGCTGAAGCATAACTCATTTGTTAAGTGTTTCGTAAACCATGTGTACATAAACCTTTAAGCTTGTATTGAGATTTCCATGTATCTCGACCCATGACCACTCCAGCATCCCAGACATCAAGTCCCAATGATATAAACCTACAAACCTGCAAGCATGCAGACAAGTGTGTCAGACGACGCTGGTGAGTTCAAAGTTTTGTCAAGGTGTTTAGATACCAGTTACCAAATTAAATCGTTTCCATAATTTGATTTGATGTTGTTATTAACTCGAATACCGCAGATGGCTACAAGATGTTTTTACCCAACCCCAATGCCTCTATCAAAACATTGGTCAAGTGGTCAAGGTAATTAGTTCACGCTCGTCCTCCCCGGTACGGTGTGAGGGTGCCAAACCTAATAGCGCTATCAACTAATAACCTCGTTGCCTCCCCTGCAACTATCGGTAGATGTAAGGGGTCTTATATGATAGAAATGAGTGTAATAACCAACATCCCAATAACCCGACGTTCCTCCCCGGAACAATTACCAGATATCCCTCCCCGGGATGCATGGTTGGAAAAAGAGCAGTGAACTCACCTTTGGTTCGCTCGGTTAGATTAGTTTCTTGTTTATCGTTGGATACCCCAAACCCTAGTATGGTTCCAATGACAGTCAGTTTTGTTTACACAGTATCACATATTCTTTGTATATATTCCACAAGTGGTAAGCAAGTATGGCATACATTATCACACAAGTTATAACGGTATTTTCACATTACAAGTTCATATATCACAATAACACATATTAATAGTCCAATCCTCATTCAAATGAACATGCAAATAATAACAATAATCCATAACCCTCAATAGTCATGTGATTACAAAATCTTATATCGAAACTGTTTAAGGCCCGCCATAATTTGGCAGCCCATTCCGGTAATCCAAACATGGTGCAGCCTAGTGCCAATTCAGAAAGTGTGCACGTGTGTGTATGTGGCCCATCAAAGCCCAGACAGTATTCTACAACTCAGATAAAGGTTCACGTGAATATCTGATAATCTTTTCTAAACAACCGAGTGAAATATTGTTTTATCGAGCCACACACTCCTTCACATATGATTCTCCTTTTGATTGGATCAGTGAATTCTAATTGGGCCGCTGAAATTCAATAATGATCTGATCAGATTTGTAATAAAGTGGCTGACATTCTTTTAATAAAACCCACTAGACTTGTATCCTATTGGGCCGATATCAAGAGTTCATGTGATTGTACTTGGGCCGATAATTCTGTATATTCTTTATTGGGCCACACCCTTTTGACAGATTGATTTTATCAAGACTTTGAGCTACCAACAATCACATGCAACCATAATGAATTCACACGAAACTCCCATGTTTTGTCTTTACCGGCTCCGACGAAACCCCCGTGTTTCGTCATCACAAGTTCTGACAAAACCCCCCCATGTTTCATCGCCACCAGCTCCGACGAAACTCCCTCTGGTTCACGTAACCAACAGTTAACAATTCCACAATTTCAACAAACATCAATCATTCTACGATTATGCCTATTAATGTCAATATGGTTTCACAGTTTTTATCATCTACTAACACCCTCTAATCATCAAGAATCTAGACCGTAATCACATACTTTTGTTAATCGTTCAAGATCCTTGTTCAACCCAAACCGAAACATATTGCGACTCAGCAATCACTCAACATTATACAAGTTTGAATCATCACATATCAATTTATCAGGTTTATACTAACAAGTAACCCTACATTCTAATTTAGTTTCCTGGGTAACACAATAACATCAACAAGTATAACACAATCCACGAAATAGAGGGTGCACGAAAAGGAGATCTTCTGATCCGCAAAAATCTTCGACAAAGAGAGGGGGTGTCTGCCGTCGCAAATCAGGGAAGGGGTAGGGTTTGTTATATTATGATTGTGTGAGATGTAGGGAGGTTACGTACCATCAACATATAATACCAATTTCTAAACAAGTGGGCCGATCCCACTATAAGGCTCAATATAGTATTTGGGCTCCAAGAAAACTGGGCCGAGGAAAGTTAAACAACACATGTGAGTTTCGGCCCATTCCACAAAGTGTGTGTAGCCCAAATGCATGTGCGGCCCATCCCGACGACTTAACCATATGACAAAATAGCAAAACCCACTACCCACGCAATCTTACTTAAATGCGTTCTATGTTTAACAAGTTTACCAATGTCACGAGTGTTTAATAGACTCACTAAAGATAAAGAACGTGTAACGAAGAAATAGTAAGGGATGAGAATCACAAAACTGAAAGATACTAACCTTGAAAGTTCGGGTTGTCACGTCATCCCCAACTTGAAAGAAATTTCGTCCTGAAATTTGGCAAACAGTATAAGCAGTCACAGAGAGAAGAAGTGGTAGTGCAAGATGACTGTGGATTTTCCTCGGGTGCCACATCATCCCCATCTTGAAAGGGAATTTTGTCCCGAAATTTGCCAATGATATCAGAAGTTGTTACAACCGTTTGAACAATTGAGGATACTAGAACTTGCTCCGATCATTGCGTTCCTACGTGAACTCCGGTCCACGTCTTGAGTTCCAACGAACTCTCACTATTGATTTTCGACTATGCTAATGAATCTTGACGTTCTGGTCCATGATTTCAGTAGATTCCTCAACAACTGCTACCTGTCATTAACCTCAGACTCTAATAAGGGTATCACAAGCGTTTCATCGGACAAACACCGCCTTAGATTCGAAACCTAAATGACATCTTGCACGTTATCCAATTCGTCGGGTAACCCGAGTTTGTAAGCGATGTGACCGCTTCTTTCCAGAATTCGGAATAACTCAACGTAACGTAAATTAAGCTTACCACGCTTCTCAAGCGTACCACACCCTCCCAGGGTGAGACTTTCAACATGATACGATCACCTACAGCGAACTCCCAATGTTTCCTAAGTTTATCAATTTTTCTGACGGTCACGCGTTGCCGCCAAACGAATTCTGGTCCAAACAATCTTCCCCAAGAGTTTCGCGTACAGGTTGTCACCCACCTTAGTCTAATATGGAGATTGGCATTATCGTTCGTGCAATGCCTCAAACAGAGTTGTCTGAATACCAGATTGGTAACTGTTGCAGTAAACTCAACCAAAGGTAGGTGTCCTTCCAATTCTTACTAAGTTAATCACACACATGCTCGCAGCATGCCTTCGAGTGTCCGGATGGTTCGTTTACTTTGACCGTTTGTCCAATGCTCATGTCTAGACGTGAGCCAAGGGTGTTGTGTGTTGTCCGTCATAAATCAAACATAGATCAAAATCAGGGGTAACAGGAGTTGGCACCTTGTGCCTGAAAGCCGCCTCTCTCAGAGGTACATTCACAGCTGTGAAGACTCGTCAGTTTCCTTGATTGCAAGAAAGTGTGCTGGTAATGTGAGACAATCAACGATCACCCAGGTGATATTGTTTCCGTTTCGAGTTCTAGGTAGCCCAGTGACAAAATCCATGGCAGTCTGTTCTCATTTCCATATGGGTGTTTCTGGTTGCTAATACTTCACCTTGACTTTCCCCACAAGTCAAACATCATTCACATACTTAGCTAGGTGGGCCTTCATGCCCGATCACCAGTACAGGGTTTACAAATCCTAATGTCTCACATCAAAACCCAGACGACTAGAATATCGAGGCCGGTGTGCTTTGCTCAACATAAATTTCCTACAGTTACTGTATAATGAGACCCATATTCGTTCCATGAGTTTGTGTATATCGTCTGACCTGCCAAGGTTGCTTCTCCATGCCCCGCATGGGTTCGACTTGAAAATCCTCTTCCTTCAGTTCTCCAGTTTGAACAGGGCGAGTCTGATCAGGTAAGTTAGAGTCGATAGTGAACTGCAAAGCGCGTGCACGCTCAGGTTCCACAGTCGCAATCATTCGAAAGTACCATCCAGCGATATCATTACATGATTTAGCTTCTTCGAAACAACGGTATATGGGAGGCCCGTGTGATCGATCTAGGTAGTGCATTCGGTACCGTCCAAGTGATGCCTCCAACTTAAATCCAAAGACCACAGTTTCCACCGCAGGTTGTATGTCGTGCAGTTCCTCTAGTAACTCCATTACGTAAGTCATCACTCTCTCGTGTTGCATCGGCGTGTAACTGGGACTCTGATTCGAACCATCATGATATACCACTAAATCACCTGCACCCTCGGGTAATGACGATGCTTAGTGCATTATGGAGTTGGGTTTCAAAAGTTGAAAATACGCCCTCGTGTTTTGTCTTCCACGAACACAGCACCCTGCTGTGCAAAAGGGATTTAAGCTGCACGATCTTCAAAATCCCCTGATGAAGCTGCGATAGAATCTAGCGAAACCAAGGAAATGCTGTATCTCCGAAGGAATTGACGAGGTATGGTACTGGACCCGACCCGAGTGGTCGGACTTTCCTGCTATTTATCACTTTTATATTAATATTATTATTATTATTATTATTATTATTATTATTATTGTGTACTAACCCGCGAAGCCCAGCGCGTTGTAGTTTATACTACACTAGGCTGTGGCCTCGTAGAGACAACCCCTAACTGGGCCTGGCCCATTGAGGTTAGGGTTTTCCCATATCTCCTATATAAGAAGGTCTCCACCTCCTTATTAGGGCAGGAGATATAGGGCAACACTTTTGTAGCTGGAAATATGAGATTCTTCCTCTACCGGCCGTCTCTACATTGCCCACGTTACTCTCTCCTTGTTTGCAGGTCTATAATGAGATGGAGAAGATGAGGTGTGGCCATGTTCGCATTCATCACCGTAAGAAGTACCGACCCGCCCGGGCTCATGCTTCTTCATTGGCGCCATCCGTAGGACCCGACACGAACCACATCTGGTTTCTTCTCCTCCCTATTTTTTTTAGATCTGTGTTGTGAAGTTTCGAATATATGTGGTTTTTTCTTAGGGATATCTTGATATGTGTTCACCCATATTTTACAAAAAGTGCTATTTATATACAAGGTACATTCCATATTACACACTGTACAATCCTTAATCCATGGAATTCTTTTGTGGAGCACAAAAAGGCATAGTGAGTGGCCCCTGCTTCTCATTTTTATATCCATATTTTTCTCCATGCACGGAGGGTCTTCAGACCACGTATCACGCAACGGCGGCGGCATTTGCCTTCACACCATCGGCGGCGTCCGCCCCCGTGTCAAGAATTCGGGGCTTTTTGTTTATTCCTGACGGACCAAGTGAAGCTCAGCAGTATAAAAGAACACCTCGCGCATTTTCGGAGCACCGCGCGTTCGGGCAGAGACGTCACGCGCATCATCCAGGAACGTCACGCGCCTGGGCGGAGCTTTCACACGCTTGGGCGGAGCTGTGACACGTGTTTTCACCGCTGTTGTTTTCAAACGAGCATACTCCGCGATTGCACAAGTAATCTCCGCCTGCCAGACACACTCTACTGCCGCGCGAGTAATCTCCGCCTGCCGGACATACTCCACCGCCGCGCAAGTACACCCGCCGCTGTGCACACTACCTTTCCAGACAAGCTTCTGTGCGCGAGCATATTCTTCGCTTGACGGAGATATTCCACCGCGCCGCTAAACCTCCCGCCTCGCCAGATAAGTTTTGTTGCTCAAGCAGGCTTGGCTTGCCATAATACAAATTCTGATCTCATGAGCATTTATGATAATAAAAAAATAAAGATAAAGGTTACCACAGGAGCCTTATAATGCCTACGTTGATCTTGCTTTTAAAAAGATAAAGAAGCTTTTCTGATCATGTCTTTAATTTTAGTGGACAAATAAAGGTACACGTGCCTATACTTGTATCATTTGTTCTACATACCCACATTTCAAACTTGTTCCACATTTAGCAACATTTTACATTAATGGTCCCTGTAATATCATGAGGCCACTTTATGGCTTCAACACATTCTTGTATACCACAACACTTGGTATACAACTTAAACATACAGGGACATTTATTCATTTTAACTAATATATGGGCATGCATTTATATTGATAAAGCATTTCGGATCGCCCATATCTGTACAAGGAGTACTTTAAATTTGATGGCGAAGCTTGAAGTCAATAGGGGGTCGAAAACATATATGAAAACTACATACTCTCCACTATTGAGCGAAAAGTTCAGGGGTCCACCACCCCTTGAAAGCATCTGCATCCGCGCAACCGGTCTTTGCGCCAATCACCTTCACGCCAAGCCTCCTTTGCGCCAAGCCTCCTTTGCACCACCGGCTTTCGACCACTTGTCCTCAACCACACGATGACCTTCTCCACTTAACGTCCAAGTCTATTTTCTTTCGGCTGTACACATGTTCTGGCTAGGGAATCAGCGACCTGTTGAGCTTATGTACACGCACTCATGCACAAGAAAACTATTTTTTCCCACTCCCGAGGAACAACTTTCTTGGTCGCGCCACCTCTAGCGCACGATTTTCGTTAGTGTGCCAAACACTGGAGGAATCTTTTATCCACGCCACCACAATCAGCAGCGGGCATTTTTCATGATAACGCCAGCTTCGGCGATAACTTCCTTTGCCGCACCATTCCCGACGCGTACTCCTTTGGCCATTTCTTGCTTGATAATCCCCCTCAAGCATTGGTTGAAACTCGAAATGCCTTACTTTATGGCATTTTCCGGCGTGACTTGCTGTTTAACCAGCACACCCTTAGACGCCTTACCGGTTGAGTTGCGTGGTCATTCTTGCCCGCGCCGCCAACAGCGGAAGCTCTTGTTCACTCCAGAGCATTTCAAACGGAAGTTTTATCCACCTACGCCGCTTCCGGCCAATTACTTAATAACTCCGCCACCTATGGCGGATGCTTCGGTTCACCACATTGCCCCTGGCAGACAGCTTTCTTGATCGCGCCATCTCTAGCAGACGATTTTCTCCAACCCGCCACTATCGGCGGAAGCTTTTATTCAAACCGCTGCCACCAGCGGAAGCTTTTATTCCCCCCGGAACGTTTCCAATGGAAGTTTTTATCCAACTGCGCCACTTCCGGTCGATTACTTAATCACTCCGCCACCTATGGCGGATGCTTTGGTTCATCACGTTACTCTCGACGAACATTTTTATCCACCCCTTGACTCAGGCGGTCTCTTTTTACCCACCCACGCCTATGGCGGGAGCATTCATTCTACCCGCAACTCTGGCGGACTTTTTCATTCACTCCCACCATCTCCGGCGGGTACTTTCCTTGCTCGCGCCGTCTCCGGTGAGCACCGTCCTAAGTCACGCCCTTAGTCAAGCTCATAAATTTATTTTACTACATAACAGAATACGAGAGTACCTGATGGAATTCTCAGTTGTCATACATGAAGATATATCTTCCAACCTTCTTGCCTATTGTTATAAATGGGGCTGGGACGCATTTAGTCACGCCACCGCTATAGCACCCACGTCGCCACTCCTCTACCCGTGTATGTCACACATACACCGGCGTGTCGTTTTAATCGTGTTACTAGCGCTTTTAACGGAATCAGGTCACTTATAATGGTTCAATGTTTTCCTCTTTACGCTACATCACATTTTACATGTGTTGTTGCTTTCTAGCACGAGCTCGTACTACTATCGTTGCACTACTTTTAAACATATATGAGCGTATATCCATTTAACCAGGACTACGGGGTGTCGTGTAACCCCCCAACATCCACATCAACTTCCACATCGTGGGCATGCATTTATATTAACTAATATGAGATCCTTTACATCCGTAAAGTCGGAACTTGAAGTTTGGTGGCATAGGTCATCTCTACCGTTACAAAGAGCATACGGAAATCATTTTCTTAAAAAATGATTCAAACTACATAAATATTATCGTCGCAGTATAATACCGCCATGGGCAAGATATGCTAATAAACAACTAAGCTCTATCAATTCGACTTGTACATAATATAGTCCTTGTCTAAGTAAGACGTGTTTTGGCAAACCTTATGTACACATACAAATAATGCAATTTTATACTTTGTTATTCCAATGCTACTAATGTTTATCTAAGCAGCAACAGACTGGGAGACTAGCACGACGGGCTAACCACTCACGCCCCAGCTACAATCAAGTCTTGAAAGCTGACACTTAGTAAAATCGATCGGCACATCGGTAGGAATTGACATCCCTAAGCTGGACAACCTTACTGATAATGTCCTCGCTGTCTCCAACATGACACATCGAGCACATGATTCTCGTAAGTGGGACAAGAACAGTGTAACACTACAAACACTAAAGAACGTAGTCACCAAAACTAAAGGCTGGTCCTTGTCATCGTTTACTCCTTCACCAAGCTATATTTGGTAAGGATAGACCTAAGCCGAAGTTCACTAAGCTGAGCTATATATTTCGGAACGCAATTCCAGGTACAATCCTATTTTATTGCTTTATTTAGTTGCGCGATATACTTTTATTTGTTCAAACGCGCTTGGCATCTCATTGCATGCCTTTGGTTCACTTGGCTATATATATATATATAATGGTCCGTACTTAACCTAACATGGCGATGCTACCTCAAAATTACAAAATTCTAAACGCATGAGTGGAAAATTTCATTGCCCACACATGCATTGGGCCACGCTCGATTGGCCATCTGACATGCCGTATGTGCCTATATCATTACTTTTACTTTTGATACTTATGTCCTAACATGCTTAGCATCATCGAACTGGATAATCTGCTCGGAACAACACGGTTATGGGCGGACATGGTCATAATATTTACACAGGCTAAACTGTACATCGAAAAATCCTTATTCAAGGACGAGGACCTAGCGCGGTAATTTGTCACCATGCCGCCTCAATTGCTGAACTATCTTGTCCGAAAGACAGTCTTGAACTCGGCGTAACCGCGGAAGACTCACGGGTGACAGGTTCTTAATCTCATCCTTAAATATGGAACTCTCACATAACCTGATAGCCTAACGGAATACTCCGTAAGTTATATATTTGCTTTTCAAAATGACGTGACAATTCTTTCTTGTATTACAAGAATACCTATTAGAATTGCCCACCAAACAAAAAGTGTCGATAAAGGTTTCACCTCTATTTTACGCACACGTATCTACAATAAGTTTAAATCGATTAATAAGCATGTTAGAGTCTTCTTAGCATGTTATACTTCATGTTTACTTATCGATTTATTTTTCGTACCCATCAAGTTCAAAACTACTAACATACTTTAGCAGCACTGAACTGGGGGACTAGCAGGGTATAGCACCATTACGCCTTAAAAGTGATCATCTTCTCTCAGGCTGCCCATTAAGATGATGTCCACTGCACATCATCCCGCATCGGTTCTTATATAATGTGGATGTTTCCATATGCCAGACGATATTTATACTTCTCACATCATTTGGCCTACGACTATACCACTTGACACGCATATGCAATTTGGTAGTCAAGACAAACGCACGACAAAACTAGTATACTTGATTATTCGAATAAGTGTTCCACACGCTATGCGACAGGAAAAATACTTATTCGGATGTGTATTCTCCACAACAGTCTGCGACATGGATAAAAGAAAACCCTCACGCCACAGTTGGCGAGGTAAACAGACATGCCACCTACTATAAGCATTCCACACGCCAGTGCGCGTCCAGGAAAAGCACGTAGTAGCTTTCATAAAGTGCTCATTCACTCCTAACGCGTATAAAGCATTTTATTATCTCAACAAGTGTTCACTCACGCCGAGCGTGTAGAAAGCACTATGTTGTTCAAGTGTTCATTAACGCCGTGCGGGTTATAAAGCACTTCTTGATATCTACAAGTGTTCATATAAACATTTGTAAACAAAATATTACCACCGCATTTGAACTGCATATCACGGTAAAAACAACTCTGACACGAAATATTTTTCATAATAACAAAGTCAGATGATCAAATTATACAGCGCTAAGAGTGGGCATCTTGGTAATAGATGTATTCAACCACTACTATTCCAGTGGGTATCTTGGTAATAGATGCACAACCACTGATGAAAAACCAAGTACTTGTCTCACAATTATAAAAACATTATGGGGAACATAAATAACGCTCTAAGCACCATTCCGAGGTCACTGAGCATAGCAAGCACTTCTGCAGGGGTGCATTGTATATCATTCTTTCCGACTGCAATGATAATTGCTATAACTGGATCATCAATAACAACGACTGGTACAACCACCAGCGTTTTCACATTCGCCTAAGGTGGCATAACATCCGCGTATGCGTCTATGACCACCAATGGCTGTACATTACGGCAACGGGAATCCCGGCGACACGGACGCGTGGTAGGGATCATCGTTACATCAACCTCGACTCTTTCAATGGGTTGAACGCCGTTAGCGTACCATATGCTAACCGACAAAAGTCACATCAAAGGGTGAATATTTTGCAATGGCCCCCATGACTATGGGCGCACCGCTAAAGCAAGGCCACACCTGAAAAAATCATCCAAAGGCGAGGTACTTAACTACCAAAACTTAGCTTGTTCCAAGAATCGTGCACGAGACCTAACCACGTACGCGCAACCTTAAAGAGCTCAAGGCAATGCGCCAATACCAATGGCAACTGCCTGCAATCAATCAGCTTGCGCTAGGTTTATCCAACCAGTTTCCGCGATCGTGTGATATTCACTGCTCCATTATCTCCACTCACAGCTAACGACAACCACAACAAACGTGGCCAACAACTTTCTCGCACTCGGACAACATGTAAGCCTAAAATTAGTGATCTTCACTCCCGAGCTCTTAATAAGTCTAAGTGCTCCTCCCACGCTTGCACGCGGGAGCAACAATAGACTCGGGGACATGACGAGGTATGGTACTGGACCCGACCCGAGTGGTCGGACTTTCCTGCTATATATCACTTTTATATTAATATTATTATTATTATTATTGTGTACTAACCCGCGAAGCCCAGCGCATTGTAGTTTATACTACACTAGGTTGTGGGCTCGTAGAGACAACCCCTAACTGGGCCTGGCCCATTGAGGTTAGGGTTTTCCCATATCTCCTATATAAGAAGGTCTCCACCTCCTTATTAGGGCAGGAGATATAGGGCAACACTTTTGTAGCTGGAAATAGGGGATTCTTCCTCTACCGGCCGTCTCTACATTGCCCACGTTACTCTCTCCTTGTTTGCAGGTCTAGAATGAGATGGAGAAGATGAGGTGTGGCCATGTTCGCATTCATCACCGTAAGAAGTACCGACCCGCCCGGGCTCATGCTTCTTCAGGAATCTTTGGTGTCGATCAGTTTCTAACAAAATGGATCTTTAGCGAGATCAACGTGTATTCCTACTTCGTTGATTGCATGACCAAAAATGTACCTCTCAAATCCAGTAGTTACATTTAACACGACTTCGCGCGGAGTGGCTCCTCCCCCAGGAGCTCTAAAATAAAATACAAATGCCGCTCATGATGTTCCTTTCTCCTGAAAATGTTTCAAAATGTCATTAAATACACGGTCGGTTCATGTGATCCATAAAGCTGCTGGTGTGTTGATTAACCCAAAAGTCATGGAATACAAGGTTGCAATGGCAGCATTGCGTTCGATTTGCCATTTTAGGAGCATTCTCTCCTTGGACTTCTAGCTGCTGATAGTTCGTTCATTAGTCATTCCTCGAATGGGGGTTTGGCCCTCGTAAATGGCCGATAGGTTGTCAATACATGGTCGAGGCAAACGGTTCTTGACTGTCACCTTGTTGAGTTATCGACAATCAGCACACCTACGAAAAGGCTTACCTTCACGGATATAACTGGGCTCCCAAAGGCGATAAACTAGGTTCGACTAAACTCCTGTCCAACAGTTCCTGTAGTTGACTAGACAGTTCTTGCATCCCTCCTGGTGCAAGACGGTAAGAAGTACGAGTAATCAGGGTTGCCTCTGGCGCGAGATCAGCTGAGATTCTTCCCTACAATTGTGGAAGTAGACTGGTAAATTCTACGGGTAGAACATCGAGAGAAATCATGGGCAGTTGGTGGATCCTCGATCCTCTTTTCCTTAGCCTTACTATCAGATCGGTTGCTAACATAGCAGGGTAATCCCTCCGTAGACACTCCTGGCTTTCCTTGCTGAAATGACACTAACCGTTGCGCCACTCTAACGCGTTAGAACAGATAACAATCCTCCACTAAGGAGAGGGATACGTAGAATCTTCTCCTCACAGGGTACATCTATCAAGAATAACAGAAGAAAGGTCGATGTCGAACACTTGTCCCACAAGGTCGAGTTTGCATCCCAACGATCATATGAGGGTTCCATTGTCTTGCCATCAGCCGATTCCACAACAGGTTGAGTTTCAAGAAGCATCAGGGGTAAACAGAACAGAGGCAAAGCGATTAGTTACCTAGGACGTGCAGGCCACCATGTTGCTATAATCCTGGAATCACCCACGCCCTTCCATGAGCGTCCAGTGTTGTTGTTCTCGTTACAAGGATTTCCAGTACCGCCGTCGTTCCCTTGGTTGTTGTCGTCTTGATTTAGCAACAGACAATCCGTGTCATGGGCAACTTCATTTCCATACCGTAGGCTACGATTACGAGTACCTTGATGTTGCCATGACTGTTGCCTCTAATGTCGTTGCTTGAAACGGAGCCCTACAATTCTTTCACCGACAAGGTACATCTTTCACATTCCGTGTCACGTACTGAGGCACTACTCACCGCGTGGGAAGTTACACATTCCACTCTATAGTCATTTGCCATTGTTCATGTCCCGATTGATTCGTAAGAGTTGACTCCCATAAGTCGCTGACTAGGGTTAAGGATTCGATTGAAGTCAATTTGCTGGTGCTAGTTGCCAGAAACCAAGGCCGTTCCAATACTGAAGTCGGTGAGATACTACGATCCTCCTCTTGCCCCTCGATTCTTGCAAGTTGGTCGAGTAATACACAGTACGTTGCTAGGGTGTTGCAGAAACGATCACACTTACGGAATCTAAGGCGTCACTACACAGAGTTCAAACCAATGAAAAAGGAGTGAGAAGGTATCGACCAATCATTTGACGCTGCAACATCTAACTCAGGGATGTTCGTACAAGCACCTAACATTATACACAGTTTGCTAGGCGTTTAGATGGGTGTTCAGGTAATACTCGATAGCATCGAGATTCATAAGGATTCAGAGGGGAGTGAAAAGATCATGTTTGAGAAGGAGATAATCACTGCTATGACTCCTATAGACTATTGTGTTTTACATCGATCAAATACCGGAACGGAACCCCTTTTTCACTTGTTAAGCCTCACTGGGACTCGCATGCACCCCACATTATTATTATGTGTGCACCCACAATAATATTGCGATTTGCATGCTCATCTCAGTTCCTCCTAACTCATGTCAAATGGTTCCTCAAACTCGAATGCCAAACAGAGGTTATCAAGATGATAAGGTCACATAAATCCAAGAACTATGACAGACTACCAACGCATCATAAGGTAACCAAGCAATTCATGTAACCATGCTATAGCGACGAGTGTGTGTTCGTATGTTACATCATAAACAAAGGTGTACTAGTCATGTAATGTATGCAACAGGTGAAAGAGACGAACCTTGCAGTCTAGAGCTGAGTGTCATGGTCGTATCCTTGTTTTCAGAACTGTTTGGTTATAGTCTGGTTTTATAAAAGAAAAACGTTTTTAAAACCAAGTTCACTATAACCAGTGGCTCTAATACCAAACTTTCACACCCCCAAAATACCACATGCGGAAACCCCCACGAGGCGTGTGACGTACCAGGATCCAAGCCACCAATCACATTGAACTCATAAATATATTTAAATAAAACTTTCATTTATTAACATAAAGTGTTACAAACGTTACATATCTTTCATTGTATACTGCGGAAGCATAACTCATTTGTTAAGTGTTTCGTAAACCATGTGTACATAAACCTTTAAGCTTGTATTGAGATTTCCATGTATCTCGACCCATGACCACTCCAGCATCCCAGACAGCAAGTCCTAATGATATAAACCTACAAACCTGCAAGGATGCAGACAAGTGTGTCAGACGACGCTGGTGAGTTCAAAGTTTTGTTAACGTGTTTAGATACCAGTTACTAGATTAAAACATTTCCATAATTTGATTTGATGTTGTTATTAAATCGAATATTGTAGATGGCTACAAGATGTTTTTGCCCAACCCCAATGCCTCTATCAAAATATTGGTCAAGTGGTCAAGGTAATTAGTTCACGCCCGTCCTCCTCGGTACGGTGTGAGGGTGCCAAACCTAATAGCGCTATCAACTAATAACCTCGTTGCCTCCCCTGCAACTATCGGTAGATGTAAGGGGTCTTATATGATAGATGTAAGGGGTCTTATATGATCGGTTAGATGTAAGGGGTCTTATATGATCGGTTAGATTAGTTTCTTGTTTATCGTTGGATACCCCAAACCCTAGTATGGTTCCAATGACAGTCAGTTTTTTTTACACAATATCACATATTCTTTCTATATATTCCACAAGTGGTAAGCAAGTATGGCATATATTATCACACAAGTTATAACGGTATTTTCACATTACAAGTTCATATATCACAATAACACATATTAACAGTCCAATCCTCATTCAAATGAACATGCAAATAATAACAATAATTCATAACCCTCAATAGTCATGTGATTACAAAATCTTATATCGAAACTGTTTAAGGCCTGCCATAACTTGCAGCCCATTCCAGTAATCCAAACATGGTGCGGCCCAGTGCCAATTCAGAAAGTGTGCACGTGTGTGTATGTGGCCCATCGAAGCCCAGACAGTATGCTACAACTCAGATAAAGGTTCACGTGAATATCTGATAATCTTTTCTAAACAACCGAGTGAAATATTGTTTTATCGAGCCACACACTCCTTCACATATGATTCTCCTTTTGATTGGATCAGTGAATTCTAATTGGGCCGCTGAAATTTAATAATGATCTGATCAGATTTGTAATAAAGTGGCTGACAATCTTTTAATAAAACCCACTAGACTTATATCCTATTGGGCCGATATCAAGAGTTCATGTGATTGTACTTGGGCCGATAATTCTGTATATTCTTTATTGGGCCACACCCTTTTGACAGATTGATTTTATCAAGACTTTGAGCTACCAACAATCACATGCAACCATAATGAATTCACACGAAACTCCCATGTTTTGTCTTTACCGGCTCCGACGAAACCCCCGTGTTTCGTCATCACAAGTTCCGACGAAACCCCCCCATGTTTCGTCGCCACCAGCTCCGACGAAACTCCCTCTGGTTCACGTAACCAACAGTTAACAATTCCACAATTTCAACAAACATCAATCATTCTACGATTATGCCTATTAATGTCAATATGGTTTCGCAGTTTTTATCATCTACTAACACCCTCTAATCATCAAGAATCTAGACCGTAATCACATACTTTTGTTAATCGTTCAAGATCCTTGTTCAACACAAACCGAAACATATTGCGACTCAGCAATCACTCAACATTATACAAGTTTGAATCATCACATATCAATTTATCAGGTTTATACTAACAAGCAACCCTACATTCTAATTTAGTTTCCTGGGTAACACAATAACATCAACAAGTATAACATAATCCACAGTCACAAAGACGATCAACGTAGGATTAGGATCAACACACATACCACGAAATAGAGGGTGCACGAAAAGGAGATCTTCTGATCCGCAAAAATCTTCGACAAAGAGAGGGGGTGTCTGCCGTCGCAAATCAGGGAAGGGGTAGGGTTTGTTATATTATGATTGTGTGAGATGTAGGGAGGTTACGTACCATCAACATATAATACCAATTTCTAAACAAGTGGGCCGATCCCACTATAAGGCTCAATATAGTATTTGGGCTCCAAGAAAACTGGGCCGAGGAAAGTTAAACAACACATGTGAGTTTCAGCCCATTCCACAAAGTGTGTGTAGCCCAAATGCATGTGCGGCCCATCCCGACGACTTAACCATATGACACAATAGGAAAACCCACTACCCACGCAATCTTACTTAAATGCGTTCTATTTTAACAAGTTTACCAAGGTCACGAGTGTTTAATAGACTCACTAAAGATAAAGAACGTATAACGAAGAAATAGTAAGGGATCGGAATCACAAAACTGAAAGATACTAACCTTGAAAGTTCGGGTTGTCAAACTAACCGTCTTACGAATTATGATGATAGTTTGATGCTTGACAAGCTAGGTGGAGGCTTGGGAAAGAAGCGGGTCAAACGGATCGAGTATGAGGAAAAAGAGCATAATCGGATGTAAGGTAAGTAAAGCTTACACCCTTATCGTAAGATATGTATTTATTTATAGATTATAAATACGATAAGGTTATATTCAAAATATGATTTTGACACGAAATAATATGGGTCGGAACGTATCAAAAGATGAAAAACCATGTTTAATGGTAAAAATGGGTGAAATGGTAATTTGGTCATGAGATGACATAAATAAAATAAGTTTTTGAATGGCTACTTTCTAAGTAAGCCTAAACGAATAAAAAAGGTAAAATGGTGATTTTGTCATGTATAAATGGATTAAAGTTGAAGTTTAACCCGACACCAAGTGGCATGAGCCACTTTGGGCAAACGCGTAAGAAACGGATTAAAGAGACCTAACTAATTGGTGAAAAATCCGAAATGAGTTACTTAATGAAATGGTAAATAAATACCATTCAAATATAAGCGCAAAATGTTTGGTCGTTTAGACCAAACGGGTCAAATGGTAATGTTGATACCATTTGACAATTAACGACTAATAAGTGTTTGTGGAGTTTTATGCACACAGGATAAAACGGCTTATGAATTAGCGATGCTATGAATTAGCAATTATTGAGACAGGGTATTAAAACGGGTCAATATATTGATCCGAGCCTGGTACGCATAAATAAGTTTATAGTTAAAATTGCGATTTCGGTCAAATAATTAGTGAAAGTCATTCGTCGTAAAATGAGGGAACTAAATTGACAAAAAAGCCCTTGATGGGTAAACCGGATAAACGACCCTTAGAGGTTGTTTAGGAACTTGTATTATGATTATGTAACCCTTAGGTAAGTATAAGAGTTATAGGCACAAACTTTCGTGGGTCAAATGCTTAAAAATGGGTCATTAGCGTAAAATGACTAACCGAAGGGTAAAACTTAGGATAAACGGTTCAATATGTTAAATCCACCACAAAAATAGTGGTGGCAGAATATAAGTAGTTATTAAAATATGGGAATGCGAAGTGTGAAATGAGAGGAGCGAGTTAGATGTCTAAATGCTTAAAAATCCTCTAAACGGGTCAAAACAGATTACGCGCATATCTTGGATATTTTCCGCGTAATTCACAATAGTTACGAATCCGAGATAAAGATTTTAGGTCAAACACATTGGAGTATATAATTAACTAGAAACAAGTTTGTGATTTTAAACACAAACAGGTCAAAAGTGTTAAAATCAAATATAAAGCCAAGGGATTAAAATCTGAAAAAATTGTTATCCGGACGTCAGATTTTAACTCCATGTGATGGAGAATCAAATTACGGTCGCGTAGGAAAAAGAATCACGCAAATCGGACTTGTAAAATAAAAGTTATGGCAATTTGAAGTTGAATTTTGGTAAAAAAAAATAGAGCTGGGCAAAATGCAGGTCCAGAAAATGAACATGCTAGAAAACCATCTCCCCCGCGACACACGAGGGGATACAACGTATCTGGCGCGACACGCTACAGGCGTCGCGGCCCACGGCGGAACAAGGTTAAGCTCTCGCGGCCTGCGAGAGCTGAAAAGCTGGCAAATTGATTTTATTTTGTTGTTTGATGCATAGAACTTGTTTAAACTGCTTTATAAGCTATCAAAACTAACTTTTAAGTTGGTTTTGATCATAGGTAAATGTCAAGAGTTTCCGGATGAAGATCAAGCGACGTACAAGAACCGAACTCATGAAAAAGAAGCTTCCGCACGTTGCTTCGTCGTTATTTTAAAACGACGAACTCAATTACATTATGTAGTATTATTTTAATATTGTAAAAGCTTTAATTTACCGGTATTTTTCAACGTATATGTAGTCATAATTACATGTTTGTTTTCGTAAACTATACGAAAACCATTAATTAATAGTAAGGGTCATACATATAACATAGAATAAAAATGTTTAACGTGCTCATATCCAACATGAATAACATAGATACAAGTTACTAATATGCTGAAACGATGTAAGCTATATGTTCAAACCCGAGTATACAATGCCAAATTGCCTTTCCCTGAGACTAATGAGAGGTTAACATGTTTGTCTTAACAATACCCTGAGACTAATGGGTGGTACGTTAATCCTATAGCACTATAATTGTTATGGTAGGCTTGTACAAAGTTAATGAGCATATAGACACGAAAAGTTTACATAGCATATGAGATTAACAAGCATCAAATCATTCCACATTTAATTGTGGATAGAGGGTGATTCAAATAAGTTTCAAATGTTGCGTCTTTTGTATAAAATACATGTTGCACCCAAAGTGTTTAAAAGTAAAATGGGATCGAGTATACTCACAAATATTGCATATGTTTCCCGATTATCCAAGTGTGACGAGATTGTCGAGATTTGAAGGGTGAATGTGTTCGGTTAGGAGTTTAAGGGATACTTATATTCGGGTTTAAGGATCTAAATACAAAAGTATAAATACGAGAAAATAATCATCTAGCACATAATACTCGTTTTGACACTATGAAACACAAGTTATTAGTGTCTTAGATGATGTAACTTATCATTTTGACAAATGACCAATAGGTTATAACTTATCATCAAAAGTTTGGTTACTTGGATATTATATATGTCATATAGTATATATTATAGGTTTCTAGTCCACTAATAATGTAACGCCCTGCATTTTGAAACTTTTATCTTTTGGCAAGTCCCGTCCCTGTAATACTTAATGTTGCCTATTTGAGCCTTAAACTATGATAAACTATGTGAAACTGTGCTCGACATGATACTTTGTGAAACTTGACTCTTGAGACACTTGAATCTTGTGGTACTTTGAAACTTGAATCTTGAAACTTGACACTTGTTATGCTGGATACTTATTAAACAAGAGACTTTGATACTTAATACTTATGGAACGACAAACTTTGATTCCGTATTGAACGAGAAACTTTAATACTTTAGGGGTACTTGTTAAACGAGAGACTGATATTTATTGTATGATAAACTAGCGTGAACGCAAATTTGAAACACGGAAAACCTTTGTGTTAAATATATATTATGCCATTGTAATGGGTACTCACAATAATACGCAACGCAACGCTTAATCTAACTTGCAAAACAAACCAAAGTTGGAAATCTAGCAAATGAGTCTCGGCTCTCCGAATGGACATCCGATCGGATGACCATCCAATCGTATGACCATCCGACCGAATAGCCATCCGACCCCCTTGCACACTCACACCGCCTCACCTGTCGCTTTCACCTATAAATACGCCACTTGTGCTCTTATTTCACACTTTTGCCTCTGTCATCCGACCACACGCACTCCCAAGTCCTTTCAAGCACATTTCACTCGATTCAAGGAAAACTTGTAAGTATTTCCCAAAGATTCTTGTACAACTTTAATCCTTCATCACTTCTACACATGATTCTTCATCAAAATCACACGAACACTTCATCTTTTTCATAGAAACCAACTGTTTTTGGGCCACTTAAAGGTGTTTTCCACTCAATGGTTTGTACAACCTGTTGTGGAGCATCATCGGCCTCATATCTAACAGATTTTCACAGTGTTTAAGCAAAATCTAAAGAAAAGTCACACTTATATACCAGATCCGACGGAATTTCTTATGTTTCCGGCTCATATTTGATGAACTTCACAGTTTACCCTTGATTTTCGAACTTTTCTTCGACTTTTTATACGAAACATGGGTGAAATTAGACTTGAACAGACTTTTGACTAGTTTCTCAGTCAAAAGCCGGCTTGAGAACTGAACTTCACCGGAAAACGGACAGCTTGACGAATTCAAACATGAAACACACCGGAAACAGTTCGTTGGTTCGAGAAGGGGTGGTTCCCAGCTGACCGAGGAGATGGGTTTGGTACGTTTCCATTGTTTGACGCGTCATTACACCATCTCCGTCAACTCGAAACTTAGAAATTTCAGAAAACTTCACTCACTGATCGTCTGTCCAGATGGCCATCCGATCGGATGACCATCCGTTCTGATGATCTGATTATCATGACACTTGTTTGTTTTACAAGACACTGTGATCTCAGCACTTGAAACTTTATCAGTTCGCAAACACACACTGTTCGAATGGCCATCCGTTCGAATGGTCATCCGTCCGGATGACCATCCGATCGGATGGAGCCCATCTGGTCGAATGGTCATCCGACCGGATGACCATCCGCTCAGGTATACAGTCAGACACTTTTTCTCGATTTTCGCACTATTCGACACTCTATTCCCGACCAGGGCAATACTTAAAGGACTTATGCTCTGTTCCCCGCACGCAGGCTGATCCATCGCTCCCTTCGATCCAATCAAACAGTGTTTGGTTTGAGCACCCGCTGTGAGTATACCCGATCCCATTTTGTTTTAAACATTTTTGGGATGCAACATGTATTCTATTATCAAGACACTTGACACTTGAAACTATTTGAAACTATTTGAAACATACTTTATCCATGTTAAATTGGAAACTTGAAACTTAATACTTGAGACTTTATGCTATGTGAACGTTTAATCCTTATGTGTAGTTCCGCCTTAACAATGGTAGCGCTATAGGGGTAATGCACCTCCCCGTTAGTCTTTGGGGTATTGTTAGGATGAGACATTTAACCTCCCGTTAGTCTTTGGGAAAGGCATTTAACGCATTGGAAACTTGGGCTATCACTTGGACTGCGTAAACTAGCATGGTGAAACTTATTCTATGTTTACATGATGGATATGAGTTTTAAACTATTATGCTACGTAATCAAACATGTATGCTCCCCAACAATTTTGTTGATAGTATTTTAATACATGTTGCAGTTGATAGTAGCTGAAGGAATCAAGAAACAAGCTAGGATGATGCCTAGAAACTCATCTTAGTTAATCAGGAAAATTTGAACAATATTTGAATGTTATGTATTTGATACTTTTGTGATTGTGAATCGGGGTTGCTGTTTAGACAATTTTTATGAATCTAATTAATCATTATCGAAACAATTTAGTGTTGTGGAAATCTCTTGAGCAATCTAGTTCGCTTAGTGCCGCGCCCCGATGTTTCCGCCATCAGTGGGGTGTGACAGATTGGTATCAAAGCCATAACTATAGGGAATTAGGAGAAGTAGGAATACTTTTCCTAGTCTATAGTTCTAGGAATCTTGACTCTTATTTTTTGTTTAAGACTTATGCATTCTACAGTACACGCTTCCTAGCAACACTTTCCTGTTAAACTTACATGCCTTTCCTAAGGCTAACACGATACACACATGGATGCTTTGAAAACACTGCTGAGCAGTGTTTGTACTTTTGCACGAGATTTACCCTCAAGTCAGGAGTGACATCCAAACCTTGAAGGAAATTTCCATATCACAATCTAGTAGGTCTTATCTATTGATAAGTACCAACACTATTAGGGTACAATGTTGTCAAGTTAAAGGTGAAACTCACATCTTGATAACTAGTCCCACTCCTTGGTTTTCAATCTCACCAAAGTCTTGAAGTTTTCCAATCGACTAAGGACGTGTAGTGACCGAAAGGACAAATATCGTAGGCCTAACATCGATGACGTATTTGTCTATGTAAGCCAAGGCACGTTACCTTATTTTCGAAAGGGGTTCGATTCACTTCAGTTAGTCAACGTTTCTCTACCCGAAACAATCCTATGTTTTATGAGCCTATCTTTTATGTTATCTTGATTTTACATATGGTTTTATACTTGATACTTTGCTCGTTTCAAGACTTTTGCATGAATCGCACGTATCTCCACAATCTAAAACCTTAATAATAATCTCTCAGGATCGACCTAAATTTATGATGCTTCAAATCATTTGTGTTGTACTACATGGAATCTTGATTAAACTATGGGAAACATAATTGAATGTTTATGATATGTTAAACAAAGTAAGTGAAACATGTTGAATGCATTATGCTATTAAACAATGTGAAACTTGTTGAACGTTTGCGATGTGTGAAACAACTTGAGTCTTTATGCAATCATGTGAAACTTTATGCTATGATATGAAATTGTGAAACTATGGTATTTGAATGATACTTTACAAATCGAGTCTTACCCAATTCTTACTCTGACTCTTAGATGTCATCAACTCATCTCTCCAACCAACACAAGAGGTCAAAGGCCAACACTCAGAAAAAGATGATGTCTTTTATGGCCGACCAGATCGCACGCATTATCCCCAAGATCGTCACTGAAATACATGGATCAAACACTCCTCCCTCCTCTGTCGACTCTAAAGCAGACAAACCTAAGCCTGTGAGCTTCAACTACAAACACTTTGTCTCTTACAACCCTAAGCCTTTCACGGGCAGTGATGGGGTGACTGCAATGCTGGAGTGGTTCGACAACATCGAGGTTACTTTCTTTAACAGTGAATGCCCCGAACACTTGAAGATTAGGAGTGCAATGGGCGTGTTTCAAGGAAGAGCTCTAGAATGGTGGACAAACGAGAGAAACATCCGCTCCAACGATGAAGCTTATACTTTACCATGGACAGAGGTTAGGGAAATGATGATGCTTGAATTCTGCCCTCCGCATGAGCAGCAGAAACTTGAGGATGAATTCTGGCATCTAAAGCAAGTGGGTAACGACAACTTGGCTTATACTATTTAAGCAACTCGGAATCATCGTACCACACTTGGTGTCCACTCCTAAACGCATGATCACCAAGTACATTCATGGGTTACCTCCTACTATGCGTGACACCATTGAAGCAGCTCAGCTCAATTCTATTGAAGAAGTTTACCGTCTTGCAACAAGTTTAAACAACAACCGTGTTTGTGATAAACAGTCTGGAAACTCTGCTCCATCAAAACTTGCTAACCAGATTACCCAGCAGCCAAGTAGCAGCAAGAACAAGAAATGAAAGTCTCAAGGTTCTGGCTGCAATGCCATTATCCCTACTGCAAATGCAAACCCTACGGGAAATGCTATTGCGCTTGCTGCTGCTAACCCTCCTGCTCCAGAAAACATCAAGAAGCTGTACACTGGGGTGCATCCCAAGTGTGCGAGTTGCAACTATCATCACCCGGCCAACTCTGCTTGTCGTCTGTGTACCAATTGCAATCACTATGGTCATACCGCTCCTTATTTCCGACAAACTAATCAAGCTTAGCAAACAGCTCCAGCTCTACCAGCCCCACCAGCTCAACCAGCACAGCAGAACCCCAGACCAGCAAACAATGTGAGAGCATGCTACAAGTGTGGAGACACTACTCATCTCCGTCACCAATGTCCCCTGTTGAACCATGAGCAACAACAAGCCGCTCGAGGACGGGCGTTCAACATCAACGTGAATTAAGTGCGTAACGACCATGATGTCGTTAATGGTACGTTTCTCGTTAATAATCTTTACGCTTCGATACTATTTGATACTGGTCCCGACAGAAGCTTTGTGTTCGTAGAATTTGAATCTTTGTTAAATTGTGCACGCTTTAAACTACCTAAGTCGTTCTCTATTGAGATTGCCGATGGTAAGTCTATTCTAGTTGATTCTATCCTCCGTGATTGTTCCCTGACTCTTAACGATCACGTTTTCACTATTGATCTCATACCCATGCAATTGGGTAGTTTTGACATCATAATCGGTATGGATTGGTTGCGTAAGAACCAGGCCGAAATCACTTGTCACGAGAAGTATGTTCGTCTACCTCTCCCGTCTGGTGATACTTTGCACGTCTATGGAGACCGACCTTCTAGAGGACTGAAGTTGATGTCATGCACTCAAGCGAACAAGTGCCTACGTAAACAGTACCTTGCCTTCTTGGCCCACATAGTGGAACAAAAGGGCAAGGGAAAGAGCATAAGTGACGTTCCAGTAGCGTGTGATTTCCCTGATCTCTTTCCTGAAGATCTTCCTGGTCTTCCTCCTCCTCGATCTCTTGATTTTCGTATTGATCTCATACCTGGTTCTACTCCTGTTGCCAAGGCTCCGTATCGACTTGCATCATCTGAGATGCAAGAATTATCTAGCCAACTGCAAGAACTACTCGACAAGGGTTTTATACGACCAAGTACCTCCCCATGGGGTGCTCCCGTGTTATTCGTCAAGAAGAAAGATGGTTCGTTTCGTATGTGCATCGATTACCGCGAACTGAATAAACTCACCGTTAAGAATCGTTATCCTCTTCCCCGTATCGATGATCTATTTGACCAACTACAAGGCGCGAGTTGTTTCTCTAAAATCGACCTTCGATCTGGTTATCATCAGCTCCGTGTTCTTGAAGAAGATATCCCCAAAACTGCTTTTCGCACCCGTTATGGGCACTACGAGTTCGTGGTTATGCCTTTTGGTTTGACCAACGCAGCTGTTGTGTTCATGGATCTTATGAATCGTGTTTGTAAACCTTATTTGGATCGTTTTGTTATAGTCTTTATTGATGATATTCTTATTTATTCGAAAACTCGAGCTGATCATGAACGCCATTCGCGCCTCATGTTAGAATTGTTACGTGGTGAAGGATTATACGCGAAGTTTTCTAAGTGTGAATTTTTGATTGATGAAGTACAATTTATCGGGCACGTTGTTAGTGTCGCAACCCCCGACCCCTACCGGGATCGAGCGGCCGCGATGTTGCAGAGCGGGTGGTATCGGTGTTTATTAATTTGGCAGCGGAATACATCAGGACCGTAGTTAAGGAAATATTTTTATCAGAGTAAAACACCAAACTTTTATAAAAATAATTTATGGGAATAAAACCCAAGTTTATTTGACAATACATTATTTAGGGTAAACCCTTTTTATTGTGTTGGTGCACTACATCTGTCGACTTCGTCTTGGATCGAGTCTTACATTGAATTGTATAGATTAGGGCGCGTTGTATGAGAAAATAGGAGAATGTTTAGAGTTTAGGTAGGTGATTCCGCTTATGTGTACATAGGTGATTTCGCTCATATGTACATATACACATAAGCGAAATCAGGAGGTCTATATATAGGGTCTCATAAGCGAAATCATAATGCAAGTCTTGTATTCCATACCGAAGTGCTGCCGGTGTGAAGATTGAACTGTAATCGTTGTCAAATCAATACAATCAGTAGTTAAAGTGAAGAATCAGCTGTTTCTAGCTTTGTTTCTTGTTATTCCGCACCTGAAACAAAGTTGAACACCTCTGAACGACTCGTTCGGGTCAGATCACGATCCTACATATTGAAAACAAAATGTCTTGTTTATTTAGGTAACTTTTATAGCCACTATTCCAAGCCTTCAGTGCTCTCAAGCTGGCTTCTATTGGGCTTTCACATTACGTTACCTGAAACGCGTTTTAAAAACATTTTGTCAGCAAGAAATACTGGTGAGTGCATCCCATTTTATTAAAAAACAGTTTTAACATTTTAACAGTATTGAGGGCGATCTCGCAATTACGTTTGTTTATATTTCTACCTTAATTACCACCCACGGTACTGTCAATCCATGACTAGTGGTCATGCTACTACTCACAGTGTAGTAACAAATTTTGTATACAAAACCCCAACATACCGACGATAATTGTAGAATACAAATACTTAATCACTGTGAATTATAATTTAAAATAATTGAGGTTTTGTAAAAACAGTTTACAAAAAGCAGGTGTACTCACATTGCAAGTTTAGATAATACTAAGGCTTCCTGAGAATCTCCTGGTTATTTTCTATTAAATCAAATAATGCACACGTGTTAGTAAAATAACCCAATTCAATTTAACCGTACAACTCGAGACAGAATTCCAATGACTGAGTCGGGCAGAGCCGACATGCATTACGGAATCCTAAATCAATCAGGTGTACACATGAGATAGAATTCCAATGACTGAGTCGGGCAGAGCCGACATGCATTACGGAATCCTAAATCGATCGTGTAGGGTAATAGCAGGGTTATAGTACTTGCAACGAGGCAAAGCTTCGCTAAATAATGGGTATTATGTTCTGAGCAGAGTTTCTACTACTAGAGAATTTAGATAGAGAATCGGGAAATGAACGAGGATTCAAATGAGCTTTGACCCCCCTTTTATAGGCTGATCGAGGGGTCTGTCGCGCCCCGCGACAGCCATAACCTCGGCTTTCGTGGCCCGCGAGAGCCTGAAAGGCGGCGGTAGCTTCGCTGAGTCAAGGGTAGGCTTAACACGTGGCACCATGCAGTGTCGCCTAAGTAAGGGCCGTCGCACCCCGTGACAGACCATAGGGTCTCCGTCGTGGCCCGCGAGAGACTGCCCAACTTGGTTTTTGTTGATTTTTGCAAGTATAGGGTCATTCCGGGTCCGGTTCTCATGTACGGGGTATATTTAGGAACATTTTGGGTGTCCAAAATATTTTTAGGAGGGTTACTATAGTTAGTAAACAAGGAATCCATGTTGACCCTTCTAAGATCGAAGCCGTGAAGAATTCGAGTACGCCTAAATCTGCATCTGAGATTCGTTCTTTCTTAGGATTGGCGGGTTATTACCGTCGATTCATCTCGGACTTTTCAAAAACCTCCATTCCTCTTACCTCGCTAACTTAGAAGGTGAAACCTTTTGCTTGGGGTCCTGAGCAAGAGGAATCCTTTCAAACTCTTAAGAATCTTCTTTGTAACGCTCCCGTGCTAGCTCTCCCTGACGGGAATGATGATTTTGTGGTATATTATAATTCCTCGAACCATGGCCTAGGCTGTGTGCTCATGCAACGGGACAAGGTTATCGCTTATGCCTGCCGGCAACTTAAAATACATGAGAAAAACTATACTACCTAAGATTTAGAGCTTGGCGCAGTTGTTTTTGCGTTAAAGATCTGGCGACACCACCTATATGGTACTAAGTGTGGTTTTCACTGACCATAAGAGCCTTCAGCACATCTTTAACCAGAAAGAACTGAATATGCATTAGCGACGATAGGTGGAATTTCTTAACGACTATGACTGCGAGATTCACTACCATCCTGGCAAAGCGAATGTCGTGGCCGACGCTCTTAGTCGTAAGACTCATGTTAGTAGCATCCTTTGTTCTCAGATCTCCAGTAATCTTCATGCGTGTATTCGTGAAGCTCAGAACTCGTCAGCCAACGAAGGTAGTCTAATAGTTGAAATACGAGGTGCTACTATGGACCAGCTTGTGACGAAGTCTGATGGACTTCAATACTACCTCAATCGCATCTGGGTGCCAGATTGCGGTAACCTCCGTGAGCTCATTATGAATGAGGCTCACAAATCCCGATACTCCAATCATTCGGGTGCTGATAAGATGTACCATGACTTGCGTACGACCTATTGGTGGCCTGGTATGAAGAAGGAAATCGCCGCATACGTCTCAAAGTGTCTTACTTGCTCAAAGGTTAAAGCCGAACATCAACGTCCTTCAGGTCTTCTTGAACAACCCGAAATCCCTGTGTGGAAATGGGATAGCATTGCTATGGACTTTATAACTAAACTCCCTCGTACACTTGCCGGTCATGATAGTATATGGGTAACCATTGACCGTTTGCCCAAATCAGCCCACTTTCTTCCTATTCGCGAAGATTTCAAAGTGGAGAAACTTGCTCGAATCTACACTGATGAAATCATATGTCGTCATGGTATACCCATTGACATAATCTCTGACCGTGATGGTCGTTTTACTTCACGTCTTTGGCAAACTTTTCAGTCTGTTATGGGTTCTCACTTGAATCTTAGTACAGCCTTTCATCCTCAAACGGATGGACAGACTGAACGCACTATTCAAACCCTAGAGGATATGCTCCGTTCTTGTGTCATCGACTTTGGTGGTAATTGGGATGTACATTTACCATTGATCGAGTTCTCGTACAACAACAGCTATCATTCCAGTATTCAGATGGCTCCTTTCGAGGCTTTATATGGTCGCAAGTGCCGATCTCCTCTCAGTTGGCATGAGATTGGTGTCAAGCAACTTACTGGCCATGAGATCATTCAAGAGACGACGGATAAGATTCTTCAAATCCGTGATAACTTGATTAAGACTAGGAGCAGACAAAAGAGTTATGCTGACAAAAGGCATAAGACTCTGGAATTCAATGTTGGAGATCACGTTCTGCTCAAGGTATCTCCTTGGAAAGGAGTTATACGTTTTGGTAAAAAAGGAAAGCTTGACGCTCGCTATGTAGGTCCTTTCAAGATTCTCGAAAGGATTGGCAAGGTGGCTTACCGACTCGATTTGCCACAAGAGCTTAGCAATGTGCACCCAACGTTCCACGTATCTAATCTTCGGAAGTGCTTAGCCAACAAGGAACTTCAGGTTCCGGTTGAAGACTTGCAAATAAACGAGACTCTTCATTTTCTGGAAAAACCGGTCGAGATCATGGACCGAGGAACCAAGCGGCTGAGGCGCATCAAAATTTCCATAGTCAAGGTGCGATGGGAAGGAAAGTGTGGCACTAAATTCACTTGGGAACTCGAGAGTGAGATGAAGACCAAGTATCCACAGCTCTTCGAGCAGTCTTACTCTTAGATTTCAGGGACGAAATCTCCTAAAGGAGGGGAGACTGTAACGCCCTGCATTTTGAAACTTTTATCTTTTGGCAAGTCCCGTCCCTGTAATACTTAATGTTGCCTATTTGAGCCTTAAACTATGATAAACTATGTGAAACTGTGCTCGACGTGATACTTTGTGAAACTTAACTCTTGATACTTGACTCTTGTGACACTTGAATGTTGTGGTACTTTGAAACTTGAATCTTGAAACTTGACACTTGTTATGCTGGATACTTATTAAACAAGAGACTTTGATACTTAATACTTATGGAACGATAAACTTTGATTCCTTATTGAACGAGAAACTTTAATACTTTAGGGGTACTTGTTAAACGAAAGACTGATATTTATTGTATGATAAACTAGCGTGAACGCAAATTTGAATCACAGAAACCTTTGTGTTAAATATATATTATGCCATTGTAATGGGTACTCACAATAATACGCAACGCAACGCTTAATCTAACTCGCAAAACGAACCAAAGTTGGAAATCTAGCAAATGGGTCTCGGCTGTCCGAATGGACATCCGATCGGATGACCATCCGAGCGGATGACCATCTGATCGAATAGCCATCCGACCCCCTTGCACACTCACACCGCCTCACCTGTCGCTTTCACCTATAAATATGCCACTTGTGCTCTCATTTCACACTTTTGCCTCTGTCATCCGACCACACGCACTCCCAAGTCCTTTCAAGCACATTTCACTCGATTCAAGGCAAACTTGTAAGTATTTCCCTAAGATTCTTGTACAACTTTAATCCTCCATCACTTCTACACATGATTCTTCATCAAAATCACATGAACACTTCCTCTTTTTCATAAAAACCAACTGTTTTTGGGCCACTTAAAGGTGTTTTCAACTCAATGGCTTGTACAACCTGTTGTGGAGCATCATCAGCCTCATATCTAACAGATTTTCATTGTGTTTAAACAAAATCTAAGGAAAAGTCACACTTATATACCAGATCCGACGAAATTTCTTATGTTTCCGTCTCAGATCTGATGAACTTCACAGTTTACCCTTGATTTTCGAACTTTACTTTGACTTTTTATACGAAACCTGGGTGAAATAAAACTTGAACAGACTTTTAACCCGTTTCTTAGTCAAAAGCCGGCTTGAGAACTGAACTTCACCGGAAAACGGACAGCTTGACGAATTCAAACATGAAACACACCGGAAACAGTTCGTTGGTTCGAGAAGGGGTGGTTCCCAGCTGACCGACGAGCTGGGTTTGGTACGTTTCTGTTTTTTGACGCGTCATTACACCATCTCCGTCAACTCAAAACTTAGAAATTTCACAAAACTTCACTCACTGATCGTCTGTCCGGATGGCCATCCGATCGGATGACCATCTGTCCAGATGATCTGATTATCATGACACTTGTTTGTTTTACAGGACACTATGATCTCAGCACTTGAAACTTTATCAGTTCGCAAACACACACTATTCGAATGGCCATTCGTTCCAATGGTCATCCGTCCAGATGACCATCCGATCGGATGACCATCCGCTCAGGTATACAATCAGACACTTTTACTCGATTTTCGCACCATTCGACACTTTGTTCCCGACCAGGTCAGTACTTAGAGGACTTATGCTCTGTTCCCCGCACGCAGGCTGATCCAGCGCTCCCTTCGATCCAATCAAACAGTGTTTGGTTTGAGCACCGCCTGTGAGTATACTCGATCACTTTTTGTTTTAAACACTTTTGTGATGCAACATGTATTCTATTATCAAGACACTTGAAACTTGAAACTATTTGAAACATACTCATCCATATTAAACTAGAAACTTGATACTTGAGACTTTCATGCTATGTGAATGTTTAATCCTTGTGTGTAGTTCCGCCTTAACAATGGTAGCGCTATAGGGGTAATGCACCTCCCCGTTAGTCTTTGGGGTATTGTTAGGATGAGACATTTAACCTCCCATTAGTCTTCGGGAAAGGCATTTAACGCATTGGAAACTTGGGCTATCACTTGGACTACGTAAACTAGCATGGTGAAACTTATTCTATGTTTACATGATGGATATGAGTTTTAAACTATTATGCTACGTAATCAAACTTGTATGCTCGCCAACAATTTTGTTGATTGTATTTTAATACATGTTGCAGGTTGATAGTAGCTGAAGGAACCAAGAAACAAGCTAGGATGATGCCTAGAAACTCATCTTAGTAATCAGGAAAATTTGAACAATATTTGAATGTTATGTATTTGATACTTTTGTGATTGTGAATCGGGGTTGCTGTTTAGACAATTTTTATGAATTTAATTAATCATTATCGAAACAATTTAGTGTTGTGGAAATCTCTTGAGCAATCTGGTTCGCTTAGCGCCGCGCCCCGATGTTTCCGCCATCGGTTGGGGTGTGACAAATAATACAAGAACATCATATATATCATGCATGAGGTAGGAAGATAAATCTTCCATTTAGGAACCTCTTTGACAACGCATGTTGTCATAGACAATAAGGAGGGTCATGAACATACATTAAGGAAATGAAATGATACTAGCTAACTAAGAAAACATCAAGTGATGTGTGGATTTGAAGGTAGGATAGCCCAAGCTAACCATATAATCACACAACTTCAAGTCTTAGACTTGTTCATCACTTGTGAGTTAAAACTCTATTAAAACAAAAAGTTTTTGAGGATTTATCCTCTGGATTTACATGTCACAACCTTGTTTTTAAGCTCACATAATCATGTTCTTGATTAGTGGCATAAGGACATAGGAATGTGTTGAAAAATCTCAAGTTCAAGCAAGTTTAACAAGTGTTTAATCAAAATAGAAAGTTTCCTTGCACTTTTCACCTTATTTAGTTCTTGGTTTTCCATGGAAAACCTGTGAAAACACACCTAAGGTTGTTCCAAGTGCAAAGGAAGAAGAATCGATGAAAAAGATGAAGTAGAAGTGAACTTATGCTCACTTTTGTAATTTGAGATGAATCTGTCTTTGCTTCTGATTTTCAGCTGGATTTGGAGTGATTAGAGAGTGTTTAAGTGAGTTTGCAAAATGAAAAAGTGTGGAGGAGGCTTGGGTTTTATAGGGAATGAATTAGGGTTGGGTTAGGTGCCATTAAATGCAAGAAACACAAGAGAAAACACAAAAATTGGCCAATAATCGTGTCTGATTTAAGCTTGTTGCGGATCTGAAGTCCTTGCGGGGCGCGAGCCAGACGGGACACCGAGTCGCGGGCCGCGAGCAAGGGTCAGACGGTTCAAGGTTGTTGTTTTGACATTTCAAGCCCCTAAACTTTCATATCTTTGTGTTTTAAGTTGTTTTAAGGTGATTTAAGTCTAAAGAACCATAAGTAAGGGTATGTTATGAAATGAAAGCATAAAACTAAATGCAAAACAAGTGTGAAAGAGTATAGGTGTCAAGAATACGTATCGTATTTGCACGAATTGAGTTTACATGTCAAGTGTTTGTAAGTTTATTATATGTTTACAAGAATCATGGATAGTGAATCAAAATCGTATAAGTATGAATGAAATAGTAGGATATAATTTGAGATAAAACGATGGATTTTACTACGATTTAAATCTTGGATTTTCGTGATAAGATGAAATACGATTACGAAAGACACAAGCTTCCAAAAATAGATTTACAAGATAGGTTTTCTAATTTAAGAAAGTTGTGAAAAGCAGGGCGTTACAGTCTCCCCTCATTTAGGAAATTTCATCCCGAAATTTATTCAGGAGGAAGACCTTGGAGAAAACATTTTGGTTAAAGGATCGAGACTCGGGAGTTTTGAAACATTTTGAAAAGTATGAAATTTTGAAGAACGAAAAGATGGGTTTGTAAAAAGAGTTCGTTCGACTAAAATGGTTTGAGGCATTAAGCATAAGTAAAAACGTGTAGATGCGTGTATAGGCAAAACGAGTTTAGACAAGTTTGGGATAGTTCAAAATTGAGATGTATTAAAATGCGTTGTATTAAGAAGGAGAATTTTGTACAAACGGTTTGTATTTTGATGAAAAGCATGGTCACATGGTACTTTGCGTGAAAGGTTTCATTGGTTTATGTCACACCCCCAAAATACCACATGCGGGAACACCGCGGGACGTGTAACATACCAGGATCCAGCTGTTAGTGCATTACGTCTATTGACTTCGTCGTGTATCATGTAATAGGATAAGATAGGTTAGGATATTCAGTGCACGAGGTTCGATAAACGAAGTTTAGGAGATAAGGAGGTGATTTCGCTCATATGGCATCTCCATAAAAGCGAAATCATGCTCCTATATATAGTGCACATGTTCATTTCATTTGGTATCGCTTCCAGAATTTGTAACGAAGTGCTGCCGATTTCTGTCAAGGTTGTAATCCATGTTAAAAGCAATATAAGTGACAGATATTATAGTATCAAGTTGTATTCGCGTTTAGTTCTCTGATTCCGCCTTTGAACTGGATTTAAAACTCTTCTGATCGACTCAATCGGGCCAAACAACGATCCAACAAGTGGTATCAGAGCTGGTTAAGAAGAGTTTAACTTGATTTTGTTCTCATTCTGACTTCTACACCTTCTTTCATCATTTCAGAAAGTTTTACCGGATAAAATTCGCTCAAAATTTCACAGATTATAGATAATTGGACATTAATAAACCCTTGAAAGTTTCATATCAAAATTCGACCTAAAAACGGACCAAAATGCTTTCCGAAGTGATTTCGCTTATACGAACATTCAGTGATTTCGCTTATTTGTCACTCTGATTTCGCTCTTGTGTCACATATTCACATCAGATTTCGCTCCAAAGGACAATCAGAATTATAATTTCGCTTTTCTGTCAGTATGATTTCGCTTTTGTGATAAAATACCTAGAGATTTCGCTCTTATGTCCATCTGATTTCGCTTTTGAGACACACTGAAACATGATTTCGCTTTTATGGACTAGATAGTTGTGATTTCGCTCATAGAGACATACCTTGTCCTGATTTCGCTCATAGGGACATACTTTGTACTGATTTTGCTTATAGTGTCCAAAAGCTGATTTCGCTTAAGTGTCATTAGTCTATGTTTGTTTGAAGAGTAACGGTGCAATCAGATTGAAGTTCAATTAATTGTTGTCGGCCACTCAACTTGATTTCATTAAAAGTCTAAGTGTTTGACAGCTCACTTTATTATTGGTTCAATGTCGGCTTAGTGGAGTAACCGGTTGTCTTAAAGTGTCTCGGTCGAATTGAAGGTGTACATGTGATAAGTCTTTTGCATTGGCCCAAGTCATGTTGTCAGCCTAAGTATAAAATCGGCCCAAGGCATACTATGAACTACATCGATTCTATTAGCATTTGAGTATATTCAAGCATGTTGATACATATGTTGTGAATCATTTTGAATATTGTCGGCCCAAATCATTTTTCAGTCTCAGTCATTTAGTGATCTCACTTCTCTAATTTTGAAACGAGTCTACAAATCTTCGACACGAGTCTTAGATTGATTTCATCAAAAAAAATTTATATGGTTCGTTTAAATTGATTGTTTGTTTGTTTATGTCAAGGTGATTAAAAGGTTTACATCATGGCTGAGGAATTCTACAACACGTTTTTCAACGCGTTCACATCCGAATCGTCTGAGGTTACAAATGTTACACCAACAACCATCACGAAGGCGATCAACGAAAACATCAAGCATGATAATTTCTACGGAACAAATTCAAAGCCTCCAACTCGGAAAGCATTGAGGATTATACATGGTGGAAGGAATGGTTTATTAACTGGGCGAAAGCGTATGCTCATGAAAGCTGGTTCTGCCTGGAGTATGGATTTGAAAAACCAAAAATATGTGTTGATTGAATACGCCGAAACCCTCACGGCTGAACAAACATGATTAATTTCACAAGATTGAAAAACGGTTTTCAAACTGTAAATATCAATGTGTTGTAAATCATGGGGGTAATTACTGTTTTTTTTCTGCAAAACAGAGCACTTTAAGCAGAAAATGGATGGCGAGACAAAGCTATCAGTGTTGGTTGTCAAATTTTCTTTAAATGGTTTTGCATTTTAGGGGGAGAAAAATTGTCAGAAAATACAAAAACATTTGAAAATTTTGAAAAAGTCAAAAACATGATAAAATTCAAAAATTGAGTTTTTGCGTAAAAAGAGGAAATGATAGTACATCAGTAGACTATCACAGTATGCTAAAGAAATGGAAAGTTTAAATGTGTTAAACGATCTCACCGTGGATGTGTCGGTAGGTTTTTGCACATTTAGTAAACTTTTTCGGGATATAAACCTAAATTCAAACTTACTTATTTTGTGGGGAACACTACTTGGATATATAGGTAACCCCTGAAATCTCGTTTGAAAGGTTACTTTTTCTGATATACTAGGTCTTTATGCTTAAGTGATATCTGGGGTATTATTCTGGGACTTCTGCTGAATGGAAGTTCTGACCTAGTCCTCGAATAATACTTTCCGCATGCTTGAAACATAGCGCATCCCTCAGCATATATGATAAGACAATAAAATTGCTTAGCAATGCTGCTGTAAAAAAGATCCTCTAAAGGGGACACACCCAAAAGTCGAGTCATGATCTCTCTGCTGAACGGTAGTTCTGACCTGAGCTCTCATGATTCTTCATAATTTATTAACCCCTTACAGATATCATTTGGGTTATAATTACCTGTAAGACTGAATATTGGGATCTGGATACGGGAGTATATTCAAGAGGTGGGACACATGAATGAGTTTACGTCTTTAATACACCTAATTCGTATCCTGAATCAGTTGAAATTTGTGTGAAAATTTAAGTGGATCAGTATATCGACAATCTAAGTGAATTGTTTAATACTTAAAGTGTTAAAAATCTCAACGGTACTAGTGATTTGTCATAAACTGATATGATCCTCTATCGCATACTCAAACAAAAATATTGTCTGTAAATATGTTTGTACATATTTCTTTACTGCTTTATATTTTCAGAAAATACAAAAAGATTTTGATTCTGCTTTATTTTCGACAACTTATGTCTGAGTGCTAAGTTTCAAAATCTGAGTAAGCTGATTGTGTTTCTGTAAATAAAACAAGTTCATTAATTTGAAACTTGAAATTTTAAAATCAAAATTCAAAAACAGTTTGTGATATCTCCAAGGTCATTAATTTGGACTTGGATGATTAACTGTGAGGGAGTTGGATTCTTTAAGGTTGCTAAATCTGTAAAGTGTGTTGATAGGGGGAGTGGATTAAAGAAGTTGATTGATAATACGAAAACGTTGTTACTTATAAATGTTTGAGAAATTGCAGATGATATTCCAGACTACGATCCCGAGAGCAGAGTCTAAGGGGGGAGTCTGAAGACAAGTTTGAAGCAAAAAGAAGCTTGTAGATGGAAAGCTAGGTGTCGATCCCAAAGCACGGAAGCTTGACGAAAGGGGGAGCCTGAAGCTGATAGAAGAAGAGAAAGATTGTTGAATGCTTATATTGTTACAACTTGAAAGAGTAGGCAGAATGATCAAGACTGAAGATGTGTCATATTGAAGATTAGTCACTGAAGACTTCGTCAATATCCGAGGGGGAGTCTGTTAGTGCATTACGTCTATTGACTTCGTCTTGTATCATGTAATAGGATAAGATAGGTTAGGATATTCAGTGCACGAGGTTCGATAAACGAAGTTTAGGAGATAAGGAGGTGATTTCGCTTATATGAACATGTCATAAAAGAGAAATCAGAAACATGTGATTTCGCTCATATGTCATGTCCATAAAAGCGAAATCATGCTCCTATATATAGTGCACATGTTCATTTCATTTGGTATCGCTTCCAGAATTTGTAACGAAGTGCTGCCGATTTCTGTCAAGGTTGTAATCGATGTTAAAAGCAATATAAGTGACATATATTATAGTATCAAGCTGTATTCGCGTCTAGTTCTCTGATTCCGCCTTTGAACTGGATTTAAAACTCTTCTGATCGACTCAATCGGGTCAAACAATGATCCAACACCAGCCACTAATCACATTGAACTATAACAGTATATTAATTAAAAGATTCCATTTATTTAATAACATAGTTCCAAATTATAACTTAAATCAAAACGTCAGCGAAAGCATAATGTAAATCGTTATTTAACTGTTTCAAAACAAGTGTACGAAAACAAAGAGCATGTATCCCAGAGACTCGACCCATGACCACTTCAGCACTCCCAGATAGCAAGTCCCATAACCATGAATCTAACGACCTGTAAGCATGCAGACAAGTGTGTCAGACGACGCTGGTGAGTTCAAAGTTTGTTAACACGTTTAATTACCAGATATCAGTTTAAAACATTTCAAAGATTTGATGTTGTTAATAACTCGATTACCGCAGATGGCTCCAGATTATTTGCCCTTCCCCAATGCTCTATCAAACATTGGTCAAGCGGTTAAGGTAATTAGTTCACGACCGTCCTCCCCGATACGGTGTGAGGGTGCCAAACCTAATAGCGCTATCAACTAATAACCCCGTTGCCTCCCCGGCAACCAATTCGGTATATGATGGGACTTAATGATAGATATGAGTGTATTAACCAACATCCTGAGTTTAGCATTCGAGTCAAACCCATTTACCCGACATTCCTCCCCGAAACGTTTACCAGATGTCCCTCCCCGAGACGCATGCTTGGAAAAAGTGCAGTGAACTCACCTTAGATTTGCTCGGTAAGACAAATTACACGTTCAAGTTAATTAAAGCCTATAACATTTGTACATATCCAATAAGTTCGTATGCAAGCTAATTATCTATACACATAGTCTAGTATTTGCATCAAGTACACACGATTCACATTCCGTTCACTTGTACACAAACAGATAACATATAATCTTGGCCCAACACTATACGGCCCACATAAGTACATCAGACTCGTACAACACGAGGCCCAAAAGGACTTGTGCGACTAGCTTAATCTTGTGCGACCAGAATCACTTGTGCGATTCAAGTGTGGTCCGGCCCAACCGGACTGGCCTAATAACCAGCTTGTGTGCCCCCCTTCTCGATCGCACAACTTGTGCGATCCGTGCATGGCCCAACAGACTCATTAACATTACTAGGCCCAAACAGTTTGTGCAACCCATACCCTTGTGCGACCCGAGACTATTTGTGCGACTGGGATCCCTTGTGTGATTGGGATCCTTGTGCGATTGGGATCCTTGTGCGATTGGGGTCTAGTTAACTGTTTCCCTTAAATTTAGCAAACATAATTTCCTCAATGTTCCCACCCCAATCATGGATCAAAACAGTTACTAATTCCCAACATTATTCAAACCCTAATTGCCCTTTTATGATTCATGACAACAATTAACACAAAACATCATCCTAATGGTTCGATTAGTGCAATCATCACCACGAATTCCCCCCATCATTTACAAACCGAATCCCTTTAATACTAGCCAAGATCACGTCACTATTTGTTTCAAACATCATACTAGGTTCATCAATTTTCATGAGTTCTTATCACCCTTTTATGATCAATTAAATTCCAAATCAATATACAAACAAAACCCTAGATCGATCTTACATCTCATTCATACTAAAATAGATGAACACGTTTACTCACAAACAACACAACAAAGAACACAACCATAGGTAACGAATAAACAATGATCAAGACTAACTGAGAGAGTGTGTAGAGTGTGAATGGATGCTTGAATAAGTGGGAACTAGTGCCACGATCCGCAAGGAACTTTGAAAGGAGTATGTCACTGTCGGTTCTTGAGGGGATTAGGGTTGCTTACTTGTGTGAATTGCAAATTATGGAAAAACCATACACAACCCCTCATGGGATTAGGGTTGCTTGCTTATGTGAATTGCAAATTATGGAAAAACCATACACAACCCCTCATATGTATGCGCACAAGGTAAGTGAGCCGAGCCTATATTTGGGCTGTAGGCGTCTAAACCGGTTTTTGGGCCAAAAATTATAGTTCACGAGATGTGGAGTGTGATCGATAGACAAATGTGCAACTCTAAGTGTTATGTGATCGGATTAATATATAATTTTCGCATAAAACATATACATCCTAAACATAGCAACACATACACGTTCAATTAAAATTACCACATGAACTATGCAAGCTAAACCAAAACACACAGACAAGCTTCTGAAATACGGGTTGTCACATCATCCCCAACTTGAAAGAAATTTCGACCCGAAATTTGATAAGTGATTCAAAGCAGCACGGTGCTAGATCTGGATCAGGATGACTGTGGATTTTCCCCAGGTACCACATCATTCCCAACTTGAAAGGGAATTTCGTCCCGAAATTCACCAGTTGCATCAGAATTTAATTTGTCAGCCGAGAATAGGTGAGGATACTTAAGCTTCATCTGATCTTCGTGTTCCCACGTGAACTCTGGTCCACGTCTTGAGTTCCAACGAACTCTCACAATCGGGATTCGGCTATGCTTACGGACCTTGACCCCCCGGTCCATAATTTCGATGGGTTATTCGACAAACTGCAATTTGTCGTCGATTTTCAGCTCTTGAAATGGTACCACAAGTGTTTCATCAGACAAACACTTCTTTAATTGCGAGATGTGGAAGACATTATGAACGTTACCCAACTCGAAAGGTAACTCGAGCTTGTAGGCCACTTTACCAATCCGCTCCAGAATTTTGAAAGGCCCTACATAACGAGGATTAAGCTTTCCGCGCTTCCCAAAGCGCATCACACCCTTCCAGGGTGAGACTTTCAACATAACACGATCGCCTACAGCGAACTCCAGGGGTTTCCTACGCTTGTCAGCGTAGCTTTTCTGACGGTCACGCGCTGCCGCCATATGATCTCTAATCTGAACAATCTTTTCTGAAGTTTCAAGTACGAGTTCTGGACCTGTGATCTGGCTGTCACCCACCTCAACCCAACAAAGAGGTGAACGACATTTTCGTCCGTATAATGCTTCGAACGGAGCTGCCTGGATGCTGGTATGGTAACTGTTGTTGTAGGAGAACTCTATCAAAGGCAAGTGTTTCTCCCAACCTTTTCCAAAATCGATCACGCACGCTCGCAGCATGTCTTCAAGCGTCTGGATGGTTCCTTCACTTTGACCATCCATCTGCGGGTGATATGCAGTGCTCATGTCGAGGCGTGAGCCGAACGACTTGTGCATCGACTGCCACAAATCTGAAATGAAACGCGGGTCATGATCCGAGATAATAGAGGTTGGCACCCCGTGCCTAGAAACCACCTCCTTCAGATAAACAGCTGCAAGTTGTGAGAACTTATCAGTCTCCTTGATTGCTATAAAATGCGCTGACTTCGTGAGACGATCAACGATCACCCAGATGGTATTGTTTCTATTTTGAGTCCTTGGAAAACCAGTGATGAAATCCATAGCAATTTGTTCCCATTTCCACGTGGGTATTTCTGGTTGCTAAAGCAGGCCTGATGGTTTCTGATACTCTACCTTAACTTTGGCACAAGTCAAACACTTACTTACATACGTCGTGATATGACCTTTCATCTTCGGCCACCAATACAAAACCTTGAGGTCCTGATACATCTTATCCGAACCTGGGTGAACTGAGTATCGAGACTTGTGCACTTCGTCCATCACAAGGTCTCTAAGGTTTCCAAACAAAGGGACCCATATTCGTTCCATGAAGTAGAGTATACCATCAGATCTCTCTACAAGTCGTTTCTCCATGCCCCTCAAGTATTCTGCTTCAATGTTTTCTTCTTTCAACGCTTCAGTTTGTGCAGAACGGATCTGTTCAGGTAGGTTAGAATGGATGGTGAGCTGCAAGGCGCGAACACGTTTGGTTTCATTTCCTTCCTACTAAGGGCATCAGCCACCACGTTGTCTTTGCCGGGATGATATTTGATGGCACAATCGTAATCATTTAAGAGTTCTACCCAGCGACGCTGTCGCATGTTTAATTCCTTCTGGTCAAAGATATGATGAAGGCTCTTGTGATCGGTATAAATAGTGCATTTAGTACCGTACAAGTAATGCCTCCAGATTTTGAGCGCAAACACCACGGCCCCCAACTCTAAGTCGTGGGTCGTGTAATTATTTTCATGAACCTTCAACTGTCGATAAGCGTAAGCTATCACCTTCTCGCGTTGCATTAGCACACAACCGAGACCTTGAATAGAAGCATCACAGTATACCACAAAATCTTCGACACCTTCAGGTAGAGACAAGATTGGTTCACTGCAGAGTTTTTGCTTTAACAACTAGAAAACATCTTCTTGTTTCATTCCCCATGAGTATGCAACGCCTTTCTATGTCAATGAGGTAAGCGGTTGAGCGATCTTCGAGAAATCTTTGATAAATCTGCGATAGTACCAAGCGATACCAAGAAATTGTCGCACCTCCGAAGGATTCTTCGGTGCCGCCCAGTTTCTGATAGCATCGATCTTTGCGGGATCCACGTGTATCCCCGATTCATTCACAATGTGGCCAAGGAAATGTACTTCTCGAATCCAGAAGTCACACTTAGAGAATTTCACGTAAAGCTACTCCTTCCTCAGGAGCTCCAAGATAAGGCGCAAGTGTCACTCGTGGTCCTCCTTGCTCTTAGAGTAGATCAGAATGTCATCAATAAACACGATAACAAAATCGTCAAGGTATGGTTTACATACGCGGTTCATGAGATCCGTGAATACCGCTGGTGCGTTGGTTAACCCGAATGGCATGACCAGGAACTCGTAATGGCCATACCGTGTTCTGAAGGCTGTTTTGGGAACATCCTCTTCTCGGACTCTCATTTGATGATAGCCCGATCATAGATCAATTTTTGAGTAGAAGCTCGACCCTTGCAACTGGTCGAACAAGTCGTCTATGCGAGGCAAGGGATAACGATTCTTGACCGTCACCTTGTTGAGCTCGCGATAATCTATACACATGCGAAAGGACCCGTCTTTCTTCTTTACAAACAGAACTGGGGCTCCCCAAGGCGAAGAACTGGGTCAGATAAAACCCCTATCCAATAGTTCTTGAAGTTGATTAGATAACTCTTGCAACTCCCCAGGTGCAAGATGATAAGGGGCTCTAGCAATTGGGGCTGCCCCTGGCGTAAGATCAATCTGAAATTCCACTTGACGATGTGGAGGTAAGCCTGGAAGTTCCTTAGGGAACACGTCGGGAAATTCACGAACAACTGGCAGGTCTTCTATCTTCCTCTCTTCAGGCTGAGGATCAGTCACAAGTGCTAAAATAGCAGGATACCCCTTTTGAAAACACTTCTGAGCTTTCATAGCTGAGATGATACCAATCATCGCCCCACTGCGATGCCCTTGAACCGATAGAGATTCTCCACTGGGGAGAGGAATACGCACGATTTTCTCTTTACAAAGGATGTCAGCACGGTGCTTGGACAACCAGTCCACACCAACCACTACGTCAAAACTACTGAGGGTAACAGGAAGGAGGTCAATGTCAAACACTTGACCCACAAGATCAAGTTTGCATCTCACAAGAATGTGTGAGGCTTCAATTGTCTTACCATCAGCTACTTCTACTACATGCTTAGCTTCTAGAGGTGTTGGTGTTAAACTGGCAGGTCTTCTATCTTCCTCTCTTCAGGCTGAGGATCAGTCACAAGTGCTAAAATAGCAGGATACCCCTTTTGAAAACACTTCTGAGCTTTCATAGCTGAGATGATACCAATCATCGCCCCACTGCGATGCCCTTGAACCGATAGAGATTCTCCACTGGGGAGAGGAATACGCATGATTTTCTCTTTACAAAGGATGTCAGCACGGTGCTTGGACAACCAGTCCATACCAACCACTACGTCAAAACTACTGAGGGTAACAGGAAGGAGGTCAATGTCAAACACTTGACCCACAAGATCAAGTTTGCATCTCACAAGAATGTGTGAGGCTTCAATTGTCTTACCATCAGCTACTTCTACTACATGCTTAGCTTCTAGAGGTGTTGGTGTTAACCCTAACCGTTGACTGAACTCTAAGGACACATAACTCTAATCGGCACCAGAATCAAATAACACAGAAGCAAAGAGATTGTTCACAGAAAACATACCAGTCACGACATTGCCATCGTTACTAGCATCACCAGCACCAATCGTAAACACCCTTCCACATGCACCATTTCCCCCATTGTTGCCGTTGTTGTTCCCAGCATTGTTGTTGTTATTCTGACGGTTGTTGTTATCGTTGGCGTTTTGGTTCAGCTGAGTGTAATCCCGTTTGATGTGACCCTCATCCCCACACTGGAAACACCCCTTACTATTGCCTTGATTCTGATGGGGCTGCTGCCTTTGCTGTTGCTGATGCTACTGATTCTGCTGCTGCTGTTGCTTTAGGAACGGAGCTCTAGAGTCTTTTGCCATATGGCCCACCTTATCACACCTATGGCAAGCTCGGACACATGGTCCATGATGATGATAACCACACTTGTTGCACTTTGGCTTCCTACCAACGTATGAGCCTTGGCTCTGATTGCCGCTCTAGCCTTGGTTAACTGAGGACGACAAACTGAAACTACGATTATTGCTGTTGTCTGGCCTTTTCTGCGATTGGCTTGCACTGGTTGCTTTGTCAGCATCGTTCCATTTACGCTTGTTATCACTAGCAGGTGTGGTAGCTGTAGCAGTAGGGGTAGCAGCAGAAACACGAGGCAGTAGCGAACCACGCTCGACCTCTTGGTCGGTAATCTTGTGTGCTAAACGGATTATCTGAGGCAGGTTGTTAAGATTCGCAGCAGTGACCAGGCTCTTTACTGATGATGCTAGACCCTTGATGTACAGTTCAATTCTTCGAGGTGGGGGTCGAGACAAGTTACGGCACATGTTTGCTAGCTCATGAGATCGTTTCGTGTAGGCCTCGATCTCAGACCCTTCCATCTTCAGATTGTAGTATTCGTTCTTGAGTTTTTAAATCTCATCACGAGGACAGTACTCCTCCCTCATCAACTCCTTGAAGTTATCCCAAGTAGTTGCATTAGCCATCTCGATGCCCAACATTTTCACTTGGGCATTCCACCAAGTTAAAGCACCATCCTCCAATGTGCCAGTAGCATACTTCACCCGGTCCCCCACTGGATAGTTACACATAGAAAATACTGATTCAGCTTTCTCAAACCAACGAAGTAGCCCCACAGCTCCTTCAGTCCCACTGAATGTCTGTGGCTTACAATCCATGAACATCTTGAACGTACAAGCAAGCGGATTGTTTTAATTTTGATTCGCTTGCTGACCTAAGGATGAAAGAAAATATAGCACACAGGTAAGAGTTGAGTAAGCGACACAAGAATAATGAGTATTTGGCACATTTCGTACCAGCTTGATAGGCTGCCAAAGCCTCAGCCACACGTGTGTTAATCAAGTTTGTCAGCTCGGCCTGAGTCATCACAATGTGAGCACGCCCATGGCCTCGTCCGCTCATGATTCTATATAAGAGAAGGGAAAAGGTTAAGAGTCGAGGTAAGGTAGGAGTGAAACCTCACAATGACTTCTACGGACTACTGGGTTTACATCAGACAACAGAGCGGAACCCCCTTCACACTTGTTAAGCCTTACTGGGACTCACATGCACCCCACATTATTATTATGTGTGCACCCATAATAACAATGCAATTTGCATGTTTATCTCAGCTCCTCCCAACTCTTACTAAAAGGTTCCTCAAATTCGAGGAGTAAGACAAAAGACATCACAAAACATGAATCATGAAAGTCTAGAGGAATATCGCATTGCGGCTCTATCAATCACATAACATAGGCAAGTAACAATGAATTCAGTCTGTAGTGCTAAGTGTGTAATCACATGTAACATTCTACGTAGGTGTACACTAGATATGTTACGCAATAAGTAAACGAGAGACGAACCTTGCAATCTGGAGCTGAGTGTCATGGTCGATTTCAAAGCTATTCAGTTATAGTCTGGTTTTATAAAAACGTTTTAAAAACCTAGTTCACTATAACCAATGGCTCTGATACCAAACTGTCACACCCCCAAAATACCACATGTGGGAACACCGCGGGACGTGTGACGTACCAGGATCCAGCCACTAATCACATTGAACTATAACAGTATATTAATTAAAAGATTCCATTTATTTCATAACATAGTTCCAAATCATAACTTAAATCAAAACGTCAGCGGAAGCATAATGTAAATCGTTATTTAACTGTTTCAAAACAAGTGTACGAAAACAAAGAGCATGTATCCCAGAGACTCGACCCATGACCACTTCAGCACTCCCAGATAGCAAGTCCCATAACCATGAATCTAACGACCTGCAAGCATGCAGACAAGTGTGTCAGATGACGCTGGTGAGTTCAAAGTTTGTTAAAACGTTTAATTACCAGATATCAGTTTAAAACATTTCAAAGATTTGATGTTGTTAATAACTCGATTACCGCAGATGGCTCCAGATTATTTGCCCTTCCCCAATGCTCTATCAAACATTGGTCAAGCGGTTAAGGTAATTAGTTCACGACTGTCCTCCCCGGTACGGTGTGAGGGTGCCAAACCTAATATCAACTAATAACACCGTTGCCTCCCCGGAAACCAATTCGGTAGATGATGGGACTTAATGATAGATATGAGTTTATTAACCAACATCCTGATTTTAACATTCTAGTCAAACCCATTTACCCGACATTCCTCCCCGAAACGTTTATCAGATGTCCCTCCACGAGACGCATGCTTGGAAAAAGTGCAGTGAACTCACCTTAAATTTGCTCGGTAAGACAAATTACACGTTCAAGTTAATCAAAGCCTATAACATTTGTACATATCCAATCAGTTCGTATGCAAGCTACTTATCTATACACATAGTCTAGTATTTGCATCAAGTACACACGATTCACATTCCGTTCACTTGTACACAAACAGATAACATATAATCTTGGCCCAACACTATACGGCCCACATAAGTACATCAGACTCGTACAACACGAGGCCCAAAAGGACTTGTGCGACTAGCTTAATCTTGTGCGACCAGAATCACTTGTGCGATTCAAGTGTGGTCCGGCCCAACCGGACTGGCCCAATAACCAGCTTGTGCGGCCCCCTTCTCGATCGCACAACTTGTACGATCCGTGCATGGCCCAACAGACTCATTAACATTACTAGGCCCAAACAGTTTGTGCAGCCCATACCCTTGTGCGACCCGAGACTATTTGTGCGACTGGGATCCCTTGTGCGATTGGGATCCTTGTGCAATTGGGGTCTAGTTAACTGTTCCCCTTAAATTTAGCAAACATAATTTCCTCAATGTTCCCACCCCAATCATGGATCAAAACAGTTACTAATTCCCAACATTATTATAACCCTAATTGTCGTTCTATGATTCACGACAACAATTAAAACAAAACATCATCCTAATGGTTCAATTAGTGCAATCATCACCACGAATTCCCCCCATCATTTACAAACCGAATCCCTTTAATACTAGCAAAGATCACGTCACTATTTGTTTCAAACATCATACTAGGTTCATCGATTTTCATGAGTTCTTATCACCCTTCTATGATCAATTAAATTCCAAATCAATATACAAACAAAACCCTAGATCGATCTTACATCTCATTCATACCAAAATAGATGAACACGTTTACTCACAAACAACACAACAAAGAACACAACCATAGGTAGCGAATAAACAATAATCAAGACTAACCGAGAGAGTGTGTGGAGTGTGAATGGATGCTTGAATAAGTGAGAACTAGTGCCACGATCCGCAAGGAACTTCGAAAGGAGTATGTCGCCATCGGTTCTTGAGGGGCTTAGGGTTGCTTGCTTGTGTGAATTGCAAATTATGGAAAAACCATACACAACCCCTAATGTATATGCGCACAAGGTAAGTGAGTCGAGCCTAGCTTTGGGTCGTAGGCCTCTGCACCGGTTTTTGGGCCGAAAATTATAGTTCACGAGATGTGGAGTGTGATCAAGAGACAAATGTGCAACTCTAAGTGTTGTGTGATCGGATTAATGTATAATTTTCGCATAAAACATATACATCCTAAACATAGTAACACGTACACGTTCAATTAAAATTACCACATCAACTATGCAAGCTAAACCAAAGCACACTGACAAGCTTTTGAAATACGGGTTGTCACAGTTTTAAAGAGTGTTGATAAGTCTCAGTTTTGTAGAAGGTCGTTCATTGGTGAGAAACGAGAAAGTTGAGTATTTCAAACAAGCGGTTTTGAAGGTAACAGCTAACTAAGTGTGTTTACACGTAAGTAAGAATGGACTTGATTGCAAATGGGGTTTGTATAAAAGACAAAGAATAACGGGGAATAATGGAGGTATAAAAGTGAACGATTGATTCTAATAAACGAATGCGAGTATAGGAACGACATAAGCATTGGATAAACGAAAGCGATGTGCTAAGAATGAGGTATCGTCGTGGATAATCGGATATCGCGCATTTAGCGATGCGTTTGTGAGTTGTTAAAGTTTGTGTATTTGGTCTAAAATATGGTCTGCAAGGCACTGAATTTCTCATGGCACGTTTTACGAAAGTTTGGTAGCATGGTGGAAACACTTATATATAGGAAGTACCAGCAGCGTATCCACCATGTTTTAACCATGTTACATCTGTTTCGTATTTGGTGTCATGTTACGTTTCGTATCTTACCATACACAGTAGTACACTCTATGGTTCTCATACGCCTATCACTATAATCCCATGTGCACCCGTGATTATATTGATTGTCGTATGATCTGCATAGCTTGTACTAGTTGTGCATGAATCAGGGTATACATCAATTTGAAAATAAGAATGCGTGTGTATAAGAATGTAGTATATAAACATGTTTATGTGTAAGTGTGTATGTGTCCTACGTAAGTGAATCTCGCAGGTTACGCTCACGTACAGGTGCGAATGTATGAATTTTGAGTATGAATGAAAGTATGCGTATGAGTATAAGTATAAGTATAAGTACGAACATGCGTATGGTTATGAATATGAATATGAATATGAGTATAAGTATAAATATAAGTGTGAATATGCGTGTGAGTATAAACGCAAAACGTATGACTATGAATATGAATATGAGTACATGTATAAACATAAAACGTATGATTTATGAGCATGAGTATAAGTATGAGAATGAACATAAACCGTATGCTTATGAATATGAGTATAAGTATATGTATAAACATAATACGTATGATTATGAATATGAATATGAGTATAAACATAAAACGTATGATTATGAATATGAGTCTAAGTATAAATATAAGTATGAATATGCATGTGAGTATAAACATAAAACTTATAGAGTGAATTACAAGTTTTGTCCTTTATCTTTATACCAAATTTCAGGCGTCGTCCTTTGTCTTTAAAATTGATGGAATTTGTACTTATTGTTTTCAAATCTTACACATTATGTCCTTTATGCCTAACCAAGTTAATTTTTTCTATTAAATAAGGTCACATGCATATGACATGAGGGTATATCCGTCTTTCTCACTACCCTCTCCATTTTCCCCAAATTAGATAAAACGCAAACCCTAGATTATTTGCCACCCCAAATTTCTCCCCTCTCTATCCATCCTAGTTGCCACCACAACCCACCATCACAGTGGAGATGGAGTTAATCGAGTTATTTGAAGCGATGAAGAAGGCGGCCGAGGCTACCGCGGTTGGTGGTGGCGGTGGAGTCGACTTGTCGCCGGAGGAAGATCGATGTCTTGATTCGGTAAAAATGTTGAAGAAGTTTCCGGCGAATCATCAAATTCGTGTTTCTACACATATATGTGATGTTATTGATAATCATGTGATTTTGTTTCTGTTTTTTTTTTTTTTTTGTTCAATTTTGGATGGGGTTTTTTTAGATAATGAATTGCTGTATTAACAACATTAAAATAAAAATTTGAGAACTTGAATTTTTATTTTGTTATTAGAATTTAAATGTTTTTTTCCTTTAACTTTGTTCTAGATTTATATAAATGCAGTTTGGAATTTGTTCCAGATTAATATATAATGCAGTTTGGAATGTGTTCCAGATTTATATAATGTTGCTTAGGTAATTATGCAAATATGATTTCTACAGATGGGAAAACGTCTTCGGCAATTAACAAAACATCCAAGAAAAAAGATTCAAGTGGTGAATCTAGGGATAAAGTTACAGTTGAGAGTGGCTATTATTGCTGGTGGTTGTGGCTGTTGTTGGAGGTGGAGGTGGACCGTGGACAGAGGTAGAGTCAGAGAGAGAGGGAGAGAGAGAGAGAGATGGTGAGATGAGTTCTATCTAATATACATACACATATATTACATTATACTAATTTTTATAATTTTTGTTAATTAAAATATTAATATATATGGGTAAAGGACCAAATTACCCTTGGGTAATAGGATTTAGCAGAAAATATTAACTGGGTTAGGCTCAAAGGACATAACATGTAAGATTTGAAAACATTAAGTACAAATTCCATCAATTTTAAAGACAAAGGACACCGCCTGAAATATGGTACAAAGATAAAGGACAAAACTTGTAATTCATTCAAACGTATAAGTATGAATATGAATATAGGTATAAACATAAAACGTATGAGTATAAACATGAATATGAGTGTAAACATGAATTTAAGTATGAATATGAGTATACGTATGAGTATAAGTAATAAACATACAACGTATGTGTATGAATATGAATCTAAGTATGAATATGAGTATGCGCATTAGTATAAGTAATAATCATAACACGTATGAGTATGTATATGAATATGAGTATAAGTATAAACATAAAACGTATGATTGTGAACATGGATATGAGTATGAGTATAAGTATAAAACGTATGATTATGGATATGAGTATAAGTATAAATATAGATCGTATGATTATGAATATGTGCATAAGTATAAATATAAGTATAGGCATAAATGAAGACGAATGAGTGCATGGTATGAGTCGTATGCAACGGATTTTAAGTGTATAAATCAATCGAGAAGTTTGAGCATGTAAAAACGAACCATATACGTGAAATTGTTGTGAGATAGTGGTTAAAACATGTGTGATGATATGCATGTAGAGTTGTTTGAGCAAAACGTTGAGTTTAATGAACCAAAATAGATTTGAGTTTGACTTGGAATGTAGGATCTAGTTTGTGAATGTAAAAAGAATACAATGTACTCATTGGTTATGCGTGACGTATTTTTTAATGATCGGAAATGCTACCCTTGGTTTAAAAGAATTTACGTAGTTGAAAATTTTCGGTTCCTATGAACTTTCCTTGCCCACGTGCTTTGAATTTTAAATGACTTATTGAGCAGTGTATGAAAAGGATTTTGAAGACAGAAAGTTTGCATCATTTTAGAGGATCTTTCCAAAATAAGAAGTTTGAAAAGTTGGAGGTTCTCGTGAAAACGTTGATTCTTAAAAAGGAAATTTAGCATAATGAATTTAGTGATCGTTGAAAAGGTGTTTTTAAGAAAAGGATTTATTTGGTTTTGAAAAGAGTTTAGTAAGTTAATCTTATAATACTTATAAAATCTTATAGGCATGTGAGAAAGGTTGGTTAAATTTCCGATTGAGAATGGAAGTCCTTAGTATGATGTTATAATGTGAGCGTGTTTTAGTGATTAGGTTGACTATGAAATTTATGGGCAATAGATTCATTGGACCAATTAAGTTGATAGGTAGCATTTCGTAAGGTTTCGAAATTCGGGTAATAAAACGTTTTAAGGTATGATTAAGAATTTTGTGTATGTGAGTTATGTGAAAATAGATTGTAGGGTAAGGATTACGTTTGATAAAACAATGCATTTTGAAATTTATATAAGTAGGGATTTTGACGAATGATAAACGATTTAAGCGTAAAACATGATTATGTTTACATAATAAAGTATTTTGAAGGAAAAATTTTGGTAACGATCACCTAGGTAAGGGAATCACCCCTAACCCGTTGGTGAGGTCGTTTTAAGAAAAGAAGGGAGCGGAGTTAATCGTCAAGGTAAGGAAATCACTCCTATCTCGATGATATGTCTCCATTTTTGGGTTATAAGAAATGTAAATCTAGTTGGTGACATTTTGAAATCATGCATGTGTATAAATGTATGAAAAGATTTAGTATGATATGTGTGTGAGTGTAAAATATCGAAAATAAATCCGAATTTGAAAAGATTGCATCGCATAAGATTGAAAATAGGAAAACATAGGTTTGATTAAAACTTGGATGGTTCTGAAACGGAACTTTGACTAATCAAAGTGGTGGAAAAGTCTTTCGAATTTGAGAAGCATGCTTTGGCCTAATAGGTGGAATACTCTCACCGGCATGTCGGTTAACGGTATTCACCCTTTCGGTTACTACATGTCCCAAATCAATCGAAATTTCGAGACTTGGCGGGATTTATGAAAAAAATCAAGGAGTGGGACTAGTCGACGAGATGCGGGTTTCACCCCTAACTTGACGATTCGTACCCTAAGTGTGGTTGATACTTGTCGGGTCAAAATTTAATTTCGACACGTTGACGAGGGTCCACTAGAATTCAAAATTGAAGTTCTCCATTAAAATGAGGATTTCACTCCTAACTTGATGGTGAATTTCGTGTAAAAGAATAGGTGGATTGAGAGTCGTTCACCAAATTGTGGGTTTCATGCCTATTTTGGTGAAGTCGTCTCCTTTGTATAATACGAGTGTTTTTGGATTTAGAATGATTGACTAAAATACCTTAGGAAAGGCGTATGTGAAGGAATAATAATGTTGGTGCATACATCTGTCGACTTCGTCTTATATCGAGTCTTGGTTGCGATACGGATCTGATCATGACATGATGTCATCTTATTCATTGATGACATCATAAATATGGCATCATCATTACAACATGCACACATGAAGACAAAGTAGAAGGTGATCCGTTTGAAGTAAATTAGATTATAGTTCGTTTGAGAGGTCACGTTTGAAAGGTCTCGTTTGAAGCATGCATTTCGTTTGAAGCATGTCATGTCATCTTCAAACGAAATGGCTTGGCCTATAAATACCCTTCAAACGATTTCATTTGTAATGTTCTAGTTTCCGACGCCGAGGTGCTGTCGAAGTGTCTCAAGCTTGTAAATTGTTCAGAAATCAATATACGAGACATTTAATAGTGAATCCAAGCTAAACGAAGACCGAATCAATGAATTCCGCCTCTGATTCTGTCTGAGCCCTCTTCTGATCGACTCGTTAGGTCGTTTCACGATCCTACATGTGGTATCAGAGCTCAGGAGGAAGAGTTCTTACCGTTTTGCTCGTTTTCGCTAGAAAATTCTGATTTTTACACCTTCTTTCACAAAATTGATACTTTTCACGGTTAAAAATGGCTGATTTTCACATATAATATACATAACAGTGTTTTAATCAATCCTTGAGAGTTTTGGACCTTAAATCGAACTAAAACTTGATAAAATACGTCAATCCGTTTGAAACAGATCGAAAAATGATGATGTCAGCTGTCCTTCAAACGAGACTAGAGGTCGTTTCCATTTGAAATTGACCGTTTCCGTTTGAAATTGATCGTTTCCGTTTGAAATTGACCATTTCCGTTTGAAATTGACCATTTCCATTTGAAGTTGACCAGTTCCGTTTGAAAGGTGTTAGTTTAAAGGAAGTCCGTTGGATGATCACGTTTGAAAGAGTATAATTTCATGTGAAATATTAAATGAAGTTGTCAGGTAGTTTGAAATTGGGACTATAAATCACATGAACTTGTGTCAGCCCTTTTTCTTTTGATATTAAAACAAATTTGTCGGCTGATTATCTTGATAGTTGAAAAGTCATCACGTGATATATCTGTTTTGATTAGATCAATATCGAACGGCTCAATAGAAATTAAATGTCTGCATGTGAAATATCTTGAGAACATATGAACTTTTGATCTGATCTATGTTGTTGTCGGCCACTGTTGTAAGTTGCATGTGATAGCTGATAAATTCAAAGTCTCTGTAATATCATTTAGTCTTAGTAGGTGTCGATCCATGTGAGTTGGAGAGAAGGCCAAATAGAATTGAACTTAGAGTTTGTCGGCCCATGTTATCCAAATTCTAGAGGCCCAATTATTCGTTAAACATATTCACTAAAACAATCGACCCAATCAGTGAAGTTTGAAATTGTTTGGAATATGGCGAAAATGTTTGATGAAAAAGAAAATGAGCATCTTGAACGATTAAATGATGGATATGGTTGGTATAGCAGTTATGAACAAGATGATAAAAGGATTTGGATTATGCGACTTGAAAATTTTCTGTGTAAAAAGAATGAGACTTTGGAGGAGTTGGAAAGCAGATTTAACTATTTACTGGACAAATTGAAAATATATGAGATAAAGTTGACAGATGCTGAAAAGGTATCAAAGCTTGCAGATGCATTACCTGCAGAATGGGATGATATTTTGAAAAATCTAAAATTGAATTCTGGTTTCTCTGGGTTCTCAACATTACGTCCATCAGAGCTCTTCAAAAGGCTCAAAACACACAGTTATGAGAATGATAATAAGAAAAGAGAATTGATGGACAAAATAAAAAGAAACCTAGAGAACATGAGTTTGAATGTAATTGTTGAAATAGATAAAAGAATATGTGTATCTCTTGTAGCAAAAAATGTCATGAACTATGACATTAAGAGGGGTTGTTATATTGATAAGAATGCGAATCCTCTTGATTTCGTTAAAAATTTTTGTGCAGGAACATTCTGGAAAGAAACAAAGGAAATCACAAAGCAAGAAGAATCTAGTTCTGAATCAGTGTGCTCTAAATGTGAGAAATTTGAAGCTGACAATGCCAAACTTGTGAAGGATGCGGAAAGCTTGACATTGGAAGTCAAAAAGTTGAAGGATGAGAAGCAAGCTGATGTTAAACAGATTCTTATTTTGAAAGAAAATTGTGAGAGGTTGAAATCAGAAAATGACAAACTGTTAAGTAATTTGAACAGTTTGACATTAGAAAACAAAAGTTTGAAAGAAAAAGAAAAGGTTTTTGAAAGCAAAAAGAAATTTTCAGAAGATGAAGATTTCTGGATAAAGTTAGAGAACAAGAATTTGAAAGCAAATGAAACAAAATTTCAAGAACAGTTAAAAGTTTTGGAAAATGAAAAATCTGTTCTTGAAAACATTAAAATTGAAAATGAAAAAACAATCAAGTCTCATCTTGAACGAATATCTCAGTTTGAAAATGAAGCTGAGAATTCAAGGAACAAAATTGATGGGCTTGAAAAGAAATTGAAAGGTTTTGTGACTTCATTTGAGTTCCTCTGTCCAAAACCGATCAATTCTGTTCCAATAAGTGACGATGTCACAAACTATGATAAAGTCATAGTTGAAGATTGCGATGAAAAATCTGATGATGAAAACGAAAAAATTGAAAAAAAGAATTTGTTTTTGAAATTAAAAGAAAAATTTCAAGAAACTGTTTCACAATCAACTGAAAAGGGAGAATGCTCTAAGCAAAAACCTTTGAAGAAGAAAGTGGAACAAAAACAAAAAGAGAAAAATTTGAAAAATGTACAAAAAGAGAATAAAAGTTCATCAGATCAATCATCCAATCGCAATCAAAAATTACAAAAATTAAAAAATGAAAACTCAAAAATTGTTGGCAACAAGTGGTGCAGGTCAGACCATAGTGCTCAAAAGCCAAATCCAGCAAACAAGAGAAGAAAGGATTATCACCAAGCCAAACAGTGCTTTGATCTGAATGTTTGGGCTGAAAATGGTGATTGGTACGATAACAGAGTGTGTTACAGATGCGGCTATCAAGGACACATTGCTGTTAACTGCCAGAGTTGGAGGTTTGAGTCAAGGAGATGTTTTAACTGCAACATCATTGTCCATATTGCTAGAGATTGCCCAATGAGATCAAAGAGAAGATCGAGGGCTGAATCTCAGAAGCAGGTAAAGAAACCAGTCAATGTCAAGCCCAAAGAACAGAAAGTTGAAGAAAAGAAAGTAAAGCTTTCACAAGGGCAGAAAGACAGACTGAGGAAAAAGAGGAAGAAAGCGAGAGAGTATCTCGAAAGGATTTTGTCCTCAGATACAACTGGTAAAACAGATAAAAGTTCTGATAAATCGTCTTGCTCACCAAAGAACAACAAATCAAGCAAAACGAATTCATCAGATACAAATCTGAGGACAGAGGAGAGAGTAAAGAAAGAGAAAGTTGGTGGTGATGAATTTGTTTCTTTGGAAACAAAGGAGCCACATGTTGGCGATGAATCTGGCTCATCAAAGTCAGACAAGCCACATTCAGGCAATGATTCTGGTTCGTTAAAACCAGAGGAGCCATTTGTTGAGGTAAAAGTTGAGAATTCTGGTCTAACAATGGATGATGCAAATTTTCCACCATTGTTGAACAAGAATTCAAAATCACCCAAGGACCGTCAGGCTTGGGTGAATCTGTTTAAATGAAAAAAACCTGACTTGCCGGAGCTCCCAGGTTGGTAAGTGTGGAGCAGGAATCGGCATTTTTCTTGAGAAATTCACTTCGGTGATATTTCTATTTATAAGTGGTAAATCAGGGACATTAAGTTGTACTTGATTTTCTACAAGTGATGTTTGTGGATTGATCTTAAAAATTTTAGTTTTTACAAGTGGTTAAAGGAAACAAAGTGATGAATGATCCCCATGTTTGAGAAATGACTCTCAAAACTAATTTTCTGGAAAAACCATTTTGATTAAAATAAACTTAAGTGTTTTGAAATCACTATGGGAAAATGTTTTGGTGTCAGGGGGAGTTCTGATTGTTTATGACAAGTGAATGGAGAATTGAAGTGATTCTCATCATGTTGTCACTTTTCTTGTACAGTTTATTTTCAAATTTTCCCAGAAAATCAAAATTGAGACATATTTTGATTTTAGGGGGAGTAAAAATTTTTAAAAAATTAGAAAATTTGAAAATTCCAAAAACATTGAAAAATACAAAAATGAGTTTTTGTTGTAAAAAGAGGAAATGATAGTAGATCAGTTAGACTATCACAGCATGCTAAAGAAATGGAAAGTCAAAATGTGATAAACGGTCTCACTAAAGATGTGACGGTAGGCTCAGCTAGACTAGTAGATTTTCGATAACGATACAAACCTAAAATGAAAAAGCCTAGTTCTAGTGGGAAACATGGTCAAAAGCATAGTACTTAGTTTTGTCCTTCTTGATTGTGTTCCTACTCATTAATCGCTGATTGTCGAAAGACATAAAACTGGTTAAGTTTGTGAACTTTCACAACTTTGCTGAAAAGTCGCTGTGATTGTGCATTTCATTTTGCAAAGATTTAAACTTGTTTTATTTCTTTATTTTGTTTAAGCATTGGACATCCTCTGCGTATACGTGAGTATCGACCTAGATGTTATTGCCTAAACGTTCTGCTTTATTTTCTTTGGTGTTTCGTTTAAGCTTTGGATCTCCTCTGCGTATACGTGAGTATCGACCTGGTGGTTAAAGCCTAAACAACTTCAACTTATTTTTATTTTCTTATTTTGTTTAAACATTGGACTTTCTTTGCGTATACGGAAGTATCGACCTGATTGTTAATGTTTAAACATTCTGCTTTGTTTTTGCACAAATCACAGTTGATAAAAGTTTAAAGGCATTACTTGAGTCAGTGTATTGCATGATGAGGGGATATGCTGAGATCGTGGGGTCCATATGAACTTAGTGCAAAATTAATATACCTTAATGTATCGGTAAGCATTTCGAAAGTTTTTAGATTGAGTTTAAGTGGACAACAATATCGTCAATCAATGTGAATCGTTTAAAACTGAAAATGTTTAAAGCTTAACGGTGCTAGTGATTGGTCAGATAAACTGATATGATCCTCTTACACAAACTCACAAAAATAGTGTCTGTAAATATTTCTTTGTTGAATTTCATTACATTCAAAAATCCAAAAAGATTTTAGTGTGTTTTAGCATAAATTTTTGAAAATACAAAAAGATTTTCGACAACTGATGTTGGAGAGCTGATATTCAAAATTTCAAGTGCTGAACATGACGAACAGGGTTGGGAGTGTGTGTGCTGAATTGAAAAATTTTGATTTAAGATAGTATGTTTGATTAGTTAATCGAGATCATTAATTTGAACTTGATGTAACTATTACTAGTAAGTTTTTCTTATTGATTTAAGTGAAAACTTATGTGGTGGTGAGAAAATTTGTGCAGGAGATGAACTGAACAGAGATAAAACCAGGGATTGATCTCAAGGTGATAGCTAATTCCAGACGGCGATCCCATCATGATGAAAGGGGGAGTCTGACGAGGCTAGAGCCAAAGAAAAGATCCTTGTATATGCTAAGAAAGAAAAGAGACTGATAAAGACTGAAGATGCGAAAACTCGACACTTAAGACTCGTCAACATCTGAGGGGGAGTCTGTTGGTGCATACATCTGTCGACTTCGTCTTATATCGAGTCTTGGTTGCGATACGGATCTGATCAAGACATGATGTCATCTTATTCATTGATGACATCATAAATATGGCATCATCATTACAACATGCACACATGAAGACAAAGTAGAAGGTGATCCGTTTGAAGTAAATTAGATTATAGTTCGTTTTAGAGGTCACGTTTGAAAGGTCTCATTTGAAGCATGCATTTCGTTTGAAGGATGTCATGTCATCTTCAAACGAAATGGCTTGGCCTATAAATACCCTTCAAACGATTTCATTTGTAATGTTCTAGTTTCCGACGCCGAGGTGCTGTCGAAGTGTCTCAAGCTTGTAAATTGTTCAGAAATCAATATACGAGACATTTAATAGTGAATCCAAGCTAAACGAAGACCGAATCAATGAATTCCACCTCTGGTTCTGTCTGAGCACTCTTCTGATCGACTCGTTAGGTCGTTTCACGATCCTACAAATAAAAAAAGTATGAACACATAAGAAAGCATTTCAACAATAACACATAAGGATAAAAGTGGCATATATGTTTAAAATACCAAAAGAGAATAGATAAGAAGCATATGAGGTAGAATGCAAGTAGTTTTAAACAACACATAAGAATAAAGCTCCTAAACTATAGACCACTATAGACTAGGTAAAAGCATTCATACTTTTCCTAATTCCCTATAGTTATGCCTCTGATACCAATCTGTCACACCCCAACCGATGGCGGAAACATCAGGATGAGATGAACAAATAGCTCAAAGCGTCATAACACTAATGTGACAATATAATTTAAATTGAATTTCATAGCAATGCTAAAATGTCATACAAGATTCAAATATGAACAAAATTGATACAAATATAACATCGAAATAATTGTTTATTCTAGGTGTGTTTCTAAGTCCACCTAAATCTCGTTTCTTCACTTAGCATCATCTCGTCTATCAAACTGCAACATGTATTAAAATATGATCAACAAAAATTGGCGAGTATACAATTTTAATAAATAGTATAACATAGAATAAAAATGCTTAACGTGCTCATATCCAACATGAATAACATAGATACAAGTTACTAATATGCTGAAAAGGTGTAAGCTATATGTTCAAACCCGAGTATACAACGCAAAATTGCCTCACCCTAAGACTAATGGGAGGTTAACATGTTTGTCTTAACAATACCCTAAGACTAATAGTGTAACACCTCGTAAAATCATACCCAATAGAATAAAGACACGTGTCATGTAAGATAAACGTGTCAGGAACCCGGGTCAAATTAGAAGATGTATGGTAGGATCTAAAAAGTGTCGACATGTTAATAAACACCTCTGAGCGATCTGATTATAAATCCCAAGACCCAAATCAATATGATAAACATCTGATCTATTTAGAGCCGGTTATTCCCATAATGAATAAATTCAGTTAATAAAGAATTGGGTTTTTGAAATAATGTTACGACAAGGTGTATGATCAATTCTTTTAAAAGAATTCAAATCCATCCAAATGCATGGCAAGACCTTCCATAAGAATCCAAGGATGTGTAAGTGCATGGCTAGGCATGCATGCCCTTTTCAGGACTGATCATGTGGTCCCATATTGTTACAAAAGACCCAAGATTCGGATTAGGAAAGTTGCATGGTCAAGACCTCAAAGCTCACAAGATTTTGTCTTCTGGTCAACGTTTACGGACCGCAAGGGGTCTCCCATACGGTCCGTAAGGTGGCAAGGCTGGACGGAGATAATAAATAAAAAGCGGATACGGACCGCAAAGCCAAAGGCTTACGGTCCATAAGATTGTAACTGGGAATTTTGATCAAGGTCGGTTACGGACCGCAAAGCCAAGAGCTTACGGTCCGTAAGGGGTGCTTACGGACTGCAAGGCTTCTTACTTACGGTCCGTAAGACCGTCGCTGGCAGCAGATTTTGGACAGCTGCCTGTTCAGCCTGTTGCACCGCCTTACATAAGTGGTTTTCGAAATCAGGGACTTGGAAACTGGTTTTTAGCATCATAGGGACACATGGGATCATCTTGCAACATTTATAGACTTAGTTGGGGTCATCTTGTGACATTTGGTTCACTATATAAAGAGGCCTCTTGTTGCAACATTTGGTCTCTCATTTGTAACTCACTTCAAGCTGGTCTCTGGAGCTCCTCTGGTCAGCAAGCAAGTTCCCTTAAGTTCCAAATCATACTTAGGACCTTTGTAAGTGTCCTTAATCCTTCTTAATTCAGTTTAGCTTAATTAATTAGCTAAAAGTCAAACCGTCGTAATTAAGGTTTGACTTCGAGATTAATCAATAATTGTTCAGTCAAATCTCGAATTAAAAGTACCTATAATTTGGTATTTATGTGGGTAATAAACCCTTAAAAGGGTACTCTCTGACTCCCACTCTAACTAGGTCAATTGTCGGGTCAAACTTGATATTAAAAAGTCAACAGGAAGCTAAAAATCAAATTAATGCATAATTAGCAATGTAGAAGCTATGCAACCTGTTTTATCATTAATATAACTTGGTAATTAATGTAAGAACATGTCTAAACATGTTCAACCCGACAATTTTCAGTAGAGACCCGGTTCGGAACCGAAAGTCGCATAATTTGACTTTCGCTTTGACTTTCAGTTCTGACCCGTTTAAGCATGTTTTAGAAATGCCTTAGAGCCTTATTTGGACCAGGTTTCATGTTAGTATAACCCCCTATGATTATACAACTTGGTTCATTAGTTATCCGATTCATATACATGTTTTCGTTAATTGCTTATATGTTGACTATTTTGCCCATATAACCTTAAAACGTGATTTTTGAAAATGTAAAAGAGTAGAAACCTTAGTTACTGATTTATAAGCTTGCACCTAAAATTTGACATCAGTTTGAGGTCTAGATTAAGAGTTATGCTCATTAGCGTAATTAGAAAGCTTTTTAGTAATTAAATGGCGTAATTAACATATAGCCTATCTAAACCCGATTTTTTATACCAAACTTTTTACCCACTGTTATAAAATAATATTTTGGGATTTTTGAAGATTTTTATTTATTTTTAGGCTGAGCATAACTTAGAGTTCTAAGCTTGATTCTGTAAATACCGGTTTTGCCCTTTTAAGCTATAAAATGAGTTTTACAAATCCTTTTGGATACCAAACCTTTTTCTACTAATCCAATATGATAAATAAAGTATTTTAAGCCTTCTGGAATGATAAAAATATCAGCTTTTCTACATAGAACCCGGAAATGGCTCCAAATCGCTTTTTAAGCGTTTTAACGCATAGTATGTATTAAAACTATTTTAAACATATAAGGATTGATACCTACTGATATTTTAAGTATATTTTTATACTTTGACAGTAAGCTAAAGTTTTAAACTCAGATTTCCAGTTTTGACCTTTTAGGCGTAAGTGAATTTACCAAAATGCCCCTTCGGTGCATAGTATGGTTAGAAATGATAAATTTCACACATAGGTTATACCCTACTGATATAACTTCATAAATTAAGTATTTTTACTGATTACATCAGACCCGAAACTCATAATTATATTTAAACTCGCTTATAACCTTTAAAATGACCAAAATGCCCTTACGGTGCATAATTTGAGTTTAAATTCATTTGGGGCATAATAGAAGATATCTTACTGATGTCACCACATATTTAGGGCATATTAACTTAGGAAAATTGTATATGACTCCTATGGTTACCCGTTACGCACTTTTCGCGTTCGGATCGGCTTATGTAACTAGTTTGCATAATTTAGCCAAAACGGGTCAAACCATATCATTTTCATCTCAAAATCCAGAATGTGTTTAAGTTACCTACATTAAGCAAGCATTCAAGCTTGTCGGGTCAAAACCACATCCTAAACCGGTCTTCGCTTTATCATGCGCTTGAACCGTGTCTTCCTTTTTGAAAACTAACCAGTCTAAGTCTAAATTTAATTAAAGACCCGTTAGGATTCTAATAGGTTATTAAAAACTTCGTTCCAGATTGGGAGCCCAGTAAAAGCTACGGGCACCTGCTGTATTTGATTTATACTTTGCTCAGGTAAATACTCTTAACTTATTTTCCCTATACAGGCTTGGGATACGGTATTATAATAATACCGCTTGGTCGAGTATGTAATCATTTAAATCGGATTGTGATTAATGTATTTACATAACTCGTTTAATATGTATTATTTGGTGTATGGCCTTTGGGGGTTAAATGACCATGTCCCGGATATCCTTGGCATCATTCAAAGAAATGGCCACGACCTAAGCACGGGGTGTAGGCGTACACCTGACATATGCATTATGTAAAAACTGGTAATCCACTTAGAGGAAATAATCCTTGTGGGCATTATACATGTGGCGTGTCAATTAATCTAGACCGGCCCTTACAAACCGGCCCTAATGGACGACAAATAAGTAAAACTGTATACAAGATTATATACAAATGATTGTCCCAAGTTATAAAAGATATTTTTGCCTAAGTGCATTCAAATTAATTTTCAAACTCTTTTCAAAATGAGTCAGTTAAGTTGTATTTACCAGTGTAAACTGACGTATTTTCCAAAAAGGCTAAGTGCAGGTACTATACGTAATAGGCTGGCTACTCCAGGCATCAATAATCAAGTCTCGCAAGCTCTAGATGTCAAAGTCTGTTGAACAGTTTTACTTTTTATTTGATCCGCCTGTGGATCAGTTTCAACTGTTTTGTGATACTTAATATTACAATTTTATTCGGTTGAAATGAATCTATCTTTTGCTTCCGCTGTGCATTTATATATATTGTGTTGTTTGACCATGATGATATCAACTACGTCACGATACTCCCCACCGGGCCCACCGGTAATACGTGGAAATATCGGGGTGTGACAGGTTGGTATCAGAGCCAACACTGAGTGAATTAAACACTAGCCTTTTGTGTTTAATCTCAGTTACACAATTGCACATTCCTCAAATTTTCGAGTCTAGACAAAGAACTTAGGATAAATCCTGATTTGTTGTATTTTGTCTTTTATATTATTCTTTGTTGTTATCTTTGTTTATGTTGGTAGGTCTAAATATGCCGCCAAGATTCTTTAGGAGAAAGGGAAAGGCACCTGTAGCAGGCCACGACCAGGAGGCCGGGCCTTCTCAAAGACGAACCTCACCCGTCAACATGCGTACAAGTCCCCAGGGGGACTGGAGGACACATCTGCAGCCAGCGAGGCGGTCTGTCACGTTAAGCTCGTCACCATCTTATCTTCACTCTTTTGGACCCCAATCAGAAAATGAGCCCGAAAACCCACAACCTTCATTTATCCCTCTCATGAGGTCAAACTCTCGTCACTCCTTTGATAACCCGTCACATATCTTCCGTAGCCGATTCAACCCGGCGAACTACCTCGAGGAACCAGTGGGTATTAACCCATTGGGACCTGAAGATCACTTTTCTGGAGATCACGCCATGGATATGGATGAGGATACCGACCCCACTGAACCACCGACCGGTACCCCCACACATCCCATAGAAATTTCTGACGGGTCATCTTTTCATGGATCACCCTACCGTGGTCCTGACAAATACCAAGCAAGGTTCAACCAGTATGAATGGTATTTTACACCCTCTTATCATTCATCGCCTTATCAGCAGCAGCAGCAGGATCTTTCCGAGGATTCATGCTTTGTGGCAGTTACCCCGCCACCACCACCACCTCAGCAGCAGCCTCCTGAGCCGCCAAGGCGAAGGAGATCGAACACATGAATGTCCGTGCGGGGAGGAGTGCATATCAGCACCCCCAACCATCGAGTGGTAGCCACTACCCGCCGCTCCAAGAAAACCAACAGATGGGGGGACCTTCAAACCCCAACCCGGAAGTAAACTATGCACCTGTCGTGCCACCACCATTGGGTTTTGACAACCTAATTCCCACGTACGCTGGCCCAGCAACGTATAATCCCTTTGAGCAGCCGGCTCACACCAGCTTCAATTATGCTGAGATCGACCCATATCTGGCAGCCTGGAACTACAATGATCTCAACCCCGAGGGGCCTTACGGAGCTCCCTGGGGAGTTGGATACCCAGCTTATGGATACCAACAACAACCGCCTGTTCGACCTCCACATCAGCCGCAGCCGCAGACGCCACGGTTTTCCCCGCCAGAACAGGAGGAAATTCTCCAAAGACTAAGCCAAGTGGAAAGGGTAGTCCGTGAGGACCGAAGAAACAACCAGGGATTCTTTAAGGGATTGGCGAGTTTAATAAAAGGAAAGAACAAGAAGGACCATTGAATCCTTTATTTGTTAGTTGTATTTCCTTACTTTCAATCCAGCCCCTGCGTGGGCATGTCTTTTGTTTAACCCCTGCGTGGGTATGATTTTTGTATTCTGCCCCTGCGTGGGCATGTTTTTCTGTTGACCCCTGCGTGGGTATGTTTGTTGTTTTAGCCCCTGCGTGGGCATGATTATTTAGTAGAAGTCCCGTTTAGGGCAAAATTGTACTTGTTAAATTTTATTTTGGAATGGTTAATTTAAATTTATTAATTATGTGCTTAAACATAAAATGTGAAATAAATAAAATAACATTCCTATTATAAGATCTACCATTATAATAAAATGGAAAAATCTAAAAAGGACAAGACCTAGCCATGTGTCATCTTAAGACGGGGCCAAGATGGTAGTTCCGTAATTAGATTCAGATCCATATTAACATCTCAATTTAGGACTGTTCTGCGTTAGATATTAAAAAGAATCTTGAAGGTAAAACCTAGCCTAAATGTCGTTGCAGACATGGCCAATATGGTAAAACCTATTCAAAAGATTCAAATCCTTGTTAACAGCTGAAGACATGTTAACATTAGTGACAAAATGTGATTCGATAAAATCGCATAAGTCATCCTTAAATTGGATTATTCCAATTTCCCTTATAAAGTAATCATCCCTTAAGGATGAAGTGCCCACGGGCTATAATTAACGTCCTCTGGGACTAAAGACAGTGGTAGCCTACAACTCCCTGCCAAGAAAAGGTAATGAACTTGGATTCAAACCTTAATGCCTCGATTCCATAAAATCTAGGCTTATAAACTAAACTTGTCTATGTGACTAGGCCTTTTGTGCCATTACTAACTTATAATCTAGGATTATGATAAAGATCCTGAATATCTATATATTTAACAAATTAACTAAAATGGCTATTAGAAACCATGGTTAATAAATTATCAAAAGCAATAAAACTGTATAAGCTTTTATATAAGCCTTGCCCTTATTTGATTTTATGTAGCAATTAAAGCTACATGGCTAGGTCAGAAGAAGTAAACAGTCATCCGGTGGAGAACCATGAAAATACTAAGATTCATGTGACAGGTGCGGAACTGCAAGCACTGATAGATGATGCTGTTACAATAGCTATAGAGCGGCATTATAATGAATTTAGCGGGACTCGAAGTAGGGCCCTATCCGCACCGCATTCCAAGCCTAAGACTTATTCAGAGGCTCACAGCAAGCCACCCTCTAAGAAAGATGAGCCAAAGAAAGATGATGATCGACATTCCTCAAACTAAAACAGTGTTCCATCCAAGAGGATAGTATTTGATGATAAACCACGTACAAAGTCCTGTACTTATAAGTACTTTGTCTCCTGCAAACCCCGAGATTTCACTGGGGAGAAAGGGGCAATTGATTGTATGACCTGGTTAGATGAGATGGACACAGTAGTTGACATCAGCGGTTGTGCTGAAAGGGATGTAGTGAAGTATGTATCCCAATCCTTTAAGGGAGAGGCACTAGCATGGTGGAAGTCTCTCATTCAAGCTGCTGGAAAGATCCCGCTCTACAATTTGTCATGGGATCAGTTCGTTGCTCTCATTAAGGAGAATTATTGCCCGCAGCATGAGGTTGAAAGAATTGAATCGGATTTCTTATCGTTGGTGATGAAGAATTTAGATTGTCAAGCTTACCTCACCAGTTTCAATACCCTGTCTAGGCTGGTTCCGTATCTCGTAACCCCGGAACCCAAAAGGATTGCTCGCTTCATTGGGGGTTTAGCCCCAGAAATCAAAGCCAGTGTTAAGGCGTCCAGACCTGCTACTTTTAGATCAGCAGCTGATCTATCTCTGTCTCTTACCTTGGACGCGGTCAAGCTAAGATCGCTCAGGAATTCTGAGGAAGGCAAGAGAAAGCATGAGGATGATAACTCATGAAGATCTGAAAAGAAGCATAAAGGTAGCACTGGCTTCAGGAAGAAGTCTGGATTCAACAGGGGTAGCCAACAAGCTGAGGAAAAGCCGTGCAAGACTTGTCAAAAACGCCACTTTGGAAAATGCAGACTTAAGTCCAATTCTAAGTCAGGATCACCTGCATGTGGGTTATGCAAGTCTAAAGAGCGCAAGACTGTTGATTGCAGGAAGATTAAAGATGCCACATGCTACAACTGCAATGAGAAAGGGCACATTAAAACCAATTGCCCTAAATACGCCAAGAAGCCTGAAGAGGTCAAGAAGACCAATGCAAGGGTCTTCCGAATGGATGCAAAGGAAGCTGTTCAGGACGACAATGTGATCACAGGTACCTTCCTCATAAATGATGTTTATGCAAGAGTGCTATTTGATTCAGGAGCTGATAAGTCGTTTGTAGATAATAAGTTTTGTAAGTTGCTGAATTTACCTGTTAAAACCTTAAGTGTGAAGTATGAGGTTGAATTAGCTGATGGTACCTTAGAAACCGCCTCAACCGTGTTAGATGGATGTCTCATATCCATTAGGAACCACTCTTTTCCATTGTCCCTACTTCCTTTGAAGTTAGCCGGTTTTGACATAGTTATAGGCATGGATTGGTTATCTCGTAACCAAGCCCAGATAGTGTGCAATAAGAAACAAGTGGTAATTAAGACTCCGTCCGGTGAGCCACTTACCATTCAGGGGGATACCCAGTATGGACTGCCTGAGCAAGTGTGTATGCTCAAGGCATCTAGATGTTTGAAGAAGGGTTGTGTCATTTATATGGCACAAGTGACTATTGATGAGCATAAGCCTAAGATTGAAGATATTCCAGTCATTTCTGAGTACCCTGAAGTTTTTCCTGAAGAACTACCTGGTTTACCACCAGATAGGCAAGTAGAATTCAGAATTGACATCATTCCTAGAGCAGCACCTGTTGCGAGAGCGCCTTATAGGTTGGCACCAACAGAGATGAAGGAATTGAGGACGCAACTAGATGAGTTGCTAGCCAAGGGTTTCATTAGACCTAGTTCATCTCCTTGGGGAGCGCCAATCCTATTTGTCAAGAAGAAGGATGGATCAATGCATCTGTGCATCGATTACCGTGAGCTTAATAAGGTCACTATCAAGAATAGGTATCCTCTGCTCAGGATCGACGATCTGTTCGATCAATTACAAGGGGCAAGCTACTTCTCTAAGATAGATTTGAGGTCAGGCTATCATCAATTGAAGGTTAAAGATGAAGATGTACACAAGACTGCATTTAGGACTCGCTATGGTCATTACGAGTTCCTAGTGATGCCTTTTGGGCTCACTAATGCACCTGCCGCATTCATGGACCTCATGAATCGTGTCTGCAAGCCTTACTTGGATAAATTTGTCATCGTTTTCATCGACGACATTCTCATTTATTCGAAGAGCCAAGCTGACCATGAGAAGCATCTCTCTTGCATTCTGAAACTGCTTCATCAAGAAAATATCTATGCCAAATTTTCAAAGTGTGAATTTTGGCTTCGAGAAGTCCAATTCCTTGGACATGTTGTTAGTGAGCATGGTATCCAAGTAGATCCCGCTAAAGTTGGAGCTGTCATGAATTGGCAAGAGCCAAAGACGCCTACTGAGATTCATAGTTTTCTAGGTTTAGCAGGATACTATAGGCGATTTATTGAAAACTTCTCAAGAATTGCAGCACCCCTGACTTTACTCACCCGCAAGAATAGCAAGTTTGACTGGGGGCCTAAGCAGTAAGAATCTTTCGATGTTTTGAAGCAGAAGTTGAGCAATGCTCCTGTACTAACATTGCCTGATGGAATTGATGAACTTGTAGTATATTGTGATGCATCACACACCGGTATGGGTTGTGTGCTTATGCAGAAAGGCAAAGTCATTGCCTATGCTTCACGACAGTTAAAGGTGCACGAGAAGAACTACACCACCCATGACTTGGAGTTGGGTGCCGTTGTATTTGCACTAAAACTATGGAGGCATTAATTATATGGAACCAAGTGTGTGATCTATTCTGATCACAAGAACCTTCAACATCTGTTCAATCAGAAGGACTTGAACATGAGGCAGCGACGATGGATGGAAACCTTAAATGATTATGACTGTGAGATAAGATACCATCCATGCAAGGCAAATGTGGTTGCCGATGCCTTAAGTAGAAAGGAACGGGTGAAGCCTATAAGAATCAATGCTAAGAGCATTGAGATAAAGAATAGTTTGAACGAAAGGTTGTTAGCTGCACAGAAGGAAGCTGTGTCAGAAGCTAACTATCCTGATGAAAAGCTAGGAGTAACTGAAGAACAGTTATCCTATGACAAGGACGGAATCCTAAGGTTAAATGGACGAATATGGGTTCCAGTTTATGAAGGACTTAGGGATGTTATCCTCCAGGAAGCCCACAGTTCTAAGTACTCCGTTCATCCTGGAGCTGACAAGATGTACCAGGATCTGAAGGCAAATTATTGGTGGATAGGCTTGAAGAAGTCTATAGCTACCTATGTAGCCAAATGTTTGACGTGCGCTCAAGTCAAAGCTGAACACCAAAAGCCGTCAGGTTTGCTACAACAACCTAAACTTCCCACATGGAAGTGGGAGATGGTGACAATGGATTTCATCACCAAGTTGCCAAAGACAAAGAAAGGAAATGATACTATATGGGTAATAGTAGATAGACTGACTAAGTCAGCACATTTCCTACCCATTAAGGAGACTTATAGCTCCGATATGTTAGCCCAATTATACGTAGATAAGATTGTATCTCTGCATGGCGTACCAGTGTCTATTATCTCTGACAGAGATACTAGATACACATCACATTTTTGGAAAAGTTTCCAACAATATTTGGGCACGCGCTTAAATTTTAGTACGGCTTACCATCCACAGACAGATGGGCAGAGTGAGCGTACCATCTAAACGTTGGAAGACATGTTTCGTGCATGTGTGATTGATTTAGGTGGTAGTTGGGATAACCACCTGCCATTGATCGAATTCTCCTATAACAATAGCTACCATACAAGCATTCAGGCTGCGCCTTTTGAGGCATTATATGGTAGAAAATGCAGAACGCCTATTTGTTGGGCGGAAGTAGGAGAAGTTCAGTTATCAGGACCTGACATAGTCTTTGAAACAACGGACAAGATTGTCCAGATTCGTGACCGCCTGAAAGCTGCCAGGGATAGGCAGAAAAGTTATGCGAATAAAAGGCGAAAACCTCTAAAGTTTGAGGTTGGTGATAAAGTATTACTTAAGGTATCACCCTGGAAGGGGGGTTATGCGATTTGGTAAGAAAGGTAAGTTAAGCCCAAGGTATATAGGACCATTCGAGATTACCGAATGTGTTGGGTCAGTGGCTTATAAGTTGAACTTGCCTGAAGAGCTCAGTGGTATTCACAATGTATTCCACATCTGCAATCTGAAGAAATGTCTAGCAGATGAATCGCTAGTCATACCACATACAGACGTGCATATAGATGAGAGCTTGAAATTTGTGGAAAAACCTTTGTCGATTGAAGATCGACGGGTTAAGAAGCTTCGGGGGAAGCATGTGCCAATTGTCAAAATTAAATGGGATACCCGTAGAGGTCCCGAATACACATGGGAGGTAGAATCCGCAATGAAAGAAAAGTACCCTCATTTGTTCCAGTAAATCTCGAGGTCGAGATTTCTTTTAAGGGGGTGAGGATGTAACACCTCGTAAAATCATACCCAATAGAATAAAGACACGTGTCATGTAAGATAAACGTGTCAGGAACACGGGTCAAATTAGAAGATGTATGGTAGGATCTAAAAAGTGTCGACATGTTAATAAACACCTCTGAGCGATCTGATTATAAATCCCAAGACCCAAATCAATATGATAAACATCTGATCTATTTAGAGCCGGTTATTCCCATAATGAATAAATTTAGTTAATAAAGAATTGGGTTTTTGAAATAATGTTACGACAAGGTGTATGATCAATTCTTTTAAAAGAATTCAAATCCATCCAAATGCATGGCAAGACCTTCCATAAGAATCCAAGGATGTGTAAGTGCATGGCTAGGCATGCATGCCCTTTTCAGGACTGATCATGTGGTCCCATATTGTTACAAAAGACCCAAGATTCGGATTAGGAAAGTTGCATGGTCAAGACCTCAAAGCTCACAAGATTTTGTCTTCTGGTCAACGTTTACGGACCGCAAGGGGTCTCCCATACGGTCCGTAAGGTGGCAAGGCTGGACGGAGATAATAAATAAAAAGCGGATACGGACCGCAAAGCCAAAGGCTTATGGTCCGTAAGATTGTAATTGGGCATTTTGATCAAGGTCGGTTACGGACCGCAAAGCCAAGAGCTTACGGTCCGTAAGGGGTGCTTACGGACCGTAAGGCTTCTTGCTTACAGTCCGTAAGACCGTCGCTGGCAGCAGATTTTGGACAGCTGCCTGTTCAGCCTGTTGCACCGCCTTACATAAGTGGTTTTCGAAATCAGGGACTTGGAAACTAGTTTTTAACACCATAGGGACACCTGGGATCATCTTGCAACATTTATAGACTTAGTTGGGGTCATCTTGTGACATTTGGTTCACTATATAAAGAGGCCTCTTGTTGCAACATTTGGTCTCTCAGTTGCAACTCACTTCAAGCTGGTCTCTGGAGCTCCTCTGGTCAGCAAGCAAGTTCCCTTAAGTTCCAAATCATACTTAGGACCTTTGTAAGTGTCCTTAATCCTTCTTAATTCAGTTTAGCTTAATTAATTAGCTAAAAGTCAAACCGTCGTAATTAAGGTTTGACTTCGAGATTAATCAATAATTGTTAAGTCAAATCTCGAATTAAAAGTACCTATAAGTTGGTATTTATATGGGTAACAAACCCTTAAAAGGGTACTCTCTGATTCCCACTCTAACTAGGTCAATTGTCGGGTCAAACTTGATATTAAAAAGTCAACAGGAAGCTAAAAATCAAATTAATGCATAATTAGCAATGTAGAAGGTATGCAACCTGTTTTATCATTAATATAACTTGGTAATTAATGTAAGAACATGTCTAAGCATGTTCAACCCGACAATTTTCAGTAGAGACCCGGTTCGGAACCGAAAGTCGCATAATTTGACTTTCGCTTTGACTTTCAGTTCTGACCCGTTTAAGCATGTTTTAGAAATTCCTTAGAGCCTTATTTGGACCAGGTTTCATGTTAGTATAACCCCCTGTGATTATACAACTTGGTTCATTAGTTATCCGATTCATATGCATGTTTTCGTTAATTGCTTATATGTTGACTCTTATGCCCATATAACCTTAAAACGTAATTTTTGAAAATGTAAAAGAGTAGAAACCTTAGTTACTGATTGATAAGCTTGCACCTAAAATTTGACATCAGTTTGAGGTCTAGATTAAGAGTTATGCTCATTAGCGTAATTAGAAAGCTTTTTAGTAATTAAATGGCGTAATTAACATATATCCTATCTAAACCCGATTTTTGATACCAAACTTATTACCCACTGTTATAAAATAATATTTTGGGATTTTTGAAGATTTTTATTTATTTTTAGGCTGAGCATAACTTAGAGTTCTAAGCTTGATTCGGTAATTACCGGTTTTGCCCTTTTAAGCTATAAAATGAGTTTTACAAATCCTTTTGGATACGAAACCTTTTTCTACTAATCCAGTATGATAAATAAAGTATTTTAAGCCTTCTGGAATGATAAAAATATCAGCTTTTGTATATAGAACCCGGAAATGGCTCCAAATCGATTTTTTAAGCATTTTAACGCATAGTATGTATTAAAACTATTTTTAACATATAAGGATTGATACCTACTGATATTTTAAGTATATTTTTATACTTTGACTGTAAGCTAAAGTTTTAAACTCAGATTTCCAGTTTTGACCTTTTAGGCGTAAGTGAATTTACCAAAATGCCCCTTCGGTGCATAGTATGGTTAGAAATGATAAATTTCACACATAGGTTATACCCTACTGATATAACTTAGTAAATTAAGTATTTTTACTGATTACATCAGACCCGAAACTCAGAATTATATTTAAACTCGTTTATAACCTTTAAAATGACCAAAATGCCCTTACGGTGCATAATTTGAGTTTAAATTCATTTGGGGCATAATAGAAGATATCTTACTGATGTCACCACATATTTAGGGCATATTAACTTAGGAAACTTGTATATGACTCCTATGGTTACCCGTTACGCACTTTTCGTGTTCGGATCGGCTTATGTAACTAGTTTGCATAATTTAGCCAAAACGGGTCAAACCATATCATTTTCATCTCAAAATCCAGAATGTGTTTAAGTTACCCATATTAAGCAAGCATTCAAGCTTGTCGGGTTAAAACCACATCCTAAACCGGTCTTTGCTTTATCATGCGCTTGAACCGTGTCTTCCTTTTTGAAAACTAATCGGTCTAAGTCTAAATTTAATTAAAGACCCGTTAGGATTCTAATAGGTTATTAAAACCTTCGTTCCAGATTAGGAGCCCAGTAAAAGCTACGGGCACCTGCTGTATTTGATTTATTCTTTGCTCATGTAAATACTCTTAACTTATTTTCCCTATACGGGCTTGGGATACGGTATTATAATAATACCGCTTGGTCGGGTATGTAATCATTTAAATCGGATTGTGATAAATATATTTAGATAACTCGTTTAATATGCATTATTTGGTGTATGGCCTTTGGGGGTTAAATGACCATGTCCCGGATATCCTTGGCATCATTCAAAGAAATGGCCACGACCTAAGCACGGGGTGTAGGCGTACACCTGACAGATGCATTATGTAAAAACTGGTAATCCACTTAGAGGAAATAATCCTTGTGGGCATTATACCTGTGGCGTATCAATTAATCTAGACCGGCCCTTACAAACCGGCCCTAATGGACGACAAATAAGTATAACTGTATACAAGATTATATACAAATGATTGTCCCAAGTTATAAAAGATATTTTTGCCTAAGTGCATTCAAATTAATTTTCAAACTCTTTTCAAAATGAGTCAGTTAAGTTGTATTTACCAGTGTAAACTGACGTATTTTCCAAAAAGGCTAAGTGCAGGTACTATACGTAATAGGCTGGCTACTCCAGGCATCAATAATCAAGTCTCGCAAGCTCTAGATGTCAAAGTCTGTTGAACAGTTTTCCTTTTTATTTGATCCGCCTGTGGATCTGTTTCAACTGTTTTGTGATACTTAATATTACAATATTATTCGGTTGAAATGAATCTATCTTTTGCTTCCGCTGTGCATTTATATATATTGTGTTGTTTGACCATGATGATATCAACTACGTCACGATACTCCCCACCGGGCCCACCGGTAATACGTGGAAATATCGGGGTGTGACAAATGGGCGGTGCATTAATCCTATAGCGCTATAATTGTTAAGGTAGGCTTCTACAAAGTTAATGAGCATATTGACACGAAAATTTTACATAGCATATGAGATTAACAAGCATCAAATCATTCCATATTTAATTGTGGATAGAATGTGATTCAAATAAGTTTCAAATGTTGCGTGTTTTGTATAAAATACATGTTGCACCCAAAGTTTTTAAAAGTAAAATGGGATCGAGTATACTCACAAATATTGCATATGTTTTCCGATTATCCAAGTGTGACGAGATTGTCGAGATTAGAAGGGTGAATGTGTTCGGTTAGGAGTTTAAGGGATGCTTATATTCGGGTTTAAGGATCTAAATATAAAAGTATAAATACGAGAAAATAATCATCTAGCACATAATACTCGTTTTGACACTATGAAACCCAAAATGTTTGAATGTTTTCATGGGTCAAAATACCCATTAGAATCATAACAAGTTATTAGTATCTTAGATGATGTAACTTATCATTTTGACAAATGACCACTAGGTCATCATCAAAAGTTTGGTTACTTGGATATTATATATGTCATATAGTATATATTATAAGTTTCTAGTCCACTAATAATACAAGAACATCATATAAATCATGCATGAGGTAGGAAGATAAATCTTCCATTTAGGAAATGAAATTATACTAGCTAACTAAGAAAACATCAAGTGATGTGTGGATTTGAAGGTAGGATAGCCCAGGCTAACCATATAATCACACAACTTCAAGTCTAAGACTTGTTCATCACTTGTGAGTTAAAACTCTATTAAAACAAAAAGTTTTTCAGGATTAAGCCTCTGGATTTACATGTCACAACCTTGTTTTTAAGCTCACATAATCATAGTCTTGATTAGTGGCATAAGGACATAGGAATGTGTTAAGAAATCTCAAGTTCAAACAAGTTTAACAAGTGTTTAATCAAAACATGAAGTTTCCTTACACTTTTCACCTTATTTGCTTCTTGGTTTTCCATGGAAAACCTGTGGAAACACACCTAAGGTTGTTCCAAGTGCAAATGAAGAAGAATCTATGAAAAAGATGAAGTAGAAGTGAACTTATGCTCACTTTTGTAATTTGAGATGAATATGTCCTTGCTTTTGATTTTCAGCTGGATTTGGAGTGATTAGAGAGTTTTTAAGTGAGTTTGCAAAATGAAAAAGTGTGGAGGAGGCTTGGGTTTTATAGGGGATGAATTAGGGTTGGGTTAGGTGCCATTAAATGCAAGAAACACAAGAGAAAACACAAAAATTGGCCAATAATCGTGTCTGATTAAGCTTGCTACGGATCTGGAGTCCTCGCGGGGTGCGAGCCAGACGGGACACCGAGTCGCAGGCCGCGAGCAAGAATCAGACGGTTCAAGGTTGTTGTTTTAACATTTCAAGCCCCTAAACTTTCATATCTTTGTGTTTTAAGTTGTTATAAGGTGATTTAAGTATAAAGAACCATAAGTAAGGGTATGTTATGAAATGAAAGCATAAAAATAAATGCAAAACAAGTGTGAAAGAGTATAGATGTCGAGAATACGTATCATATTTGCACGAATTGAGTATACAATTCAAGTGTTTGTAAGTTTATTATATGTTTACAAGAATCATGGACAGTGAATCAAAGTATAATGAATCAAAATCGTATAAGTAAGAATGAAATAGTAGGATATAATTTGAGATAAAACGATGGATTTCACTACGATTTAAATTTGGATTTTCGATGATAAGACGAAATATGATTATGAAAGACACAAGCTTCCAAAAATAGATTTACAAGATAGATTTTCTAATTTAGGAAAGTTGTGAAAAGCATGGCGTTACAACATATTCTTTGACAACAACTTAATAGTTTAAGTATTTAGTCTTTTGATATTTTGTTATGGGGCTTAGCATTATTGGTTAGTGAGTTAATTGTTGTAATGGACTTGGAAAATGGCATGGCCCAGTTAGAACCCCAGTTCACAGACATGTGGTATATAAACATGTTTTATGATTAGGATTTGAAAAAAACTAGAGAAGCCTAAGAGAATTCTAGAGAGAGTAAATGTAGAGAGAAAGAATTCGTAGGAGAGATAGAAAGGCAAGATCATAGAGATAGGTTGTGAGGTTGTGCAAGGTCTAGGTTGATTGTAAACGTTTATGTTGGATAATCAATAGAAGACCAGTTTGAATTTAATTATGTTTCTACTATTTTCTGTCACAATCTGATCTAGAGGATTCCGCACTCTAGGTTAGATAAACAATTATGAGAAAGATCTATAGGATTAAAAGACCTTCAATTGGTATCAAAGCATTAGGCTCTTAATTGGCTCGGTTCAAAATTGGTTGCTGCAGAAAAAGGTGGATTTTTGGGCTGGTTCGAAATTTTGGAGGTTGTTCTTGGGTTTTCAAAATTTTTAGGGTTTTGGAGCTGAGTTTTGGTTTGAAAAAGGTTGTTTTTGGTGTCCTACGTATTTAATTCTGCATATTTTGTGTTTTTACTTGCAGAGAATTGAAGATTTGAAGAAAAAAAACTTGAAGATTTGTTCTTCGTTTTGTTCATCTAAATCTTCATAAAATTACTGATATTATTGTTTGATTTTGCAGGAAAGTGTTAAGAAGATTTGGAGATATTGGATAAAATCTTTTCAAATTTTGAAAAGATTCGTTTTCCAGCATTACCAACGTATTTATTGATTGACTTGCTCAGTATGCTTCACAAACCGCTAGCAGGCTAAGTATGCTTCACAACGGAAAGTTCAAAGGGAACACCTACTTACCCGGCAATACTCAACTGTCAAGGTTACATTGGAAATTATGTGTATTTTGATAAATCTCCATTCATGTGGGGGATTGTTGGAAAATTAGAATGTGGTGAATGGAAATTATTTCATTAAAAGTAATAATATTAAACTCTTCATATGGTAAAACTCTTTAGTAGAGTTTTATTGATGACATTTGATTAGTTTTTATTAGAGTGTTAAGTCTCTAATTAATTGAGACTCTTAACTCTCCCTCAAGTCTTGTATAATTAGTAGGCTATGTGCCTTATTTGTTACTAGAAGAAATATATATGATGGATACATGAAAAATACTTGAAAAAGAGTAATACTTGAAAAAGAGGGATACTTGAAGACTAACTATAAAGAGGAGTACTCTCTACTCGTTTCTACCACCATCGCCTGCTTATCTGTTCCATAAGTTTAAATATTACAATTTTACCCGGTGTAACCTCGGGCGCGTGAGCCATCTCCGGCAGTACAGACTGCTTCGGCTGTTGTACCTTGGGAGACAGACGCGTCGTCTTTAGTAGAGGCGCGAAATCTGTTTTAAGGGAAGCGTGTTGAACATGTGCCTCAGCCATAACCGTCAACATCAATTTGTTCATCTTTGCAGCCAAGAAGGATCGCACAAGGAGACGCGGTTCAAGTTCTCGTAGCGGAAATTGTACAAGAAGACGCTTCTTAAGCTCTTGTCAAAGACAACGATTTAAATCGATTTATTTAAATATGCTGTATTTCATATTTAATTTTGTATGGATTTGTACACGGTACGGATACTACAATTTCCCAAAATTATGTAAAGAGGTATCTTTACAATTTTTATATTTATTTATATAATTTTTATTATAATTGTGAGTTGTGACCCATGTCCAAGTGATAAATCGGTACTTACCTTTTCTGCAAAGGGTGAGAGAGAAGATTCATTTGTTGCCTTGTTTTATCACCAAAAGCTGAATGAGAAAATATTACGAGCGAATAACAGAAAGGCCCCTAAGCTTTGTGATAACTATCAAAATGGTTTATGTGGAAATTAAATGTACAACGGAAACTAGAACAAAGTACTTTAGTATTGTAGATTTCTATCCTTAACGTCATTTAGGGTGTTTCCAAATCGTTGTAATCGGTCATATTTTGAGATCTAAATAGTTTGATTCATGATACAAATATACAATTTTGTGGTTTGACAGTTTAACAAGTAAACATAGAACCAGTGGTGCAAAAACCAAATTGGGTGTGACCGTGTTGTTATTTATATATTTCTTTTCTTTGAGAAATATATAGTTATGTATATGTATTATAATCATTAATCATGTTTAATATTCTAAATTTTAATAAAACAGACTAGTGATTTGGAAAAAAAAAACAAAATTAAGAAAACTGGTTCAAACCTACAAAACATAACCGAAGATTTTATTTAAACTAGTGCAGTCCGATTGTCAACATCCCGATGTCACTTAAAGTTCTATATTTTTTATTTGGGTTAGTTTAATGAAAATACTAGGTTGTGGATCCCGCGTGTTACATAAAAAAAATATCTCACGTAAATAAAAATGATAAATACCATACAAGATTGTTTAAGATCACCCTTAATCAGAAAAATGTCAGTTTCTTTAAAATTTGAAGAAAATCAAAATAAATTAACACAATTTAAGATACTAATATATCATAGAAAATTATTGCTATTTATCAATGTACACATAAGTTAAAACTTACAATTTAGACAACTTGAATTATGAATAATTTGAAATGGAAAGTTACACATGATAAATCTGCTAGTACGCCTAAATTTTAATATTAGCTAGAGTAGGGATGAGCAAAGCGGTATCCGATACCGAACCGATACCGATACCGCCTAATACCGATCCCGAATTTCACCCAAACTAGGTACCGATACCGATACCGAAACATGTCGGTTCGGTATCGGTACGGTACGGTATCGGTATTTTGAGGGTCGGTATCGGTATTATACCGATACCGTACCGTACCGATACCGAAAACGCCAAAAAGTGGATATGTATGGGATACCAAAAAAATTCGGTATCGGTATTTCGGGATCGGGATCGGAATGGGATCGGTATTCGGTGGCATATGCTCATCCCTAAGCTAGAGCATATATTTCATTAATGAGTTTCACTTTGATATCATGTTTTGTTTTTTGTGCAAAGAATAGTATAATTTTTTTAATTTACCACAAAAATTTTATACCAATGTTTAAGGATTTTATTCCATTTGTTTTTTCTTTAGGTATATCGAATGACGGTATCGTAACGAATCAAACTAATACCGATCAAAGTTGAATTCCTGCCGCATTGTGAGAGGGATTCCATTATTTATAACTTTAAATTATATAGAGTTAATTGCCATTTTTGCCCCTGAGGTTTGGGCACATTTGCCATTTTCGTCCAAAATGACAGTTTGGTATTATTTAGCCCCCCACGTTTGGCCATTTTTGCCATTTTCATCCAAATCGCTAACTGAGTTTGTTTTTTCTGTTAACTTTTAAATAAAAAAAATAAAAAAACTTATTATAAATCAACCCCACCCACCCCCACCCCATTCTCTCTCTAAACATTCATCAGACTCCCCCTATCTCTTTATCTCTCTCTCTCTCTCCGGCGACGATTCCGTCGCCTCCATCACCATCAAATCGCTGCTCACTTAATAACTTGCAACAGATCTGATTCTTGGGTAACGTGATTCTTCAACTGGCGGTCTCTAGATCTGTATCTCTCACTCTCTAATCTGGGTTGATGGTGGTGCCAATGGTTGTTGTGGCAGCAGTGGTGGTTGTTTGGGTAATGGTAGAGGTGATGGTGGATGTGGGGTGATGGTGGTGCCGATAGTTGTTGTGGCAACGGTGGTGGCTGTTGGAGCGATGGTCGAGATGGTAGTTGTTGGGGTGATGGTGGAGGTGGGGCGATGGTGGAGGTGGGGAAATGGTGGTGCCGATAGTTGTTGTTGCAGCGGTGGTGGCTGTTGGGGTGATGGTTGTTGTAAGGTGGCGGTGGTGGCGGAGCTGATGGTGGAGGTGGCGGAGCTGATGCAGTGGCAGACGAATTTGGGGGTGTTGCCCTGTTCTTCGTCTGCTGATGATGTTGCTTCGCCGGAGATAGGTGATTTAGGTGGGAATCGAGGGTTTTGCGAGACGATGATGATGATTATAAATCTAAGTCGATTGGATGATGAACGGGTTTCGATGTTGTTTCTGCGTATATATAAATTTGTGGCGATGATGGTGGCTGGCCACTTGGCATGGTAACTCCGGTTGCAGCCGTGGCTGCATCTGAGCCTCTTTATTTTGCGAGATGATGATGATGATTATAAATCTGCATCTGAGCCTCTTTTTTTTTTTTTGTAAATTTGATGATGATGGTTGCTGGGTTTTATAGAAAGATAACCACTGGTTCTATGAAGAAGGAATGTTATAAAAACACTGGTTTTATTTAAAAGTTAACAGAAAAAACAAACTCAGTTAGCGATTTGGATGAAAATGGCAAAAATGGCCAAACGTTGGGGGCAAAATGGTACAAAACCTTCATTTTGGACGAAAATGGCAAATGTGCCCAAACCTCAGGGGCGAAAATGGCAATTAACTCAATTATATATTTGTTATTTATAATAACTAAAAAAACTAAACTCATCCCATAATTTATTCCACTGATCAAATGTAAACTCAAGGCGCTATGTAAATATTATTTACAACAATGAAAAATAGCTTATATATATGATTGATCATAAATAGATTACCACCATAAGTTAAATAAAATTTACTACCTTTATAAAATTAATTTAAATTCAAAAGTATATTTTCATTAATTCTCCAACTTCCAATAGCTATATTCAACAATAATTTATATTTATATATTATATATATATATATATATATATATATATATATATATATATGGTGTGATGTTCATTGGGGAACAGCGGGGAACCGACTCAAACGAACTCCGATTGGACTCGTTCCAGCGGCGTTGGAACCGGCTCGTCGAACCCTAACTAGGATCTCTTAACCCTAAACCCTAAATCATAATCCCTAAACCCTAAATAAATTAGGGTTTGGCTTTTAGGGTTTAGCTTTAGGGTTTAGCTTTAGGGTTTAGGGTTTAGATTTAGGGTTTAGCTTTAGGTTTAGCCTTTAGGGTTTAACTTTTAGGGTTTATAATTTAGAATTTACGGTTTAGCTTAGGTTTTAGCCTTATTTTTTAGCTTTAGGGTTTAGAGTTTAGGGGTTAGGATTTAGGGTTTAGGGTTAAGAGATCTTAGTTAGGGTTCGACAAGCCGGTTCCAACGCCGCTGGAATGAGTCCAATCAGAGTTCGTTTGAGTCGGTTCCCCATTGTTCCCCACTTTTTTAGTGTTCCCCAATGAACCTTCCCCTATATATATAGGGTAAGGTTCATGCGAGAACCACCTTTATTGCGAGAACCGCGAGAACCAATGTGAACACAACCTAAAATAGCTAAAAAACCTAAAAAACCCTAACCCCCACCCCCCCCCCCCCCAAAAAAAAAAAAACCTAACCCCCCGCCCCCCCCCAAAAAAAAAAAAAAACCTAAACCCCCCTCCCCCTCCCCCCAAAAACCTAAACCCTCCCAAGCTAAAATGCTAAAAACTAAACCCCCAAAAAACCTAAAAAAATAAAAAAAAAATCTAAAATTTTTTTTTTAATATTTTTTATGTTAAAATAGCTATTTTTATTAGCCAAAAAAAAGTTTTTTTAAAAAAAAAAAAAATTTGCTACTAAAAGTAGCGATTTTAACATAAAAAATATTAAAAAAAAATTTGTGTGTTTTTAGCTATTTTTAGGCATTTTTTGTTGTGTTCACATTGGTTCTCGCGGTTCTCGCAATAAGGGGTGGTTCCTAACGGATCTTTGTCCTATATATATATATATATATAAATGGTATCAGGAGAAAACGCTCAAAAATGTGAGAACGGTGAGAACGCTTCCTGGCCCAACACGTGTCCCACGGCATAGAGAAGGGCGGAGGGGCCTTTTTGTCTTTTCATTCTTCTTTTATTTTCCCAACGCGGTATAATATTTTATGGCGTCTATGTTTTTTTTTGGCGTTAATTGTATTTATTAAACTTTTTGGCGTTTAATTAATTGTTTTTGTGTCACATATATGATTTTTTGGCATTATAGTGTTTTTTGGTTAATTTTTTGGCGTTTTTGGCGTTTTGTATAATAATTCACTACTAGTGATTAGAATTTGCATAAGATTACAATAAGACCAAATTTTTTTTGGCGTTTAGTGAATTTTTTGGCTTTTAATACCCTTTTTTCAAGGTGATTTGCCAGCAGTTGTTCTCCCAGTATTCATACTACTAGCGTTTTGGTGTTTGTAGTTTTTGGCGTTTTATATAATAATGTATTTTATTTTATAGAGAATTGGATAACAAAACAACATATAACTTGATATCAAAACAATATAAAATGAAAACAAAAATAATTCAAAATGGTAATCTAATTTTTCTTCCGAATCTTCAATGTCATCGGTCTCTTCCTTCTTGAATTTTTTTTTTGGCGTTTTGAACATTTTTTGAATACGTTAGCTAGATGCCAACTTTCCTTCATAAATCCCGTTTTTTTTAGAAGAAGCTGCTTAGTGGCAACCTGGTTTTTGGTGTGATTGTCACACCCCCAAAATACTACATGCGGAAACCTCCGCCACCAATCACATTGAACTCATAAATATATTTAAATAAAACTTTCATTCATTAACATAAAGTGTTACAAACGTTACATGTCATTTATTGTGTACAGCGGAATCATAATTTATTTGTTAAGTGTTTCGTAAAACATGTGTACATAAACCATTAAGCTTCATTGGTTAAGTGTTTCATAAAACATGTGTACATAAACCATTAAGCTTGTATTGAGATTCCATGTATCTCGACCCATGACCACTCCAGCCTCCCAGACAGCAAGTTCCAAATGATATAAGCCTATAGACCTGCAAGCATGCAGACAAGTGTGTCAAACGACTCTGGTGAGTTCAAAGTTTTGTTAACGCGTTTAGTTACTAGATATGTGCATAAACAGTTCAACGATTTGATTTGATGTTGTTATTAACTCGATTACCGTATGTGGCTACAAGATGTGTTTGCCCAAACCCCAATGCCTCTATCAAAGCATTGGTCAAGTGGTCAAGGTAATTAGTTCACGCCCGTCCATTCCGGCCCGGTGTGAGGGTGCCAAACCTAATAGCGCTATCAACTAAATACCTCGTTGCCTTCCCGGTAACAATCGGTAGATGTAAGGGGTCTTATATGATAGAAACTGAGTAATAACCAACATCCCATTAACCTGGCATTCCTCCCTGGAACGTTACCTGATATCCCTCCCTGGGATGCATGCTTGGAAAAGAGCAGTGAACTCACCTTAGATTTGCTCAGTATGACTAATTGCACGTTTCCAAGTTAATCAACCAACCCTAACGTGCTTACCAATGAATATTAGTTTCACGATTGCACAAGTTATTGTTTTCACACAGTTTGCATCACATACACCAGTTCACAGTTCATAGTATAACAGTAGCTAGTACACCTTCCTAATGCAAGTACATATCTCATGTGTTTATCACAAGTAGCACAGAACATAGCAGGTGAGTTTGTTGTACCAACCAATTAAACCAAGTTTCTTATTAAAACATTCTAACGTGACATGGATCATACATATACACAAGTATCTGTCATAAATAACATCACAGGCTCCTACTGTTCACAACAGAGACTTACACGGTGAAACTCTACATGTGGCGAAAGGTCAACTTTCATCAGGATGCGGGTGACGAAACACCCATATGTTTCGTCGTTGTGCTTGTCGGCGAAACCTATATGTTTCGTCGACATGTGTTGTGGCGAAACTCCTAGCTGTTTCGTCGAACAAATAGTTACAGATCCATCCAATGATCACAGTTTGACATATTCTAGAACCCTAATCATCATCAACCTTTACTTCATGAACAACAATCAATCATTCAGTTCCCCAAATAATCATGCAACGAGTGTCTTAATCAATTCACATATTCATATCATCCTTATATCACACAATTAATATCATTCGGATCAGTTCAACATAACAATTTCATTAAACCTTAATACATAACATTCACTGATCCTACATCCCCCAATGTCAACCCATCATGCCATGAATCTATTATGCGGAAATCAACAATACATAACACGATCATGAAAACATACTAGATATCAGAATTTCCGCATCATAAAACATCCTAGACCTATTACCCTGTTTAACGGAACCCTAATTCACCAAACATTACAACTCATCAAAAACTCATCGAGTGGCAATATTAAATACTAACCGATAGACAAGATGTGACCCGAGGAGTCCTGAGAATCAAGAAGAGGTGCTCAAATGAGTGAGAGTTTCACAGAGGACCAAGTTTGCCGTCGAACAGGAAAGGGGACTTTAGGGTTTTATGTATTCTGCGTAACTGACTTCAAGAGTCTATATGTAAAAGAGATTGGGCCGCTAATCTTTCTGGGCCAAGACCCCGCTTACATCGAAAGACAAACTTGACGAAACTTTAAGTTTCGTCTGGACCAAAGGTGACGAAAGTCACTTTTGTTTCGTCGGGTTAGTGGGGATGACAAAACAACTCATTTGACAAAACTCTACTTGCAATAATTATGTCGGATCCTATAAACACTGATTGGACCAAGATCTAATATAAGTATCGAGTATTGGGCCTCCTTAATCCTCATCACATGGGCTGCCAATGAAGTATCAAAAGCTGAATCCAACTTCACGTGAATGCTGACATGTGCTTAGATGAGCCGCACATGGGCTGATGTAATTAAACGTTAAGTGTTGTTCATTGTTTGGGCCGACTTGCATAGAGTGGTTCTATTAGTTAGTGGCCTATGAGTGTTTAATGTTGACAGATATTCTCGTGGCCCAATTAATTGTGTTATTTGTCAACTTAATAATAACAACTGAACAAGATATCGGCCCAAATAAAATGAACCAATAATCAATGTTGTCGGCTAAGATTGTCACGTGATATACCAGTATCTCCTCCTTAATATTCAACGGCCCATGTGATTCTTTAATTGATTTAGTTGACAACCCACTACTATTAACGGTCCAATACGAAATAAACAATACAAAAGTTGTCAGCCACTTATAAAAGTTGAATTGGCCCAATTATTCACAAAAAACACTATATCATGACAGTTCAACAGTTCATCAAATATGCATCAACAGTTAATCAAATATGCATCAATTACAACGCCAACAATTATAAGTAACGTGCCGAGGAAGGACCTTGAAAACTCGGGTTGTCACATCATCCCCAACTTGAAAGAAATTTCGTCCCGAAATTTGACAAGTAACCCAAAAACAGCAAGGTGTTAGATCAGGATGACTGTGGATTTTCCCAGGTGCCACATCATCCCCAACTTGAAAGGGAATTTCGTCCTGAAATTCCTCGATGATATCAAGAGTTGATTCAACCGTTCGCACAACTGGAGATATTAGAGCTCCCTTTGATTATTACGCTCCCACAAGGACTTCGGTCCACGCACTGAGTTCTAACCAACTCTTACGACCGGACTTTGGCTAAGTCAACTAACCTTAACTTCTTGGTCCATGTTTTCAATAGATTTTGTAAGGACCTTCAAAAATGTCCCAAAACAACCCGTAAGTAAAAACCCGGACCCCTGAAATCCTAAGCCATAACAAAAAATCAAGAAATCAAGATTTTTGGTCTTCAGGCGGGCCGCGTAAAGGGTAAGTAACCCTTACGCAGGCCGCGTCAACCTCAAGTTTGACCGGATAAGCATTCGGGCCATGCGTTGTCCACCTGGCACACCTACTCGTGACCCAGCAAACCTACACGTAGACTAGGTGGCCACGCGGGCCGCGTAAAGATCAAGGGTGGGCTCACGCGGGTGGGCAGTTCACTGATGTCGAAACCAAATCTCAAAAACGAAGTTTGGCTGCTCAAAATTCGAAATTTACTTTTATAATAACGAGGTGTTGCTACGATGCAGGGTATTAACTCGATCGCTGCTACGATTTAATGTCCGATCGATTGAAACTATCCGATGAATGTTTAAGTGCTGCTCAAATTAGGGTTATACTTTGTCATTCGTCGTAAATTCGATGGATGTTTAAGTATTGCACTTTGTCATTCGTTATGAGGGTTTTAGTCTCGTGAGTTATCGTAAATGCTGTATTAGTTACTGACCTAGTTCGTGTGCATTGTTATTTAAATTAGGTTACAAGGCTAATCAATAGGCTAAGCTCTGCCCGTTTAAATCTGTAATGTGAGTCATTCTCTTTTATCAAAAGTATTTTACAATACTCCATTTATTTTCAAAAGTTATAATTACAGGGATTAAGTCGTGGTTGTCTTGAATCACTGGCTAGTGGGGTATTGTGCACATTACTAATTTCTCACAGTTAGGCTAATAAATCCTAACTGTGATAATCGTCACTACTTGGGGAAAGACCCAATAGTGGTATGACCATCGTCACCAGGTGACACGGTGCCAGATAAAAATAAGATAAAAGCCATTGTAATCGCTCTTATGCTATAATTCATAACTCATGTGTCGTTTTGTGCAAAATGAATGATTCACCAGTATTTCCCCGCTGACAAAATATTTTCAAAACATGTTTCAGGTGACTACTGTGAACCAAGGAAAAGTGCTACGGAGCACTAACAAAGCTTGAAGTAGTGGCTCAATTAAATAAATAAACATGTTTTGTAAATCAGGGAATTTCCTTGTGAAATTCCACTAGTGTAAATTACGGGGGTTTATCCCGAATTATGAAATAAAATAATCAGGCATTTTCAAGTTTTTTAAAGATCCTGTTAAATCTTCCACTGTCGCATCAATTAATAAATACCACGGGTTCCTGTCCCGCGGCTCCTGACCGGGTCAAACCGGGGCTGGGGCCGTGACAGGAAAAGGTGGTATCAGAGCCACTGATTTAAGCCAATTTAAGTATTTAGAAATACTTAATTTTACTAATTGCCATATTGTGATTACGTGTTTTATTAACTGACTACTTGTTAGTTACAGTATGGGTAAGCAAAGACTTTCGGACATCTATCGTCAATTAGATAGTTCACCAAAAGATAAGGGAATTTCATCTCAATCAAATTCCTCAAAATACTCAGCAGATACTGAGGAAGGAATATTTGTCCGTAAGGCACAGTTTGAGAAACCACTTACCCCTAATAAAAGAAGTTGGATTATTAGAAAAAGTCAAGAGAAAATTAAGAAGTCTCAACCAAAAGGAGAGATGATTAATGAGAAATCCCAGGAAATAGGCAATAACCCACCATGGGAAGATGAATTAGACGAACAATGGGCAAATCTCTATATGTTAGCCACTATTGCAGTAAATGCTAACTTATAGTTAAAGCACCAAACCAGTATAGCACCTATGTTACCTACCAGCTAGAAACTTTAATATAATAAATAACCATTAGTATATTTTAAATTTTAGTTGTACTAAAAATAAATGTCTTGTTTCAATTAAATGGTTTATTAGATATTCATAATTAATATTAAATTTTATGCTTTCCATTCTATGATTCTGTGAAAATTTAATTTACAAAATTTTAACCTAAAATTTTGTGTGTTTCTTCATGAATGCTAAACAACATGAATGAATTATCTGAAGCTCTTGAGAATCTCAATCTCTATCCTGTGAAAATAGAAGTTTCCAGAGACTTTACTGGTTACTTGGCCGATATTGAGGAACCTATGGAATTTCAAGCTCCACCTCCGGAGAAATCAAAGCCTAAGAAAAGAAGAAGATTTGTCGGATGGAGGCGTGTGCGCAGAAGGAAACCAGCAACTAGAAAATTTCCCAAGATAGAAAACCCCATTGATAAAGGAAAAGGGATTGAGATTGGGGAAAGTTCTAAACAAGCCAAGGAATTGCCACTGCAAGAGGAATTGGATCATATACTGGCAAGCTGTGATATCCTTAGGCCTATCAATAACAACCTCTTTCCATATCCTACTGAAACCCAACTTCCAATAAACTTGGAACCGGCTATCCCAGACCCTTTGATCCACACCCAACCTCTAGGAGAAATGGACGAATGGTGGACCAACGACTGGCAGTTTCAAAACATCCTCAATAACCCTTATATCTTTTTCCCTCAGTTCGACCCAGAACCTGTACCAAACCCACCAATGAGCAATGAAAACTTATTAGAACTCCGCCATTTTGGCGAGGAACTGGTGAGTGTAGGGAATAGGATTCAGGAGGTAGGAGAACAGATCTCCTGGAAGTACGACGAGAGGGAACGTCGCTTCTAAAAAAATGCCAGCTGACGAGGGATAATAAAGCTGTGTGTTTAATAATAATAATAATAATCATAAAATATAATTATGTGAAATAACTAAAAATAAAACTTTTGTAAGATAACCAGTTTGTACGGATGCCTAATATATATATAAAATATCGAACGTCGAAAGATCGACAATTTTGGTTATACTTGTTAACGTGATTATGTGCAATTGTTTTGTTATATGTGGTTATTAATTATTTTCATACTAATCACTTATATAAATTAATTACCAGATGGCAAATGCTGGTAATGAACCCGTTAATGGAGTGAATCAATCTGAGCAAAACAATGAGGATCAATTTCTGAATAGGCAAGATATCGAGAATATCGTTGCTCAGGGAATAGCCAATGCTATTCCAGCAATCCTTGCTGCTGCTCGAAATCCAGTTGAACCTCAACAAATTATTCTTAGCAAACGTACTCATGAGGACAATTTCAGTAATAGTGTAAATGGAGGCGGCAACAACAATAACAATAATGATAATACACTGCAAGCCCCAATTCTCAAAAGAATGAAAGCTGCAACGCCTGGTTGCACTTACAAAGAATTTCTTGCCTGTAAACCAGCTGAATTTGCAGGCAATGAAGGGGCGACTGCGGCGCTGCGTTGGTTGGAGAAAACCGAGGCAGTAATTATGATAAGTAAATGTGTCGAGGAAGACAAGGTCATGTATGCGTCGCATCTTTTTAAAGAAGGGGCGCTAGAATGGTGGAATACGGTACTTCAAGCCAAAGGAAGAAATATGGCCTATGCCATGAGTTGGGAAGAATTTAAGCAGCTAGTGGAAAGAAAATTTTGTCCCGAATATGAAAAGGAACAAATGACAAATAAGTTCCTGAACCAACGGATGGTGGATGTAGACTGTCGAGGGTATACTTTGACATTATTCGAGTATGCGAGAGTGGTACCAACCCTGGCTTCGCCAGAACCGGTACTTATTTCCCGTTATATTTGGGGATTGATTGGCGAAATTCGAGATATCGTCAAAGCTGCGAGACCCCGCACTATTGACGATGCTGTTGAATTAGCTAACACCCTAACTGACGGACTGGTGCGCACAAGAGAAGAAACCCGGAAAAAGGAAGTGGCCCAAAAGATTACCCAAGGATTCCGTATGGGTAACCGTAGCAATTTCAAGAAAAAGGGAACTGGGCAATCTTCCCCTGTTCCATTTTGCAATACCTGCAAAAGAAAGCATTTTGGAAGATGCAAAGGGTATTGCAATTTCTGCAAAATTCCGGGGCATCAAGAAGAAGATTGCAGGAAGAAGAAACCAACAATTTGCTACAACTGTGGAGAAGCTGGACATTTTAGGCCAGACTGCCCAAAACTAGTCAAACCAGCTGATAACAAAGCTAAACCTGCAGAAGGAACTACCAAAAAGAACGTAAGAGCTTTCCAGTTGACTACTCAGGAAGCTGAGTTAATCCCTGACGTGATTGCTGGTACGTTCCTAGTTCATGATGTTTATGCAAAAGTATTATTTGACTCTAGTGCAAACCAAAGTTTTATAAATACTTCATTCTGCCAAGCTCTTAACCTACCTTTAACCAACCTTAGGCAGATTTTTACAGTCGAAACGGCAGATGGTAATTCTGTTCACATAGATAAAGTTTTGCGAGAAGGAAAGATAGAACTCTTAGGCCATAAATTCTCTGCAAACTTATTACCTATGAAGTTAGTCGAATTCGATGTAGTATTAGGAATGGATTGGTTAGTAGCCAACCATGCTCGAATTCTTTGTGATAAGAACTCCATAGAAATTCATACACCCACAGGAGAATTAGTGGTAATTACAGGAGATCAGCCACGAAAGCCACTGAAATTCATTTCAGCAATGAAGTTGGCTAGTTATTTAAGAAAACAAGAAATGGTGTATATGATTTCCATAATCATTAACACGAAAAATAAGGAACTTAAAGAAATTCCAATAGTAGCAGAATACCCAGATGTATTCCCAGAAGAACTACCAGGGTTACCACCTGATAGGGAAGTAGAATTTAGAATTCATTTAATTCCTGGAACTACACCGATAGCCAAGGCACCTTATCGGTTAGCACCCAACGAAATGTTAGAGCTAAAGAAACAATTAGATGAATTACTAAGCAAAGGATTCATATAACCTAGTTCATCCCCGTGGGGAGCGCCAGTGTTGTTTGTAAAGAAGAAAGACGGTTCGATGCGAATGTGTATCGATTATAGGGAATTGAATAAGGTTACAATTAAGAATCGATACCCATTACCTAGGATTGATGATCTTTTTGATCAACTTCAGGGAGCTAGATATTTTTCTAAGATAGATTTACGCTCCGGATATCATCAATTAAAGGTACAAGAAGAAGACATACCTAAAACTGCTTTCAGAACTAGGTATGGTTATTATGAGTTTACAGTCATGCCCTTTGGGTTAACAAATGCTCCGACAGCATTTATGGACACGATGAATAGAATATGTAAACCGTACTTGGATAAATTTGTAATTGTCTTCATCGACGATATACTTATTTATTCCAAAAGCCAGGAGGAGCATTGTGAGCACCTGCATGCACTCTTAACTTTGTTAAGAAAGGAAAAACTTTACGCCAAATTCTCGAAGTGTGAATTTTGGCTGCAAGAAGTGCAATTCTTAGGTCACATGGTGAATTAGGAAGGCATTCACGTAGATCCTGCTAAGATAGAAGCGATCACCAAATGGAAGGTTCCGCAGTCAGCTATGGAAATTAGAAGTTTTATAGGATTAGCCGGTTATTATAGACGATTCATTAAGGATTTTTCCAAAATAGCTCTACCCTTAACTAAGCTAACCTGTAAAGCAGCTAAGTTTGAATGGGGACCTAGGCAAGAAGAAGCTTTTAAGATTTTAAAGCAAAAGTTAACAAATGCTCCAATTTTAGCCTTACCAGAAGGAACAGAAGATTTTGAAGTCTACTGCGATGCTTCTAAGCTAGGATTAGGATGTGTACTAATGCAACGCAAGAAGGTAATTGCGTATGCCTCAAGACAATTGAAAAAGCACGAGGAAAACTATACGACTCATGATTTAGAATTAGGAGCCATAATTTTTGCCCTTAAGATTTGGAGACATTATCTGTACGGAAGTAAGTTTACTGTCTATACAGATCATAAGAGTTTAAGATACATATTTGGGCAAAAAGAATTAAACATGAGGCAAAGGAGATGGATGGAGATCCTAAGTGACTACGACTGTGATATTCAATATCACGAAGGAAAAGCAAACGTAGTTGCTGATGCTTTAAGTCGTAAGTATCATGAGAAACAACGACGAGTTCGTGCTCTTAGATTAAATCTACAGTTAGATTTAATAGAACAACTGAAGAACGCTCAAGAAACAGCAATCAATGATGATGCTGAAGGAATGAAAGGACAAATAAAAGAATTAGAGCAAGGATCTGATGGAATTTGGAAATTCCATAAGAAAAGGATTTGGGAACCTAAGCAGGGAGAATTAAGAACTAAGATTTTTGAAGAAGCCCATAAATCTAAATATACCATGCATCCTGGTAACAATAAGATGTACCAAGATTTAAGAAATAACTTCTGGTGGATAGGAATGAAAAAGGACATAGCTAGATATGTTTCTAAATGTCTTACTTGTTCACAAGTTAAGGCGGAACACCAGAAACCTTCAGGTCTACTACAACAATTAGAAATGCCGGTATGGAAATGGGAACTTATAACTATGGACTTTGTTACTAAGTTACCCAAAACCAAAAAAGGTAATGATGCGATTTGGGTAATTGTGGATCGATTAACCAAATCAGCTCATTTTCTACCTATGAAAGAAACCTTTAGTATGGAAAGGTTAGCCAAGTTGTATGTAGATGAGGTAGTATCCTTACATGGAGTCCCACTCTCCATTGTGTTGGATAGAGATAGTCGTTTCACTTCCCATTTCTAGACAAGTTTCCAGGAAGCAATGGGAACCCGACTAAATCTAAGCACTGCATATCACCCTCAGACCGACGGACAAAGTGAAAGGACGATCCAAACCCTGGAGGACATGCTTAGAGCATGTGTAATAGATTTTGGTGGAAATTGGGATGACCACCTACCCTTAATTGAATTCTCCTATAACAATAGTTATCATTCAAGCATTGAAGCTGCCCCATTTGAAGCATTATATGGACGCAAATGCAGAACTCTAGTCTGTTGGGCAGAAATAGGAGAAAGTCAATTATCAGGTCCCGAAATTGTGCAAGAGACTACCGACAAGATTACTCAAATCAAGGAAAGACTGAAAACGGCTCGAGATCGCCAGAAGAGTTATGCCGATAATCGACGCAAGCCACTAGAATTCCAAATGGGAGACAAAATACTCTTGAAAGTTTCTCCTTGGAAAGGAGTAATTCGGTTCGGTAAGAAAGGAAAGTTGAGCCCAAGGTATGTAGGACCATTTCCAGTGATCCAACGTATAGGGCCAGTTGCCTATCGCTTACAACTACCAGAAGAGTTAGCTGGGGTACATGACGTATTTCATGTATCCAATCTCAAGAAATGTCTATCGGACGAATCTCTGGTAGTACCTCTTCAAGATGTGGAGGTAAATGAAAAGTTAAAGTTCGTAGAGAAACCACTTCGAATAGAAGACAAAAAGATGAAGTTTCTCAAACACAAAAGATTGGTACTAGTTAAAGTCAAATGGGATTCCAAAAGAGGACCCGAATACACTTGGGAGTTGGAATCGGAAATGAAGCGAAAGTATCCTCACTTATTTCAGTAAATCTCGAGGATGAGATTTTAAATAAGGTGGGGAGGATGTAAGGACCTTCAAAAATGTCCCAAAACAACCCGTAAGTAAAAACCCGGACCCCTGAAACCCAAGCCATAACAAAAAATCAAGAAATCAAGATTTTTGGTCTTCAGGCGGGCCGCGTAAAGGGTAAGGAACCCTTACGCGGGCCGCGTCAACCTCTAGTTTGACCGGATAAGCATTCGGGCCACGCGTTGTCCACCTGGCACACCTACTCGTGACCCAGCAAACCTATACGTAGACTAGGTGGCCACGCGGGCTGCGTAAAGATCAAGGATGGGCTCACGCGGGCCGTGTGAGACCCATTTTTCAGCTATAAATAGGAGGGGTCATGGGCAGTTCACTGATGTCGAAACCAAATCTCAAAAACGAAGTTTGGCTGCTCAAAATTCGAAATTTACATTTATAATAGCGAGGTGCTGCTACGATGCAGGGTATTAACTCGATCGCTGCTACGATTTAATGTCCGATCGATTGAAACTATCCGATGAATGTTTAAGTGCTGCTCAAATTAGGGTTATACTTTGTCATTCGTCGTAAATTCGATGGATGTTTAAGTATTGCACTTTGTCATTCGTTATGAGGGTTTTAGTCTCGTGAGTTATCGTAAATGTTGTATTAGTTACTGACCTAGTTCGTGTGCATTGTTATTTAAATTAGGTTACAAGGCTAATCAGTAGGCTCAGCTCTGCCCGTTTAAATCTGCAATGTGAGTCATTCTCTTTTATCAAAAGTATTTTACAATACTCCATTTATTTTCAAAAGCTATAATTATAGGGATTAAGTCGTGGTTATCTTGAATCACTGGCTAGTGGGGTATTGTGCACATTACTAATTTATCACAGTTAGGCTAATAAATCCTAACTGTGATAATCGTCACTACTTGGGGAAAGACCCAATAGTGGTATGACCATCGTCACCAGGTGACACGGCGCCAGATAAAAATAAGATAAAAGCCATTGTAATCGCTCTTATGCTGTAATTCATAACTCATGTGTCGTTTTGTGCAAAATGAATGATTCAGCAGTATTTCCCCACTGACAAAATATTTTCAAAACATGTTTCAGGTGATTACTGTGAACCAAGGAAAAGTGCTACGGAGCACTAACAAATCTTGAAGTAGTGGCTCAATTAAATAAATAAACATGTTTTGTAAATCAGGGAATTTCCTTGTGAAATTCCTCTAGTGTAAATTATGGGGTTTATCCCGAATTATGAAATAAAATAATCAGGCATTTTCAAGTTTTTCAAAGATCCTGTTAAATCTTCAGCTGTTGCATCAATTAATAAATACCACGGGTTCCTGTCTCGCGGCTCCTGACCGGGTCAAACCGGGGCTGGGGCCGTGACAGATTTCCTGACAAATACAACTGATCAGTTAACCTTAGACTCTGGTAACGGTATCACAAGTGTTTCATCGGACAACACTGCCTTAGATTCGAGGTATAATATCATCGTGAACGTTATCCAAATTCGTCAGTTAATTTGAGTTTGTGAGCCATGTCACCGATTCGTTCCAGAAATCCGAATGTCCCAGCGTACCGCAAACTAAGCTTGCCACATTTCCCGTAGTGTACCGCACCCTCCCAGGGTGAGACTTTCTATTATGATACGTTCGCCTACAACGAACTCCCAGTGTTTCCTAAGCTTATCAGCTTTTCTGACGGTCACGCGTTGTTGCCCAATGATTTCCGATCTAAACAGTCTTCCCAAGTGATTCGAGTACATACCCTGGATCTGTGATTAGGTTGTCACCCACCTTAATCCATCAAAGAGATTCGCGTTACTGTCCATGCAATGTCTCAAACAGAGCTGTCTGAATACTAGGATGGTAACGGCTGCAGTAGAACTCACCCAAAGATAAGTGTCCTTCCAAATGTTTACTAGAGTCAATTACGCACATGCCTGCAGCATGTCTTCGTGTGTCAGGATGGTTCGCTTACTCGGACCGTTTGTCCTACGGTGATAAGCAATGCCCAAGTCTAGACGTGAGCCCAGGGTATCGTGTATTGCCTGTCATAAATCAGGTATATCTCAAAATCAGAAGCAACGGGAGTTGGTACCTCGTGCCTAAAAGCAGCCTCTCCCAGAGGAATATCCACAAACTGTGACGACTCGTCAGTTTCCTTGGTTGCAAGAAGGCGTGTTGGTAGCGTGAGACAATCAACGATCACCCAAGTGATACTGTTTCCGTTCAAGTTCTAGGTAGCCCCAGTGACAAAATCCATGGCAGTTTGCTCTCATTTCCATATGAATGTTTATAGTTGTTGATACCTTCCCTTGACTTTCCCACGAGTCAAACATCGTTCACATACCTAGCTAGGTGGGCCTTCATGCCCGATCACCAATACAAGGTTCATAACTCCTAATGACTCTCATTAAAACCCAGACGACTAGAATATCGAGGCCGGGGTGCTTTGCTCAACATAAATTCCCTACCGTTACTGTATAATGAGATCCACATTCATTCCACGAGGTAGCGAATATCGTCCGTCTTGCCAAAGGTGCTCCTCCATGCCTCGCATGGACTCAACTTGAAAGTTCTCCCCTGTTAGTTCTTCGGTTTGAACAGAACGAGTCTGATCAGGTAAGTTAGAGTCAATAGTGAGCTGCAAAGCTCATACACGTTCAAGTTCCACAGTTGTAATCCTCCAAAAGTTCTATCCAGCGATGCCATTAACTGATTTAGCTCTTCCGAGACCAGGGTACACGGGAGGCCCTTGTGATCGGTCTAAGTAACGCATTCGGTACCGTCCAAGTAACGCCTCCAAGTAAATCCAAAGACCACGGTTTCCTCCACCGGTTGTGCGTCGTGCAGTTCCTCTTGTAACTCCATTACGTAAGTCATCGCTCTCTTATGTCGCGTCGACGTATAACTGGGACTCTGATCCGAACCATAAGGATATACCACTGAATCACCCGCACCCTCGGGTAATGACGATGCTCAGTGCATTGCAGAGTTGGGATTCGAAAGCTGAAAAGGCGTCCTCCTGTTTTGCCTTCCACGAACACAGTACCTTGCTGTGCTAAAGAGATTTAAGCTGCGCAATCTTCGAAAATCCTGTGACGAATCTGTGATAGTGTCTAGTGAGGCCAAGAATTTGTTGCATCCTTGAAGCGATCTTTGGTGTCGATCAGTTTCTAACAGAATGGATCCTAGCGAGATCTACGTGTATTCCCACTTCGTTGATTACATGACCGAAAATGCACTTCTCGAATCCAGAAGTCACTTTTAACAAGAGTTCGCGCGGAGTAGCTCCTCCCTCAGGAGCTCTAAAATAAGATTCAAATGTCGTCCATGATGTTCCTTTCTCCTGGAAATAATCCAAAATGTCGTCGACAAACACGGTCGATTCATGTGGTCTATTAAACTGTCGGTGTGTTGATTAACCCTATGGTTATGGTGTACTAGGTCGCACTGGCCGTATTGCGTTTGATATGCCATTCCCGGAACATCCTTCCCTTGGACTTCCATCTGATGATAGCTTGTTCGTAAATCAATCCTTGAATGGAAGCTTGTCCCTCGCCACTGGTCAACAGGTTGTCAATACAATGGTCGAGGCAAATAGTTCTTGATTGTCGCCTTACTGAGTTCTGGATAACCGTACACATACAAAAAGGCTTATCTTCACGGATATAACTGGGGCTCCCCAAAGCGAAAACTAGGTCCGATAAAATTTCTGTCCAACAGTTCCTGCAACCTTCCTGATGTGAGACAATAAGGAGTCCTAGTACTAAGGGCTGCTTCTAACATGATACCAATCTGATATTCCACCTGACAATGTGAGGGTAAACCTGATAGTCCTTCTGGTAGCACATAGGGGAAAATCACGAACAGTTGGTGGATCCTCGATCCTCTTTTACTTAGCCTTAACATCAGTAAGGAGTGTCAACATAGCGGGGTACTCCTTATGTTGACACTCCCGAATACTTTATGACAGAACATGATACTTCTGGCCTTCATTGCTGAATTGATGCTAACCTCTGCATCTCCCGAATACTTTATGACAGACGACAACTTTCTTCTCACAGGGTATATCTGCGCGATAACTGGATAACCAACCCATACTGACTACTGTATCACAACTATCAAGGGTAGTAGAAAGAAAGTCGATGTCGAACACTTGACCCACCAGATCCAGTTTGCATCCCAACGCACATATGAAGTTTCAATTGCCTTGCCATCAGCCGATTCCACAACAGGTTCGGTTTCAATGAGCATCAAAGTTAAGCGGGACAGAGACGAAGAGAATAGCTACCCATACAAGCTACCATGTTGCTGCTATGCCTGGTGTCGCCTACGCCAATCCTAAATGTCCTTCCACGTGTATCATTTCCGGTGTTGTTGTTACGGTTGCGAGGATTCCCAATACTGTCATTATTCCCTTGGTTGCTGACATCCTGACTTAACAATAGTCAGTCCTTGTCAATGTCACCCTCGTTTCCATGCTGTAAACTACGATTACAAGTACCTTGATGTTGCCATGACTGTTGCCTCTAATGTCGTTGCTTGAAACGGAGCCCTACGATCTTTCACCAACCAAGTCCATCTTTTCACATTCTGTGTCACGTCCTATCGCGCTGCTCACGGTGCTGGTTGTCATACATTCCTCACTATAATATGTTGTCATCGCTAATGTCTCGATTGATTCGTAAAAGTTGACTCCCATGAGTCGCTGACTAGGGTTAAAATTTCAATTGAAGTTAGTTCGCTGGTGTTCGTTGCCGGTAATCAAGGTCGATCTAATGCTAAGGTTGGTACGGCACTACGCTCATCCTCTTATCCATCGTTCTTGCAAGTTGGTCGAGTAATACGCAGTACGTTGCTAGGGTGTTGCAGAAACTATCGCACTTACGGAATCTAAGGCGTCAATACACAGAGTTCTAACCAATGAAAAGGAGTGAAGAGGTATTGACCAATCATTTGACGCCGCAACATCCAACTCAGGGATGTTCGTACAAGCACCTAACATTCTACACAGTTCGCTAGGCGTTCAGATGGGCATTCAGGTAATACTCGATAGCATCGAGATTCGTAAGGATTCAGAGTGGAGTGAAAAGTTCATGTTCAAGTAAGAGACAATCACAACTATGACTCTTATAGACTGTTGTGTTTCACATCAATCAAATAACGGAACGGAACCCCTTTTTCACCTGTTAAGCCTCACTGGGACTCACATGCACCCCACATTATTATTATGTGTGCACCCACAATAATATTGCGATTTGCATGCTCATCTCAGTTCCTCCTAACTCATGGCAAATGGTCCCTTAAACTCAAATAGCAAACATAGAACATCACAAAACATGAGTCACGAATGTCTAAGGAAACACCACACTATCAACCACTTAACACATGCAAGTAACACATGAATCCACTGTTATGCTAAACGTGCAATCACATGCAATATCATATGTAAGTGTTCACTAATTATGCAGTACAATGAGTAAACGAGAGACGAACCTTGCAATCTGGAGCTGAATGTCATGGTCGTATTTGTTTATTTAGAACTGTTCGGTTATAGTCTGGTTTTATAAAACATTTTTAAAACCAAGTTCACTATAACCTGGCTCTGATACCAAACTGTCACACCCCTAAAATACCATATGCGGAAACCTCCGTGAGGCGTGTGACGTACCAGGATCCAAGCCACCAATCACATTGAACTCATAAATATATTTAAATAAAACTTTCATTCATTAACATAAAGTGTTACAAACGTTACATGTCATTTATTGTGTACAGCGGAAGCATAATTCATTTGTTAAGTGCTTCGTAAAACATGTGTACATAAACCATTAAGCTTCATTTGTTAAGTGTTTCGTAAAACATGTGTACATAAACCATTAAGCTTGTATTGAGATTCCATGTATCTCGACCCATGACCACTCCAGCCTCCCAGATAGCAAGTTCCAAATGATATAAGCCTATAGACCTGCAAGCATGCAGACAAGTGTATCAGACGACGCTGGTGAGTTCAAAGTTTTGTTAACGCGTTTAGTTACCAGATATGTGCATAAACAGTTCAACGATTTGATTTGATGTTGTTATTAACTCGATTACCGTATGTGGCTACAAGATGTGTTTGCCCAAACCCCAATGCCTCTATCAAAGCATTGGTCAAGTGGTCAAGGTAATTAGTTCACGCCCGTCCATTCCGGCCCGGTGTGAGGGTGCCAAACCTAATAGCGCTATCAACTAAATACCTCGTTGCCTTCCCGGTAACAATCGGTAGATGTAAGGGGTCTTATATGATAGAAACTGAGTAATAACCAACATCCCATTAACCTGGCATTCCTCCCTGGAACGTTACCCGATATCCCTCCCTGGGATGCACGCTTGGAAAAGAGCAGTGAACTCACCTTAGATTTGCTCAGTATGACTAATTGCACGTTTCCAAGTTAATCAACCAACCCTAACATGGTTACCAATGAATATCAGTTTCACGATTGCACAAGTTATTGTTTTCACACAATTTGCATCACATACACCAGTTCACATTTCATAGTATAACAGTAGCTAGTACACCTTCCTAATGCAAGTACACATCTCATGTGTTTATCACAAGTAGCACAGAACATAGCAAGTGAGTTTGTTGTACCAACCAATTAAACCAAGTTTCTTATTAAAACATTTTAACGTGACATAGATCATACATATACACAAGTATCTGTCATAAATAACATCACAGGCTCCTACTGTTCACTACAGAGACTTACACGGCGAAACTCTACATGTGGCGAAACATCAACTTTCGTCAGGATGCGGGGTGACGAAACACCCATATGTTTCGTCGTTGTGCTTGTCGGCGAAACCTATATGTTTCGTCGACATGTGTTGTGGCGAAACTCCTAGCTGTTTCGTCGAACAAATAGTTACAGAGCCATCCAATGATCACAGTTTGACATATTCTAGAACCCTAATCATCATCAACCTTTACTTCATGAACAACAATCAATCATTCAGTTCCCCAAATAATCATGCAACGAGTGTCTTAATCAATTCACATATTCATATCATCCTTACATCACACAATTAATATCATTCGGATCAGTTCAACATAACAATTTCATTAAACCTTAATACATAACATTCACTGATCCTACATCCCCCAATGTCAACCCATCATGCCATGAATCTATTATGCGGAAATCAACAATACATAACACGATCATGAAAACATACTAGATAATCAGAATTTCCGCATCATGAAACATCCTAGATCTATTACCCTGTTTGACGGAACCCTAATTCACCAAACATTACAACTCATCAAAAACTCATTGAGTGGCAATATTAAATACTAACCGATAGACAAGATGTGAACCGAGGAGTCCTGAGAATCAAGAAGAGGTGCTCAAATGAGTGAGAGTTTCGCAGAGGACCAAGTTTCCCGTCGAACAGAAAAGGGGACTTTAGGGTTTTATGTATTATGCGTAACTGACTTCAAGAGTCTATATGTAAAAGAGATTGGGCCGCTAATCTTTCTGGGCCGAGACCCCGCTTACGGCGAAAGACAAACTTGACGAAACTTAAGTTTCGTCTGGACCAAAGGTGACGAAAGTCACTTATGTTTCGTCGGGTTAGTGGTGATGACAAAACAACTCATTTGACAAAACTCTACTTGCAATAATTATGTCGGATCCTATAAACACTGATTGGACCAAGATCTAATATAAGTATCGAGTATTGGGCCTCCTTAATCCTCATCACATGGGCTGCCAATGAAGTATCAAAAGCTGAACCCAACTTCACGTGAATGCTGACATGTGCTTAGATGAGCCGCACATGGGCTGATGTAATTAAACGTTAAGTGTTGTTCATTGTTTGGGCCGACTTGCATAGAGTGGTTCTATTAGTTAGTGGCCTATGAGTGTTTAATGTTGACAGATATTCTCGTGGCCCAATTAATTGTGTTATTTGTCAACTTAATAATAACAACTGAACAAGATATCGGCCCAAATAAAATGAACCAATAATCAATGTTGTCGGCTAAGATTGTCACGTGATATATCAGTATCTCCTCCTTAATATTCAGCGGCCCATGTGATTCTTTAATTGATTTAGTTGACAACCCACTACTATTAACGGTCCAATAGGAAATAAACAATACAAAAGTTGTCAGCCACTTATAAAAGTTGAATCGGCCCAATTATTCACAAACAACACTATATCATGACAATGCAATAGTTCATCAAATATGCATCAACAATTAATCAAATATGCATCAATTACAACGCCAACAATTATAAGTAACGTGCCGAGGAAGGACCTTGAAAACTCGGGTTGTCACAATGATATTCTTGTTTGGTGGCATGTCATTAAAGATCAACTCTTGCTTGATGCTATTTGTAATAATGGAGTCCAAAATAGCATTTTACACTTGTGTTGATCCCTTTATTCCATTCAAATAATCATCAAGAACAAAGCTCACCTGATGGCATATCACTGTCATCAGTCTCTTTTTCTTGAATATTTGTCCATCTCATTCAGCCAAATATTATTGAGTTAACCCCCTCAGAATAAGGATCTATTTCAGTGAAAGCTTTGACATCTGTGGCGTTTTAAAGGGAGTGATTTCTAGAGGATATGGCGTTTTTGTGTTTTTCTGGGTGTGATTAATTTCATTGTATATAGACCCTTCTCTTATAGGAGTTTTTTGGCGCGTAGTTTTAGGCGGGTTTTTATATTGTAATAAATGATAGTAATAAAGTAACTGTCTTTTCAGTTACTGTTTTTTGTATTTACTGGGTTGATCAGTTTTTATCAGTTTTATAGGTTATAGACGTCCCATCTTATAAGTTTGGCGTTTTTTTTAAATGGCCTTATGCAGACCAACATGTCAAAATACAATAACGGAGTAAATTAAATATTAAGCAGGAAAAATAGTTTTTCTTATTTTTGGCGTTTTGTTAGGGTTAACCATTTTTTAGTATTATTTTGGCGTTTTGCTAATAAAGATAGAAATATATCATTTAATTATTATCTTAAAAAAAGAAGATTACATAGAAGAAAAAAAATTAAAATCCTTCGTCAGAAGGTACTTTATCTAAATAGTACCCATCACTTGTGTCATCTTCTTCCTCCTCAGAGTCTTCTTTTTGATCTTCATCCATGTCATCGCATTCATCTTCATCAGCTTCTTGTTCCTGAAGATTTTGAAGCCTCCACCTGAACATGTCTTGCATTAACACCAATTTTGAGTCTATTTCTGTGTTGGTACATTTGGCATTATGCAATTCTTCCATGAAACCCAGTCGCTGCTTTGTCATGATGTTCTCTAGCCAGTAGACTTCCTCCTCTCCGTTGTCGTATGTAACCGTCACCATGTTTGTTTAATCATCAAAACGCGATGATTTCATGACAGGGTCTGGCTTCATATCTCGTTTGATTGCTCCAAATTTGCTGGTTAATGCTTTCATAAGCATATGCGTTTAATGGCAATGGTTGTCTAGAGCGATTCCAATGGATAAGATTTGCCTCTGTATCTCTTCTTCCATTTTAAGAATTGCCTTGACCGTCTTAACATACACCCTCCTTCTGTTGTCAAAATGGAAGACGTATCGGCTGATCCCCAGAGTGTATCTCCACGAAACCATTGTTGCCATTTTTGGCGTTTTGTTTAAGTTGGCGTTTTGGTTAAGGATGTTTTTTTTGCAGGAAATGGATAGATTGAAGTGATTATGTAAGCTATGTTTTTACGTTTGTTTATATAATGATGTTTTTGGCGCGTAATTTAGGAGGGAATTTCTTTTAATAAATGTTATTAACTGAAATTCAGTTATTTTGTGTTGTTTCATCTTCCTGTAATATTCAACGCGTTTTATTTTAAATTTTTGGCGTTTTGTTTTTAATGGCGTTTTATTTTTTGTTTGGCGTTTTATCATATTTGGCGTTTTGGATATGAGTGGTAAAAGACCCTTTTACCCTTAATGAAGCGCGTCCCACCTAATAATATTGATGTTATTTACGAAAACGCCACCGCGCAATCTAGTCCATGGATTGTTTTGATCGGACGATCCATAATCGTTCTCACCGTTCTCACACTTTTCATCGTTTTCTCTAAATCCAGACCCTATATATATATATATATATTAAATAATATTAGAATTAGATTAAATCCGTGCGAATTAGATCAATATCCATATGTTATATATTAATTAATAATTATAGTTATATTCGGCAATAATGTATATTTATATTATATATGTATACATATATATCAATAAAATAATATGAGAATGAGATTAGACATGTGTGAATTAGATCAATATCCTTATGTTATATACTAATTAATAAAAATATTAGAATTATTAGAAAATATCCTTTATATAATTATATTATATTAATAATAATAATAATTAATTATAATAAAAGACTTATATTAAAGAAGAAATTGTCACATGGTATAAGATCGTATATTACACGTGTTAAATATAAAAAAAATCTTGATTGACTATATATTTTATTTAATTTATAAGTGTTATAAACCGTGTATTACATAGTTTAAATATAAAAAATATAAATTATAAACTTTTATATAATCAGTATCACATGGTTAAAGAATATTATAATCTTATAATCTTATACATTCATAATTCATGATTTTTATCACACAAGTTGAGGAACTATAAACTATACTATTATAAAAAAATGTGTAATACCATTAATAAACGTAAACTCTAAATGTAACCATATTATAAAGTTAAAATTAATTTATGATTTTAGTTTTAAAACATCTTGTTTTTTAATCTCTATATATTATGTATATTTAACGTAACAATTTATAACGATTTCTTGTTTCTTAATCTTTATATATTATTGATTAATTATAATTGGTAACATAACGATACTTGATCAATAATAGTCCCAATTAATTAGACACAATTGAAATTCAGCAAACATAACCATACTTGACCATGAGTAAGCATACATAATCAAAATTCACCATTTATCAAACGGACTTTCAATGAATTAGTGAAAACCTTTATTAGTTTTAGAGTAAATTACAAGTTTTGTCCTTTATGTTTGTCTCAAATTTCAGACGCTGTCCTTTACCTTTAAAATTGACGAGTCTTGTACTTAATGTTTCAAAATCTTGCACGTTATATCCTTTAGGGCAAACCCATTTAGTTTTTTCTGTTAAATCAGATCATGTGCGAGGCACATGAGGGTATACTTGTCTTTTTCACCTATTATTTAAAAATTTTAAAGAAAAAAATTAAAATACTAAGTATCAATTTCATTTCTTTCTCACTCTCTAAAGTCTAAACACAGTCCCCTTCTCTCTCTACTCTCTCTCATCTCTGTCACCACCTACCCTCTTCCCCCACATAACTAATCACCCCCAATTCCCAATCCAAAAAACCCTAATTTCCCAATCAACTCCATGTAGTCTGTTATCGATCGATTAATCATGTGTGTTTTGTACGTTTGGCTCTTCGAATCTAGATCTAGAAGCGTTGAGGCGGTTACGGTGGTTGATGATCGGTTGTTTGAAAGAGATATGTTTGATGGTTGAAGTCGCGGTATGGCGGTTGACAGTGGTGGAATTTGATGGTTGAAGTCTCGGTTCAGATATCGATATCGATATCGATATGGGTTTGACGGTGGTGGAGATTCGTGGCAAGTAGAGACCCGGATCTGGTTTTTCTCTATGTTACTCTCTTTCTCTCTCTTCTTGTAAAGCTTGAATGTAGAACTTGAATGACTAGATGAAGATTTAAAGAGACACACAGATGAATCTGATATGTTGTTGTTCAAAGTGTTTGTTGTAGATTTTGATTTTAAATCGTAACTGGTTCGAGTATTAATCTTGATAAAGTCTAAATTTGTATCAATTGTTTGTTAAACTGAATATAGATTGACACTATTGCTCCGTTCCGGTGTTCTTCGTCAATCCAACGCTATTGTTCTCTCACATCCTGCTCCTGGATCTGCTAAAGAGTATTTGAGTTTGTTTTTTCGAGATGTGTTTACACAGTTGCAAATCGGAGGTAGATGGGTATAGATAGAGAGATAGAGTGGGGTGGTGGATGGTGGTTGCAGGGGTGGCCGGCGGGGATGATGGATAGTGGCTGAGGTGGTGGTTGATGGTGGTAGAGATAGAGAGAGAAGCAGAGAGCTAGACCTTGCAGAGAGAGATAGAGAGATGGGAGAATCAGATATTCAGATGTATGATTTATATATATAAATAATAGTAATAATAATAATAGTATTTTAATAATAATAATAATAATAATAAATATAGGTAAAAAGAAAAAAATACCCTTGGGTGATCTGATTTAACAGAAAAAAATAACTGGGTTTGCTCTAAAGGACATAACGTACAGGATTTTGAAACATTAAGTACAAGACTCGTCAATTTTAAAGGTAAAGGACAACGCCTGAAATTTGGGACAAACATAAAGGACAAAATTTGTAATTTACTCTTAGTTTTATTTATAAGAGGTTAAATAAACCATAATTTCTTAATATAATTTTATAATATTAGGAAGATGTTTTAATATATAATATTCATTAAAGTTAGACGGAGAGATAATAAAAAAATAAAATTGAGATAACTTATTACAAATAGTAATAATAACAATAGGTGGATTTGCCCGCACGATGCAGCAGGAATTCCGCCAGTTTTGTTCAATTCGTTATGGTACCGACACTCTGTTTAAAGTCATGATATGTTCAAAATAATGTGTTTTACATTGAAAATCATAAAAAATGAATACATGTGCCGGTTCCCATAATAACTATAGCAATACCGATGTCATTGTCAGTTTTGGTGGTGAGATTTTTTATACACAGTATTATATTCTACTTTATAAAAAAAGATATTGGACGCGAGATATAAGATGGAATTCAAACTAAATAAAAAGCAGATGGGCTAAAAGCGTATATTTTTGTAAGTATATACCGATATTGGTTCCGATAATACTAATACTGGTATTGACGTGGTTCGTTCGGTGTTGGTTCCGTTCATCATGGAACTGTTGTGACACCGCCACTTGATATAGCACATGATACCAAAAAAACCTATATTTCAAACACAACCGCGTTTTTAATAAAATTTATATAAAGATGTCGAGAAAAAATCAAACACAATTTCGTATTTAGTTTTTCTTAAGCAAAAGAATGCAAGTAATCAGAGAAAAATCAAATTATTAAAAAGTTAAACGGGTTAAAAGGGTATAACATATATAGTAAAGGGATAAAATAAATTAATTATTATAATAATTAGTTATAACAATATATTAATAATAAATATACTTTTACTGTTCATGAGAAGTTACTATTAATATAGATAATAATAATAATAATAAGGATAATGATAATAAAATTAGTTTTAAATCAATTAAAAGTATAAATAAATTAAAAATAAAATTGTGAGGTTGAAAAAGAGATTGACATGTGGCATTAATTGAAGTCTTTTATTAATATTTAGATTTAGATTAGATTAGATATTAGATATTTATGTTAGATGGCAATTTCGTTCATATGGATCAAAAACCGGGCTGGGCTTTCTAAAGTAGTATGGGAGAAATTGAGAGGTTTGAGTTATTCAGCCTTCCTCTTGTAGCATAATTGTCACTGTTCCTTGTATCATTTCTTTTTCATGTACTGTATCGATCTTGAGTTACTTGCTTAAGTTTTAACGAAATTTCTGGCTTTAAAAAAAAAGTTATAGTTATACGGATGAACTAATTTCTTCTTATCTTAAATGCAGTTTAATTATTTTATATGACACATGACATGTAGCCTAACCGACCACTAATTTTGATACGAGTCACATGACACACTTTTAACATGTCACATTTTTAACGTTGTTACATGCGTTTGTACGTGCTGCCACTTGAGTCCTTTGACATCAACTAAAGTTAGGTCCCAACAACTTTATGGTTTCAACGACTAAAGTTCACATCCCATTTATGCTTCGGTTATTAGTGTTCTAAGCATAAATTTATATAAAATAAAAGGGAAACTGGATTTTAATAATCCTACCTAAAGTTGGTTGGCCACCGACAGTCCACCTTTGAATATTACCACTGGCACTTCCACTTTTTAAGTAATTTTTTCTCACTGCACATCCGTTAAAAAAGTTAATGGATACGCATTTTTTTTTCAAATTTTAATCTGATGTTTTAGGCTTTTGATCAGAACGAAAATACGAGTCGATTGATGTAAAACTTACATCGGAACAGTGCTCCAAACAACTTGATTTTTGTTAATTGAAAGTTTAAACACCCGAATTGAAGCACCGTTTTCGTCGTTTGAAGCACCATTTTAAAGTAAGTTTTACATCAATCGACTCGTATCCTCGCTTTGATCAAAAACCCTAAAACATCAGTTAGCAATTAGGAAAAAACTTAACTCTGTTAACTTTTTTTAACGGATGTATAGTGAGAAAAAAAATACTTAAAAGATAGGACTGTCAGTGGTAATATTCATAAAAAACCATGTTGTCTTTCATTAAAAGGGAGAAAAAGAAAAAAAAAACTGAATAATCATTTTGATTTTGAATGAAAATGACAACAAATTGAAACTATAGACATACAGATTCAAAAGGTTTAAATTTTGAACATGAAAAAAATTGACAAAACCTACCATTTTCGCACTTTACTCTTTTTTATAAATCGTTTTTAACAAACCCTAGATTTAAGCAAATAAAGTTTTTTTTTTTTTTTTTTTTTTTTAAAAAACCAAAACATTCCAACCTCTTTATACAAGTCATTTATTCCTCAAAAACTCCTTGTGAAGTTAGCAACCGTCTTCTTCTCTCTATAAGACACGAAACATCAACACACCATTTTTTTACACAAATTTCGACTTCAACACTTCATCCTACAGCAAATCTGAAGGTATTACTCTCATCATTCACTAATTATCCATACGATTTCATCGATTTCGATCAGTTTGTTTCCAGATTTCCATTGCGTACGGTTTTTTGTTCGATTTTGAAAGTTTTCGTTAGGTTTTTGGATCGGTATCTTCCGATCATCTATAATGTTGTTTGATTAATGTTCTAATAGTTCGTAGAAGCGTAGTGATTGTTGCGTTGTGGTTTGGATTGATTATCGTCAGGTTATTTCGAGATTTCGATTAGTTTGTTTCCAGATTTCGATTGCGTACGGTTATTGTTCGATTTTGAAATTTTTCGTTAGGTTTTTGGATCCGTATCTTCCGATCATCTATAATGTTGTTTGATGGATGTTCGAACAGTTTGTAGAAGCGTAGTGATTGTTGCGTTGTGGTTTGGATTGATTATCGATTTATCGTTAAGTTATTTTGAGATTTTGAAAGTTTATGTTAGTTTTTGGATCAGTATCTCCTGATCATCTATAGTGTTCTTTAATTGACGCTCTAAATTCTAATAGTTCGTAGAAGCGTAGTGATGGTTGCGTTGTGGTTTGAATTGTTTAGAGTAGTTTTATGATTCGATTTGATTAGGTTTTGAAATATTTTATCAGTTATTAGGATGACTATCGATTTATATCCTGATCTTCTATATTGTCAATTGATTGACTGTTTTGTGACTTCCTAGTGATGCTTGTGTTTTTGAGTTCATCAGAGTATTAATGATCCAATGCAGATACCGTTCTAACTGATTCAGAGTTTTTTTTTTCTGTTGTGTTTGTGTTCTTCCTTTTGTTCCATATATGAACTATGCCTGTAGATCGCTTACGTGTTAATGATCATTATCGAGATTAGCATCTCCTGATCATCTGTTATGTGGTGATTGATTGTTGTTAAGATCTTGTATTGATGCTTGCTGGTTTTGTCTTGTAAGAGAAATTAATAATTTTTTTATAATAAGCATAGGATTGGATGTATAAGATATGAAAAATGATTGTTGTCTCTTTGTTATTTTGCTTGTGTTTTCTGACTTAGGTTTAGGTAAAGTTATGATGACTTTTTTAGTAAAATATAGATGCTTGACTTGGTTCCAGTAACTTTTGACTAATCATACAATAATCTGTTTTATGAACAGGTTTTAACGACTTTAATCTGGAAAAGAAGATAAATTCTGGATCATGAAGTATAAGAAAGGAAGTACAGTGGAGGTATTTTGCTACCAATCTTGGCGTTGTGCTCGAATAGTTTCTGGCAAAGGACACAACTACACTGTCAGTTACGATGTTTATCCTGGTTTTACTAACAAGGATGACGTGGAACACATATCTATAAAATCTATAAGGCCGTGTCCTCCTTTGTTTGAAAGTTCAGAGTCTTGGGTTCCTGGTGATGTGGCAGAAGTGTTTCACGATCTTTCATGGAAGATGGCAATCGTGTTGAAGGATTTCGGTTTGGACCAGTTTATAGTCAGATTAGTTGGATCTTTACAAGAGTTTGAAGTAACCAAATCAGAACTCCGTGTAAGGCAATCGTATCAAAACGGTGAATGGATTGTGATTGGCAAGGTATCTTTATTTAAGAATTTTTAGACTAAGCTTGTTTTATGTATCTTAGTAAAATGCTATTTTCGTCCCCGAGGTTTGGCCAGTTTTGCGACTTTCGTCCAAAGGTTTTTTTTTTCGCATCTAGATCCAAAAGGTTTGAAATCATGCCATTTTCATCCGGCTCGTTAAATCCATCCTTTTTTTTCTGTGAAGCCAGGGGTATTTTAGTCTTTTCTGTTAACTTAAAGGGCAATTCGGTCTTTTGAATACTTGTACATAAAGTGAAAAAGGTCTAATTGCCTTTTAAATTAACAAAAACGACGGCAATACCTCTGACTTAACGGAGAAAAATGAATGGAGTTAACGAGCTGAATGAAAATGGCAATATTTCAAACCTTTTGGATCCAGATGCGGAAAATCAAACCTTTGGACGAAAGTCGCAAAACTGGCCAAACCTTAGAGATGAAAAATGGCATTTTATTCTATGTATTTTTTGTTTACCTTTGGTCCTTGTGTGATATTTAAATTAATACTATTTTTTTTACATGAAGGTTCCTAGTGATCATAAAGATGCAAACCGCCCTAAGCTTGATGGAAAAGAAGATTTCTACACGAAAGATCTTCGTTTTGATACTCAAAACAACCCCCATTTATTGGATTCACGTATCGTTTCCTCTAAAACCCTAAAACGAGCATCACTCTGCTCTTATTCTCAGGATGAACCGAATAAAAAAAGTGCACGAAAGGTAGATGATGTTGCTAATAGGAAGACATATATAAACAAAACCTCTGGATATGCATCTTCAAGTGGTAGTTGTAGCATTAATAGCTATAAGTCGTATGAACTTTATCATGGATCAGGTTTTGTCGAAGATATTGAAGATCACGAAAGTGATGCGGAATCCATTTGTCAGTTTGGATACCATGAAGAAAGTCAAAGTCAAGAACCTGATGAGTCAGATGCCAACGAGGCGGTGGCTGATGAAATTCATAGACTAGAGTTGCATGCCTACAGTTACACCATGGCAGCGTTACACGCGTCGGGACCCTTAAATTGGGAGAAAGAAACAATGGTAACAAACCTTCGTATGTCACTCCATATATCAAATGATGAGCATTTGATCATGTTGAAAAACTTACTTTCTGCATCTAGTAAAACTACTAATAGATGACAGAATCATAGTTTTCACTCTTCATTAAATCCCTTCATATTAATTGTAAAAAGCATTTGTAATTTACTTCCTATCATTATATTGAAACATATAGTAGCCTATTGAAGTTATTTGAACATGTGTATTTCGTCTAAATGGTTATTTTTGGGCATTATTGATTTTTTTATCCTACAATATTCTGGGTCAAAGTACTGACCTTTACACCTTGCTTCTGCATCGTTTTCTCACAGGTTCACATCTAACATTTTTATTTTATTATCTTTGTGAAAAAAGAAGTTTTGTTGAGGAAACAAGATGCACGATCTCGTCATCTCGAAGCTGTTGCATAATGCTCAAGTATAAAGAAAGCGCATTTGAGCTGATCAGGTAAGTTTTTAAAAAATTTCAGTTTTTTCACTTGGTATTATATTGACATACTTATTGGTAAGGTCCTTCGAGTTATTAAGCATATAAATGCCGTAAGGTTCAAGGTTTGACTTTGACCAATGTTGACCTTGACCACATGTCTAACTGTTACCCAAATGTTGCCACCGTTAGTAAACTTGACTTTGACCAAGATTCTTAAAAAGTTATCCATCAAGTGAAATGAGATTCTTGTACAGAGAAGATAGTGACTACTAAAGGGAGCCAACATTTGCCACTTTTGACAATAGTGTGCGAGGTACTTTAATCCTTTGTTCAAGTTCTGTAGGAGGAAGGCGTGCTCCATGCTATCTTTTAATCATTTTAAATATTATATTGGATTTGATTTTACATATTTTAATGTTTTATCCTGACCTTATCTGAATTGTGATTTACATTTAGGTTAGTATGCACATCTGAATATACCATTGTATCATTATGTTAAAACCAATGACCTTACCGATGCATGGATATTATGACCCGTTACAACCCAATATGATACATTGAGAATGAGATCCATAACAACCCAATCAAGATTGACCCATTAGCATTTAAATTTAAACTTACTATCATTAGCAAAAGTTGTTAGTGTTAAATGTTCAATTACGTAAACATTATAGATTAGTTTTTTAGTTATGTGTGACTTGTCATTCTCCGAGCACCCAGGTATGTGCCTCGTGTGCCTTTGACAAACCTTTTGTAGGCCACTTACCCAAAGCAAGTTACGATGTACCTGATGCATTGGTTAGCATGGTACTGGCAAGATCCGTGAGTTTCCTGGTAACAAGTTCTTATTTTTGTACAAAAATAAACACAGGTTTCATCTATGGAGATGAGTAAATAAAGAATAATAATCTGGTAAATCATTTCATCTTATAACATTCTTCATATATTATTTTCAATTGGTCGTTTCCCTGTTATTACATTTCATTATAAAGTTGAGTTTGACAAAGTAACATTATTGTTTTTACATAATTTCTTTATTTTTGCACATCTGTCGTATGGTTTTATTATTTCCTCCTTTGGTTTTGCATCTTTATCAAGGCGCTCGTCTCGCTTGCGCTTTCTCATGATTCAAGCTACTCGCCTTGCGTGTGTATGAGGTGCCTAGGCCTTGTTTCGCCTCGCCCCACCTCATCGGCCACCTAGGCAATAGGCATATTATGAGTTTGAGGGAACCAGTCATGATGTGGTAATTGATACTCTTATAAGTATATTTGATTTCTAAACCTTTTGTATCTGCATGCTAGTGATACTAGTACATTGTATATTATCAATGTAAACTTAAAGGAAGTAAAATACAAAATTGGATTTGTTTATGGTTTTTGTAATAATCCTATTGATAATAATGTGATGTATGCAAATGCAATTATGTGGATCTGTCTTGGATTTTAAGGTTTTTTTTTTTTTTATATATATATTGCATGTACTTTAAAAGTGTGGTATAAATAGTTCAAGGGATGTTTACTTTGTTAAAAAAAATGCATCTGCTTGTACCACCAGAAGAATTACATTGTGGTGTAAATAGTTTTGATGAGACTTGGGGTGGGATAAGACTTTGGGACCAATAGGTCCTGGGTTCGATTCCCACAAGGGGTGTTCTCATATTTATTAGGTTTCCTTCCTAATTGGTGTATAAGCATTATGCCTAGTGGAGATGGATATGATCTGGTGGTTCCGTTGGTGGCACGATGATACTCCAAATTTGCCGTTGAAAAAAAAAGTTTTGATGATAAAAGTTTTCAGTATCCATCTTGTTCCTATGTAGGACAAGGGTTTAACAATTAACATCAAAACTATTTTATCTCTTTCTTTCAACCCAAAATACAAAATTATTCTCTGATTAAAAATATTCCTAGCAATTTATTTTAGTTTTTTTTTTAATAAAATAGATAACTTGACATTTAACTAGTTGCGGTGTTTACAAAGAAACTGGTATCCGTTCCTAGGTCATGTACACGATCCGACACACTATGGAGCTATGCCTGAAGGCGTTACCTTAACCGCAAGAATTATCTTACCGGTTTCAAAAACAAATGGCTGTCATAATTTATATATTACACATATATGTAAATCTATCCGTGTGTGAATATACATGTATTTTAAAAGTAAATATGAAATTAATTGAGCTTTTGGTGTGGTTTTGCAATATTAACAAAATAAAATAAACGAGCACCAAAAATCGCCACTAATGTTGCTAACGTAACAACTACCACCACCACACCAACACCGCCACAGTGCAACCTCTGCCACTGTTGTAGACACCATCCAAACCGTCACCAAAACCGACACATCTCATGTAATAAAATAGAGAACATTAAGTAAATAATATTTTGTGTGAGTATTAAAGAATTGAATTAAGTACACGGATGTCCCTATGGTTTACTAGCTTTTTGAAAATGTTTCTTATTTTTTCCAGAAACTACGGGTTTAGTCCAAGAAATTTACATGTGGTTAGAGACCAAATATGTGACTTTTTTCAAAGTTTTTGGACTAAACTTGTAGTTTCTGAAAAGTAAGGACAATTTTTAAAAACCTCGTAATTCTGAAAAATAAACCAAAACGGCAAAGGTTCTGAGTTTGTGTTCGGCGTTTACGGTTTCAAATTGTAACATCGGACTCAAGTCTGGTGAATTGGAGTTCTTCATTTGACGCATTCTCGCAATCGATCATCTTTAATTGGTTTGACATTCACTGCATAAAAGGTAATTTATTCCTTATGATAATCGCCTCCATTGTTCCCTTCATACCTGCATTTGAATATTCCAGAAAGATTTTGAATTTGGGTCTGTGTGTGTACCCTTATAAAATTTCGTAATGGTATTTCCTAAAGCCAGAAGCTTTATAGTCCTCGACTTCAGAATTTGTTATTTTGTGGGAAGACAATTTATTGCAGACCAAGTGTTCGACGAAATGCCCAACTGAGATTTTTTTTTTTTTAGATTTGAGATTTTAGAGAATGGAACATAGTCACATGGTTCGTGGTACGCTTCGGTATGGGAACGTGAAACGGGGTCGCAATTCGCTAGGTCTCTAAATTCGGTACGAGCGGGGGTAGGCTCATTTCGGATCGCTTCGGTACGATTTACCATATAATATGGTATGATGTACATGTTGAGGTTAACTATAAATAAGTTGGAGGTTTTTAAAAGCAAGATCTTGACATAGTTTGGATAAGCAATACCAACATCCTTCAAAGCAAGATCTTGACATACATGACGAGAGAACTTGAAAACAAAGTTGACCGAATTTGGCCGGATTCTCTTCAAAGTTTCTCTACGGCACAAACCACTTTGAATTAGGGAAAATGGACCTCACCATGGTGTTCGGAACGTCGAAATTAGTAGAAAAAGTGTACCTTTGGCCGGAAAACGGTCGCCAAAAGGTTCGCCGGAAAACCGCCGACGGCATGTGCCGCCGTGGTCGACTGCCGCCGCTGCCACGGCTCCGCCGTGTGGTGGCTGGATTCTGGTCGACGGATCTTGTGTTCTAGAGAGAGAATGTAGAGAGAAATGAGGCAGAGAGATAAAATGTTTGTGAATAATGAAGGATGTGGATGTATATAGGGGTTTATATACCTAAGTTTTGGTGGAGTGGGTTTGAACTTTGAAGCCCATCAGCCAAGCTCATCTTCTTCAGCCCACCATTGTCTGCACACAACTCCGTTCCAGCTTGTTCTTGCGACAGAATTCTGGTTTTCTCGCGTAAATTTCAATACAAATTAGTTTATAAATTAAAATAATTATTTTTATGCTCAAAATATTAGTATTTTGCTGATATGGCATTAAATGTCGCGCACACGCGCTACGTGTTGAAATCACGTAAGTTGATCTACTTGCTGATTCTTGTCGTTTCATTGACCCGAAAGTTATTGTAACTTATAAACATACTTTTTCAATAATACATAAGTATTCTAAACATATTTATTACGATTAACACACGAATTCTTGTTATCCCATGCGCAGTGTTGACCGTATACACATCAAAACACTATGTATCTCTCATAACTGCTAACTTTTAAATCTTAAAGATACAATTTCTTTCTTAATCATAAAGTTTAAAATAGAGAGTCAAACATTTGTCTTGGGTTATATTTTCGGTTGAGTCTTTGTTTTCCTGTACACTAATCGGGTTTTTCAATGCTAGCGTATTCTTAAATAATCATTAGTTTTTGTCTACATCTTATTTTAAGATGATGTTTGTTTTTCTAAAAAAATATCTGCATAGGCTCTTCTGTCTGTTCCACGCAGACATTGTCATCTGCAGACTGTTTGTTTTTTTCAAATATGTTTCATTAAAAAACATTTTCACGAGCTCTTGTTGGTGCAGACTTGGACCAACCACTTTTAAGATCTTCTAAGGTTTGTAGAGGATTAAACACCACCACCGTCCATCACCATCACCACCGTCCACCACCCCCGTCCAACACCACCACCCATCATCCACGTCCACCTCTCACCACCACCGCCACTAGGGATGGGATTGCTATCGTACCCATACCGGTACCGGTACCGAAAATATTGATATCGAATTTGAACAAAACTGGGTACCAAATACCGTACCAAATATATAGGTACCGTACGGTACGGGTATTTTCGATATAGTACCCGCTTTGGTACCATTTTGTTTTTATATAGTTTTTAAGCACTTGTACAGGGTACTAAATAGGTAAAATTGACATGAGTACCAATATAGTACGGGTGCCAAATATGTAGAATTGGTATGAGTATCAATATGATACGGGTACCGTATAGGTAAAATCAATACAAGTACTATAAATACCATAACACGAAATAAAACATAATATAAAAAACTTTTAAAGGTCTATATAAAACTTAGTACCGATATATGTACCAAATACCTAAATTTGGTACGGGTACAGGTACGGTACGGGTACGAGTACGGGTATTTGGAAAAAAAGCTCATCCCTAACCACCATCACCATTGTCCGTACACCACCCACCAGTTTATATGTGTGTGTGTGTGTGTATATATATATATATATATTAAGGCCCTTTAGCTATCTTTCAATGATCTCGTGAAGTCCCCCTAGGTATTAGCATGTGATTCTTCCAACTCAACAATCTTCTTCACCTCAAGGCGTGTGACGTACCAGGATCCAGTCACTAATCATATTGAACTAACAATAATACAATAAATAAAAATTCCCATTCAATGTAATTAGAAAATTCAAAACATTTGTTCAAAACATGTTTACGTTCGGCGGAAGCATAATTCGTTGTTTTAGTAACTCAAAACCAAAGTATGTAAAAACAATCAATACTCCTTGTCATTACACTAGTCACGACCCAGGACCACTCCAGCTCCCCAGACTGCAAGTCCCACATCAAATACCTATCGACCTGCAAGCATGCAGAAAAAGTGTATCAACATAAAGCTGGCGAGTTCACAGTTTTGTAAAGCGTTTAATTGCCAAGTGTTTAGTTTCAAAGCATGTTGATAATAACTCGATACCGCAAGACGGCTGTTTTTTGCCCTTCCCCAATGCCTATCAACATTGGTCGAGTGGTTAAGGTCATTAGTTCACGCTCGTCTTATCCAGGTACATCGTGAGGGTGCCAAACCTAATAGCGCTATCAACTAATAACCCCGTTGCCCTCCAAGCAACTAGGTCGGTAGTAAGATGGGACTTAAGGTGATAGTTTTGAGTGTATTATCCAACATCAACAGTTATAACGTATCCCCTCTAGGGATAAAAGTGTGTCAAGTATCCCCTACAGGGATGTAAGTTTGTTTGTTTGTTTGTCTGTCCCCACTAGACGCATGCTTGTGAAAAGAGCAGTGAACTCACCTTAGATTTGCTCAGTAAGTTTATTACTTGTTCGAGGTTGGTCGACCACGTCCTATTATGATTATCAGTAACAGTTAGGTTTGTATGCAAGAATAAACCATGTATGACAATCAGGTTACATCTAATGTATTCATCACATAACACATATAGCATGCAAGTTAGGCTAGTCACATAGCACATAAAGTATGTGGGCCAGGCTTAGACTTTTCAACAAAAGCCCAATGTGTAAATCAGTAAACAGTGTACGGCGCGCCCAAGTTCTGTTGATGGTCCAATGATCAGCGTATGGCCCAAGTGGATGTTAAAGTTGGTTTCGAGTGAAACATCAGTCGAAACACAAGATCTCGAGTCGAAACCGATGATCTCGAGTGACAAGTTCATTAGTCGAAACCTCAAGGTTTCGGGTCACGTCCCGAGACGGAACCGAGGTGGTCTCGACTTGCAAGCGGCTGGTCTCAAGTCCTATGGTGTTTAGTTTTGTGTCGAAACCGAGAGATTCCGAGTCGGAAGCAGGTGGTTGCGACTCGCAACCTTGGTCGAAAACTCGTCCCATTCAACTGGTCAAATCTCTTATTAACTTCTATTCCGAAAAATCAGTTAACACTTTATCACATTCCTACTCAGATCAAACAATTTTTTTATTACTATTAACATGTTCATCTCTATTGGACATACAAAAGATGTACCATCAAATGCTTTTTAAAAGTCTAATCTCCATGTTAGCTCTTCACCAAGCTTCTCCAGCTTGTCTTTAGCTTCTCTAAGGGCTCATACTTCAAAAAATTTAAAACTTTTGCAGATAAATTATGAGTAGGTTACGCTCCAGTAATAAAAAGAAAATACAACGCTTTACGGAAATAAGAACTTCCTCCGAAGAAGGAAGTGGCTTACGGAAGCCATGTTTTGCAAAATGCAGAAGGAGTTGGGCAGGTGGTGGGTTTTTTATGATAAAATAACATTCTGGAACTAATGAGAAATATGATAGAGAAATGTGTTTGATCTAGAAAAAAAAGAAGACACGTGACATGAAAACCGTATTAACAGCAAAAAAAGAGTATGTAAAAAGAACTCAAAATAATTTAACTATACTGGGTAAAAAATAAAAATCAAGTTAACAACAAAGATAGAGTAAATAAAAAAAACTCAAAATATTTTAACTATGCTAGGTAAAAATAGATTAAATTTCTTTTACCATTAATTGGCTAATAATAATAATAATAATAATAATAATAATAATAATAATAATAATAATAATAATAATATACAGTTAAAATAAAAATAGAAATAAAATTAAAACAACCCTAAACTAAGGGGGTGTTTGGCCTAGCTTTTATTTTTTTGGTTTATGCTTATATTTTAAAGTAGCTTATGCTTATTTCTTTCATTTGATAAGCTATTTTTAAGTGTTTGGATTAGCTTATATTCTACAAGTTGATAAGCTCTTTTTAAATGTTTGTGTTAGCTTTTTTTTTATTTAGCTTATATTAGTAAAATGACCAAAAAGGGCATGGTTACATATTATCACATCTATATCTATATCTATATCTATACTATATAATAAAAGAAACTCAATTGAGGACACATGTCATTATATGGTGAGTCCTCGCCTAAACCCATTATTTAATATATGTATTTATTTAATTTAAAATAAAAGTTATATATGTATTTATTTAATTTTAAAATATCAATTTTATCTTCACCATTTCGAATTAATTTACTAATTGAAATCGTGACTCATCTTTCAACATTTGGAAAAAAATCAGTTTTCTTATTTTTTATTTTAAAATATAAGTTGATTTAATTTTATTATCTCTTTAATTTAAAATTATTTATTGTTTTCAAAATTTAAATTGAGTTTCCTTATTTTCTTTAAAAGCACCTTTTATTTTGTTGATTTTTAATTAAAATCTTGAAAATTTTAAAAATCATATCTTCCTATACTAATAAATCGTTTTAACGATTTTATACCTCAATCATTTAAAAATAGTCATTTTCCTCCAATAGTTTGCTGTGTTTTTTCCAATCACCCATTTTTCTTTAAAAAAAATAGTTTACCTAAACCTCATTAGCTAAACCACCGCCAATGTTTTTTAGCATTAGGTAAACAATTGACATGGCGCTATGTGATTGGGTGATTTGGGAGTTTACCTATTCAAAGTGTCTAATCACTCCCTCCACCCTAAAAGAGATCAAAGTTAATTTGAAAAGATCTTGAAACTAGGAAAAAATAACTCTATGTTTGTGGAAGGGTAGGGGTGTCTGATGGTGGTGAATGTTTGGATCTGAGATTCAGGGATGATGATGAGGGGATGCTTTTTCAAAACAGGTGGGTTGGACGGTGTGATGGTGGCAGATGGGTTGTAGAGGACGACGACCATCGATTTGAGGTGGTCTCATGGTGGTAAGGTGGTGGCGGTTGGTTGTTTGGTGGTGGTAAGGTGTTGATGGTCGGGTAGGGGTGGTGGTTGTGGTCCGATGGAGCCGGTGCAAGGTGGTAGTCGGGTGGGGGCGGTTGTTGGTGGTGGTGGAGAAGAGGGAGAACGTAGAGAGAGAGAGAGTGTGTGTGTGTAGAGAGAGAAGAGAAAGAGAGGGCATAGAAAGAGAAAGATAGTGCAAGGTTTTATTATTCTTATATTCTTATATTATATATATAATAACATAATCTTTATTTGTAATTTTACTAAAATACCCTTAGTTTTATATTTGAAGTTACCTAAGTACCCTTCCAGCTAACAAATATTTTAGATGGAGTTAATGCCAGGGAGCAAAATGAAAAAAAACATAGCAAACTATAGGAGGAAAATAACTATTTTTAAATGATTGGGGCAAAACCGTTAAAATGACCAAACCACAGGGAGCAAAACAGAAGTTTACTCTTGTCACACCCCAACCGATGGCTGAATCATCGGGGCGCGGCACTGAGCGAAACAGATTGTTCAAGAGAATCCACAACAACTATTAAATTACCGAATCTTTAATGTTAATATCCCATACTACTAACAGATAAAGTAACAATAGTTATTACAAATAATTGTCTCAAAAACAAGCAAACTGTTCCGACAACTCAGATTTTATTAAATTTGTTTCTAGACTCCATCCTAGCTTGATTCCAGCAAGTAACAAGCAAAGCATCCTAAACACCTGTCACATACGTTAAAATAGGGTCAATACACATGGTGTAAAGGTGAGCATACAAGTTTAATAGTAATAATAGAGTTCGAAAGCGTTTACGCATAACCAGCATGTAACATGTGAAATGTGAAGCAAGTAGGTTATCGACAATGAAATATGCACAGACGTGACTGCAAGTTGTAGAGTGCGCAACACATATCACCACTGTGACATGTGAAGAAATACCCTTAGCAACCCCCGTCCACGACAGGTGCTGAGTCCAAACTATAGTACTATTGTTAATAAGGTGTCAGGAAACAATGACTGTATAAACATAACATATAAGCGTTCATCGAGTAACACGTATAACATGCATTAGAGGTCAGTGTATATAAGTGTTTTTGTTGTGTGGTCAATGTGATTTGATATAAGTAACGTATGTAACACCCAAAAGTGCTTAAAGCAAAAAGGGATCGAGTATACTCACAGCGATGGTAATTAATGGATTGAAGGGAGCGCTAGAGTGTTAGCCTGATCAGAACGATAGCGTAAGTGATAAGCGTCACGTAAAATGATGCAAAGTGACTAAGTGTCGAAGTGCCATTCGAACGGATGGCAATTCGATCGGATGGTCATCCGATCGGTTAACCATTCGTTTGAGATGGATGTGTTTGTGTATGATGGCTTTGAAGTTTTCGTTGTAGCATTTTGAGAACATAGAAGTATCTCTACCTTTCAGGTCGTCCGGTTGAACGGTCGTTCGATCGATTGGCGATCCGTCCAGTGGAAACATACTCTGAAAACAAGTCCACAGCAGAATGGGGATTCGACCGGATGGCAATCCGATCGGATGGCCATTCGCTAGTTTGAATTGGTTGCGAGAAATTTAAGTGTTGAGGACTATATATCATCCGATCGGATTGTCGTTCTATCGGATGGCAATCCGATCGAACGGCAATCCCTTTGGGTGACTGGTACGTTTTGAAATTTGATAAGTTTGAAAAGTTTGATTTTTTTTGAAATTTGATAAGTTTGAAAAGTTTGCGGTTTGATTGAGATGGTATGACAACGTGCTAAACAACAGAAACCCCATCAGGCCTAGGTCATCCGATCGAACAGGAATCACCCAAATCCGATAAGCTAATTGTTCTTGACGGTTCGTTCATGTTTAACCCGGAATCGGTCGTCCCCTTGATAGGAATCAGATCTTGGACCGACACTTCACTAGGGAGCGAGTAGAAGGCCTGAGCGAGCTCCGATTCTATCGATCTTGAGTGCATTGAGTGTAAAAGAGTTGAAAGAAAGTTAAGAAACCATCTTTCCATCCTTCCACCCATGAAGATGTTTAGATTTATGCGAAAGTAGTGTTAAATCGTGTGGAAATCACTTGGATCTGGGTTGTTCTTGGTGGAATGAGGCCAAAACTTGAAGTTCATAAGAACTCCATGATGACATCATCCTAGAACATCTCAAATCCGCTGATTTCACGGTTAAAAGTTAAGATTCAAAGGTGAAAATGATGAAGAAGTGTGTAGAGATCAAAGATGTACAAGATTTGAGTTGGAAACTTACAAGAATCACAAGAAATCGAAGGAAATGAGGGCTTGAGCGTGCTGGTCGAGTGGGAGCTGTCACATCACTGTTTGTGATGTGATTAGGGGTATTTATAGGGTTTCCAAAAGGGGAAAGAGTACACATAGGTGACGGATTGGATGGCCATCCGATCGGATGGTCATCCGTTCGGATGACCATTCGATCGAGTGGCTCCGGCGGGTTGGTTTTCGTGTTTTCGTTTCATGCGTTGAGCGTTGCGATGCGTTTCGAGTAAGCGACGTGATAGTATCACCCATTAGTTACACAAATATCCTAACTACTAAATATCACAAAAGTAATGTGTAAATCTCGAGTTTGCGATGAGATTGCGTTGCGATAGAGTTGTGACTGCGATTAAAACACCTCCACATAAACATAACATGCACAAGTAACACATAATAGCACACACACGTAAAACAATATCCATAACCTATAATTCGAGTTGCGAATGCGTTTGCGATGTGATAGCGATAAGTCGATTAGTGATTAACATGCGATTAAATAGCGGTTTGTTAACATGTACTCCACGTAATACAACTAAAGCGATTAAAATAGATTCTCGATTACAAGTCAAAAGTACAATCGATAATTAAGCAAGGAGTGACAGATCGCAATTAGCAATCTTTTCTTCCTTTGACTTTGACTTTGACTTGTACTTTGTCTTTCGAAAAGTCGGGTTGTTACAGCCTCCCCTACTTTAGGAAATTTCGTCCTGAAATTTACGAAGCTGGCGTAACAAACAGTTGTGGGTACTTCGCCTTCATGTCATTTTCGAGTTCCCAGGTGAACTCGGCGCCGTGTTTTGCCTTCCCAGTGAACCTTCACGATGGGAATGCGTGAGCGTCCGAGTACCTTGGTTTCTCGGCCCATGATCTTGATAGGATTTTCCACGAAGTGTAGTGTTTCGTCCACTTGTAAATCCTCAAGAGGGACATGCAATTCCTGGTCGGCTAGACACTTTTTGAGGTTTGAGACGTGGAAAGTCGGGTGGACGTTACTCAGTTCCTCTGGTAGTTCGAGTCTGTAGGCCACTTTGCCAATCCTTTCCAGAGTTTTAAAGGGTCCAACATATCGAAGCGTGAGCTTTCCTTTCTTGCCGAATCTGATCACCCCCTTCCAAGGCGCAACCTTTAGGAGTACGTGATCGCCAACGTCAAATTCAAGGGGCTTGCGGCGTCTATCGGCGTAACTTTTCTGACGACTCCGATCTTTTAGTAGATTATCTCGAATTTGAAGAATTTTGTCAGTCGTTTCTTGCAACATCTCAGGACCGGTAATTTGCGCGTCTCCGATCTCGTGCCATACAATAGGCGATCGACATTTTCTTTCGTATAATGCCTCAAATGGTGCCATTTGGATGCTAGAGTGATAATTGTTATTGTACGAGAATTCGACTAAAGGTAAGTGCGCATCCCAATTACCACCGAAATCTATGACACACGAGCGAAGCATGTCTTCAAGGGTACGAATCGTTCGTTCAGTCTGACCGTCGGTTTGGGGATGGAAAGCGGTACTTAGATTAAGAGTAGTACCGAGAGCGGATTGAAATGTTTCCTAAAGGTGCTAGGTAAACCGACCATCGCGGTCAGAGATGATGTCACGAGGCGTCCCGTGTCGACATATAATGTCGTCGGTGTAGATTCGTGCCAATCGTTCTACCTTAAAGTCTTCTCGTATTGGCAGAAAATGAGCGGATTTAGTAAGACGATCAACGATAACCCAGATGCTATCGTGACCTGATGGCGTGCGTGGGGGTTTCGTTATGAAGTCCATAGCAATACTCTCCCATTTCCACATAGGGATCTCGGGTTGTACGAGTAAGCAAGAGGGGCGTTGATGTTCAGCCTTGACTTTTGAATAAGTCAGGTATTTTGAAACGTAGATAGCGATATCCTTCTTTATACCCGACCACCAGTACTTGTAGCGCATGTCCTGGTACATCTTGTCGGCACTGGGATGAATGGAAAATCGCGATTTGTTGGCTTTGTCTAGCAGAATTTGTCGTAAATCGGTGCGCTTGGGAATCCAAATTCGGTCTAGATAGTGAAAGATACCATTCAATTTATTCACCAGTTGTTTGCCATTATTGATGATCCTTTCCTTCTTCAGTGTGTGTTCGGTAAAACAAGCGTGTTGTGCGTCACGGATGAGAGCTTCGAGATTGTGCTGGGCTTGAGTATTACGGACACTATGCAAATAGCTCTGTCGACTAAGAGCATCAGCGATGACGTTTGCTTTGCCAGGGTGGTAACGAATATCGCAGTCGTAATCGTTGAGAAGTTCTACCCACCGGCGTTGGCGCATATTCAACTTCTTCTGGCTAAAGATGTGTTGTAGGCTCTTATGGTCGGTGAAGACCGTACAGGTAGTGTTGCCAAATCTTTAGCGCAAAAAACACTGCACCAAGATCGAGGTCGTGTGTGGTATAGTTCTTCTCGTGGATTTTGAGCTGGCGAGACGCGTACGCGATAACCTTGTCTCGTTGCATAAGAACACAACCAAGACCGAGGTTAGAGGCATCGCAGTAGACTACGAAGTCGTCGTTTCCATCAGGTAAAGAGAGCACGGGTGTGTTACAGAGCATGAGCTTGAGAGTTTGAAAGGCCTCCTCTTGCTTGGTTCCCCAAACAAAAGGTTTGTCCTTGTGCGTGAGAGAAGTAAGCGGTACGGCGATTTTAAAGAATCCTTCGATAAATCGGCGATAATAGCCCGCTAGTCCGAGAAAAGAACGGACTTTGGACGGATTCTTGGGTGTAACCCAGCTCTTAACTACTTCAATCTTCGCAGGATCGACATGAATACCTTGACTATTGACAATGTGACCCAAGAATTGGACCTCCTCCAGCCAGAATTCACACTTGGAGAACTTGGCGTAAAGGCGGTTTCCCTAGAGTAGTTCAAGAACCAAACTGAGATGTCGCGCGTGTTCGGCTCTTGACTTGGAATAGATCAGGATATCATCGATAAAAACGATGACAAAGCGGTCGAGGAAGGGTTTACACACGCGGTTCATTAGATCCATAAAAACTGCGGGTGCGTTGGTCAAACCAAAAGGCATAACAACAAACTCGAAATGACCATAGCGGGTGCGAAAAGCGGTTTTGGGTACATCTTCTTCTTGAATGTGTAGCTGGTGATAGCCTGAGCGTAAGTCAATCTTCAAGAAACATGTAGCACATTGTAATTGATCAAACAAATCATTGATTCGAGGCAAGGGATAGCGATTCTTGATGGTAAGCTTGTTCAATTCCCTGTAGTCGATGCACATCCGGAACGATCCGTCCTTCTTTTTGACGAAAAGGACAGGAGCGCCCCATGAAGAGGTGCTCGGGCGAATGAAGCCTTTATCAAGTAATTCCTGGAGCTGACTCGAGAGTTCACGCATTTCAGAGGGAGCGAGGCGATAAGGCGCTCTAGCAACAGGATTTGCTCCAGGAATGAGATCGATTCGGAAATCGATATCACGAGTGGGAGGTAAACCACGTAAATCATCAGGAAACATAGCAGGAAAATCACGAACCACGGATACTTCTCCTATCATCTTCCCTTTCTTTTCCTTCTCCGCTACTACGATGTGCGCCAAGAAAGCTTGGTATTTCTTGCGGAGATACTTGCTAGCTTGGACGCACGACATGAGTTGTAGCTTCTTCGGAGCGACTTTGCCATAAACACACAATTGATCACCATTCACGAGGGAGAAATGAATAATTTTATCGAAGCAAACAATTTCAGCATGATTCTCCCGAAGGAAATCCATACCTACTATGACTACCGAGTTGCATTGGAATAAGGTTAATCGGGAAAACGTGACGTTTGAGATCAAGAGTACAGTCACGCAGAACGGAACTGACGGTGATGGTTCTTCCAGTGGCAACTTCTACGTCGAAGGTCGTAGGGAGATGGGTGCGCTTACGATTAAGGAACTTTTCGAATTCGAACGATACAAAACAGTTATCGTCTCCAGTATCAAATAAACACGAAGCATATATACCATTTGTGAGGATCGTACCAATAACCACGTTGCTGTCTGCCTGAGCCTGGCGGGCGTTGATGATGAAGACTCGCCCGCGGGCTGCTTGCTGAGCTGGCTGCTGTTGCTGTTGCTGGTGTTGTTGCGGTGCTGGCTACTGCTGTGGCTCTTGCTTAACCACTCTGTTTGGGTAGACGTTTGATCAGCGGGAGCAGGAGCTGCTTGCTGTCCTTGCGGAGCTCGTAGAGCAGGAGCTTGAACTGGCGCTGGAGCTGGAGCTTGGCGTGGACCGGTACGACAGTTAGCGGTGAAATGGCCGTACATGTTGCAGTGAACACAGAACCGGCACGCGATACCAACCGGGTGATGATAAGTACAAGTAGGGCAGAGCGGGTGTGGACTGGTGTATGCACACTTGGCTGATGGTGCATTGGCCACAGGCGCCGCTACTTGGCGGTGTTAAGGTTGCGGTTGAGCCGGTACAGCTTGGAGTGGTGCGGCAGTAACTGCACAGTTTTTGTTGCTGGAGCTGCTGTTCTTCCTCTTGCGATGTGAGAGCTTTGAAGATTGCGGTGCTGCGGTAGTTTCAGTGGCGGGAGTAGCAGTGACTTTATGAAGACTCTTGGCAGCTTTATCGAAATAACCAGCCCTGACTCGCTTATCGTTGATCTCAGCAGCGAGCAGGTAGGTTTCTTTGATAATTGTCGTCTTCGCAGCTTGCACAAAGTCTGCAACACAATCCAGAAGAGCACGGATGTATTTCTTTATCGTAATCTCGGAAGTAGTAACTTGACCTGGACAGATAAGACTCAGCTGCTTGAAGCGAGCAGTTAAACCAGCGTTATCTCCACCATCCTGCTTGATATGCCAGAACTCGTCCTCCAACTTTTGGAGCTCGTGGGGAGGGCATAACTCTCGCATCATGATGTCCTTCAACTCACCCCACGTCAGCCCGTAAGCTGCATCATTCCCTTGTTTGTTTCTCTCGGCCGTCCACCAATCTAGAGCTCGGGATTGGAAGACACCAGTGGCGTTAACAGTGCAAATGTTTTCCGGACAGCCACTCTGGCACAGGGTGACTTCGATTGAATCAAACCATTGAAACATGGCCGTAGGCCCATCTTCTCTGGTAAATTCTCTCGGGACGCAGGCTTTGAACTGCTTGAAGCTAAAAGCTGCTTTCGAAGATTCAGTCCTTGACTCTTTAGAGGACTTGCTAGCGTTTTCATTAAGCTCACTAACAATCTGCGGAATCACTTTAGCGATTTGGCTTGCGACGAGAGAAGCGATTCGCTTGTCAACGTGATTGCATCTAGCAGCTCGGGAGTGGTGTGTAACGATTGACGACATTGTCTGCAACAGACATCGTCACAAGGCTCAACACAGTTTCGATTAAGTCTAGCGTATTCTATAGTACCACCTCGCGCTACTCTATATAAAGCTTAGGAACACGTAACACGAAATCAAGTAGGCACATGATCCACAGAAGCACGTAAGCACATAGGGCACATAGAGCACAAAATTCACTATATTTTGCACGTATTCACCTTTCTATATCACACATATTCACATATCTTTCATAGTAACGTAAGCGATCGAGAGTTGTGAGTTCGATTAGCGAGATTGCGAGTAACATAGCATGCAATTTGTTAACGTTGTGTAGTGAGTTGTGTGGTGTTGGGCAGAGCGAAAAGCGTGAAATCAAAACCATCAGTACCACCGTACTGTTTATCTCAATACACTAACAAATAAGTATATAAAAACACATAAAAATTCACATAAAATCGATAAATTCTCAGAGTTAGCGGCGGCGAAATCCAGAATCGAAACACATAAAATCGAGAATAGATTGTCTGCGGCTGTTAGACGTTGACTATCCAAAGTGATTCGACTATTCACAAGGACTTTGAGTACACACTTTGGCCTTCTGGACTGTGCTCTTGCCTCAATTTGGGCAATCGGCACGCATCCTTCTAGTTTCAGCGTGACTTCAAGTCGTTGGAGTCCGTCGAGACCTTGGTGAGAGTTTTTCAAAACCAAAATAAAGGGCGGAATCAAGTCATCAAGGTTCGGGTTTCACCCCTGACTTAACAACTTCATTCCTGCTTAGATGTGATGGAGAGGAAAATTTTACGTCGAAGTATGGATTTCACTCCTGATTCCACGCAAATTCTCGTGTTTATAGTGAGAAGTCACGTCGAGCAAGCGATCTAATCAAGAGTTTACGGTTTTCACACCTAATCTCGGCCCGATCACTTTGCTTTCGCGAGAAATTCGAAAACATTGCGAGTTGCCAGCCTTAGGAAAAGCTGACCTTGCGCGAAGCGATAGTATGCGATGTCCGCGCAAGTGTGTAGTGTTCAGCGGGTTCAAGCGAGATTAGCAAGTAAGCTTGTACCAAACCCCTACCGGGTTCGCACAAGTCGGTCTGTTGGTACTTAGACTATAGACTAGGTCGTTTCTAAGACATCGACCCGGACTAGGTCGAGTCTTGCCTAATTCCCTATAGTTATGGCTCTGATACCAATCTGTCACACCCCTACCGATGGCGGAATCATCGGGGCGCGACACTGAGCGAAACAGATTGTTCAAGAGAATCCACAACAACTATTAAATTACCGAATCTTTAATGTTAATATCCCATACTACTAACAGATAAAGTAACAACAGTTATTACAGATAATTGTCTTAAAAACAAGCAAACTGTTCCGACAACTCAGATTTTATTAAATTTGTTTCTAGACTCCATCCTAGCTTGATTCCAGCAAGTAACAAGCAAAGCATCCTAAACACCTGTCACATACGTTAAAATAGGGTCAATACACATGGTGTAAAGGTGAGCATACAAGTTTAATAGTAATAATAGAGTTCGAAAGCGTTTACGCATAACCAGCATGTAACATGTGAAATGTGAAGCAAGTAGGTTATCGACAATGAAATATGCACAGACGTGACTGCGAGTTGTAGAGCGCAACACATATCACCACTGTGACATGTGAAGAAATACCCTTAGCAACCCCCGTCCACGACAGGTGCTGAGTCCAAACTATAGTACTATCGTTGCTAAGGTGTCAGGCAACAATCACTGTGTAAACAAAACATACAAGCGTTCATCGAGTAACACGTATAACATGCATTAGAGGTCAGCGTATATAAGTGTTTGCGTTGTGTGATCGATGTGATTTGATATAAGTAACGTACGTAACACCCAAAAGTGTTTAAAGCAAAAAGGGGTAGAGTATACTCACAGCGATGGTAGTTAATGGATTGAAGGGAGCGCTAGAGTGTCAGCTTGATCAGAACGATAGCGTAAGCGATAAGAGTCACGTAAAACGATGCAAAGTGACTAAGTGTCGAAGTGCCATTCGAACGGATGGCAATCCGATCGGATGGTTATCCGATTGGTTGGCCATTCGACCATCCGATCGGATTGCCATCCGTTCGGGATGGATGTGTTTGTGTATGATGGCTTTGAAGTTTTCATTGTAGCATTTTGAAAACAGAGAAGTATCTCTACCTTTCAGGTCGTCCGGTCGAACGGTCGTTCGATCGGTTGGCGATCCGTCTAGTGGAAACATACTCCGAAAACAAGTCCACAGCAGAATGGTCATTTGACCGGATGGCAATCCGATCGGATGGCCATTCGCTGGTTTTAATTGGTTGCGAGAAATTTAAGTGTTGAGGATTATATATCATCCGATCGGATTGTCTTTCGATCGGATGGCAATCCCTTTGGGTGACTGGTACGTTTTGAAATTTGATAAGTTTGAAAAGTTTGCGGTTTGATTGAGACAGTATGACAACGTGCTAAACAATGGAAACCCCATCAGGCCTAGGTCATCCGATTGAACAAGAATCACCCAAATCCAATCAGCTAACTGTTCTTGACGGTTCGTTCATGTTTAACCCGGAATCTGTCGTTGATATTCACCAATTTACACATATTTTAGTCCCCTATTTTATCCCCATTTTATGCGTTTTCGGACAAATGAGTAATCCACCATTTGAGGACAAATGAGTAAAAAACCATCTTCCTATAAGCTTCTTGGAATTAGCTTATATAAGCTAATAAGCATAAACTTAAAAAACTAAACCAAACACCCATTAGTGCTTATTTTGTAAAAATAAGCTAAAAAATCTATAAACTAAGATAAAAAAGCTAGGCCAAACACCCCCTAACTCTTGTCTATCTCCCTGTTCGCTCCTCCATCTCCTAGCTTATTTTGTAAAAATAAGCTAAAAAATCTATAAACTTAGATAAAAAAGCTAGGCCAAACACCCCCTAACTCTTGTCTATCTCCCTGTTCGCTCCTCCATCTCCTAGACCTAAAAAAACAAACAGCCGAGCCGAGAGAACTTCTTTCTTTCATTCTACGATTCAGCAGGGAGGGAGGGAGGGAAGGTAAGGTTCAATCAGCCAGCAAGCAAGCAGGTACGCTTCGATTAGCCACCATTTCTTCTCTATTACATTTGAATTGTTGCCATTATGGTCATCGGAAACGCGATCCTTTGCGAACCAAGTGTTCGACGAAATGCCCAACTGAGATTTTTTTCTTTCTTTTTTTTTTAAGATTTGAGATTTTAGAGAATGGAAAACCAAGAGGATCTTGTGAAGAAACAGCAGATTGTGGATGCGCGGGCAAGAAACATCAGTCACAATGTCCGTTGCTTAGAGTGTGGTAGTCAGTCCATTGAAGAAGCTGATATTGCTCTTCTCCTTAGGAAGGTTACTCTTTCTTTCTTTCTGCTTTTAATCGTCATCTTTAATTGTGATGACAAGTCATTTAAACAAACAAACAAACAAACGTGCCCAATAACATTTATTACAAGTTATTTAAACAGGGGCTCATTGTGCTTGTTTCTGTTGTAGCTTATTCGCGATGAAATTAAATCAGGAAAAAGCGATAAAGACATCTATAAAAAGCTTGAAGACGAGTATGGGGAGACAATACTTTACGCTCCAAAGTTTGACTGGCAGACGGCAGCCTTGTGGCTATCACCGGTCATTAATCAGTTTCATTTGTTTTTGTAAATTGAACGTTTGTTGAATTTAAGTATTTAACAATGGTGTCGATATATTTTGAACAGCTTCTGATTGCTGGTGCTGCTGGCGGAATATGGGCGTACGGTAGGCACAGGCAAAGGACTAATGTGCACTTACTGGCTTTGAACTTAACTAGAGGGATCCCGTTGACCCCAAGAGAGAAGGAAGCCATGCTAGAGATCCTAACCCCACCCTCATCTCAAGGGATTCTTCCTTTGTCCCCGTGGTGGCTTCCTAAATGAAATCGATGTTCGGTCTCAATCATGCTAAGGGTTCAAAGAGGGTAAGGATTTTTGCACACTATGATAATAATTGTTTTATATCCTCGTTAAAGCAAGTGAGATGCAAGAGTATATGATTTGTACTTTGTATTCATGTAACTTGGTTATTTCAGTTCTTAAAGTTTGACGAATATCAGTTTCCTAGCTAGCTGATAAACAGCTTCCTTGAATGGTTTGGTTATGGCTTTTTTTTTTGTTTTGGATCGATGATATTCGAGCAAAGGAGAATGCAAGAAATAGTGATGTACTTTTGCTATATATTACAAGATAATAACTTTTATGTTTTCTTTTCTTATTATAGTATCTCCCTTTGATGTATATTCATGTTTTGGAGACTTATAAGAGAAACATGTGATGTTGCATTGTGTTGATGATGTTGTGATGGGCATGAAGCATATAACAACTTACGGGGCTGTTTGTTTACCTCTTAATGGGGCTTTTAATGGTTCAAACCTCTTACGAATTTAGCACTTAATGGTTCAGACTGTTTGTTTCACGAGCAGATGTCTGAATGGTTTGTTTGTTCAAATCAACTTTTCTTTTATAAAAACGTTTTGAATTTTCACCAACTTCGAAAGTCGAATTTTTGAACCCTTTAAAACTTTCTCTTGGTTGTTTCTTATCATCAATATATTTCTTTTTCAAATCTGAGTTAGAAGTAACTACCTGTTTTGTATAAATGGACTTGGGGCAATTCCCAGCAATGTGTCCCACTTCTTGACATTTGAAACAGATTCTTCTGTCAACTATTGGTGCACATTTCTTCAAAACATTCTTTTTCTTTTCTGCAAAAATTCTTGATTTGACTGTTTTCTTAACAGTTTCTCCTTTTCTTCTTCTGAGATTGTACCTGAAACAAATTTAGTTTTTGGTTTATAATTTTTCTCATTTTTATAATTTTCTGGTGGAATAAACCCTAAACCTTTCTTTTTGAAATTACAGCTATGGTTTGGTTTCTTTTGAAAACCAGAACCAGAACTGTAACCTTTTTTCTTGTTCAATCTCTGTTGAACTCTTGAAGTGTATTTTTTTAGGTTTTTCATGAAGATTTACATCTTTTATTTCAGAAATATTGATTTCTATTAATTTGAAAACATGTTTGATCTGTTCAGTTTTGACACTTCTTATTGGAAATTCTTCATCAGAAAATAATTTGTCAAAATCATTCAAAGTATATGCCACTTTGATTGTTTCATCATTCAAATTAGATTTTGATAACAAAAATTCTTTATTGTAAACCCGTTTGACCGGAGAACTCGGACTCTTGTCTGATGAACTCGAACTTTCAGATTTAGACTCCGACTTTGACTCTTCATCCATATCCAACACCTGATCGACCACTTTCTTTAATAATTCAGACTCATGATCAGTGTCAGATGATGTGAATGTGACGTCAATGTTGTCTGGTAACTCATCAATGGTTTCAGACTTTAACTTTATGTTGATTGCCTTTTTTAATCGCTCCTCATTTGGTTTTCTGGGAGAATAACTTTCCCAGATCGGAGGTGGACACTTGTTATACTTGACACTTTGTTTTTTACCAGTATCCTCTTCCGTCTTTTTATCTTGAAAAGCTTCAAGACCTGCAACAGTAGGATAAACTCTGTCAATCAAATAATCACAAGTTATATAACTCAGCAGCAATCGTTTGATTATTTAGTTTTCAATCTTTTCGAGTTCCAAATCCTGCTTCAGCTTTGCACAATCTTCAATATACTCATTGATGACCTTTTGCTTAGTCATTAATGTTGAACTCATCATCGTCATAGCAGCATCTACTTCTAAGTTTGTCTTGTTCAGACTATCAACTGTTCTGTTCAGCACGTCATACGATTCTTTTACATACTTCACATCAAACAACAATTTTTCTTTCAACTCTTCTAGCTCACTATACTTCTTGTCTTTTTCTTCACAATGTTTGCATGATTCCAAACATTTCAGACAAGGTTTCGTGACCTCAACAATCTTTTCAACTTCGATAATCTTTTCAACTTCGACGACTTTTTCAACTTCGACTATTTTTTCGACTTCAACGATTTTTTCAACTATTTTCTCTATCACTTTTTCAATCATTGGTTCTTCGTCAAATTCTACTTTTACCTCAAACTCTTCATCTTCGACGTTTTCTGTTGAATTTTCTTCAACTTTTGCTTTTTCAGCTTCCATTTTTGCTTTTTCTTCAGCAATTTTTCTTGCTTCCAACTCTCTCTTCATTCTAGCAGCCTTTTTCTCATTCAACATCTTGATTTTATCTGCAAAAAACATATTAAAACTGTAAGAATCCAATTGTCGTCTAGCTTTATTAATATATTCTTCTTCGTCATCGGTGTCTGCATCACTTCCTAATTCTTTAAAAATCGGTATTCTTTTCGGACAATTCTTAGACTTGATTGATTTTCCTGCAGAAGTTGAATCTTCAAGAATTTGAGCAACAAATGCTTGATTCTTTAAGTAATTTTTATCCGAAATATATTTATCCCAACTAAATCCCTCTGGTAATCTTTCATCATCTTGATCTACCAGACAAGCTTTCTTCTGTCCATCTTCAATAGCACGGGATGACGACGATTGTAGTGCAATCTGATGATATATTGATTTTCGATGATAATCATTGTTTCCCAATGGGTCTTGTCTTCCGGTTGCTTCTTTATTCTTACACTCTCGTTTAAAATGCCCATTTTCTCTGCAACGAAAACAAGTAACCTTTGATTTGTCAAACCCTAACAGAGATGTAGCAACATCACGAAAATCATCTCTTCCGGTGATTTGTGTAAAATTTTCTGCTCTTCTTACAACACTGGCTAAACACCACTTGATGTCCATCAACTCAAGTTCTTCAGCATCAATCTGGTCATAATCCTCTTTGGTGAGCATCGGATTTCCAATTCTTCCAGCATCTAAGCTTTCATAAGACTCTAGCATAGTAACAAGTGATGCCATGTGTTGCTTAGCCACTTCTGGAGAGAGATTTTGACCATTTTGAATATTCAATGTAACATTGCATTGCAGATTTGTTGAACTCTGTCTTTGAGGATTTGGATTTGTGAAATTGGATCAAAACTTGAATATGATGACGAATATCCACCACTCTGAGTTGTAGTGCAAACATTTGTTCCAGAAGAACCGTCTACACTGAAAGCAGTGTTAATCTTCGGACTCGGAGTAGTCTCAAATTTGTTTCCTCTATAATATAAACTAACATCTTGTTGAGCATTTGGATTATTCATGATAGCAGTTTTCTGAACATCCAATTCATCTTCTTCAATTTTCTGAATGAACTTAGCCAAATTCGTATTTTCAGATTTTCTCATATGTTTTAAGATCAACAAATATGTTCCCCATTTATGCTGTGGTAGCGCATCAGCAAGCTTATCAACCCATTCATCATCTTCTTTCTTGATATCCAACCTTCTCATTTCCTGAACAAGATGACAATATCTATCGATAGTCGTTTTTGTTGATTCTCCTTCAAACGCTACAAACATATCAAATGATTTCTTTAGTAAAGCTCATTTATTTTTTTATCATATCAGCACTTCCCTTAAACTTTTGAATCAATGCCAACCAAATTGATCTAGCAGTGTCCTCATGTTGAAGCAAAACAAAGATGTCTTCTTTTACTGCTTGTTGGAGAATGCTAATCATCATTTTCTCACTAGTGTATTTTAATTTTTCACCATCTGAATAGTCACTAAAAGCTTTTTCATTCCCACGTTCATCTTTCGGTTTAACGTAATCTACATCTAACGAGCACCATGCATCAAACTTATAGGCTTGCACCTAGTTTTCAAAACGATTTTGCCATCCTTTAAAATCTTCAATGTACATAAGCTTTGGCGGTTTTTGGTAAGTTCCTGTCTCATTCTCACTATAAACAGTTTCAGCAACTGTAGCTGGAGTAACTGGAGTAGCAAACGCGTTGTAAAATTCTTCTTCCATGTTTCGGTTTTGAAAATTCACAAAATCCCAATGTTTAAACGAAAAGGAATCTCAAACGAAATGACTTTGGTGTGAAATGGCCTTTTAAAGCGAAATGGCACTTTCACACGGAATGAACTTTGGAGCAAAATGGGGTCACTTTCAAACGAAATGAAACAACTTCAAGCGAAATGGTTGATTTCGTGCGGAATGAAGTCCAATACGTCCAATTCGTGCGGAATGATGGTGATTTCAAACGGAATGGCAATTTCAAGCGAAATGGAAGTCCATTTCATACGAAATTATGCTGATGTCATCCAATCGGTCGGTTTTTTGTCAAATTGATCATGATTTTGTTCGATTTTAGGTCTGATTCTTTCAAGGATTGATTAAACAGTATTACACACGTTATTTGTGAAATTCAATCCATTTTAACCGTAAAAACTCTGTTAATTTTGAAAAGAAAGTGTAGAAGTCAGAATTTTGGTGAAATCAAACTGAATTTGGTAAGAACTCTTCCTCCTGAGCTCTGATACCACTTGTAGGATCGAGATTCGATCTAAACGAGTCTATCAGAAGAGTTCTAATCCATATCAAAGGCGGAATTCAATGATACAGACTTGATTACAGCTTGATTCACTCTTTAAATGTCTTGTATATTGATTTGAAAGTGTTACAGATCAAATGACACGTCAGCAGCACTTCGGCTCTGGAATCCGAAACTGTTACAAATGATTTGAAAGCTCAGGTATTTATAGGCGAGTCCATTTCGCACGAAACAGTTCAAGCGAAATGGCCAAGTTCATTTCGTACGAAATGGACAGTTTCCATTTCGTGCGAAATGGCCTCATTCACACATTTCTCGATTTTCATGCCCTGATCAATCTAATCTATTACAAGACTCGATACAAGACGAAGTCGACAGACATATACACCAACATTATTTTGATTTTAGGGGGAGTAAAAAATTTAGAAATTTTGAAAATTTGAAAAATACAAAAACATGATAAAATCTAAAAGGTTAAAAAAACATCGAAAAATCAAAAATGAGTTTTGTTGTGAAAAAGAGGAAATGATAGTGCATCAGTTAGACTGTCACAGTATGCTAAAGAAATGGAAAGTTAAAATGTGATAAACGGTCTCACTAAAGATGTGACGATAGGCTCAGCTAGACTAGTAGATTTGCGATAACGATACAAACTTAAATGAAAAAGTCTAGTTCTAGTGGGAAACGCGGTTGAAAGCATAGTACTTAGTTTTATCCCTCGTGACTGTGTACCTACTCAGTAATCGTTGAATGCTAAAAGAGCATAAAAACCGGTCAGTTTGTGAACTTTCACAACTTGCTGAGAAAGTCACTGTGATTGTGCATTTCATTTTGCAAAGATTTAAACTTGTTTGATTTCTTTATTTTGTTTAAGCATTGGACATCCTCTGCATATACGTGAGTATCGAACTGGATGTTAGTGCCTGAACGTTCTGCTTTATTTTTCTTGGTGTTTCGTTTAAATCTTGGATCACCTCTGCGTATATGTGAATATCGAACTGGTGGTTAAGATCTAAACATATTCAACTTGTTTTTATTTCTTATTTTGTTTAAACATTGGACTTTCTCTGCGTATCGAAAGATCGACCTGATTGTTAATATTTAAACATTCTGCGTTGTTTTCGCACATATCAGAGTTGATGAAAGTTTAAAGGCATTACTTGAGTCAGTGTATTGCATGATGAGGGGATATGCTGAGATCGTGGGGTCCATAAGAATTTAGTGCAAAATTAATATATCTTAACGTATCGGTAAGCATTTTGAAAGTTTTTAGATTGAGTTTAAGAGGACAACAATATCGTTAATCTATGTGAATCGTTTAGAATTTAAAGTGTTAAAGCTCAATGGTGCTTGTGATTTGTCATAAACTGATATGATCCTCTTACACAAGCTCACAAAAATATGTCTGTAAATATTTCCTTACTGCTTTTCATTAAATAAAAATCCAAAAAGATTTTATGTGTGTTTTAGCATAAAATTTTGAAAAATCAAAAAGATTTTACTTCATCTTATTTTCGACAACTGATGTTGAAGAGTTGATTTTCAAATTTCCAAGTGCTAAACATGATGAACCGCATTGGGTTGGGGAGTTTGTTTAAATGAGAAATGTTTTTGAGAATGATTGTATGATTAGTTAATCAAGGTCATTAATTTGAACTTGATGTAACTATTAATGTTTGGTGAATGAATGCTCTCTATCAGTAAGTTTTTCAAAGTGATATAAATAAAAACTTATGTTTTGAGTAGAGAATGTGCAGGAAACGTTGAAAAAGCTAGGTTTCGATTCATGAGGATTAATGCCAGGTTTTCGATCCTAAGCTACAAATTCCAGACTGCGATCCCGGAACAACTTAAGGGGGAGTCTGTTAGCAAAGGGGAGTTTGAAGAGTGAAAGAACCAGACTTAGATTCTGGAGAGTAGCTGATAATGGTGATTGAAGAAAAAGAGAGAGGTTGAAGGATGCTTCAGCGTCAAATACTTTGAAAAAAGCGTTAAGACTGTTCAAGACTGAAGTTTTGACGTACTGAAGACTCGTACTGAAGACTCGTCAACATCCAAGGGGGAGTCTCTTGGTGCATATGTCTGTTGACTTCGTCTTGTATCGAGTCTTGTAATTAGAATGATAGATCAAGTCACGTAGATCGAGAAAAACGAGAAACGTGTAAAGTAGAGCCATTTCGCACGAAATGACACTGGCCATTTCGCACGAAATGGACATGTCCATTTCATTCGAAATGGGTTGGCTATATATAGTGGACTTGATTCTTTCATTTAAAAACTTTTGGATTCCGGTAGCGAAGCTCTGCCGAAGTGTCTCCAAGTCTGTTAACGTGTTATAATCAATACAAGAGACAATTAATAGTGAATATCAAGCTGAACGAAGATCTAATCTCTGAATTCCGCCTTTGATTAGATCGAGAACTCTTCTGATCGACTCGTATTGGTCGTTTCACGATCCTACAACATGTTTGAATGATATTTACACGTATGTATGGTATCATGGAAGCTCTAGACTTGCGTCCCCGTTGTTTTTGGTAAAAGAAACAACCATGATACCCAGATGATAAAAGCATAAAGACCACGTATCTCAGAACCTCGGCAATCTATCAAACGTAATTTCGGTACCAAGACCATATGCCAATGAGCGGTTCCCACACAGTCTTCAGTCGATTTAGGTTTATATCACCCCGCACACTTTAAAATGATTGTGAGCCTACCGATACATCTTATATAGAGCTGCTTATCGTTTTTCATTTTAGGTGTAAAGAGGTTTCAACAGACCACTGATGTACTACCATTTTCTCTTTTGCTCGCCAGGAAACTCATTTTTGTTTTTCTATTGATTTTGTGTTTTTTAAATTTTTTGATGTTTTTGTAATTTTGAAATTTTTTTAATTTTTTTGTATTTTTCGAAAATTACTCCCCCCCTAAAATGCAAAAAGTACGAGAAATTAGAAAACACAAATATATATTTACAAAAATGATTTTCCGATGTTGGTTTTACTCTTGTTTTACCTTGATGCCGTTTACCAAAATTAATTTAATCAAAAATGATTTTTCTAATTTTGGAAAAATCAGTTGGCATGTCGGTAATCGGTGTGGACCAAAACAACATTAACGAGTTTCATATTGAAACGATCACGGGTGAGGTGATATTCGGGATTAATGTGTTTTGGTCAAGGAGTGCTGTACGAGATGTTAGAAATTCAAAAATCAGCTTAAATATCGACAAGGATGGGAGAGATTAGAAGTTCAAAACCGTAATCGTGCAACTTCTTCGTGCATTGGCAGGAATCTGAGTGCTCTCCTAAACTGGATATCCACCCGGTGTGGACTTTAAAGTCGATTTTGCAGCTACTTTAGTTAACTAAGAAATCTCTTCACAACAACAAGATCAGAAACCTCCGGGTCCGGCTGGTAAGTGGGAAATGGGGCATGTGGGAAAGCTTGTACACATCATCATTGGACAGTCCATACATGATGTCTTCCACATGCTTTTGCACCAGCAAAGGTCTTCATCTTTCTCCTTTAGAAGTAGTGTGCGGTTGATCAATCAATGCCAAGGTATCCGCACACCCGGTTGGTTTGATCAACAAACATATTTTCTTCAATCACACCGAAGACAAATGTACACTACACGCTCATCTTGTGGACTTTGAATTTCTTGTGGAAGAAAAGTCCATGAATCTTCGAAAAGTTTCAGACGCGCTGCAGGCGCGTACATTTCGATTGAAATCTTTCCTAAGGACCCGATCAAAGCCTTCAACAATCAAATTTTGGCATATTTTTCATCTTGTCGAATTTTTCAACGTCATTCAACCACATTCTTTCACCATCATTCCTTCATCGGGATATCCATCTTCTTTTCTTTTTTCCCTCTCCATCAATGGCAACAATATTCTCCTAGATGTAACAATGTTTCGGAGCCTTATGTTGCCGATCTTATGCATGGACGCCCCACTATCAACAATTCTAAGACTATCAATAGTTCCTCCTGGAACATCCTACACACTCATTCAGAGATTAGTTGGAGAGTGGGACCCAAGCCTTCACAGACTTGGGTCGTCCGTCATCATCGAGAATTGTGACATCCATTTCCCAATGATTCGGAATTGATGTAGCTCCCCCCGAAACAGATACCGGTTTTGGTTTCCAAATCTGTTTTTGTTTTTCATTTTTAACTTCTAACTTAACATACTGTGTTTGGATAACCTCTGGTTTTAAAACTTTTTCAATTTCTTTTCTTTGTTTCTTTTTCTGTTTCATTTCCCGTTGTTTAACAAGACGAGGGTCCTGTTTTGGTGAAACAGATCTTTTATGGTAACTGTTCCCATGGGGGGCATCAACTTTTGCCTATCCCTTAGTGAGATATGGACAGTTTCTGACAATGTGCCCATACTCACCGCATTTAAAACATGATCTCCGCTCAACAAACCTCGGAGTATCATAACTGTAGGAGCTTGTTGATGAACTTCGTGATCTTGAGGTACTTGGTCCTACATCACAACAGTTTGTGTGTTGTATGTAGTTGTTTTGACTGTTTCTTTTCAAAATTTTCTTTTGCATAACAAAATCTGTGTTGGATTTGTTTTCAAAAGATTCAATTTTATCAGTCCCTCGAGACTTCACGAAGTTTATCTTTTGAAGCTTTTTCTTGTTTTGGCTTTGTTTGCCCTTTCTCTTTCCTTGATTAGCGTGATTTTGCTTTTGTCGAACTGGAAGTTTTTTATTTCCATATTGTTTCCGAACTTCAGTTTTTGGGATAGGAGTACACTGAGTTACTACAACTCTTGGGCTTGACTTTCCCAAAAACTTACTTGTTGAATCCTCAAACACTTTATTAATCAAGGATTGATTAACATTTTTAATGGGAAAATCTGTGTTTGAGTAAACTTTGTCGGAACCAATCAACGTATAAAGCAGGTTCGCGCTTTCACAATCTTGTGCAGACGTGAACTCAACTAGAACAGTCTTAGCAGGTTTTGCGGGAGGATCACATAGAATATGATTCTCAAGAGGTATGTCCTCTTCTTTGATTACCGCATCAGACTGTGCTGAGTCAGTATCATCGGATTCATCATCTGAAGAATCAACATCCTTAACAATGACTGGAGGATCCTATTTTTTTCAGCAGTTGATACTTTCGTATCTGCTGGCACATCTGAATCTGGTGATACTTCCTTCTTGTAACCAAGTTCAGCTGCGAATTCCTCAACATCTAAAGGAACAGATGGCTCAAAGTGAGGCTTATTCTCCTCATCAGGCATAGCGGTATAATTGTGTCTAACAGGTGGAGGACACTTCTTATATCCAATGCACGTGACATCACTCTTCTTTTTCTGTATGTCAATGATGTGATCCAACACATACCTAGAATTTGAATAACTATCTAACCTTAGCTAGATCGCCTCATTTTCAAACTTGACACATGCCAATTCTTTTTGTGTTTCCTCGAGCCTTTTGATGTAATTGTTTATCGCAGTTTGTTTTCTTGAAACCATTTTGGTTAGCTCAGACTTATCTTCCCTTAATGTGTCAATTATCTTTTTAAACTCCCTTTCATGATTTTTATGAAACATGTTGGCCTCTGTGCACTTTGAAAGATCCACGATCAAACTTTGATTGTGGATAAATGTCACGTCATACTTGCTTTGCAAATCGTCATATTTGCTTTGCAAATCCGACAATTTGCTTTGCAAATCAGACAATTTAGCATTTAACTCAACACAACTATCACATCTATTAGAACTTGGTTCATCGACACATACCTGACTGGATTCACTCTCAGATATTGACTCACTTGCCTCAGAATCAACAACCTCCCTCGATGATTCATATTCAGATCCATCCTCGCTTGAACTTGAGCTTGTACCATCTTCAACTGAACTACCGCCATGTTCAGAACTGTTATCATTTCCCGAGGACTCACCATTTCTGACATCCTTGACAATTTCAGCATAAAACGCCGTTCTTGTTTGACCACTGTTCTCCAATTGAACTTTGTAGTTTGGATCAAGAAATGATGGTACTCCAATAGACCGGTAGCTTTGCACTGAGGCAACTGGTTGTGGTGTTCCATACATATCTGTACTTGAGACAAAAGTCATTTGTAGCTGAGCATGTTGAGTAGGTCTTGTAGTTGTGGCAACTGGTTCACCATACATATTTACTGGCGCTAAACCCTTTTCCGATACAAGTTATTCGTATTAGGATCAGGTTTCCAACCATACATATCTGTTGCTTGATATGAAGATTTAAATCCTAAAGTGCTTGACCACCAAAGATGTGTACTCATGATGGATTGTAAATAAAAACTTACAAACTAACTTTTAAAACAATTTTTTTTATTAAACTTTCCAAAAGTTAAAGCCCAATTGATGTCCTCTAAAAAGTTGAGTAATTCGTGAAGGCCAGGCCCACGAAGACTGATTCACCAAAATACACCTTTACGGCCCATCTTTAGATCCCATAAAGAATTTGTGAATAATAAGCCCATAAATTATGGAGGTCCCCGAAAACTTAATTTAGCCCAAGTCCACTAGAAAGAAAATTAACTCATAAAGAAATGAAGTCAATATTTGGTCCACGAACAATTGTCACTAACAATTATCAAAGTTGTTAAGGTCCAAAAATAAATCCCAAATATTTATTTTGTAATCACTCTTCGTGATTATCACTCTTCGTGATTATCACTCTTCGTGGATATACAACAATTTGTCAAAGTTGGATAATCACTCTTCGTTGACTTTTGAATTAAAAGAAGATCCTTATTACCCACGAACAATGTGTCACGAACAATTGATTGTTCACCACAAGGTTTTTTTTTTTCTTTTTAAATTGATTTCTGACACAACGGGGTTCTACTCCGAAAGTTGGTTACTGTTGGTGCTTTTTTGAAAAAGTTGATGTCAAATCAGTATTTGGAAACCCAATAATCATTTCTCGAAGGGAAAATCATGAAAATAGCCAAATCAACGCCGTTTTTTCCATTTTGGCCAATGGACACCCCTCACCGAGCCATTTCAGCAGCACAAGATTTTCTTTTAACGGCCAGCCAACCGTTGAGTGCCACGTGTCCGACAAAGCCTGTAACGACTTGAGGATGCTGCAATCCACGCCACGTGTCCACCAGTGTTGAAAGATCTTAGCCAAGCCGTTACAATCGGCTCCTGTTGAAAGATCTTAGCCGAGTTCCTTCAATGAGCCAAGCCGTGTGCTTAGGTTGTAGCCGAGCCGTTACCGTGGACCCCACTGCTGCCAGCCAAGCCATTTCAGCTGGCTCCGAGCCGTTTCGCCCCATTGTTTGTGCCGTCTCAACTGCTCCGAGCCGTTTCAGCTAGCTCCGAGCCGTTTCAGCTGACTCCGAGCCGGTACAGCTGTCTAATGCCGTTTCAATATATGGTTCGAGCCGTTTCCGCTGGCTCCGAGCCGTTTCAATGCTTTAGTTTATAGATTTATATTTGTCTGTTTTTTTCTGTGTGTTTGTGCAACAGATTCATATAAAGTTATCAAAACATTTAGCTTTTGTAGAAGGAACTTACCAACTTAAAATTATGAAGATTCGTTTGGTTGTATACAGCGGCGGAAAGTGGGAAATCGTTAACGGAAAGTTGGAGTATGTTGCTGATGCTGATTCAAGTAGACGTGGTTTAGAAATTGAACCCAACCTTTCATACACTGCTCTTCTAAGTAAAGTGTCAAACATGTGTAGTTCTACAAACATTACGAAGTTATCGTATCGGTTGTCTTCCTTTAGTGATCCAATCGATATAATAAACGTTGAAGATCTTGCAATGTTTTATAATTTTGCTATGGAAAATATTTTTGAAATTTATAAATTATATGTCGTTGAAGGGTTTTGTGCTGGGTCATTTAGTTTTTCACCTCCAAAAAAATTTAAAGTTCCTGATTTGAATTTCTGTACTGATGAAGAAAATTATGATGTTTTAAACGACTACCAGCCAAATCCTGATAATTCATTTGAAAATTGTTTGCCATCTTCATCAATTACTTTTGAACCAGGGCACGTATTTAATAACAAAGAAGACATGAAACTTGAGTTGGGAAAAAAATGTTTGTTAGAACACTTTGAGTTTAAAGTAGATAGATCTTCTAAAACTCGGTATGAAGTGTCATGTTTGGTGGACGGTTGCGTTTGGCGTTTTCATGCATACAGTTTTGGGGATAGTGGGGTGTTTTTTGTTAAGAGTTTTAACGATAAACACACGTGCTCGAAGACGCTAACGTACCCACATCTTCGTCAGGCAAACCCAAAGGTTGTTGCTCACTATTTAAAAGAACCTTTAAAAGACAGTGGTAGAATATATCATTGTAATGAAATAGTGAAAGATTTTAGACAAAGATTCCAAGTTGAGATAACCACTAGTCAAGCTTGGCGTGGAAAAAGTCTGGCACTAGAGGTTTTACAAGGAACAAACAGAGATTCGTTTGCAGAACTACCATTTTACTGTTACAATCTAGAGCGGGCAAATCCTGGTTCTGTCATTCATATCAAGACTGATGACGAGCGTCGGTTTGAAATGGTCTTTGTCGCGATTGGTGCTGCGGTAAGTTACAGCAGTCTCTGTTTTTTTTCGTCAAACTACATTAGGTTTCTAGTTTTTTAAATAATTTTGTTTCAGATTCGTACCTTTATCTGTAATCTAAGACCGGTGGTGATCATTGATGCTGCACACCTAAAGGTTGAATTTAAAGGGACGTTATTTTTAGCAGTTAGGATGGATGGAAACAAGCAAATTTTACCAATTTCCTATGGAATAGGAAAATCAGAGGATGGTGAATCTTGGACATGGTTTCTATCAAAGCTTAAAGAATGTATCGGTGAAATACCTGACATGGCGATAATATAAGATAGAGCGAATTCTATACACCTAGCTGTTAGAAACGTCTTTCCACATGCTTATCACGGGTTATGTTGTCGTCATTTAATGATGAACCTACGTTTACCCTCTGATAAAAAAAAAAGAAAATGAGAAGCTGTGGTGGAAGACATGCAAATCGTACCGATTGTCTGATTTTAACGAGTCATTCAATGCTCTTTGTCTTGCCGTTCCTAGACTACGTCACACTCTAACAAGTATTGGGTTCGGTAGATGGGCAAGGGCGCATTGTCCAGGCAATCGATATCATTATATGACATCTAACAGCGCGGAGTCTATTAACGCTTTATCTAGACACTCGCGTAAAATGCCGGTAACGCAACTCTTAGAGTTCTTCCGGCAATCTGTACAGAAATGGTTTTACGATCGCCGTTTGCAAGGTATTCATGAAAAACATTTACTTACACAATGGACACAGAAGAAAATTTTTAAAAAAATTGAAGGGTCTAGAACCTGGACGGTTGCTGGGATTGGGTTAAACAGTTATTCTGTCGCAGATAGTGGAAAGGGGGGGTTTAGTTAACTTTGTTAATGGAAGTTGTAGTTGCCGAGTTTGGCAGGTTTCTGGTTTACCGTGCGGGCATGTTATTGCCGTGTCAAAATTTTTAGGTGAAACCGATTGCAGTAAGTATTGCTTCCCGTGTTACTCAAACGAAGTCTATAAAAAAACTTATGAAGAAGCGATTAATCCTCTTCCTCTTAGATCTGAATGGGAGACTCCAGAAGACCTTATCAATCTTCAACCGCGGTATATGACAAAACACCAGGCCGGTCGTCCTCGAGAAAACCACCGGATCTTATCCCGCGGGGAAGAACCTACTCCCCTGTATTGTTCCCGGTGTAACTCATACGGTCATCATCGGGATGTCTGTCGGCAGCCCATGCCGTCAGAAATTCGTACTCGCAAAGGCCCAGACAAAGGGAAAGGGAAAGAAACCGATGATCCTGATCATTTTACACAATCTCCGTCTAATTATATGTATCCGTCTTTTAACTTGGGAGACTTTTAATACTATAATTTATTTTGTGTATTTTAATTTCTCAAATAACGTAGTAAGTCTATTTAGTTGCAAATAATTAATATTGAAAATCATTTCATTACAATATGTTATTATTTTTTTTATATTACATGCATACATAGAACCATTAAACATTAACAGGTGTGAAGCGCCCGGCGTAGAGTTCATCTGCCATGTACCGTCTGTATCTGAAACAAGCATCCTGAAGGTTTCCTTCGTTCCATGTTAAAGAACGATCCCGAAAAAGTTTTCCATTAGCATACATATGATGACTCCTGAATTTCTGCCAATACGATCTGTTTGATCAGGCCACACGAAATCCCCTACTATTTGCATGGCACGCATCTCATATATTTCTGAGTGTTGCCAGTACGATATACGTCCGAGAAACCACAAAAATAGAGACTCAAATTCTAGCACAATTTGATGTACTCTTCTGTGTACGCAAAATGAATCTCCGCAATTAATCGTGTCACAAGTATTGGCAAAAAAAATTCTTCATTCTAGTGACTTTAGATATATTTTAAAAAGCAACCAATTTTGTTCCTTGTCCTGTATAGGAATGTATACCTGCAAAAAGTGAATAATCTTAGGTTCTAAATCAATGTTGTAAATAAAAAAACAAAAATTCTTAGCAAAAAAAATATTACATCAAACACGTTTAAGTTCTTATTCCAAAAAAAAAACCCTGACATTTAACTAATAACCGGAATGGTCTTCCGCTTCAGAATCATACTCTACTCCTTCTTCCATTTCCGCACGATAAGCTTCAAAACGCACTTCATCGTACAGTCTTTCGAAATCCAATTCCTCGTCTGAGTCTTCGTCAGCAGTAACCGTCAAATATTCTTGTGGAATAATCTGGTCCAAAGGACGTTGTCGTTCATCGGTGTTAGGTAACGGCACAAGCGCCTGACACTAACCTGAACCGCTAAATGGTGCTTCACGTGTTGGCTGTTGCACCGGGTTTGGGGGGTTTCGAGTTTGGGAATTGTTTGGTTCGGGGTTATCTGAGGGTGGGTTTGGGTGGTTAACCGGTTGGGAAATGTTGACGTTGATATGAATGTGTAGATGAATGTTGTGTTCTTGATTCGCCATGAGGTAGAAAAAAGGGGGATACCAGTTGAGTAGTGTACCAACATGTGTTTAAATAGGTGTGGAGTAAGAATGAGAGTCGTGCTTCGGTATATACGGTATAAGTATTTACAAGGTAAAACAACAGTAAATATAAAATCTTAATAAAAAACGGATATAATAAAATAAAAAATTGATTAAGCCTACCGTATCAATTTCCCAGAATGGAGGATATGTTGTTGTAGAACCATCTGCGTATCTGGTTGCATCAATATCTTGTTCATTTAACATGTCGAAGAAATTTGGCGGTAGAACTGTCCAACGATAATCGTTTGACGACAGGGTTCTTGCATTTATTTCAATCTCTCGTTCATACATGAGTTTGTTACACCATGCTTTTACGTGCTAAAAAATAACGGTAATTTATTTATTACAAAAATAATGAAACTGATTTTTATTAGGAAAATATTTATTATTAAGGTACCGTTTTTTGAATAAAACCCGCTCCAGTAAATCCAAGCAGTCCCCCCCACCAAGCTTTTCCTAGTGGTGTTATCCCCGTGTATGAAGTATAGCAAGAAGGATTATCCCCATCGTAGTAAAATTCAAGAACATTTGGAGACCACTGGCGAACCCGATCCTGTTGATTGATCCAAACTGTGTTTTGTACGGAAGGAGGAATGCTTGTCATTGGTAATGTTTTAACACATATGTCTTTGTATAAAGGTGGAACACACATATATATACACATAGAGAGCAGTACAAATTCATTTACTTTTTTTAAACCAAAACAATACAATTATCCTACAATTACGGGATCATCATCATTAAAGTCGTCATTTGTACTATCGGGTAACACGGAATCATAAAATAGTAAAGCTAGTTGACGTCTCATTCATTCCGCTGTTTTCTGAGTATCTTCACCATCGTCCAACGGTTTTTTATTTATCAACCTGTCAAGAAATATGCAAACCCAAACTCCACAGTCTCCCAAAGGTTCGGACTGCTGAGGAGCATCGGTTGCGTAAATAACTTCGAAGGGGTAATATAACGGTAATGGTCTGTGGGCATTATAACCATGAATTCGTAGCCAATGGCCAAACACAAAATTTATATGACACACCACATCCGTTCTTTCCTTTTCCATAGCATTTAAAAGGCTAAAACAGCAACAAATTAACACAGTTAGCAACATGTATTTTGGAGTACTAATCAGTTAAATCGGGCTAATACCTGTCGTATATCGTCAGCTTGTAATCAACAAGGTTGAAAACGCCTAAAAACCAGTGAAGACCTTGTATATACAACGGTACGTAAACCTATATAATTATTACGCAAAATATTAAATTAATTCAATACGAAATACATTTATCCAGTAATTAATACGTTCGTTCCACATTACCTCGTCAACGGTATGTATTGATGGAAAAGGTTCAACCTGCCCAGTGAAGTAACCTTTTAAGTTCTGGTCGACGGCCCGGGATCGAAAATAATTCTGAAAATATGGGGGTAGAATACTCCAGCGATCACTTTCATTTCTTGAATGATACAAGTGGATCATCCACCCAAATATATCCTGTTAAACATTCTAAAGTTAGTTTGAAAACAATATACAAAAAATATAAATTTATTTATTTTATGGTTGTTATATACAGATGCTATTACTTACATCATCGCTTAACCAGCCGAGACCGTCCTCGCCCAGCAATGACTCCCAAAAATTTGGACCGACAGAATTCCCCCCTATTAGGGAAAGATGTTTACTGCCGCTATCTGGATACCACAGCTTGATGAACGCAATTTGTCTATCCTCATTCCTTAACTTTTTGGCTTGTTTATTTTTCAATCTTTTGTAAGCCACATACGGGGATAGCAAAGCTGATGCGGGCTTTACAAGCCTTTCGGATCGTCTCAATTTGATTATTTCAGGATCCTCATTCTACAAATATTGTATATATGTATTAACTAGGTTAATGCCCCCTTAATACGCGGGCTTCAATCAAAACCATATTATTTTGATTCAAATTTATTACTATTTAAATTGGAAGAAAAAAACAAAATTATTCAAATCTAAGGAAAAACTTCCTTGTAGACGTGTAACTTACAAGTTACAACCCTCAATATGTAAAAAGGTTTATAGTATTATATTACAAATTGATCAGTTATATATTTTGGTTTTTATTTATACCTTTAAAATGTCATTGCATTGTTTAGGAATTACTTTTTTAAAAAGGAAACATACTTTAAGTTAAAAAAATAAACAATTTACATTTTAACTTATCGTAATACCTTTTTATGTGAGATAGAAACACAATACCAACATGAAAATTTAAGATTAAGAATTATGAGCATAAATATATATATAGTTCGTGTAATGAAAAGTGAAAACTGTTACCTTGGTTGGGAAGATTCAGGTAGGTCAAAACACAACAGCTCAGAATAAGAACTTTAATAAATGATCATGTGTGTGTTTCTATTTCACATAATCGAAATCAAGATTTGCATTTTCTTTTTGAATGGCCAGCAAAGCATTATGGTATAAAACCAAACCCGAAGCTAACCAAACTATTAACTTGAAAAATTACAGCAATAGTCCGGCCGCCGTACCTAAAAAATCAAGTTCCAGCCACTTCTCCCAGGTAAGGTCCCTCACTTTGGAGCGGTTTTTGAGCCACAAGAAGCCAAAGGCTTTAATGTCTTCCATGATCTTTCTGAAATTCACTTGCTCCTCCTGGAATATAAACTTGTTTCGATCTTCAGCAAAAAATTGGCAAGCCTCGAGATGTGAAGTTGTTGGTAGCTGAAGTAAAAAAAAAGGACAATAAAACATCACCTCAAACTAATTAAATAACCCAGAAATTTTCCAGGTAGAAAAATTTAATTTACAACAAATAAAAGTATAAAAATAACACTTTTAACATCTAAAGTATCATCTTTCCCTGACTTGGAACCTGCATTTTTTCACGAACATTACATACCGAAAATACCCCTAAAGCATCTAATACTAAATTTAAGAACAATGGCTATTTTACCTTGGATCCATAGTAAGCATAGATATATATCATCAAGGATTTGATAAGTTAAGGTCCCACCAGTTCACTTTGGGGACCGGTTCCAAAACGTAAACCGAATCGTGAAGTTTATTGATTTTTCTAATAAGGTATTTTATGTCTCATGTTTGTTTCGTAAAATGGAAACAAAAGTAAATTAAGTTTAATATATTTTTATTTATTTTTTAATAGTATTTATACATAAAATTAACAGCGTCATAAAAAAATTATAAATACATATACAAAAATTGGGCACCTATCAACATTAACCACTTTAAAGTAGGTTGCCATTGGACAAAAGCAATTTCCAGTATGCATTCTTTTAGAAGAGTGCAGGACCTCTTTTAGGGCTTTCAATCTATAGTTAGGTACCATAACCAAATTGTGTCAGCATAATTTTTTTAATAACCAACAAAAAAACCTTTATTCATTCTATCCCAAAATATGCAAGTTGGCAAAAGCCATCATAACACCCCTATATGTACAGGTATATATGCCAAATTACAACAGAGAAACACTTCAAAAAAAGGCTGCCATCCAACCTTACACAATTTAAAGCCTCTCCAAATTTCCCAGTCCAAATCCACCTGCTTAGATCTCGTTTTCACCCACAAAAGATCTGAGCCGAAACCTCATTGAAATCACCTCGTTACGCGCTTTCCATATGGCCCAAATCGAAGTTAGACACACGCATGCAAAGCCTTCTTAAACCTCATCGATCCAGCCGAATAAGTGTGAAACCTTAGCACATCTTGTGTGTCAAAACCAAAGAAATCCTGCAACTTACACCAAAGCGTGACCCATTGCCAAATCATCTGACCAAACTCACATGACACATGACACATGACACATCACACAAAGAGATGCTCAGGCATCTCCGGCATTTCACCACACATCGGACATAGATTAGACGACACATTAATGCTTATAACCAATAAAGAACACCAAGTCGGCAACCTTTCTAAACCCGCTCTCCAAGCCACGATACCCACCTTTTTCGGTACCCAAATGTTCCACTCAAACACATTAGCCGTGACCCCGTACCGCTTCCTTTGTAGCTCTCTTTTTATACTCCAAACAGAAAATACCCCAGCTCCATCCAATGCCCACATAATCCATTGCATTTGTGTCTCATTTGCTTCCCGGGCTCACTCAGCTTCAAGCCACAAACCATTGCATCTGCAACCGAATCAGTATCCCATAGGTGCCCCGTATGGCCCACATAAAAACGGGGAACATCCGAATAAGGCCATGAGTTTCAATTTTTAGTCTACAAAGAGTAAATTATTGTTATTAGTTACAAAACCAATATTCAATTAAGGTTGAAATATATTTTGGAATAATATTTGTACAGTAAATATTCAAACAATGAACAGGTTCCAAAGTAATTCAAGATTTGTAAACAGAGAAAGCAATGTACAACTATTTATGAACATTCTATTCTACTTTTGTTGAAACTGAAATAGAAATAGAAATAGAAATTGAAGATATATATATATATATATATATATACACCTTAACGGTGCCGTCATACTCGTCGGAAGGTAAGATGTGAGGACTGTCGGTTTCTTCCATGTGCAATGGATTCAGTGGTCCACTACAGTGTGAGAGTCTCCCTGAAGCTAATGGTGATAGATCCTGCAAAGCAACATTCAATTATTATTGTTCAAATCATTAAATGTTCATTCAAAACATATTGAATACGATCATGACAATCGCATGATTTGTTAACATCACACAAGTTTGATCTAAGTTCATCTTCTTCTTCATGATATCTTTATTTCATTGAACACATAGTTGTGTGTGTGAGAGAGAAGTTAGAGAGAGAGAAACTAAGAGTTTCCGTATTTTAATCACGAAATTACAAAGAACAAAACGATTATATGTGTTTAATCGAGTTTTTCAAAGTGAATCTCTGTAATGTTAACAGAAACAACGAAGAACAGAATGATTACAGTTGTTTAATCGAGTTTTTCGCATTGAACCACGACAAAATTCATAGAAACTATGAAGATGACAGTGATTAGAACCGTTTTATACAGTTTTTTGAAGTAATTCACAACAAAAGTTCACAGAAACTACGAAGAATAAAATGATTAGATGCGTTAAATCCAGTTTTTTTATATGAATCACAACAACATTCACAAACCTACGAAGAACAAAGTGATAGATGCGTTAAATCGAGTTTTTCAAAGTATTTCACAACACAAATTCAAAGAAACTACGAAAAATATAATGATTAGATGCGTTAAATCAAGTTTTTCGAAGTGAATCACTAAAGAATCAACTAAAACTCAGAAGAACAAAACTATTAATAGTGGTTTAATCGTATTTTCATTGTAAATCATTATAAAATTCACAGAAACTATGAATATCAAAACGATTAGAAGTATTTAACCGATTATTTCAAGGCAAATCACTACAAATCTCAAAAAACTACGAACAAAAACACGATTACAAGCATTAAGTCGAGTTTTTCGAAGTAAATCACAACAAATTTCACAAAAAACTACGAAGAACAAAACGTATACAACAGTTTAACCGATTATTTCAAAGCAAATCACTCCAAATCTCAAAAAAAAAAAAAAAAACTTACTAAACTGTTAAAACTCAACAACATTCTACTAATTAGGTTACCGAATTCCAGCAACACGAATCAACATGCATACGCAAACCGTATAACACAAATTAACTCTATCCGATTAACATGATGCAGCAATCAAATCACTTGCAAAAAGAAAAAAAACTGTTAACAGATCAGTTGATTTAATTAGTGCAATTACTTCATCAAATTAACACATTAACAGTCCAAACAGAGATTGAGCATGAACAACTTACATAACTGTTAACCTTCAACAGACAACAACATTCTACTAATTAGGTTACCGAATTCCAGCAACACGGATCATCAACATGCATACACAAATCCAAACCACTCGATTAACTGTATAATACACGTTATCACCATCCGATTAACCTGAATTTTCCTTGGTTACCAGATCACAAAATTCAGTAAACATTCAACGAATTCACAGATTATGTAATTCAGCAAACAAATCACTTGCAAAAAAATAAATAAATAAATGACTGTAACAAATTAATTGATTTCATCAGTGCAAATAACTTCATCAAATTAGCAAACAAATCACTTGTAAAATAAAATAAAAAAAATATGTAACAAATTAACTGATTTCATTAGTACAGATTACTTCATCAAATCATCAAACAAATCACTTGCAAAAATTAAAAAAAAAAACATGTAACAAATTAACTGATTTCATTAGTGCAAATTACATCATCAAATCATAAAATCATCAGTCAAAACAGAGATCAAGCATGAACAACTTACAAAACAGTTAAAATTCAACAACACTCAACTGATTAGGTCACCGAATTCCAGCAACACAAAATCAACATGCATAATACGCATACGCAAAATCCGTTACTCGATCAACCGTACAACACACATTATCACTATCCGATTAACGTGAACTTTCCTCGATCACCAGATCACAAAATTCAATAAACATTCAACGAATTCACAGATTAATAAGTGATTCGGCAAATAATAAATCGATTTAAAATAAAAAAAAAACAAAAAGTAAACAGATGAATTGCTTTCGTTTACATAATAATCGCTTTGAAAGAAGCGAATCATTGAAACCGATACTATAATTTAATGTGATTGCATGAAGATTATGAATTGAATAATGAGAATTAAATACCTGTGAGAGAGAGACGTGGTTGGAACGTTTGGCTGGTTGCTCGAGGGTTTATGACAGATGGTGTTATGGTGGCACAGAGATATATATGTTAGGAAATTCAAAAAAGGACACAAGTAGAGGTTACTATAATTTACTTGATAATCTGGTCATTCGAGATATATATGTTACTATAATTTACTTGATAATCTGGTCATTCGAAATAAAACATGTTCTTTACTAAAATCTGATCATTTCAAAAAGAAAAGGCCCCCTGGATGTAAGTAAGGCTCTTGCATATACAAACAGGTGAAATTATAACTTACAAGCACACAAAATATACGTGTTAGGTAATTCAAAAAAGGACACAAGTAGAGGTGAAAAAACTAACCATCGGATGAAGAAGCGCTTGCTGGAGACCTTCGGCGATATTTTCTGTTGGGGATCATTAGAAGGCTTATGAAATGCTGTAGCAGCACTATCTGAATCCATCTTTTCTAAACACCAGGAAGCATACAAGCACAGTAACTAAAAGCAACAGATTGCATTAAATAGTAAGTCTTAGCACAATTATGTGAAAATACCTGTATTTATGTTGATATAGTTTTCATAAACATGTATCCTGTAATCACAAAAAAAGAGGGTCGTGTGCCACTGATAAAAACGAAACTGAGGCATCCAAACATGAAATCTTTGGCACTGGACTTACCTGTGTGAGCGGAATTCGGCCTGAACCCTAGCCAACTTTTTCGGAAAGTCAATTCGCCACCAACAGAGTAATTCATTCGCAGTTCCTCGATTATCGAGTTCAGCTCTTCTTCCTTCTCATTCATTAGCCTCTCTACTTAGCACATGAATCAAAATTAGGAATTAAAACAATTATATAATCAATTTATTCAGAATTAAGTGTAAGGTAGTATAATGTTTCAGACCTAGATGCTGCCAAAGCTTCTCATTAATCACCTCACGAAGACCTATATCCTGCTACATACCAAAATTAGCGATTTCAATTCGAATCATAAATATTTACACCCACAAAATGATAAATGGCTTGTAATTCTTACCTATTTGCTGCATAACCTGAAAATGGGTTGCTAGATTTGCTTATGGGCCTCGTCTGTTCATGACCACAATGGCAGCCAGAGATTTGGGTCATATGACAGAAATACCCCTACATCCTTCGCAACATCCATTGCTTTTGTGACACCCCAGGAAAACCAGGAAAACCATACAACTTAACTAGCTTCCTCAGTGAGTACTTACCAAATTTCGGGACAAAATTTCTTTCAACTTGGGGATAATGTGACAACTCGATATTTAGAACCCTTCATTGTATCTTGATATAACATGCTTGAACGTTACGTGTTTATATTAGTAAATGAAAGTTCGTGATTATCTTGATGTGCTACGTGTTATTAATGTGTACGTATAAAGTATAGTTTTATAGTAGTATGTATGTAGTGAACCGGAACCAAAACACAAGGACCTGACTCGAGACCACTCGGTCTCGAGTAAACAGTAACCGTTGGGCCGGTTGGGCCATGCACCTCTCGAAACCCGAAACCAAGTATAAAAACCCCAAACCCACACTCACTCTCACACACTCCCCTCCACACTCTCCCTCTCTCTCACTAAAAACCCTAGAACACCAACACAAACCTCCTCTCATCATTCTCTCGGATCAAACCGGTGACAACCAAAGGGTTCTCGGATTTGCTTGAGATCAACACTCGGAAGCTCTTTCCTCAATCCTTCCTTGACCGGTTAGTGTTTCTTGCAAACACACATATATGCGTGATAAAAAGTGTTGATTATGTGTTAAAGTGCATTGTAGCTATTGTTTAAATATGATGAAAGTACTTGTTGATTTAATGAACATTGTTGAATGGTAAAGATATTTCATTGACATGAATAATGGACACAATACGTTTAGTGGATGATAGCCTTTGATGCTAGCTATGTGTCGAAATGTTGTTTATGAATGATATGCCAAAATGATGTAACAAATATATGCATATGTTGTTGACATTGAACCAAGTGATTGTGTGCTAGATATAGAAACCGATGATAGCCTTTAGTGATGTCCGAATCATGCATTTGTTTAGAGGTTTAGGTTGCCTTGAATGAACATGCTTGTAAAATAATGAAATGGATGAATGAGGGTTGAATATGATATGAATATTTGATGAACTATTTGAATATATGTTGAACATTTAAAAACTGTGTGTTTTGATCCATTTTGGTTAATTGTTAGACAAGGAAACATGTTTGTGAACCCTCATTGGATAGTACACCAAATCATGAAATCGAAATTCTATTGGTTAGTACAAATGCTGGCAATCAGCAGGCATGCCAGTCGAGACCTCCGGTTGCGACTCGAGACCATCACATGACAACTCGAGACCACGGTTGCGACACAGATTGCGAGTCGAGAACCCCTAGTCTCGACTCGAGACCACGCATTACCAGCACACAAACATCATGACTCGAAACCAGGTCGCTGGTCTTGTTGCGACTCGAGACCTGACTCGAGACCACCAGGTCTCGAGTGATGAAGGCTATAACCCGAGACAGCACCGTCTCGACTCGAGATCTCTGGTCTCGACTCGAGACCACCTGATGTCATATTCTGTTGGACTTGCACGGTTGCGGGCCTGGGTAGTTGGGCCGAATACTTGGACTTTATATGTTACTGTGGAATGCGTATATTGTACACTGATAGGACTGCCATGAATAACACTTGGTTGCAACGTGCTAGTATACGTGTAGAAAATGTATGTGCATTACTTGGTTTGTATCTGACTTGCGTGGTAACCATACTAGGACGTGGTTGACCGCAATTAGCTCGATTTGACCTTTTGTTCATCTGCCGAGCGAACCTAAGGTGAGTTCACACCCTCTACAAAGCATGGGATTCCCAGGGGTTGGGAATGGGGTTAAGGAACATGGATTCCTCGTCCTTTCTTGGGTAGGACAGTATTGGTTCAGGAATATAATTCCTCGTCCTCATGGACAGATAACTCATACTAGACCAAAACTCTATCACGAAGTCCCTCCTTTTTATATCGACTTAATCGCCGGGCCAATGGCAAGCGGGTCATTAGTTAGATAGCGCTATTTAGGTTTGACAAGCCTCACACCGTGCCGCAGAGGACGGGCGTGAACTAATGGATCTGGGTACGTCAATGATGACAGACATTGACAGTTCAGGGCACATAAACATGACTACAGTCAGCAGTCGATATGGTAACGAGTCTAGTGTATACATGGGGTAGCCCCCACGGCCGAAATGCCAGATAACTAACAAGGGGTAGCCCCCACGGCTGGATTGCCAGAATAAATGGGTTAAACTAATCACGTTTTCAACTATGGGGTAACCCCCACGGCAGGATGCCAGTTAAAGGAAACTGTTTTTGGAACAACTTAAAATGAACACCCAACCGTGAACTCACTCAACTTGTTGTTGACTCGTTACTACATGCTTTGCAGGACAATAGGTACTTAGCTGGAGCTTGCATGGGGAAGAGTCGTTGTGGGACATGGACAGCTGTGTGCCATGTTAAACTTTGAAACGCTTAAACTTATGTTTTGGTTTTGAACATTATGCTTCCGCTTTGCAACTTAAACTATGTTTTGTTTGGACACCAATTGTATTGGTTAAACTTCTATAATTATTAACTCGCGTGTTCAATATGATTGGTGGCTGGATCCTGGTCAGTCACGCCTCCAAGCGGTGGTATTCCGCAGGTGGATTTTTGGGGGTGTGACAGATTGGTATCAGAGCCATTGGTTATAGTGAACTTGGTTTTAATAAAGGGAAAGCGTTTTTGTTAAAACCAGACTATAACCTGTACAGTGCTCAACGGTCCACAACGACACTTCGCTCCACATGCAAGGCTCGACATTCTAGGTGATATGGTCTATGTATATATTGCCTACTTGTTAGTTACATAGTACATTGCTCGTGATATGCTTGGTTAGTATAACTACTGTTGCTTGAACGCGTGTGTGCTTACTCCCTTCTGTCATCGCACTTTCACGAACCTCTCTCACTCATGTTTCCCTTGATATGAAGATCATGTCTGGACGCGTTAACATGACTCAAGCCCAGCTGACGGCTCTGATTAACGAACGAGTTGCTGCGGCACTTGCAGCTGCACACGCAGGAGGTATATCCTGCAGTCCAAACTCATTCTAGGATCTTTAGATCCTACCCTCGTGAACCAACCTTTGTGTTAAACTCTGTCTTTTCTGTCACCCACAATAGGTCAACATGCTCAGCCACCTGTGTGCACCTTTAAAACTTTTATGGACTGCCGACCAACTACTTTTAGCGGCACTGAAGGAGCCGTAGGTCTCCTCCACTGGTTTGAGAAACTAGAATCTGTGTTCGAAATGTGCGAATGCCCTGAGGCACGCAGGGTGAAGTATGCTACCGGTACTCTCGAGGGTTTAGCCCTCACATGGTGGAACGCTCAGGTTCAAATGCTGGGGTTGGTTGCTGCCAACGCCACCCCATGGGAAACTTTTAAAGAGATGATCAAGGAGGAATACTGCAGTCGTGATGACATTCATAAGCTAGAAGTCGAGTTCTACAACCTCAAGATGACGGGGTCAGAAATTGAGGCGTATACTAAGAGATCGAATGAGCTTGCATTATTGTGTCCTACTATGGTGGACCCTCCAATTAAGCGAATTGAACTCTTTCTCAAGGGCCTGGTGCCAGAAATCCAAAGTCATGTGACTTCAGCAAACCTCGCCACTATCCAGCAGGTCGTTCAGTTGGCTCACCGCCTTACTGATCAGGCGGTGGAGCAGAACAGGTTACCCAAGCGTATAAGTGCTACAGCTACTTCGGATGCTCCCAGTGACAACAAACGGAAATGGGATGGGGCTTCAAGTAAGGGTTCGACTTCTGTTCAGTCTCAGTCTCAGCAGAGAAAGACTGATGATTACAAGAGCCCCAGTCAGCAATCATCTGGTGGTCAAAGTCATGGTGGATACAAAGGGAATCACCCAAAGTGCAATCGCTGCAACCTACACCACAGCGGGCCATGCACCCGGGGTAACTGTCACCGGTGCAACAAGCCAGGTCACGCCGCCAAGGACTGCAGAAGCTTATACCCCGCAAACCAGAATCGTCAGCAACAACAAGCCCCTCAGAACCAGCGACAGCAGCAGCAGCAGCAAGGTATCAACAAAGGGTGCTTTTAGTGTGGAGCTGAAGGCCATTTCAAGAAAGATTACCCCCAACTGAACAGGAACCAGAACCACAACAACAACAACAATAATCAGGGGAATGGTAACAATGGGAACAACAACAACAACAATGGTGCCAGGGGGCGGGTGTTCGTGATTGGTCAAGGTGAAGCTAGGAACGATCCCAACGTGGTGACGGGTAAGTTCCTTCTCGACGACTTTTATGTTACAGTTTTATTTGATTCGGGTGCCGATACAAACTACGTGTCACTAGAAGTTAGTCAAATGCTTAAGCGTATCCCAACGCCCTTGAACAACAAGCACACTGTATAGCTAGCAAATGGTAAGAGTTTAGAGGCCGCACACGTAGTCAAGGGTTGTAAACTTATTCTCGCTAACCAGACCTTCTCTATCGACCTTATTCCTATCATCTTGGGTAGTTTCGACGTTGTCATTAGGATGGATTGGTTGTCCCAACACCGAGCAGAGATTCTTTGCAACGAGAAGATTGTTCGTATTCCTTGTTCCGGTGGTGAACCTCTCATGATTCGTGGCGACAAGAGGGGTACTGTTGAGAACATCATCTCTCTCCTTAAGGCCCAGAAGTACTTGCGAAAGGGCCACACTGCCATTTTGGCTCTCGTTACTGACACCTCGAAGAAAGAGAAGAAGATAGAAGATTTTCCGATTGTACGCGACTATCCTGAGGTATTTCCTGAGGAATTACCTGGCCTCCCGCCTCATCGCCAGGTCGAGTTTCAGATTGAACTAGCTCCTGGAGCTGCGCCTATAGCTCGTGCACCTTATCGTTTAGCTCCATCAGAGTTGGAAGAACTCTCTACGCAACTACAAGAACTCTTGGATAAGGGTTTTATTCGTCCTAGCTCATCGCCCTGGGGAGCTCCAGTGCTGTTTGTGAAGAAGAAAGACGGTACCTTTAGAATGTGTATCGACTATCATGAACTCAACAAGGTGACGGTGAAGAATCGTTATCCTCTACCACGTATTGACGACTTGTTCGACCAGCTGCAAGGGTCAAGCTACTATTCGAAGATTGATTTGAGATCGGGATATCACCAGCTGAGAGTCTGAGAGGAGGACGTCTCCAAAACAGCTTTCAGAACTCGTTATGGACACTATGAGTTCTTGGTCATGCCTTTTGGGCTGATAAACGCACCTGCGATTTTCATGGATTTGATGAATCGAGTGTGCAAACCTTACCTGGACAAGTTCGTTATAGTCTTCATCGACGACATCCTGATCTATTCTAAGAGTCAGGAGGAACACGAGCAGCATCTATGACTTATTCTGGAACTCCTTCGAACAGAACAGCTTTACGCAAAGTTCTCAAAATGCGACTTCTGGCTTCGTGAAGTCCATTTCTTAGGCCATGTGGTGAACAAGGATGGGATCCACGTTGATCCATCCAAGGTAGACTCGATTAAGAACTGGCCTGCACCTCGTACACCAACAGAAATTCGCCAATTCTTGGGTTTGGCAGGTTACTACAGGAGATTCATTAAGGATTTTTCCAAGATTGCACAGCCTCTCACCTCACTAACGCAGAAGGGCGTTGTTTATCGCTGGGGAAATGCACAGGAATCAGCATTTCAGCATTTAAAGGACAGACTTTGCAGCGCACCTATCCTTTCATTGCCAGAGGGCACAGACGACTTTGTGGTTTACTGCGACGCATCAATTCAGGGTCTTGGTTGTGTATTGATGCAACGAGATGAAGTTATAGCTTACGCCTCACGCCAACTCAAGGTTCATGAAAGAAACTACACTACGCACGACCTAGAGCTGGGAGCTGCTGTTTTTGCACTTAAGATATGGCGACATTACTTGTACGGTACCAAGTGCGCCATCTACACCGACCACAGGAGCCTCGAGCATATCTTCAAACAGAAGGAACTGAATATGCGACAATGACGATGGGTCGAACTACTGAATGACTACGAATGCTCGATTAGGTATCACCCGGGCAAGGCCAATGTTGTGGCTGACGCCCTCAGTCGAAAGGACACCGCGCCTAAGCGCGTGCGAGCGTTGCAACTCACTATACATTCTAGTCTTCCTTCCCAAATACGAGACGCTCAGGTAGAAGCATTGAAACCAGAAAACGTCAGGGCTGAAGCCCTACGCGGCTCAAGGCAACGCTTAGAACAGAAGGAAGACGGTGCTTACTACGTAACGGGACGCATTTGGGTCCCACTCTATGGCAACCTACGAGAGCTTGTGATGGATGAGGCACACAAGTCTCGCTACTCGGTACACCCTGGTTCGGATAAGATGTACCACGATATCAAAACTACGTATTGGTGGCCTAGCATGAAGGCCCACATAGCAACCTACGTCAGCAAGTGTTTGACTTGTGCCAGAGTCAAGACGGAATACCAGAAACCCTCAGGCCTACTCCAACAACCAGAGATACCACAATGGAAATGGGAGCAAATTTCCATGGATTTCGTTACTGGCCTGCCTAGATCCCAGCGCGGAAACGATACTATTTGGGTGATCGTGGATCGACTCACAAAGTCTGCACACTTCTTGGCTATCAAAGAAACGGATAAATTCTCCACTCTAGCAGAAGTATATCTCAAGGAAGTTTTCTCGAGGCACGGGGTGCCCACCTCTATTATCTCGGATCGAGATGCACGTTTTACTTCAGAGCTGTGGCAAGCAATGCACAAATCCTTTGGCTCACGATTAGACATGAGCACGTCGTATCACCCTCAGACGGACGGGCAGTCTGAGCGCACTATTCAAACCTTAGAAGACATGCTTCGTGCATGTGTAATCGACTTTGGCAACAGCTGGGAAAAGTATCTGCCACTTGTGGAATTCTCGTACAATAACAGCTACCACACCAGCATTAAAGCTGCTCCGTTTGAGGCATTGTACGGGCGTAAGTGCCGGTCACCTCTTTGTTGGGCAGAGGTGGGGGATAGTCAGATCACTGGTCCAGAACATGTGGTAGACACAACCGAACGAATTGCTCAAATACGACAACGCATGGCGGCAGCTCGTGACCGCCAGAAAGTCTACGCCGATAAGGGCAGGAAACCACTAGAGCTCCAGGTTGGGGAGCGGGTACTACTCAAAGTTTCACCCTGGAAGGGTGTGGTTCGTTTTGGTAAACGAGGCAAACTTAACCCACGATACATCGGACCTTTTGAGATCATCGAGAAAATAGGCAGGGTGGCCTACAGGCTGAACTTACCAGTAGAACTCAGTGCAGTTCACAACGTTTTCCACGTGTCGAATCTGAAGAAGTGTCTGTCAGATGAGACCCACATAGTTCCTCTGAAGGAACTCACTATCGACGAGCAGTTACGATTCGTCGAGGAACCAGTTGAAATCACGGACCGGGATGTTAAGGTCCTCAAGAACACTAGAATACCTCTCATTCGAGTTCGTTGGAACTCACGTCGCGGCCCAGAGTTCACCTGGGAACGCGAAGATCAGATGAAACAAAAATATCCCCAACTATTCGTAAACGGTACAACCACTACTGAGGCTGAAGCTACGAATTTCGGGATGAAATTCCAGATCAACGGGGGGAGGATGTGACACCCCAGGAAAACCAGGAAAACCATACAACTTAACTAGCTTCCTCAGTGAGTACTTACCAAATTTCGGGACGAAATTTCTTTCAACTTGGGGATAATGTGACAACTCGATATTTAGAACCCTTCATTGTATCTTGATATAACATGCTTGAACGTTACGTGTTTATATTAGTAAATGAAAGTTCGTGATTATCTTGATGTGCTACGTGTTATTAATGTGTACGTATAAAGTATAGTTTTATAGTAGTATGTATGTAGTGAACCGGAACCAAAACACAAGGACCTGACTCGAGACCACTCGGTCTCGAGTAAACAGTAACCGTTGGGCCGGTTGGGCCATGCACCTCTCGAAACCCGAAACCAAGTATAAAAACCCCAAACCCACACTCACTCTCACACACTCCCCTCCACACTCTCCCTCTCTCTCACTAAAAACCCTAGAACACCAACACAAACCTCCTCTCATCATTCTCTCGGATCAAACCGGTGACAACCAAAGGGTTCTCGGATTTGCTTGAGATCAACACTCGGAAGCTCTTTCCTCAATCCTTCCTTGACCGGTTAGTGTTTCTTGCAAACACATATATATGCGTGATAAAAAGTGTTGATTATGTGTTAAAGTGCATTGTAGCTATTGTTTAAATATGATGAAAGTACTTGTTGATTTAATGAACATTGTTGAATGGTAAAGATATTTCATTGACATGAATAATGGACACAATACGTTTAGTGGATGATAGCCTTTGATGCTAGCTATGTGTCGAAATGTTGTTTATGAATGATATGCCAAAATGATGTAACAAATATATGCATATGTTGTTGACATTGAACCAAGTGATTGTGTGCTAGATATAGAAACCGATGATAGCCTTTAGTGATGTCCGAATCATGCATTTGTTTAGAGGTTTAGGTTGCCTTGAATGAACATGCTTGTAAAATAATGAAATGGATGAATGAGGGTTGAATATGATATGAATATTTGATGAACTATTTGAATATATGTTGAACATTTAAAAACTGTGTGTTTTGATCCATTTTGGTTAATTGTTAGACAAGGAAACATGTTTGTGAACCCTCATTGGATAGTACACCAAATCATGAAATCGAAATTCTATTGGTTAGTACAAATGCTGGCAATCAGCAGGCATGCCAGTCGAGACCTCCGGTTGCGACTCGAGACCATCACATGACAACTCGAGACCACGGTTGCGACACAGATTGCGAGTCGAGAACCCCTAGTCTCGACTCGAGACCACGCATTACCAGCACACAAACATCATGACTCGAAACCAGGTCGCTGGTCTTGTTGCGACTCGAGACCTGACTCGAGACCACCAGGTCTCGAGTGATGAAGGCTATAACCCGAGACAGCACCGTCTCGACTCGAGATCTCTGGTCTCGACTCGAGACCACCTGATGTCATATTCTGTTGGACTTGCACGGTTGCGGGCCTGGGTAGTTGGGCCGAATACTTGGACTTTATATGTTACTGTGGAATGCGTATATTGTACACTGATAGGACTGCCATGAATAACACTTGGTTGCAACGTGCTAGTATACGTGTAGAAAATGTATGTGCATTACTTGGTTTGTATCTGACTTGCGTGGTAACCATACTAGGACGTGGTTGACCGCAATTAGCTCGATTTGACCTTTTGTTCATCTGCCGAGCGAACCTAAGGTGAGTTCACACCCTCTACAAAGCATGGGATTCCCAGGGGTTGGGAATGGGGTTAAGGAACATGGATTCCTCGTCCTTTCTTGGGTAGGACAGTATTGGTTCAGGAATATAATTCCTCGTCCTCATGGACAGATAACTCATACTAGACCAAAACTCTATCACGAAGTCCCTCCTTTTTATATCGACTTAATCGCCGGGCCAATGGCAAGCGGGTCATTAGTTAGATAGCGCTATTTAGGTTTGACAAGCCTCACACCGTGCCGCAGAGGACGGGCGTGAACTAATGGATCTGGGTACGTCAATGATGACAGACATTGACAGTTCAGGGCACATAAACATGACTACAGTCAGCAGTCGATATGGTAACGAGTCTAGTGTATACATGGGGTAGCCCCCACGGCCGAAATGCCAGATAACTAACAAGGGGTAGCCCCCACGGCTGGATTGCCAGAATAAATGGGTTAAACTAATCACGTTTTCAACTATGGGGTAACCCCCACGGCAGGATGCCAGTTAAAGGAAACTGTTTTTGGAACAACTTAAAATGAACACCCAACCGTGAACTCACTCAACTTGTTGTTGACTCGTTACTACATGCTTTGCAGGACAATAGGTACTTAGCTGGAGCTTGCATGGGGAAGAGTCGTTGTGGGACATGGACAGCTGTGTGCCATGTTAAACTTTGAAACGCTTAAACTTATGTTTTGGTTTTGAACATTATGCTTCCGCTTTGCAACTTAAACTATGTTTTGTTTGGACACCAATTGTATTGGTTAAACTTCTATAATTATTAACTCGCGTGTTCAATATGATTGGTGGCTGGATCCTGGTCAGTCACGCCTCCAAGCGGTGGTATTCCGCAGGTGGATTTTTGGGGGTGTGACAGCTTTAAAATATGTTGATCTGCAGGACTCCACGATCAAGCTTATTGACCCGTAATGGAATAGTTTGGCCTGCAATTTAACATGAGTAAAGGTATCTTGCCACTATTGCATCTTTAAAATGAGATTATCCTTTAAAATTTGAAATTAATGACTGGAACATGAGAATCTAGAAGTAATCAAAGTTCAGTCATTTCTCCATTACGCTTAATATGAAAAGGAAAAAGATTAGGGTTAACTCTTACAATCGATTGATGAATATGAGTTTAGAGTGTTGATAGCCAATGACTGAAAGCTTCGATTGAGGTTAGTCGCCGATGATCTTCAGAGAGAGAGAGAGAGGTAGAGGATGATAATTAGGGTTAGATTAGAATGAAGATCAAGGAATCATTACCGTCGATGTTCACTATTGGGTATTGAAGATGGATTCAAGGTTGTCGCTTAGGGTCGATTGAGCTCCTGAGGAGGCAGATGAGGCGATTAGGGTTTTGTTTGAGAAGATGAACGATGATTGAGTGATTGAGAGAGAGAGAGAGAGAACTGAAACGTACATCATATGCCTCTCCAATGCTGGCCTAAGAGGAATGCCACTTGTCCAATTATTTGACATATGCCACATCATTGCCTATGTGGCTGCTTAGTTGGCTTCAACCATTGGGTGACATGTGTCCCCCAATGGTTTGCTTTATTAGAGATATAGATTTCACTTTCTAAAATATATTTTTATTAACTTTCTTTTACACAATTAAATCATACTGAATTTTTATATATTGTTGGTGCATACATCTGTCGACTTCGTCTTGTATCGAGTCTTAGACTAGATTGTATAGATCAGGGCACGTTGTACGAGAAAGTAGCATGTTTAGGGTGTTTAAGAGGCTGATTTCGTTCCAGAGGCTAATTCGGCCTGAAATGTCATGTGGACATTTTCGAGCGGAATCACATGTGTCTAATTCCGCTCCAAGTGATGCTGTGTCATTCCGAGCGAAATCAAGACCCTATATATAGGTCATTCTGAGTGAAATCAGGTAATAGTTGCTGAATTCCATACCGAGGTGCTGCCGGTGTGAAGACTGATTGTATTTGCTGTAAAATCAATCTAATAAGTGTTTAAAGTGAAGATTAAGCTGTTTCTACCTTTGTTTCTTAGTTTCCGCCTCTGAAACGAAGTAAAACTCCCCTGAACGACTCATTCAGGTTCGTACACGATCCTACAATTGGTATCAGAGCTCAGGAGGAGGAGTTCTGCAGAGATTAGCTGGATTTTATTGAGATTTCTTACTTCTACACCTTCTTTCTTCATCAGAACGAGATTTACCGGTCAAAACTTGTTCAATTTTTCACAGATTGTTTAAAAATACATATAGACAAACCCTTGAAAGTTTCATAGCAAAATTCGACCTAAAAGTGAACAAAACGGACCTTTGAACTGATTCCGCTCGAACGAACCAACTGTGATTCAGCTTGAAATTGTTGATTCCGCTCCAAAATTACTCTGATTTCGCTCGAAAGTATCCTGATTTCGCTCCAGGATTGGTCTGATTCCGCTCCAAGTTGAGATTGTCTGATTTCGCTCCATAATATTGTTGTGATTTCGCTCCAATCTGCAATTGATCTGATTTCGCTCTAAGTCGAAAGTGCTGATTTCGCTCCAAACCAAAGTGATGATTTTGCTCTAAACCAAAGTGCTGATTTCGCTCCAAGTTACCAAATCTGATTTAGCTCCAGAGTTCTATATTTGAGATTCTGCTCCAAAGTGATTGTTTTTGTAAAACGTGATACGTAATCATGAGTGAAGAGTTCTACAACGCGTTCGCTTCATCCCCGACTACTCCGGCTTCCATTGCTCAGAATATGAACTTGGAAAACGAGACCGGAACGTTACAAAAGCCTCCTAAACTGATGAGTATTGAAGAGTACTACGGGTGGAAAGACAGATTCGAAAACTGGGTTCAGGCAAACCATCTTAGGTCTTGGGAATGTATTCTGAAGAAATATGTGCTACCACGAACAGATTTGCAGGTTATCAAAGAGCTATCAGAGTTTAGTGATCAAGAATGAGATATGTATCGTGCTGAAAAGATGATGATAAGTTTGCTTCAACAAGCCATCAAAGAAGACATCTTCATTCTGCTTCAGCATGACAAGACTTCAAAGTCAATCTGGGATGCTCTACGTGTTAAGTTTGAAGGTAGTGAGAACATGATTAAGAGCAAGAAGGCGTTGCTCAAGAAAGAGTTTGATCTGTTCAGTAGTTTACCGGGAGAAGATACGAAGAAGTTGATTGAACGATACTGCCACTTGGTGCGATCCATGTCGATGCTTAGTATAACAAAAGATCGTGAAGAGTGGGTAGACAAGTTAGCTGATGCATTACCGCAAAAAGAATGGGGTACTTACTTGATGATTTTAAAGAATACTGGGGTTTATGATGGGTTAACGATTTCTCAGTTTATTGAGAAGATTGAGGGTCAAGATTTGGAACAGCAGAAGATCGCGAGGATGAACAGTCCAAGTGGTCAACAAGATGTAAAGATGTACTACAAAGGCAGTGTTCCAGAAGTTGAAAGAAGCCCAAAGATACAAACTGCGTTTAGTGCTGGAGATTCATCTGAAAAAGTTGATCACAGTTCTAAAAGTAGCTGTGGTTTCTCTTCATACCCGAGTGTCAATCCAAAAGATACTACATCAAGCTTCCATTCTCAAAGCACAAAGACAGGAAATGGTTATGTGATACAATGCAACATTGCCTTGAATCTTCTAGATGGTCAAAATTTTTCTGAAGAGATTGCGAAAGATCACATGGCTTTACTTGGCTCTGTGTTACTCTCTTATGAAGGTTTGGTCGCAGGGCGGATCGGGAATCCTATGCTCACAAAGGAGGATTACGATCAAATAGACGCTGAAGAAATGGAACTAATGGACATCAAATGGTATCTAGCTAGTGTCCTTAGACAAGCTGAAAAGTTCAAGCTGATTACTGGAAGAAATGACTTTCTTGATGCACATGTTTCTACTTTAGGTTTTGATAAATCTAAAGTTACTTGTTTTCGATGCAGGGAGAAAGGCCATTTTAAAAGAGAATGCAAGAACAGAGAAGCTAGTGATGTAAAGAATCCGTTCGGAAAAGATGACTATTACCGGAAAGCCATATATCAGCAAGTTGGTCAACAACAAATACAAGAACCACAGGTGGCTCATGGTAGAAAAGTGATCGAAGATTCAAAAAGAGCATGTCTGGGGAATCAAAAGAACTTTAACTGGAATTTTCAAGATGATGAAAAATTACCTGAAGGATTTAGCTGGGATATGTTTGTTGATGAAAAAGGAGAATTAAAATCTTTCATTGTTAAAATAGTGAAAGAACCAGATATGTTTACCACATGGATGAAGTCTATTGGTGAAATTGTGAAGAGTACGGAAGAAGTTTCGGTTGCATCTAAAGAAAGCTCACAGAGTTCAGATGAAAGTTCACAAAGTGATGAAAGTTCAGAAAAGGAAGTTGTTTTTGATCAAACACCAGCTGATTCTGGTTCTTCGGATGATAATGCAGAAAAGTCAATTGAATTTGATCAATCACCAACTGATGATAGTAGTGATGATGAGGAAGAAAGACATATTAATGTTGCTAAAACTCATCTGTCTCCTGAAAGTTTTCATTTCTATTTTGCAGATCGCATGGAGAAGCTAAAAGAAAAACGAGCTGCAAAGGAACAACAAGAAATGAAAGTTGAAAGTGTTGTTCAAAATGAAGAAGTTAAAAGTGTTGCTGAGTAGATGGTTGAAACTGAGCAAGTGTGTAAAGAGGAAAAGGTGACCGAAGTAGAGAAAGTTGTCGAAGTTGAGAAGATAATAGAAGTTGAAAAGATTGTTGAAGTCGTCAAGCCATGTTCAAAGTGTTTGGAGACTTGCAAAGAATGTGCAGCTAAAGATGAGATGATAGCTGAGTATGAAAAGAAGAAGGAGCAGTTGTTGTTCAATCTAAACTATGTGAAAGAATCTTATGATGTCTTGAACAGAACAGTAACTGGTCTTCAAAAGACAAATTCTGAGAGAGAACAAGCACTAACGATGATGAATGCTGTTATGATGACAAAACAGAAAGCTATAAACTTCTACATCGAAGAAAGTGCAAAATGGAAGCAAGAGTTGGAGACGGAGAAAATGGAGAATGAGAGAATTAGACGTTTATTGCAAAGTTATTCTAGTTCTGATTATCTCATTGATCGAATTTATCCGATTGTTGCAGGTTTTGAAGCTTTCCAAGATGACAAGCCAAAGAAAAAAGGATATTGGTAAGAAACCGACTGTTAGCTATAACAAGTGTCCGCCTCCGATCTGGGAAGGTTATTCTCCCAGAAAACCAAATGAAGAGCAACTGAAAAAGCAGTCAATATAAAGCTAAAAACCGATACAACTGATGAATTACCAGAAAACATTGATGTTACTTTTACATCATCTGACACTGATCATGAGTCTGAGTTAATTAAAAAGGTGGTCGATCAGGTGTTGGATACTGATGAGGAGTCTGAGTCAAAGTCTGAGTCTGGAGGTTCAAGTTCGTCAGTCAACAGTCCAAAATCGTCGGTTAAACAGGTTTATAGTAAAGAGTTTTTTATATCAAAATCTAATTTGAATGACGAAACATTTGAAGTTGCATATACTTTGAATGATTCTGACAAATTATATTCTGATAAAGAGTTTCCAATAAGAAGTGTTAGATTTGAAATGATCAAAAAGGTTTTCAAAATGACAGAAATTAAGATTTCTGAAATAAAAGATTTAAATCTTACTGGAAAACCTAAAAAGTACACTTCAAGAGTGCAACAACGATTAAACAAGAAAAAGGGTTACAATTCTGGTTTTGGTTTTCAAAAGAAACCAAACCATAATGGTAGCTACAAAAAGAAAGGATTGGGTTTTATTCCACCAGAAAATTATAAAAATGAGAAAAATTCTAAAACAAAAACAGAATTTGTTTCAGGAGGAAGTGCAGAAGAAGAACAGAAGAAACCGTTCTGGAAACAATCAAACCAGGAGTTTCTTGCTGAGAAGAAAAGGAATGGAACTGGAGTGTTTCATCCAAAAGAGACTCGAACCTGTTTCAAATGCAATGAAACTGGTCACATTGCATGGAATTGCCCAAAGAATATCAAGACAAAATAGGGAGTTTCTGAAAAACTCAAAGGAAAAGTTGTTGATGTTGAACCACCAACCGAAAACTTCAAAATTTTTGAAAATCCCATTCATGAAGTTGGTGAATGTTCTAAAAAGAATTCTTACAAAAAGAAAGTAAAAGACAACCAAGTGTGGGTTGTTAAAAAGGTTGATGAGAAAGTCGGCGATGATTCTGGTTCCACAAAGCCAGAAGAGCCACAAGTTGAGGTGAAAGATTCAGTGAATGATGATGATTTTCCATCACTGAAATTTGAAGAAATTACACGAAAAGTTGATAAGGTTGAGATCTCAGATCAGTTTTATTCTAAGAAAACTGAGTTTGATGTCGAAAAAGCATTCAATGGGAATGTTAAGAAAATTTTTGGGAAAATGCTTGATGGGAAAGCAAAAGGGGTTAAAGATTTTTATGCAACTAAAAAGGCAACTTACAACCCTACTGAGCAAGAATTGAAAACACTCAAGTCTGAAAAGACTTGGGTGGAAATTCTTTTCCCTTGAATATCTGACTATGCCGGAGATCCCAAGTTAGTAATCGTGGATCAGGAATCGTCATCTTTCTTAGTAATTGATTGTGTGATTGAATCTTAAAAATAGTTGAATTTTTACAGGTTAAGTGTGACTTGCCGGAGCTTCCAGGATGGTAAGTGCGAAGCAGGAATCGGCATCTTTATAGGTAAAATGATTTTATGTAGATGTGATTTTCCTACAAGTGGTTTATGGAAGGTTTTCATTTACAAGTGGTAAATCAAGGACATTAAGTTGTACTTGTTTTTCCTACAAGTGGTTAATCAAGGTCATTAAGTTGAACTTGATTGGACCATCCTTACAATTGGTATTTTGGAAAACATTGTGATGAATCAAACCCCGAAACCTACAAGTGATAAAATCAACAAAACTTATTTTCCGTAAAAATCATTTTGGTTAAAACAAACTTAAGTGTTTTGAAATCATAATGAGAAAATAGTTTTATGAAATGGGGAGTTCTGATTGTTTATGCCAAGTGGATGGCGAATTGAAGCGATTTGATATCGGTTGTCAAGTTTGTTGTATAGTTTGATTTCAAATTTCCTAAAATGTGTTTGCATTTTAGGGGGAGTAAAAATTTCAGAAAATCCAAAAGCATTAGAAAATTTGAAAAAGGCAAAAACATGATAAAATTCAAAATGAGTTTTAGTGTCAAAGAAGAGGAAATGATAGTACATCAGTAGACAGTCACAGTATGCTAAAGAAATGTATTGATTAAATAGCATTAAACAGTCTCACTGATGATATGCCAATAGGTTTTTACACATTTAGTAAGCTTGTTCGGGATATAAACTTAAATTCAAACTTGCTTATTTTGTGGGGAACACTACTTTGATATATAGGTAACCCCTGAAATCTCGTTTGAAAGGTCCCTCTTTCTGAGATACTAGGTCTTTATGCTCAGTGATATCTGGGGTATTATTCCGGGACTTCTGCTGAATGGAAGTTCTGACCTAGTCCTCGAATAATACTTTCCGCATGCTTGAAATATAACGCCTTCCTCAGCATAAATGATAAGACAATAAAATTGCCAATCAATGCTGTTGTAAAAAAGATCCTCTAAAGGGGACACACCAAAAGTCGAGTCATGATCTCTCTGCTGAACGGTAGTTCTGACCTGAGCTCTCATGATTCTTCATAATTTATAACCCCTTACAGATATCATCTGTGGTATACTCACCTGTAAGACTGAATATTGGGATCTGGATATGGGAGTATATTCAAGAGGTGGGACACATGAATGAGTTTAAGTCCTTAAAACACCTAACTCATATCCTGAATCAGTTGAAATTTGTGTGAGAATTTAAGTGGATCAGTATATCGGCAATCTAAGTGAATTGTTTAATTCTTAATGTGTAACTAAGCTCAACGGTACTTGTGACTTGTCATAAACTGATATGATCCTCTTGCACGAACTCACAAAAATATTGTCTGTAAATATTTCTTTATTGCATTTCTTTACATTAAAAAATCCAAAAAGATTTTCGGTGTGTTTTAGCATAAACTTTTGAAAAACTCAAAAAGATTTTTGACAACTGATGTTGGAAAGCTGATTTTCAAAATTCCAAGTGCTAAAATGATGACATTTTTGTGAAAAGAAGTATGTGTTTGAAAATCAATTGTATTTTGATTAAATTTTAAAGAGGTTCATCAAGAATATTGAGTTATTTTTTAGGGAGAGTAGTGTTAGTGCATACATTGAATTGTTAAATATGTGAAATTTACTTTGAGGTAGAGATTGTGCAGGTTTAAGGTTGAGATAGGTGACAATCCTGAGCAGATTGAGTGCCAGGTTACGATCTTGGAACAACCTCCAGAAGAGCCAGGTTTATCGATCCTGAGGATGTTTAAAGAGCCAGGTTCCGATACCTGAGGATTTTGTAGATAGAAGATTAAGCCAGGTTTCGATTCTATGGACAAAGTTTGATACAGGCTAACGATCATGGACAAAGTGTGAAAGCCAGACAACGATCCTGAAGCAGATGATGCTGATGAACTTAAGGAATGCCATCACATTGTTAAGGGGAGTCTGTTGATGCTGATAGAAAGAGTGAAGCCCAGAGACTGATCAAGATTGAAGATGCGAAGACTCGACATGAACGACTCGTCAACATCTGAGGGGGAGTCTGTTGGTGCATACATCTGTCGACTTCATCTTGTATCGAGTCTTAGACTAGATTGTATAAATCAGGCACGTTGTACGAGAAAGTAGCATGTTTAGGGTGTTTAAGAGGCTGATTTCGCTCCAGAGGCTAATTCCGCTCGAAATGTCATGTGGACATTTTCGAGCGGAATCACATGTGTCTAATTCCGCTCCAAGTGATGCTGTGTCATTCCGAGCGAAATCAAGACCCTATATATAGGTCATTCTGAGCGAAATCAGGTAACAGTTGCTGAATTCCATACCGAGGTGCTGCCGGTGTGAAGACTGATTGTATTTGCTGTAAAATCAATCTAATCAGTGTTTAAAGTGAAGATTAAGCTGTTTCTACCTTTGTTTCTTAGTTTTCGCCTCTGAAACGAAGTAAAACTCCTCTGAACGACTCATTCAGGTTCGTACACGATCCTACATATATTTATAGTGGTAATAAAAAAATATGACCAGTAATTAAAATATATAAAATCGAAAAACTTACAAAATCTACATTCACCATCGGGCTCATAGAGATGTGGTAGTCATTATCGGCATTATCGTAGTTGATAAATGAATCAACAACAGCCTACAAGAAAGCATGACGGTTAAATTAACGGTTATTAGTAGATATTGTTATTATAAAAAAAATTTATTCACAAAGCACATTACATTATCACTCTGAGTGTGTGCCTGTTCTTTTGGCGTTCGTACGGTCGCCAGAGTCCTGACAGTTTTTTGTTTTGGGGAACAGCGATATGTTTGCGATAACTCTGACATGAACATATCGGTCAGTCTCCGGTTGTTCTCGTGCAGCTTCTCGTCCAAGAGTGATTTAAATTGTGAAATCAGCTCATTCTCGTAATTTGATCGAAACGGGGTCGTAGGGGGAACAAAATTCTGTTGTGGAATCTCCTGTCGATCCGGTGCCCGATTATAACCTTCATTCGCTCCATCGTCACCAAACAAAGTGTTCATTACAGACACTATCTGTTCTTGTGTGACGACACCGGGGGCAGCCTGCATTTCTGGTTGAATTGGACCCGTGATCCCTGTGGGCATTTGAATGGGTATTTCTGTGGCCATTTGAATCGGATTCTCGCCCGGCATTGCACTGGCATACATCTGTTCAGCGTCTAAATAATCTGAACTAGACAAATACCATGCGCTTTGCAACTCATTTTCAGTGGGCAATATAACCAAAGACGGCCTAAATTCACGTTTCTGCAATGTTAAAACAAAAAAAAATCATTAATAAAATATTAATATCGGCTCCCTATTAATATCTCTCTCTGCCATTTTGGCCCCTGTGGTTTGGTCAATTTTGCAACTTTAGTCCAAAACTCAATTTTTTTTCAAAATGGCTGTTTACTCTTATTAATATAAACAATAAAATGTTTATGTTTATTTTTTAAACTTTATTACTTTGGAATTTGAGTTTAAAAACAGTAAAATTTTAAATTTTATAAGTTTAACACCTTAAATAGTTCAATTTTAATTTTTTATAAGTTTAACACCCTAAATAGTTCAATTTTATTTTTTTTGGGTTTCCTGTTAACGGAATATGAACACCCTAAACAACCCACCCATTATACTTTAAAATATAATATACGGAATTATCTATATTTAAAGATAAAGATTTTTACCTTTGCAGCTAGTTGAAGCAATCCGTCCACAGTGCCCCTCATAAACTTCTTGCCTTCTTTCCATCCCAAAAATCTTGGAATCGTCTCACCTTGAAACCATTCCCTTTAATTCTTAAATTGAGGAAAAATCTCCAACACCCACATCTACACAAGAGAATTTATTGAAATTTTATATGGTTTTCGAAATAACTATATTAATTGACATTCACGGGTACCTTGAAGGGCCAGACAAATCCAGCCAAAGAAAAACCTTTAGCGTCTTCTTTTTGCCGATTGTGCAAATTGTATATGGCACTATAAGTACTTTCCCAAAAATAATTACCCCATGGATATTGTCTGAATTCTTCTAAATTATCCACAAGGTCTAAAAGCATATTATCAACAACATTGGTTTTTTGCCAACCCAAAAACCCTTGACCGATTAGCATGAGGAGACATATCCTCGTGGCGTCATCTTCGTTAATCTGCCTAATGTTCTCGAATAAAGTCATTATTCTCCCAAAATTAACAGTTGATCCAGGTTCAAAATATCTGTTCTTAAATGAGTTCGGATGGTCTATTGATGACCAAGAAGTGTGCCCAAAACGGCTTGGACAGTTATCTGAAATGGCTCTAATAAGGACTGACGTGATAGCGGAACCATTGAACTGAAACGGCTCGGGCATGCAGCGGAAACGGCATGAACATGTTGACCCGGCTTGAATGTCGGTTGAAATGGCACAAACATGAAACGGTAAAGGCATGCCTTTTTACTTTATTGGAGCACGTGCACTGAAACGGCTCGGGTATTTACATGAAACGGCTCGGCAATTGCTTTTTACTTTATTGGAGCCCGTGCGTTGAAACGGCACATGCATGGTGTGGTAAAGGCTTGACTTTTTACTTTATTGGAGCACGTGCCTTGAAACGGCTCCGGCAGTTACTTGAAACGGCTCGGGCAGTAGCTTTATTGAAAGGAGTGTGTTGAAACCGCTTAAAAAATTATTTTTTTTTCAAATTTTTTTTTCATGTTAAATAAGATCGCAAAATATTCTTACAACTCCATTGAGAAGCCTTGAAACTCCCTTCAAACAAATAATGGCTGACAAAAACAACAGTGACGTATACTGCTCTCAACCAGTTAGTAAATCATCAACGTGGATTCTTAAGAAATGGAGAGCACCCAGACAGTCAGGTGAAACTTCATCGTCTGAAACGGCTGTGCCGCAGGTGCCGAAAGAAAACAACTTTGTAACTAATCGTCAAAGCTTACACCCGAACAGAGGCAGAAGATGGGCAATTCCAGACGACGAATCTGAGAATTGGTCAAAAGATGTTGCAACATTTTACAGTAATGGGGACGCCCCATTATGTTATTCTGCTGTTTTCAGTCGTTATGTGGAGTTGGACGAAAAATTTTGGGGCACTCTGTTAGGCTATCGTTGTAATGGCTACCTAACAGCAACGGTAATTTCATTAGAACTTTTTGATTAACAAAATGTGTATTTTTACTGTTTATTACATGTAACTTGTATTAATATAATATTCGTTAAACAGCATATTGAGGGATGGACTGGACGACTAATGGCTTGGAGAAGAAGAAAGTTACAAAAGGATCCCACATTAAATTTGCGGTGGACAATTCTTCCACCTCAATTCTATGACACGTTACTACAATCCGTTCCTAAGAGCGTGGTTGGTTATGGAAATGGTAAAGAAAACCCATTTCCTTCCTTTTTTGACATGGATTTTTTTGTTTTTCCCACTGCCGATTGATAATAACGAATGGATGTTGGTACGATTAGAGTTGGCATCCCAGGAATTAGTTTTGTACCCGTTTGAAAACTTTTGTGGACGAGGAGACAAATTTAGGACAGTTATTATTCCACATTTGACGAAGCTTAAGGTGTATTTAACTGGTTTGCTGGTGCATTTGCAGTATTGGAAAAAGACAGGCAAACCAGAATGTTGCCTAACTCATGAGCTAAACGATAACTACGTGATTTCTAACAGGTCAATCGTAGGCAATGAAGCTGTCTATCTGTGTATGCTTATGTAGCATCTCGTTACAGACAAACCAATTAACATTACTGGAGACGTAAAACAAATATGTTGGTCATATAGACGATTCATGGCTGATAAACTGTATTTTTGGCGATGTTTGCCACGCCCAAATGCTGTTAAATAAAATAACTCTTCTTTTTAATATTTTTTAATATTTAATATTATATCCTCCCATTTAACCCCATTCTCATTTCAAAACTATAAATACATACATTACTCCTCCCATTTAACCCCATTCTCATCTCAAAGTTCCCACTAACAAAAAAATGGATTTTTGGACCGACGAGGAGGATATTGCTGCTATCGTTTCGTACGCTGCCGCTCGTGATCTAGGCACTTATTCAGTTTCCGATAATGCTTTCTGGTGTAAAACCCCGTGTTTCGAAAGTCAAAGTCAAGGTTAAGATTGAAGTCAAAGGAAGAAAAGATTGCTAATTGCGATCTGCCTCTCCTTGCTCAATTCCTGCTTTGACCTCTTTGACTTGTAATTAGTCTATTTTATTTCCGCTTTAGTTGTATTATGTGGAGTATCTATTAATAATCGCATGTTTAATCACTTTATCGCTATCGCAATCGTACTCGCAACTCGAATTACGCATCTTGGTTACTGATATACGTGTGTGTGTGCCTTATGTGTTACTTGTGCATGTTTATTTATGTTATGTTGTGGTAATCAATCGAAACGCAATCGAACTCAATCGCAATCGAAATGGTATGATAACTGGTGGAAAAGAGATAGTGCGAGATATGAGTAGTTGGGATTAAAAGTAATTTGACTAGGAAACTCAATCGCATCGCAATGCTCGCAATTGAAATCAAAACATCAAAACTCGTCGCGCCGAACACTCGAACGAGGTAACTGATCGACCAGGCGACCAGCCGTTCGACCAGCCGACCGCTCGGACTGCCGTCCGATCGGACAGCTGACCGACCGAACTGCCTAACCGAGCGACCAGCCCCTCTCCACTCCTTTCCACTTTGGGTAACCCTATAAATACCCCTTGTCACTTTCAAACTTTCTACTTTTGGCAAGTGACGTCCGACCAGCTCGTTTTCCTCACTTTTCTTCAGATTTCTCACGATTCCGGTAAGATCTCGTCCTAAATCTTGTACTTCCTTAATCTACACGCATCCTACACCTTTCTATCTTTTGAATCTTAACTTTTAACCGTGAAATCATCGAGATTTAAGGTGTTCTAGGATGACGTCATCATGTGTTCTTGAAGAGCTTCATCTTTTGGCCTCAACCCACCAAGAACAACTTAGATCTAACCGATTTCCACATAAACTAACAAAGATCTTTCATAAGATCTAGACATATTCACAATAAAAAGGATTGAAAGATGGTTTTCCAACTTTCTTTCAACTCTTTTAAACTCAATGCACTCAAAACCGATAGAATCGGAACTTGTGCCGGCTTACTATTCATTATTATGGTTGTGTTGGTTCAAGATCCGTATCCTATCCACGAGATTATCGATTCCGGGTTAACCAAGAACAATCGTCTTAAACCGGTGGACTGACCGAACTTGGGTGGTTCCTGTTCGACCGGGTCACTAGAGCTTGGGATGGAGTTCTGTTGGTTTGCACGATATCAACGCATCTCGATAAAACAACAAACTACCAAAACAACCAAGTGTAAGACGAACAGGTCAACCAGGACGGAGTGCCGTCTGAACGGACTGCTGTCCGAACGGACAGCCAAACCGCACGACTGGCCACCCGTACGACTTGCACCTTGGTCCCACACTTAATCATTTCTGCCAACACTTGAAGTCTGAATGCTGAACGAATTGTTGTCTGATCGGACTACCATCCGATCGAACTGCCAATCGAACCATGAGACATTTAAACTTCAACACTTAAACAATTTTCAACATGTTCAATGCACAAAGGATGCCACCCGATTGAACAACCGTCCGAGCGAGTGACACCCTGCTGTGAATTTGTTCTCACTGAAGTGCCCGACCGAACGGGTTGCCGTCTGATCAAACTACCGTCCAATCGACCGAGCTGAAAGGTAGAGGTACTTCAATGTTTTCAAAATACTAGAACGAAAACTTCAAAAGTCAAGCCATAATACACAAACACATCCTTCCCAAAGGAAGAAACAATCCACTCGAACAGTCATCCGACCGGACGACTGTCCGAACGGACAACCACCCGCACGACTGGCTGTCCGATCAGGCTACCATTCGAACGGACCGCTGCCCGAACCACTTGTACTTTGCATCGTTTTACGCGTCGCTTATCGTATTACTATCATACTGATCAGGCTAACCCTATTCTCTAGCGCTCCCTTCAATCCATCAACCGCTGTGAGTATACTCGATCCCTTTTTGCTTTATGCACTTTTGGGTGTTACATACGTTACTTATACTAAATCACATCGAACACACTACGAAATACTTTAAACGCTAACCGTTACCGCATGTTATACGTGACTAAATGAATGCTTGTTTGTTATGTTTACACATGGAATGTTGTCTACCTGCCTTAGCAATGGTAGTACTATTAGTTTGGACTCAGCACCCGTTCACTCGGGGGTTGTTAAGGATAATTACCTACATGACTCACAGTGGTGAGAATGTATTGCTAACTGCCTTGGGCAGTCAACCCGCAGTCATTGGTATCGATAGGTTCATGTCGATAACTAACATGCCTCATTTCACTCTGTGTACGTGCTGGTTATGCGTAACGCTTTCGAACTATATATGCTACTATCAAACGTGTATGCTTACCTTTACACTATGTGTATTGACTTTTACTTTAACGTATGTGACAGGTACTTAAGATGTTTACATGCTTAGCTTGCTGTGAACTTGAGGCTAGGAAAGGTCTAGGATGCTCTCTGTGCTGTGATGAAATTGAAGCTAGGAAAAGAGTTCCTAGAAACCAATAAATAAACTATCTATGTATAAATCTGAGTTGTCGGAACAGAACTACTTGACTAGATTTGTCAGTAATAATTTGTTTGCCTTTTAAGGCATGGTATGGGACATGTTACTTTAAATTAATTGGTAATGATAATTGTTATGGAAACTTCTGGACAATCTGTTTCACTCAGTGCCATGCCCCGATGCTTTCGCCATCGGTTGGGGTGTGACAGATTGGTATCAGAGCCATAACTATAGGGAATTAGGCAAGACTCGACCTAGTCCAGGTCGATGTCTTAGAGACCTAGTCTATAGTTAGGAACCAACAGACCGACTCGTGCATGGCCAGTAGGGATCATGTATGAGCTTACTGCTATTTCTCGCTATTCTCGCCTATGCTACACTATCACTACACTCGAAATTTTATTGTGGATAAGCGATTAAGTCGAGATTAGGTGTGAAAACCGCAAACTCTCGACTAAATTGCCTGATCAACTCATATTTTTATCTATAAACACGAGGAATTGCGTTGAAATAGGAGTGAAATCCATACTTTGACGCATAATTCTCTCTTATTTTATCAAAACAGGAACGAAGTTGTTAAGACAGGGGTGAAACCCTAACCTTGATGACTTGTTCCAACTTTTACTTGGTTTTCCAAAACTCTCTCCAAAGTCTCGACGGACTCCAACGACCTACAGTCACGGTATGACTAACGGGATGCGTGCCAAACGCCCAAGAATCGAGGCAAAAGCACAGTCCTAAAAGTCAAAATGTGTACAACAAGTCCTTGAGAATCATCGGATCACTTTGGGTAGTCGAAGTCTGATAGCCGCAGACAATCTATTTCCCGATTTTTATGTGTTTCGATTCTGAGCCCGCAACTACTGACTCTGATGATTCGTCGATTTTATGTGCTTGTATGTGTGTTTACCTGTTTATGTGTTTAAATTTTGGAGACTTATTTGAATTTTGTTTTCACATCGATCGACACGCACGACTCGCACTGCATTTCTATCTCAAAACGCTGACAAATCGCTAAATTATGGACGACCTTATGCTATGATATACGATTATACTATACTACTCGCTATGCTATTCACGATCGCTATTCTCGAACGCGCGTAGACCTTAGATAATAGATGCAGTCAGAATGCCCCACATCTCTCTATATGCATCTTTCGATTACATGCTTATGTGCTATGTGCTTCTGTGCTCTACGTGCTTACGTGATTATGTGCTTCCGTGCTTACGTGATTATGTGCTTCCGTGTTTATGTGAATCTGTGATTATGTGCCTATGTGTTATGTGATACATGTTGCATTGTGTTCCTGAGCTTTAGTAAGTAGTAGACGTGTGAGACGAGATTCGGTTATGATGTGTCTGTGACCTATGACGATGTCTGTTGCAGACGATGTCAACTGGACCATCATCTGGACACCGTCAAACCCGACTCTCTCGTTAAGAGCAGATGGACAGACGCCTTGCTTCCATCCTCGCTAAACAAGTGGCAAAGGTTGTGCCTCAGATCGTGAGTGAGATTTACGAGAATGTTCGCAAATCATCTGAGGAGTCCCGAACCAAAGCTCCTAAAGTTGTTACCAAGACTGCTTTCAACTTCAAGCAATTCAAGGCATGCGGTCCGAAGGAATTCACTGGAGAAGATGGCCCGACGGCTATGTTTCAATGGTTCGATTCCATCGAAGTCACTCTGCGCCAGAGTGGATGTCCGGAAAATCTCCGCACTCTAAACGCTACCGGCGTTTTCCAGTCCCGCGCATTAGACTGGTGGACGGTCGAGAGAAACAAACGCTGGAATGATGCAGCTTATGAGCTGACATGGGAAGAGTTGAAGGTTATCATGATGGATGAGTTCTGTCCTCCCCATGAACGCCAAAAGCTAGAGGACGAATTCTGGAACATTAAGCAAAAGGAAGGTGACAACGCTGCCCTGACTGCTCGCTTTAAGCAGCTCAGCATCATCTGCCCCGATCAAGTGAAGACGTCTGACATGGCGATCAAGAAGTACATCCGAGCTCTACCCGACTGTGTTGCAGATTTTGTGCATGCCGCAAAGACTGCAACGATCTAAGAAACTTACTTGTTTGCCGTCGAAATTAACGACAAACGGGTAAAAGCTGGTTTTTGGGATAAAACTTCGAAGAGCCTGCACCAAGTCACCGCCGCACCAGCCTCCGAAACCGCCGCCGCTCAATCGTCAAAGTCCTCGTGCCGAAAGAAGAAGAACAACAACAGCAGCTCCAGCAACAAGAACTGTGCTGTCACTACCACTGCTGCTCCACTTTAGGCCGTACCGGCCCAGTAGCAGCACCATCACTGACCAGCACCAGTTACTTATGCACCGCCAGCAAAGCGTGCATACACAGGCCCCCACCCGGCTTGCCCGACATGCTCTTATCATCACCCGGTGGGTTTTGCCTGTTGTTTCTGCGCTCACTGCAACATGTACGGCCACTTCACTGCCAACTGCCGTATTGGTCCACGTCAAGCCCCAGCTCAAGCCACTTCTCATCAAGCTCTGCTCCCAGCCCCACAAGGCCAACAAGCGGCTCAGGCACCCGCGATCAACGCCCGAGTCTGCTTCGCGTGTGGTGACCCCAACCACTTTGCGAATATGTGCTCGAACAGGGTTGTGAAACAAGAGCCCCAGCTGCAGCACCAACAGCAGCAGCCTCAGCAACAGCAACAAGCCGCACACGCCAGAACTTTCAACATCAATGTGTGCCAAGCCCAGGCTGATAACAACGTGGTCAATGGTACGTTCCTTGTGAATGGTATTTATGCTTCATGTTTGTTTAATACTGGAGCTGATAATTGCTTTGTGTCGTTCGAATTCGAGAAGTTTCTTAGTCGTAAACGCTCCCATCTCCCCTCGACGTTCGATGTTGAAGTCGCCACCGGAAGAACTGTCGTCGTTAATTCTGTTCTTCGTGATTGTACTCTTGAGCTCAACAATCACATCTTCCCAATCGATCTTATTCCGATGCAACTCGGAAGTTTTGACGTCATAGTAGGCATGGACTTTTTTCACGAAAACCATGCTGAAGTTGTGTGCTTCGATAAAATGATTTGATTCTCGCTCGCAAATGGTGATTTATTGTCTGTTTATGGTGAAACTGCTTCGAAAGGCCTCAAACTCATGTCGTGTGTCCAAGCTAGCAAGTATCTCCACAAGGAATACAGAGCTTTCTTGGCTAACATTGTAGTAGCGGAGAAGGAAAAGAAAGGAAAGACAGAAGTGAAAGACGTTCCTATGGTTCGTGAATTTCCTAATGTGTTCCCTGACGATCTTCCCGGCCTAACGCCAAGTCGTGATATCGACTTTCGTATCGACCTCATTCCTGGAGGCAACCCTGTTGCCAAAGCACCATACCGACTCGCACCGTCCGAAATGCGTGAACTCTCGAACCAGCTCCAGGAATTACTTGAGAAGGCTTCATTTGCCCGAGCACCTCTCCTTGGGGCGCGCCAGTCCTTTTCTTTAAAAAGAAGGATGGGTCGTTCAGGATGTGCATCGACTATCGGGAATTGAATAATTTAACTATCAAGAACCGCTATCCCCTACCTCGCATTGACGATTTGTTTGATCAGCTACAAGGTGCTACTTATTTCTCGAAGATCGATCTACGCTCAGGCTATCACCAACTATGCATTCAAGAGGAAGATATACCCAAAACCACTTTTCGCACTCGATACGGCCACTATGAGTTCGTTGTTATGCCTTTTGGTCTAACTAACGCACCCGTGGTTTTCATGGATCTGATGAATCGCGTGTGTAAACCATATCTCGACTGTTTCGTCATCGTATTCATCGACGATGTCTTGATCTATTCCAAATCGAAAGCCGAACACGTGCAACATCTACGTTTGGTTCTCGAGCTACTCTAGGGGAATCGACTCTATGCCAAGTTCTCCAAGTGTGAATTTTGGCTGGAGGAAGTTCAGTTTCTGGGTCACATTGTCAATAGTCAAGGTATTCACGTCGATCCGGTGAAGATTGAAGCTGTTAAGAGTTGGATTACACCTAAGAGCCCGTCCGAAGTCCGTTCTTTTCTCGGGCTAGCGGGCTATTATCGAAGATTTATCGAAGGATTCTCGAAGATCGTTGTGCCGCTTACCGCTCTCACGCATAAAGACAAGCCTTTTGTTTGGGGAACTGAACAAGAGTCTGCTTTCCAAACCTTCAAGCACATGCTCTGCAATGCTCCTATTCTCACATTGGCCGACGGAAACGACGATTTCATCATCTATTGTGATGCTTCCAACCTTGGTCTTGGTTGTGTTCTTATGCAGCGGGACAAGGTTATAACTTACGCGTCTCGTCTTGTCAGCTCAAAATCCACGAGAAGAACTATACGACCCATGATCTCGAGCTAGGCGCGGTTGTTTTTGCATTAAATATTTGGCGACACTACCTGTATGGTACCAAGTGTACGATCTTCACCGATCATAGGAGCCTACAACATATCTTTAATCAGAAATAACTAAATATGCGTCAATGCCGATGGGTAGAACTTCTCAACGATTATGACTTTGAGATTCGCTATCACCCAGGCAAAGCAAATGTCGTTGCCGATGCACTCAGCAGACAGAGCTATCTGCTCATCATTCGCAATGTTCAAGCCCAATACGACTTCGAAACCCTCATCCGCGAAGCCCAGCATGCCTGTTTTAATGAACGCACTCTGAAGAAGGAACGAATCTATCACGATGGAGCCCAGCTTGTGAACAAGCCGAATGGGATATTCCATTATCTGGACCAAATTTGGATCCCTAAACGGTCCGATTTGCGAAAGATTTTGATGGACGAAGCCCATAAATCCCGGTATTCTATTCATCCCGGTGCCGATAAAATGTACCAGGATCTTCGCTACAAGTACTGGTGGCCTGGCATGAAAAGGGATATTGCTCTCTACGTTGGAAAGTGCCTGACTTGTGCAAGAGTCAAGGCTGAACACCAAAGACCCTCTGGCTTACTCGAACAACCGCCGATCCCTATGTGGAAGTGGGAGAGTATAGCTATGGACTTCATAAAAAAGCTTCTGCACACGTCATCAGGTCATGACAGCATCTGGGTTGTCGTTGACCGTTTGACCAAATCAGCTCACTTTTTGCCAATACGAGAAGACTACAAGGTAGAACGATTAGCCCGAATCTACACCAAAGAGATCATTTGTAATCATGGGACGCCTCGCGACATCATCTCTGACCGTGATGCTCGGTTTATCTCGCGACTGTGGGAAACGTTTCAAGCGGCTCTCGGTACTACGCTTAACTTAAGTATCGCATTCCACCCTCAAACCGACGGTCAGACTGAAAGAACGATTCATACTCTTGAAGACATGCTCTGTTCGTGTGTCATAGATTTCGGTGGTAATTGGGCTGCATACCTGTCGTTAGTTGAATTCTCATATAACAACAGTTGTCATTCCAGCATTCAAATGGCACCATTCGAGGCTTTATACGGAAGAAAATGTCGATCGCCTATTGTGTGGCACGAGATCGGTCACTCGCAACTAACCGGTCCCGAGCTATTGCAAGAAACGACTGACAAAGTCCTCCAAATTCGAGACAACTTGTTGAAAGCTCGAAGTCGACAGAAAAGTTACGCCGATAGACGACGCAAGCCCCTTGAATTTGACGTTGGCGACTACGTACTCCTAAAGGTATCACCTTGGAAGGGTGTGGTCCGATTCGGCAAGAAAGGGAAGCTAGTCCCTCGATATGTTGGACCTTTTAAGATTCTAGAAAGGATCGGGAAAGTCGCCTACAGACTCGAACTATCGGAGGAACTTAGTAACGTCCACCCGACTTTCCATGTGTCAAACCTCCGAAAGTGCCTGGCTGAGCATGATTTAATTGTACCTCTCGATGACCTACAAGTAAACGAAACACTGCACTTCGTGAAGAAGCCTGTCGAAATCATGGATCGCCAAACCAAGCAGCTCAGACGCTCGTGCATTCCTATTGTGAAAGTCCGATGGGAAGGCAAACGAGGCGCAGAGTTCACTTGGGAACTTGAAAGTGACATGAAGGCGAAGTACCCGTAGTTGTTTGTTACGGCTTCGGCATAATTTCGGGACGAAATTCCCTCAACTAGGGGAGGCTGTAACACCCCGTGTTTCGAAAGTCAAAGTCCAAGTCAAGATTGAAGTCAAAGGAAGAAAAGATTGCTAATTGCGATCTGCCTCTCCTTGCTCAATTCCTGTTTTGACTTCTTTGACTTGTAATTAGTCTATTTTATTTTCTCTTTAGTTGTATTATGTGGAGTATCTATTAATAATCGCATGTTTAATCGCTTTATCGCTATCGCACTCGCACTCGCAACTCGAATTACGCATCTTGCTTACTAATATACGTGTGTGTGTGCCTTATGTGTTACTTGTGCATGTTTATTTATGTTATGTTGTGGTAATCAATCGAAACGCAATCGAAATGGTATGATAACTGGTGGAAAAGAGATAGTGCGAGATATGAGTAGTTGGGATTAAAAGTAATTTGACTAGGAAACTCAATCGCATCGCAACACTCGCAATCGAAATCGAAACATCAAAACTCGTCGTGCCGAACACTCAAACGAGGTGACTGATCGACCAGGCGACCAGCCGTTCGACCAGCCGACCGCTCGGACTGCCGTCCGATTGGACAGCTGACCGACCGAACTGCCTAACCGAGCGACCAGCCCCTCTCCACTCATTTCCACTTTGGGTAACCCTATAAATACCCCTTGTCACTTTCAAACTTTCTACTTTTGGTAAGTGACGTCCGACCAGCTCGTTTTCCTCACTTTTCTTCAGATTTCTCACGATTCCGGTAAGATCTCGTCCTAAATCTTATACTTCCTTAATCTATACGCACTCCTACACCTTTCTATCTTTTGAATCTTAACTTTTAACCGTGAAATCATCGAGATTTAAGGTGTTCTAGGATAACGTCATCATGTGTTCTTGAAGAACTTCATGTTTTGGCCTCAACCCACCAAGAACAACTTAGATCTAACCGATTTCCACATAAACTAACAAAGATCTTTCATAAGATCTAGACATATTCACAATAAAAAGGATTGTAAGATGGTTTTCCAACTTTCTTTCAACTCTTTTACACTCAATGCACTCAAAACCGATAGAATCAGAACTTGTGCCGGCTTATTATTCATTATTGTGGTTGTGTTGGTTCAAGATCCATATCCTATCCACGAGATTATCGATTCCGAGTTAACCAAGAACAATCGTCTTAAACCGGTGGACTGACCGAACTTGGGTGGTTCCTGTTCGACCGGGTCACTAGAGCTTAGGATGGAGTTCTGTTGGTTAGCATGATATCAACGCATCTTGATAAAACAACAAACTACCAAAACAACCAAGTGTAAGACGAACAGGTCAACCAGGACGGAGTGCCGTCCGAACCTACTGCTGTCCGAACGGACAGCCAAACCGCACGACTGGTCACCCGTACGACTTACACCTTGGTCCCACACTTAATCATTTCTTCCAACACTTGAAGTCTGAATGTTGAACGAATTGCTGTCCGATCGGACTACCATCCGATCGAACTGCCAATCGAACCATGAGACATTTAAACTTCAACACTTAAACAATTTTCAACATGTTCAATGCACAAAGGATGCCACCCGATCGAACAACCGTCCGAGCGAGTGACACCCTGCTGTGAATTTGTTCTCACTGAAGTGCCCGACCGAACGGGTTGCCGTCCGATCGAACGACCGTCCGATCGACCGACCTGAAAGGTAGAGGTACTTCAATGTGTTCAAAATACTACAACGAAAACTTCAAAAGTCAATCCATCATACACAAACACATCCTTCCTAAAGGAAGAAACAATCCACTCGAACAGTCATCCGACCGGACGACCGTCCGAACGGACAACAACCCGCACGACTGGTTGTCCGACCGGGCTACCATCCGAACGGACTGCTGCCCGAACCACGTGTACTTTGCATCGTTTTATGCGTCGCTTATCGTATTACTATCATTCTGATCAGGCTAACCCTACTCTCTAGCGCTCCCTTCAATCCATCAACCGCTGTGAGTATATTCAATCCCTTTTTGCTTTATGCACTTTTGGGTGTTACATACGTTACTTATACTAAATCACATCGAACACACTACGAAATACTTTAAACGCTAACCATTACCGCATGTTATACGTGACTAAATGAATGCTTGTTTGTTATGTTTACACATGGAATGTTGTCTACCTACCTTAGAAACGGTAGTACTATTAGTTTGGACTCAGCACCCGTTCACTCGGGGGTTGTTAAGGATAATTACCTACATGACTCACAGTGGTGAGAATGTATCTCGAACTGCCTTGGGCAGTCAACCCGCAGTCATTGGTATCGATAGGTTCATGTCGATAACTAACATGCCTCATTTCACTCTATGTACATGCTGGTTATGCGTAACGCTTTTGAACTCTATATGCTACTATCAAACTTGTATGCTCACCTTTACACTATGTGTATTGACTTTTACTTTAACGTATGTGACAGGTACTTAAGATGTTTACATGCTTAGCTTGCTGTGAACTTGAGGCTAGGAAAGGTCTAGGATGCTCTCTGTGCTGTGATGAAATCGAAGCTAGGAACAGAGGTCATAGAAACCAATAAATAAACTATCTATGTATAAATCTGAGTTGTCGGAACAGAACTACTTGACTAGATTTGTCTGTAATAATTTGTTTGCCTTTTAAGGCATGGTATGGGACATGTTACTTTAAATTAATTGGTAATGATAATTGTTATGGAAACTTCTGGACAATCTGTTTCGCTTAGTGCCATGCCCCGATGTTTCCGCCATCGGTTGGGGTGTGACATCTGGGGGCAGGTTTTCAACTACTTTTGCATTCACCTACAAGAGACGTCCCGAAGTGTCGATGCCTTGACGACTCATCTTGCTTTTCTACGCTTTAAATGTAACCGTTTTTTAGGAAGGTGCAAAAATGTTAAAAAAACTAATCCGAACATGGAAGAAAAAGAGGTCGTTGAAGAGGCCCTGCTCGACTACGCAATACTTTACGACGAGGACTTTGAACACCTTTCAGTGTTTGAAACTTTAAAAATTTATCTGTAATTAACGAAATGAATTTGTAATATTTAGGTTGTATCGTGCAACTTAAATGTATGACTTTTAACCGTTTGTCTATGTGAACCGTGATTTTAGTTTTTTTAACTTTTTTTACACATTAATTTTTATAAACACATTTTGGCCAAAACAGCCCAAACACAACAAAAATTTCTACTGTTTGGGCCCAAAGAGCCCACAACTTTTTATAAAACATATTTGGGCCTAAACAGCCCACAGGCTATATATGGACGGCCCAAACAGTTTAATTCTCTAATGTTTGGGCCCAAACAGCCCATAACGTTTTAAATGAACGGCCCGTTATATTTTTTAAATTATATTTCTTGTGATATTTGGGCCCAAATAGCCCAGAACTTTTTATGAAACATATTCGGGCATAAACACCCCACAGGCTATATATGGACGGCCCAAACAGTTTAATTCTCTAATGTTTGGGCCGTTAAAAAAAACTAATGTTTGGGCCCAAACAGCCCACAACGTTTTAAATGAACGGCCTGTTTTATTTTGTAATACGTGGGCCTGTTTTATAAAACATAATTGGGCCTACACAGCCCACAGGCAACATATAGACGGCCCAAATAGATTAATTTTCTAATGTTTCGGCCCAAACAGGAAACAACGTTTTATTTTATAATATTTGGTCCAACACTGTTTTATTTTATGTTTAACTTATTATAAAGATTAATTATTATAAAACATATTTAAATAAAAGAAAATAAAAATAAACACCAAACAGCCCACTGCGTTTTAAATTAACGGCCCAAACAGCCCACTGCGTTATAAAGATTAATTATTATAAAACATATCTAAAACTTGGGCCTGTTTTATAAAACATATTCGGCCCAAATAGCCCACTGCGTTTTAAATTAACGGCCTGTTTTATTTTCTAATACTTGGGTCCAAGCCGTTTGTTAACGGACTCAAATATTATAAAACATTAATTTAAGCCCAAATCTTTTATAGACTTTATGTTGTAATATTTTTTTTAAGTTATTTTTTAAAGGAGACAAAAACTTTTTTATATTAATATAAAAACATAAATATTAAACATTAAACTTTTTTATATTAATATAAAAACTTTTTTATATTAACAAATTTGGGCCACTTTTATAAAACATATTTTCTAAAACTTGGGCCTGTTTTATAAAATGAACGGACCGTCTTTTTTCTAATACTTGGGCCACTTTTATTTTCTAATACGTGGGCCTGTTTTATATGGACGGCCCAAACACAAAAAATTCTAATGTTTGGGCCCAAACAGGCAACAACGTTTTAAATGAACGGCCCAAACAGCCCACCACGTTTTAAATTAACGGCCCTTTTAATTTTCTAGTACTTGGACCCAAGCCGTTTGTTAACGGACTCAAATATAATAAAACATAAATTTAAGCCCAAACCGTTTGTAGACTTTATTTTATAAGATATTTTTTTAATTTTTTAAGTTATTTTTTAAAGGAGACAAAAACTATTTTATATTAATATAAAAACATAAATATTAAACATTAAACTTTTTTATATTAATATAAAAACTTTTTTATATTAACAAATTTGGGCCACTTTTATAAAACATATTTTCTAAAACTTGGGCATGTTTTATAAAATGAACGGCCCGTTTATTTTCTAATACTTGGGCCACTTTTATTTTGTAATACGTGGGCCTGTTTTATATGGACGGCCCAAACACAAAAATTTCTAATGTTTGGGCCCAAACAGGCAACAACGTTTTAAATGAACGGCCTAAATAGCCCACCACGTTTTAAATTAACGGCCCTTTTAATTTTCTAATACTTGGGCCCAAGACGTTTGTTAACGGACTCAAATATAATAAAACATAAATTTAAGCCTAAACCGTTTGTAGACTTTATTTTATAAGATATTTTTTTAATTTTTTAAGTTATTTTTTTAAGGAGACAAATTTTTTTTATATTAATATAACAAACATAAACATTAAACATAACATAAAAAAAGTAAACAAAACATAATAAAACCAAATCTAAAACCAAATCCTAATAGCCTCCCACTCCGAGACATGCTTGAATTCATGTCCCTCGTCATGACGGTAGTTGATCAGGGCCACCTCCTTCTGATCGTCCTCAACAAGGTCCGGCATTTCTCTCTCCACCTTCTTGAAATAGCGGTCAAACCTCTCACATTCCAACCGCTGCACACGAAACCTGGACGATAAGGCGTCGACGGTACCACTAAGCTACCCAAAAATCTGTTGAACCCGAACCCAGAGCCCCCCCTGTCTGCGTCGTGGGGGATCGGTCATGGCCTCCTCCCATGCTTCGCACAAAGAGATGTCTTCAACGTCTGTCCAGGAATTGGCCATTTTTCAGGTGAGTCGTTGACGGAGTCGGAGAAGATTTCTATTGAAAACGGCGAATATTTTTGGATTTCAGACGGCGTGGTGAACTGGAACGTGGTGAGGGTATTTATAAAGTGGGTAAACGTGGGAACTTGGAACGGCAACGGTTAGCTTTTAATAAACGCGGTTGAGGTTTTTTGATTTTATTTATTTATTTATTTTTTTTTTGGTAAAAAAGGCGGTTGAGATTCTTTATTTATTTATTTTTCTGTTAACTTGTTAAGTTTATTTTTGTAGTGAACGGCCCAAACACATAAACAGCCCAAAACAGAATTAAAATTATTTAAAATGAACGGCCCAAACACATAAACAGCCCAAACAAATTAAAAATTATTTAAAATGAACGGCCCAAACACATAAACAGCCCAAACAGATTTAAAATTATTTGCATGGTAATTTACTGCACTATTATATATCGAATGAAAAACAGGTAACTTTTATTATTATTTAATACAAATTACATAAAAGATATAACATGTAAAAATAGAAACATAACTTTGCCAAACCGCTGAAACGGCTAGTAGAGAAAAAAGCTCGGTCTCCAAGCAAGCAGTCTTCAGATAACAACATAACTTCGCCAAACCGCAGCTTAGGGCTCGGTTGATAACCGAGAGCAAATTGAAAGTTAGGAGTGAATCAAATATCTTCTTCTGAAATTCGAGTCAAAACGCTTGTAGCAATGATAAAGATGCGTCTTGAACTCGAAAGTTCAATCCACACTCACTGGGTAAGTAGAGGTGGAATTTCTGAAGAGAATGACACTCCAATATGAGAAACGATATCAAAAACTAATTTGACAATTAAAGCCCAGGAACACGTCTTTTACACTAACAGATACCTAAGGTTTCATAAATATTTATTGCCTTTGATACACGAAAACATCTATGACAATCAAATAAAGAAAGCTAGATAACATTTTCTATGAGATTTAAGTGTGGTAGAGGGATTCGTTTAACAAGAACACAAAAAAAAACAAGTGGGTAAATATATAGGGGAACAGACGGTCAAACGGCTCGAACAACACATTGACCCGGCTCGAAGTATAGGTTGAAACGGCTCGGAGCAGTTGTACCGGCTCGGAGCCAGCTGAAACGGCTTGGCTTGCAAAAGTGGGGTCCACGTGTGTACGGTAACGGTTCGGCTACAACCTAAGCACACGGCTTGGCTCATTGAAGGAACTCGGCTAAGATCTTTCAACAGGAGCCGATTGTAACGGCTTGGCTAAGATCTTTCAACATTGGTCAGACACGTGGCGTGGACTGAAGCATCCTCAAGCCGTTACAGGCTTTGTCAGACACGTGGCACTCAACGGTTGGTTGGTCGTTGCTGAAACGGCTCGGTGAGGGGTGTCCATTGGCCAAAATGGAAAAAACGGCGTTGATTTGGCTATTTTCGTGATTTTCCCTTTTAAAAATATATATTTTAAACCTTTTAAGATTTTCTCTTTAACAAGAAGAACGAGTAACTATTCCGGCCAAATACACCTCACCGGAATAATTTTCGAGCAAGATTTTTGCATAAAAATTTCAAGAAAAACCCTATACCAACATGTCTCCATGTATTTGAACAAGGTTTTTGTAAAAATTTTAAGCAACAAGTTTTTCAAAGCTTTTAAACCATTTTTCTTTCAAAAGCTTAAAAATCCAGTTTTAAAACACAATCAAAGTTTCAAAACCTTCAAGGATTTTGTGTGAAAAACACGACACACGGCTCGGTTTTAACAAGGAAGAGAGCCAAGGCTCTGATACCACTTGTAGGTCCCGATACGGATCATCGGACAACTACGAGATCTTGTTTCGGATGTCGAAACAGGTGCGGAATCCCTGTTACTACACAAACCGAGCGAGAGATAAACACGACAAATATATAACGATTAACGTTCACTAGTATTGATTATCAACAGAGATTGTTACAGATTTATACAATAAGAAATAACACAATACTCTCTGATAATACTCTCAGTTTTCTCTCTGTGTGTGTCTGTGTTCTCTCTGTCCAGCAACTTGTTTAAATAGGCGAAGCATAACAGCACCTCAACGAACAGTTAGAGAAGCCCAAAAAGAGTTAATCAGCCCACGAAGAGTCACTCTTCGTGGCAGCATAGGGTGTTCGGCACTAGCAGGGTTCGCTGAAGAGGAGTGTTTGTTGTCGGGTGTTCGGCAATGAAGCCTTCGTCGCCAAGAGGAGGAATGACGAACCCTTTGACGGTTCGTGACATGAAGTCTTCGACCAAAATGAAGGAGGAGACTCCCACGAACCCTTCACTCTTCGTTGAGACTCTTCGTAGTCTTTCATGCTATCACTGTTCGTCAACATGTAAACCTACGAACTGTGAACATGCATGGAACAATTAGTCCTTATAAACCATATTAATTCATCACATGACATCATCATGATGTCATGGTGATGTGGTGGTGAATAACGGTTCGCGGGTCTTCGTGCTTCGCGTGTCGATCTCTGGGGCGCATGACGGAGGAATGTCGTGACATCGGGCTTTAACCGAACCGAGTCAAACCGAACCGCATCCACAAAGTGCATCAACAATAATGTTAAATATAAAAATATATAAATAAAATAATTGTTTATTAGTGGTTCTGAAAGTTCTGTAATATTCAGAGTTCTAAAATGAACCCAACCTATATATATATATATATATATATATATATATATATATAGGTAGAGGATCATGAGAAAACTACATCTAAATGAGCAAACTTGTTGGTGCACCTTTTTGTGTCTGTAACTAGTCTTGTTTATCATTGTATTTTGTACGGTCTTTTGATGTTTATCGAGTCTGTATTTGCCGTCGGCCAAGTCGGATATCCTCCTATCCGCTTGTGTCCTACATATTTGTCTCTATTTGGTATGTAATGATATACGAACAATGCATGTTGCATGTAAGGGTATAACTGTCTTTAGTTTAAGTGTTTATATGTTGTTGCTGTTTGCTGTCTGTTTGCAGCAAACAACACAACTTTGGCAGCCTTCGACGAAACACTCTGTTTCGTCGAACACCTCACGACGAAACTCCCAATGACCATTTTAGCTCGTTTCATCGTGATCAGTGACGAAACTCCCTTGTTTCGTCGACTGTTGGGTTTCTTCTGGCCCAATGTCTGGCCCAATGTTGTTTCGTCGAGCCCACTTTTGTGTTTCGTCATGTTAGGCCCAGGCTGCTATATAAACATTTTCTGGTTTCACTTTGAAACTAGATGAGAGCATACCCTGAGAGTTATTCTGTCAAACTGTGTGTGTATCAGTTGATCTTGGTTCTCATCCCATTTAATCAATAGACTGCATTTCATTGGTTATACCGTGTGTGTTAATAATTGTGTTTGATTTGGCATCATTACGGGGATTCCGCACCCGTGACATTGTTTGTTATAAACAAGGGTTTGGTTTTCGTTATCGATCCTCAAATTTCGGGACCTACAAGTGGTATCAGAGCATTGGCTCTTATCCTTGTTTAAAATCAAACATAGTTCGGTTTTCATCAAGTATTTGTGGTTTTTTTCTGAAAAGTGTTATTGAAAAGCTCATATTTTCTGGAAAAAGTGTTTAAAATCTGCTTGGATATTGTTATTTGCCAAAGTTTTATTAAAAACCTTTGTTATATTACATGTTCACGTGATAAAACCGGGTTTTATTTGAAAGTTTGGGCAAATTTCGTGTTTCGGAAAGTTGTTAAGTTACCGGAAAACTCATAATTTCTGGGCTTGTTCTTCATACCTTCAAAGAACCTTCAAAAAGTTCTTGAGCATCTTTGGAATTTACAGTTAAAAGTGAAATTGAAAAAGAATTAAAATCAATTAAATATATGTGACCATGCCTGGGTTGGTAACTTAGACATGTTGTGAGTTGTACTGTGTCAGTAAAAGATAAGATTTGTGTTTGAAAAATCTCACCAACTATTTCACCAACTGTCTGAGACCTTATCCACGACGAAACGCACAAACGATGAAACAGAGATTTTCGCCAAAAGCATCTTCGACGAAACACATAGAGTTTCGTCATAAGTCATTTCGACGAAACCTCTGAGTTTCGTGGAAAGAGTTTCGTGGAAAGAGTTTCGTCGAGTTTGTTGTCAATTTTAAACAGAAGGTTTGTAAAAGTGTGATAACATTGTGTTTTCAAGTATTTGATCAGGTATTCTACTTCATACATTAAATATGAGCTGCACAAGTCCGTAGGATTGGAGTATGGACCCACGACCAGGTCAAGATCAAACTTCTGCAGCCGCGTGGGCAAGAAATATTTTTCCTCAACCATCCATAAGTGCAAGTCAATGGGCGTTGGTATCGAATCAAAATCAAAGCATTCAGAATCTTTTGCTTAGCGAGAGTGAAACGGGCAGCAACAATCGCCCACCAAAGTTGAATCACATGAACGACTTTCCATCATGGAAAGGTCGTTTCCACACATACGTTCAAGGGAAAAGCACCGAACTTTGGACGTGTTTCATTACTGCATGCAACCCTGCTCTCGAAGTAGCAGCATCAACTGCAGCGGGTTTTACTAATATGCTTGAAGATGACAAGAAAGCCTATGACTTAGAGAAAAAGGCGTTTTCTATTCTTACACAAGCGCTTCACAAAGAAATCTATCATCAATTCTCTTACCGTGTCGACACGAAAACATTATGGGATGCCTTGGTAGCGAGAGGAGAAGGAAATGCGGCTACTAGAAAGACACGCCATGATCTATTGAAGAAAGAGTTTGAGTCATTTCAGTTCCTGGAGAATGAAACCCTAAATGATATGACTACACGTTTTATCATTTGATTAGTGAAATGTTTTCTTATGGTGTTACTGCAACTCAACCGGAAATGGTTGCACGGTTTGCTGATGCTCTACCTCCAAAGTAGAGCCCATTCATTGAGCTTTTAAAGCATACAGGCGTTCTAGATGCTGCAAATGTCAATATCTATGAATTCATTCAGAAGCTGGAACACAAGAATGATGAAGAAATTCGGAAAGCTAAACGAATTCCTGCTCCTCAAAATACCGAAATGTATCTTGCATGTTTTAACCAGTTAGCTAGTTCCAGTTCAGTTCAGCAACCGAAGTTACAAACGGCGTTTATGTCAAATACAAGCTCTTCTCCGTTTCCACAATCAGCTCCACCTCCGGTTTTCGATCCGAGTGCCTATCATCCGCCAGCGCATATGAGTGCTCAAGCTCAGGCTTATTCTAGACCTCAATTTGGTAGTGCTTATGTTCCTTTTCAAACACCCCAACCTCCACCTCAAGTTACCACTACTCAACCTCAGTTCGATCCGAGTGCTTATATTCCTATCCCACCACAACAACAAGCTCAACCACAACAACAGCAAGCTCATTATACCAACAATCCTCCACCCCTAAACCCTAACACAGTCAGAGTTGATACTTCAAACCTCTCAAAAGTTAGCATTGAAGTAGCGAAGGAACATATGGAACTCATTAATACAATGGTTAGTGCTTACTGCGGTTTGGTCGAAGGTCAAATTGGAAACATCAATATGACCAATGAAGATTATCAACAGATTGACCGTGATGAAATGGAGTTGATGGATATAAAGTGGGCGTTTGCAAGTGCAGTTAGAAGGGCAAGGGATTTCATGAGTCGAACGGGAAGAACTTCGTTGGAAAGTAAGAAGGATACGAAGTACGGGTTTGATAAAGATGCGGTTACATGTTTCAATTGTGGCAAAAAGGGTCACTTCAAACGTGAGTGCACCCGACCAACCAAACAAGGCAATTAGAATCCGTTCAGAAATCAGACGAGTACTTCTAATGCAAATCAAGACAACCATGAACGAAGGATAGTAGCGGTGAACAACAATCCAAACCAGAGCCAGAACCAGTCTGGACCTTCAAACACCAACAGAGCATTAGTTGTTCAAGCTGATGAAGGGTGTAATTGGTCTGTACAATTTGGGGAAGGTGATCAAGAAGGAGGAGGAACAGCGTGTTATGCAAAGATCATCAATCACATCAAGCACGTTCACAAGGAAGAATTTTCTGAAAGTGACGACAGTTCGGGTTATACCGGGAGTTCTGATGAGGAAAGTTCTACTTCGGGCGATTATCATTCTGAATCTGATATGAAGGAAGAAGCAAGTTATCATTCTGAATCTGATGACTTGTTAAATGAAGCAGAGGAGTTGAAATGTCAGAAATCAATTCTGATCAAGAAGGCTGCTGTAGCATCTAAAGAAATGGAGAAGTTCTTCTCTGAAGACGGATCTTTTTCTTTTCAAACTGCCTTTATGGCAAATGTCTCAGCGTCTACGAGTCAGGTAAATTCTGAAACTCCTGCTCCTAGTGTTTGTAATTCTTGTGCAGATTTGAAGCTTGAATTTGAAAAGCTTCATAGTCATAATCAAAGTTTGGTTATTGAAATGTCTAAGTGCAAAGAGGCAAATATGGCTCTGGTTAGAAACGAAAGGGATTTTAAATCTGTAATTGAAACCTTAAAGAAAAGTGTTTCCGAAGTGACCAAAATTGTTTATCATAAACAAGTTAGTATTAACGATTACATTAACATCGTTGAGGAAACCAAAAAGGAACTAGCCATTGCCAAATGTGAGCATGATGCAATCAAGCTCAAGTCGGAAAGTTATTCTAACTCCCGATTTGTGCTCGATCACATCATTGACGTTCAACAACTGAAAGGAAACAAGACAGGCGTAGGGTATAAGAAGTGTCCGCCCCCTTTAAGACATAATTATAGTCATATGCCTGAGGAAGAAGAAATGCCACGTTTTGAGCCCAGTGTGCCTCTTGATTATGAGGAAGTTACTACTGGCCTAGGGTTCAAATCGGACAGTTCTTCAAGTACATCATCTGAGCAAACAGAAACTTCAACATCTACGAGACAAAGTCCTCCAATCATTGAGGACTATGAGTCGTCTGATGATGAATCAGAATCAGATATGAGTGATCAGGATAAATCACTTGACAAGATGAAAGGAATAGAAATTCCAGTTGAGAATCATATTCTTTGTGATCCTCCTACTCCTGCTGTTCAACCAGTTGTCAAACAAGTGATAGATCCTGTCAAGAATGACAAGAAATATGTGTCTACCGTTAAGAGTAATAATGTGTTGTACACTTTGGTTGGTGATTCTAAAATCTATTCAGATCACGATTTTCCAATTAAAAATGTCAATCCATCTTCGATTGATAAAGTTTTTGAAGATAATACAAACAAGTTTTTGGGAAAGACAATTCCAGGAGTCATTGTAACTCAATGTGACCCAATCCCAAAAGCTGAAATCAGGAAACAATTTGGAAATCAAAAATCACCAACAAAGCAACAACCTATTGCTTCTAAGGGTAAACAACCAGAAAGGCGAGCTCAAAAGCCTAACGTTTCTCAATCAAAATTTGAAACAAAAGGAGCTCGTTATCAGAAGAAAAACAGTAATGTCAGATTTGTAGCATCAAAGGGTACAGATAAAATTGAGACTTTTGAAAACAAATCAAACACCGATTTTGTACAACAAGTCAAGATTTTAAAACGTAACAGTCAAAACAATTACACTCAACATACAAACGGGTGTGATAAGAAAGCAAGTACCTCAGGTTCTACGGGTTCGACATCTGTTGGTCAATCAGATTCTCCTAAGTTTGTGGAAAGGAGAACGTGTTTTAAATGTGGGGAGTTTGGGCATATCATTAAGAACTGCTCAAACACTCCAAAAGATAAATTTGTTGAGAAAGCACCACCTGAAAAGGTTCACCCTCAACGTCGTCCCGTTTCACCAAAACATGATAAAAGAACTGTTAAGGAACAAGAAATGAAACAACGACGTCAAAACATCAAAGCTGTTGAAAAGGCTTTAAAATCTGAAGTCAAAACGGTCAAAAGGGAACCAAGTTCTTCACAACCATTAAAACCAGAAGTTTCAAAATCTGTTTACAAAACTCAATCTGGTAAACAAAAACAAACTTGGAAACCTAAGACGGGTGATAGTTCAGGGGGAGCTGCCGTTTTTGAAAATCATCAAGAAATCGAGATCACTTTTCGTGATGCTCAGGGACGACCCAAGACCACTAAGGCTTGGGTCCCCATCCTCAACTGATCATTGGATGATATGTGCAGGATGTTCCAGGAGGAACTATTAATAGTCATTGGATTGTTGATAGTGGAGCATCTAGGCACATGATAGGCGACTTACGGCTTCTATATGATGTGAGAAATATTAGAGGAGGCTATGTCGCATTTGCTAGAGACAAAGGCGGATACATCACTGGAGAGGGAATGATCTCCAATGGTGTTGTATGTTTTGATAAGATCAATTATGTTCGTCAAATTGATCATAATCTTCTCAGTGTTTCGCAAATCTGCGATAAAAAGTTCACCGTGCATTTCGATGATGCCGGTTGTTATGTGCTTAAACCTGGTTTCAAAATTCCACAAGAATGGATTCTCTTATCGGCTCCAAGAGTTAATGATCTTTATATTCTTGATATGAGCCAAACAATTACGACATATGCGCAAGTAACATGTTTTGTCTCAAAAGCCACAGAGAAGGAGTCGATATCTTGGCACAGAAGAATGGGGCACATTCACTTGAGGAAGATGAACCATTTGGTGAAAAAAAATCTTGTGAATGGTGTGCCTGTGAGAAGTTTTCATCTACAAGATCTCTGTGTTTCGTGCCAGAAAGGGAAGCAAACGAAGAAGTCTCACCCTCTGAAGAAAATCAACACTGTTAGCATGCCTCTCGAACGTCTTCATATGGACCTTTTTGGACCTATGAAACACAAGACAACATTTGGGGATGCTTATTGTTTAGTGGTTACTGATGATTATTCTAGATTTTCTTGGGTATCTTTTATGGCACACAAGAGTGATACTCCTGGCATCCTCAAGGATCTTCTTACTATGTTGGAAAATCTCTACACGTTGAAAGTTAAGAGGATCATAAGCGACAATGGAACTGAGTTCAAGAACCGTGTGATGGATGAGTTCTGTACTTCTAAGGGCATTCTTATTGAATACAGTTCTCGCTACACTCCACAACAAAACGGTGTCGCGGAGAGGAAGAATCGAACGATAATTGAAACTGCAAGAACGATGTTGGTAGAGTCGGAGCTTCCTGTTCAATTCTGGGGGGAGGCTGTGTCGACTGCTTGCTACACGTTAAACCGAGTTCTTACAGTTAAGAGACATGGCAAAACTTGTTTCGAACTTCTACAGAAAAGGAAACTGGATCTTTCTTACCTAGAACCTTTTGGCGGTCCATGTACTATGATTGAGCCGGATGGAAAGTTTGGTGCGAAAGCTATCGAGGGTTTCTTCCTTGGATATGCAACTCTGAATTTTCGTGTATGGAATCTGGCTACCAAAAAGATTGAACTATGGAGTGAAGTAAGGGTTCAAAGGTACACAAATCCTGTTAGAGCTCCGGGTGATCCTTGGATGTTCGATTACAATGGGCTATTTGACTCCTTTAATCTGCCAACCTTTGACGAAGAATCTGCAGCTGCTAGAATGTTATTCGATAGTAACAACGCTGCTGGCTCGCCATTGGTTAGACCTGTTATTGTTAACCCCCAAGGTTCTAATTCGGTTAACAACACAGTTCAAAATGAGGTTTTTGAAGATGCTACTGATTACAATCAGTCATCAGAAGATGATGAATATCTTGATGCGACTGAAGGCACTTCAGCTCCGGTTGCTCCTGTTCAAGGTACTTCTGTAGAAACACCTCATGTGCAGAATGTTGATACTGCTTAAGGGAATGCATCCACTTCTACGGCTATTCCCAATGTAGAGTTGGTTGTTGATCTTAATATTCACAATTTGGGTATTAATGCTCGTGTTCCTGAAAATCCTGAAATGAGGATTCACGATACCCATCCCCAGCAGAACATTATAGGAGATGTCCAACGCGGTGTGCAGACGCATAATCAGCTGAGAAATAACCAGAATGCTGGTTTATATTCAGCCATTAGAGAATCTGTTCTTCAAAATGATTGGTCCTTTGCGTGTTACGTTTCACAAGTGTTGGTGCATTATCTGTCTGTTAACTATGTCTTTATCGAGTCTTAGGTTTAGATTAGATAAATGAGTGAACAACAGTGATTGATTTAGGGTTTGTTTGAGTTTAAACATGTAATTCCGTTTGAGGGTAACTTGGGCATGTTCAAACGGAATCACAACATGCAATTCCGTTTGATCAGATCCGTTTGAACAAGGTCCGTTTGAACAAGGGATGTGACATCTTCAAACGTAATAGTGAAGTCTATAAATAGGAGTTGTGTAGGTTCATTTGATACGGACCAGATTGTGTGTGAGAGTCGAGGTGCTGCCAAAATTTAGTCAGAAATCATTGTAAAGACTCGCAATCAGTAATAGAAAGAAAGTTAAAAGGATACAAGCTGTTTTGACGTTGGTTACTTTGATTCCGCCTTAGTAATCAATGATGAACTGCCTTTACTGACTATTTAGGGTCACGGACACGATCCAACAAGTGGTATCAGAGCTCAGGACAAGGAGTTCATACCAAATTCAGCTTGAAATCATCGGATTTTCTTACTTCTACTTATTCTTTTCTGATTCGGACATAATTCACGGTTGAAATGGCCTAAAACTTTCTCATATCAAACGAAATACACTGTTAACTAATCCTTGAAAATTTGAGACCAAAATTCGACTTAAAACTGATCAAAAACACCTATTCCGTTTGAAAATGTTCGTAAAATGCTGACGTCATAGGTCATTCCGTTTGAATTAACCTAATCCCGTTTGAAATTGGCTCATAATCCCGTTTAAAAAACACAACTTACATAATACCGTTTGAAAAATATAGGTAATTACGTTTGAGGCATGTATCTCGTTTGAAAGTTCACGTTTGAAAGTGGTTCGTTTGAAAGTCTCGTTTGAAACTTGATTCGTGTTGTCTCAAACGGAATAACAGATTTCGTTTGAGAAAAGCCATTTCGTTTGAAAGACATTATACCGTTTGAACAATTCCGCTTGAACAGATTCCGTTTGAATCTGTCATATTTCAAATTCAAAAATATTTCTAAGTGTTTGCTGATTTTTCAGGTTCGTACAAGATGGATGATCTATTCATGAATCCGTTTAGTGATATGTATGTCTTTGCTGGTAATTCTGGAGATGATGCTTCACCGAGCAACACCAATGAGAACACGCCGAATACGAAGAAAAGTTTATCGGATGTTTTGGGAGTTGATAGTACTTTCGGAACATATAACAAACCCCCGAAGTTGATGGCTATCGAAGAGTACAGTCGGTGAGTAAAGAAGTTTGAAGATTGGTTGATGGCCTTTGCTTATGCTAGCTGGAAAAGTCTAAAGAATGGATACGTTGATGGAGGCTAAAAGGGTGAAAGTTTGACTACATCTGAAGAAATAGAATCGTTTGTTGCTGAGCAAAAATGCATCGCACTGCTGTTTCAGTCTGTTCGAGAAGATATAATATCCTTGATCGAGTACGACAGTTCTACAGATCTCTGGAACAAGTTGAAAGTTAAATGTTTGGGAAGTGCAGAAATTGTGAAAAATAAAAAGAAACTGCTTAGAAAAGAATTTGATTTATTTGGTTGTTTAAAGAATGAATCAGTTTGTAAAATGATTGAAAGGTTTGGGCACCTAAAGCTGGAGCTGGCGAGACATGAAATTTTCTATTCTCAAGAAGAGCTAATCGACAAATTGTTTGACTCGTTGCCAGATGAGATGGATTGGCAATATTATGCATTGATGTTGAAGAATACTATCAAGCCGCCAGAAGTGTTGACTGTAGATTTGTTGATTGAGAGACTAGAGAGTCACGAGCTGGAGTTAAGGAAAACGCACAAAGTCAATCACTCATCATACCAGCAGAACTTGGATTTGTATTATCCAAAAAGCATGATGCCAAAGAATACACCTCCCAAGACAGCTTTTTATGCTGAGAATTCCAACACTTCTAGCAAAGAGAGTCAAAGCAGTGGATTTCACAGTGGTTCTTCCTCACATTCAAGCCAATCAGATGCAAAGAACTTATTTCAATGCAACATAGTTGTAGACTTAAAGAACGCTCAAAACTTCAGCGAGGAGTCGGCAAAGCAACAGATGGTTTTCCTAGCATCTGTGCTAGAATCGTATGAAAGCCTTGTAGCAGGGAAGATTGGCAACACCAACCTGACAAAAGAAGATTACGATCAAATAGATCCTGAGGAGATGGAATTGATCGACATAAGATGGTGTATGGCCAGTGCAGTTCGTCGGGCACAACGTTTCATGGAGATAACAGGAAGGAAGTCTATTGGTGGACCTTCTGCCAAGTTGGGCTTTGATAAGTCTAAAGTGACGTGTTTTAAGTGTAAACAGAAAGGTTACTTTAAGCGTGAATGCCGAAATGTGTATGCTGATGAGTCTGAAAACCCGTTCAGAGAAGATTACTACAAGAAAGCGATTTATCATCAGAATAAATCAGAGCCGCCGAGAATGAAGCAGCTTGAGGATAACAAAGAGAAATCTAGAGCTCTTGCGGTGATTCATGACGATGAAGGTTTCGACTGGAGCGAGTTGTTACCTGAGGAGGATGCGGTTGGATATGCATTCATGGCAAAATCTGAACCTGTTCCTTGGAAAGACACCAGACCTGAAGAAAAGAGGTATGCTTACAGGAAGATGATTGCTTAAGAAAGAATGATCAGAATATCTGCTATCTATCTTGAAGCAAAAAGAGCTAGGAGATGGGATCCAGACAGGGAATGTTATCTTGACCCTAATGGAAATATAGCCATTGATCATAACACTCTTGATATGGAAACCATAATTAAATAAATGAAAGAAGAAGATGATTATTGGCAAAGAAAATGGTGGGGAAACGAAGAAGAGAAAGAAAAAGAAGAGAAGGAGAAAGAAGAAAAAGAGAAGTCAAAGAAGGCTGATACTGGAATCATTGACACGACTCAAGAGTTGAATGCTGAAAACATGGGAAAAATGGCTGACAAGGTGCTGGCTGCTAAGGCACTTGAGGTAGACTCTAAATCCGTCTCTGAGTCTAAAAGTCAGGTCAGTTCAAATGCGTCAACGACTGAGTCAGGTAAGAAAGTTAATGGTGACGTTGACTGCAAAAATTGCATCAAAGAATGCAAAGTTTGTAGTACAAACACTTATCTCAAAGGTAAGAAGATTGATGATCTGACTGCTAGAGTCCGAAGTGTTGAGGATCAAATTCTTAACCGTGATAAAATGTTGAAAGCTTCGAACGACAGAGTAAAAGAATTAACTAATAAAATTGAAAATGATAAAATTGATCAAGAAAAGGTTAGGAAAGAAAATGAGAGGTTAGTTCTTGAAAATTGTCAGATTACTGAAAAATTTGAGAAGCTTAAAAGCACAGTTAAGGATAATGATGAAAGAAACGGTAAAACATACAAAGAAAATTGTCATTTGCAAAGTGTTTTGAGGATTAAAGAAGAATTAATCAATCAACAATTGGATGAGATTGCTGAATTGAAGCTTCAGTTTGAAGAAACTAAGATTGAGAATGAGCGAATCAATTTGAAATTGAACAGTTACAACTCTGCAAGCTTTGTTTTGCAACACATTGTTCCCAAACCCATCGGGAAAAACAAAGCAGGCGAAGATGTATATTGTGATGGAACTGGGGTCGGGTTTCATCAAGTTCCGCCACCAGTTCTAGATAATTATTCGAAAAAGCAATCTGGGTTGGTTAATCTTGAAGATGAAAATGAAGTAAAACTTCCTGATTCAATTGATGTTACATTTTCTTCTTCATCATCTGATGATAGTGTTCAGACAAAGATTGTTAAAAGCACAGCTGAAAGTGTTTTGATGTCTGAAAGTGATTCAGCTGAAGATGATGGATGTTTCTTGGACAAATACATTCCGAAACAAAAGTCCAAAAACAACTTAAATGATGAACCTAATCTTGTCATGTACAAGATGTCGGGATCGGATAAGTTGTATTCGGATTCTGAGTTTCCTCTGGAGAATGTAAATGTTTCAAAATTGACAAATGTGTTTAAAATGGTTGAAATCGATTTGTCTGAAGTAAAGAGTTTAAAACAAACAAAAAGGCAAATGAATTTTGAGAAAGATAAAGCTTACTACAAGAAACCTGTAGTTCCACCACGTTTTTATAACAACAATCAAAACAAATGGTCGGGTGGATATCAGGGTGGTAAGAACTATCAAAGAAAGAATTTTCAAAACAAGAAATTTGTTGAGAAGAAAGTGTTTGTGAACAGTTCAAGTTCACTTTCTAATGAAGAGAAAAAGATTTTTTCGAAATCAAATGAAGAGTTTTTTGAGAAAAGGGCCTCACAGCCTCAGCCTGAAGGCACAAGTCGAGTTGTTGATACTCGTACATGCTTTAGATGCAACAAAGTTGGTCACATTGCAAGAAATTGCACCAACTTCAAGCCTAAGACTGAAGTTGTTGAGAATCAAAAGAAGAAAGTTGATGTAAAAGGAAAAGCTCCAATGGTTGTTGAGAAAATTTTGAAAAATGTGAAAACAAAAGTCAAAATTGAACCTGTTAAGAATGTGGTAACTAAAAATGACAAATTCTATAAACGGGTTGCTTCATCTCAACAAACATGGAAGCCAAAAGTTGTTGAAAAACCAAAGGTTTCAGAGTTAGAAAAACAATCATCTTCTACTACACCGGTAAAGATGGATGTTCCTTTGGATTATTATGAAAAGTTGGAGAAACAATCTTCTACTCAACCAGAGAAGAAGAATGTTCAAAAGAAAAATCAACCAACCGGTCAACTTAAGATAGATGAGTTTTTCTTATACAAAAAGGTTGAGGTTGGATCAGAAGAAAGTTTAAAAATGAATGATAAAAATTTTCCGCCACTTTACACTACAAAATCTCACATTAAAGTCCAGTTACCTGAGTCAAAAGAGGCTTGGGTAGCATCAAAATCTCACTAAAAATTTTGGACTTGCCGGAGCTTCCTAGTTGGTAATTGTGAAGCATGAATCGGCATCTTTATTGAAATGTGTTTTTAAATCAATTTGTGATATATGCAGGAACTTCCGAGATCTGTTTCATGATGGATTATGGACAGTGGAGCGTCTCGACATATGACAGGAAAGACTGCATTGTTGTATGATGTTAGAAATTTCAATGGAGGTTATGTGGGATTCGCAGGAAACCAAGGTGGTAGAATTGTTGGTGAAGGAATGTTATCCAATGGGATTGTTACGTTTGAAAGAGTTAACTACATTGCTGAGCTGGAGAATAATCTGCTGAGTATCTCGCAGATCTGTGACAGGATGTATACCACTCACTTCACAGACAAAGAATGTTTGATCTTGAAGCCAGGATTTGTTATCCCTGAAGAATGGATTATCATGAGGGCACCAAGAGTCAATGATCTGTACGTGTTGGACATGAGCGTAGCTACTACAACCAAGGGTCAGGCTCATTGTTTTGTGTCAAAAGCAACTGAGAAGGAATCGCAATTGTGGCACAGGAAGATGGGTCATATACATCTTAGAAAAATGAATCATCTGGTGCATAATGATTTAGTTGTTGGTGTTCATGTCAAAGGTTTTCATCTTGAAGGAGAATGCATTAGCTGCATCAAAGGTAAGCAGAAGAAGAAATCACATCCTAAAAAGAAAGTCAATTCAGTTTCCAGACCGTTAGAGAGACTACATGTGGATCTGTTTGGTCCAATAAACGTCAAAAGTATTACAGGGGATCTCTACTGTCTTGTGGTTACTGATGATTATTCCAGATTTTCGTGGGTATCATTCTTGAAGTCGAAAGATGAAACGTTTGACAGTTTGATGGCGTTGTTCAGAAAGATTGAAAATCTGTACCAAAGGTGTATCAAAAGAATTAGAAGTGATAATGGTACTGAATTCAAGAATAACAAGATGGAAGAATTTTGTGATGAAAGAGGTATATTGCATGAGTTTAGTGCTCCGTACACTCCGCAGCAGAATGGAGTCGCTGAAAGAAAGAATAGGACACTAATCGAAACGGCCAGAACAATGCTTGCTGATTCAAAGCTACCGATAAATTTTTGGGCAGAAGCAGTTTCCGCCGTATGCTATACGCTCAACAGAGTTCTCACTGTCAAGAAATTCAACAAAACATGCTTTGAGTTGATCAATAATCGCAAACCAAATCTGAAGTATCTTGAACCGTTTGGGTCACCCTGTACTGTTCTAGAGCCTTTTGGAAAGTTTGGTGCAAAGAGTATTGAAGGAATTTTCGTGGGTTATCAAAGTCCATTGAAACGAGTCTTTGTTCCAAGCTTGAAGCGGATTATTGAAGCACACAATGTTGAGTGTCAAGGTTACACAATGCCACCACAGAATCCTGGAGATTCATGGCTTTTTCATTATGATACTTTATGGGATTCGTTTGACATGGAAGAAGAAAAGGAAGAAGAAGATTTCTTTGACGAGTTGGATATTCTGAGAGAGTATGAAGAATCGCAGGAAAGGTTCCCAGCTGAGTATTCAAGACGACCACGACAAGCTTTGAACGATAATGAAGCAGGTCCAAGCAATGCTGGTGAACATGATGATGTCCACCAAAATGAAGTTGCTCAAGATAATCAGACGGCACAGAATGATAATCAAGAATCTGAGAACATGCCAGTATTTGATAATGGTGATTCAGATTCTGAGGGGGAGCAAATTCAGATTTCAAGTCAAACAAACTCAGTCAGTGAACAAGGTGCAAATCAGAATGTTACTAATCTGGAAGGCGATGTAGATGTTCCAGGCGAAGTGATGCCACGAACTCTTTCATACCATCCAGAGGAATTGATCATTGAAGAATTGCAAACAGGCGTCCGCACTCGAAGACAGCTTGATCAAGGGCTTACATGTTTTTATACAAAAGTTGCTCCTTTACAAACTGAATTCTCATTGAGTTGTTTTATTTCGTAGATTGAGCCAAGGACTTATAAAGAGGTGCTTACTGAAGATTCTTGGGTCAATGCGATGCAGGAGGAACTGAGCCAATTCGAAAAGTTAGGAGTGTGGAAGTTAGTGGATTTGCCAGATGGTCAGAGGAAGATAAACACCAAGTGGATGTTCAAGTGTAAGAGAGACGATAGAGGAGTTGTTGTTCGTAACAAATCTCGACTCGTAGTCCAGGGTTTCAGTCAGCAGGAGGATATAGATTTCACCGAAGTGTATGCTCCTGTAGCTCGACTAGAAGCGATCAGAATCTTCCTAGCATTTGCGTCTTGGAAAAATTTCAAAGTTTATCAGTTAGATGTTAAATCGGCGTTTCTCTATAGGAAGGTAAAAGAGGAGGTATATGTCGGACAGCCACCAGGCTTCACCAATCCAATCCACAAAGACAAGGTTTATTTGCTGGATAAAGCACTGTATGGTTTACACCAAGCCCCGAGAGCTTGGTACGAGACATTGTCTTAACACTTACTAGCCAACAGTTTTATTCGAGGAAAAGTGGATGCCACTCTCTTCACCAAAGAGGTCGACAAACATCTTCTGATAGTTCAAATTTACGTGGACGACATTATATTTGGGTCAACAAATGAAAATTTGTGCAAAGATTTTGAAAGAGTGATGAAGCAGAAATTTGAAATGTCATAGATGGGTGAGATGAAATTCTTTTTGGGACTGCAGGTTAATCAACTACCCAAAGGAATTTTCATACATCAAATGAAGTACGTTCATGATATTTTGGAGAAATTCGGAATGTCAGATTCTACTCCAGCTTCCACCCCATTAGCAACGAACCATGGGATAAACCCTGATCTCACCGGAGAGAAGGTAGATGAAACGATGTATCGTTCCATGATCGGATCGCTGATGTATTTGACAGCTTCAAGACCCGATATTATGTACCCAACCTGCCTCGCAGCAAGATTTCAATCTAACCCGAGAGCTTCGCATATGGTGATTGTGAAAAGGATATTACGCTACCTGAAAGGAACTCCTTCATTGGGGTTGTGGTATCCAAGAGAAGGCGATTTCACGCTCGAAGGGTATTCCGATTCCGATTTCGGATGCTGCAAAGTTAACGCTAAATCAACAACAGCGGGGTGCCAGTTTTTCGGATCACGATTGGTTACCTGGCAATGCAAAAAGCAGACATATGTGGCTCTATCCACATGTGAAGCGGAGTATGTATCTGCTAGCAGTTGCTGCTCACAGATCTTGTGGATCCAGCAACAGATGCGCGACTACGGTTTGCAATTTCTAAATACCCCTATCTTTGTTGATAATGAGGCAGCGATTAACATTACTAAAACTGAATGGTATGAAGCTTTTATCGGTGTTGGAGGAGATTATTGGCGTTGATGAAGGAGACATTGTAGATGATGTTGAGAAGCAATCTGCAATGGTTTGTCGATTTTTTACTTGTTTTGGTATTTAGGGGGAGAGTATAGGGTAATATTTTCAGAAAATACAAAAACAGTAAAAAATTTCAAAAATACAAAAACATGAGATATTTTTCAAAATCCAAAAACAATAGAAAACCAGAAAAGAGCTTGTGTAAAAAGGGAAAATGATAGTACATCGGCTTGACAGTTACGGTATACTAAAGATATGTAAAGTCTAAAATGTCTTAAACAGTCTCGCTGATGATGTGCCGATAGGTTTTTGCACATTTAGTAGGTTTGTTCGGGATATAAACTTAAATCTTTACTTGCTTATTTCGTGGGGAACACTACTTGGATATATAGGTAACCCCTGAAATCTTGTTTGAAAGATTCATTTTTCTGATATACTAGGTCTTTATACTCAGTGATATCTGGGGTATTATTCCGGGACTTCTGCTGAATGGAAGTTCTGACCTAGTCCTCGAATAATACTTTCCGCAATGCTTGAAACATAGCATCACCCTCAGCATAAATGATAAGACAATAAAATTGCTAATCAATGATGTTGTAAAAAAGATCCTCTAAAGGGGACACACCCAAGTCGATTCGTGATCTCTTTGCTGAACGGTAGTTATGACCTGAGCTCTCACGGTTTCGATCATAATTTATTCCCTTACAGATATCATCTGTGGTATACTCACCTGTAAGACTGAATATTGGGATCTGGATACGGGAGTATATTCAAGAGGTGGGACACACGTATAAGTTTAAGTCTCTAAAACATTAAATCCGTATCTTGGACAGATTGAAAATTGTGTGAGAATTTAAGTGGATCAGTATATCGACAATCTAAGCGAATTGTTTAATTCTGAGTATGAAATTTAAGCTTAACGGTACTTGTGACTTGTCGAATAGCTGATATGATTCCCTAACACGCTCAACCAAAAATATGTTTGTATATAGTTTACTTTTACTGCATTTTAGTTCTGCATTTCATTTCTAGTTTAGACGCTTTATTAAAAATTCAAAAAGATTTTACACTTCTGCTTTATTTTTTTTGACAAACCAAAGTGGAGAGTTGATCTTCGGATTCGAAAGTTGAAAGCAGATGCAGGAAGTTTCTGGGCTGGATGATGAGTTTGGAGCTAAAATATGATAAGTTTGAGAAATTAGAAAGTCTAAAACAAGTTCATTAATTTGAAACTTGTATTTTTCAGAAAATTGTTTGAAAATTGAACTAAATGTCAGTGTGAATTATCTCTGATCAACCAAGGTCATTAAGTTGGACTTGGTAGATTAATTGAGTAATCAGGGTCATTAACTTGGATCTGAATACTTAAGTGGATTTCTAAACACTGGTTAGACTATCAATTGTGGTTGAATGATAAGTATGGATTGATACTGTTATTTTCATATATCTTATATTTGGGTAGAGATTATGCAGGAATTTAGTTCCCCATGGCAACAAAATGTCAAAGTTTGAACCAGAATTTAAAGCCCTAGCTTATCGAGAGAGGGAGTCTGCAAAAGGGAGAGTCAGAATTCTGGATCAACAATCAAAGGGGAGATTGAAGATTAGAGTTTGAAGATAAAGATTGAAGAGAGCTTTACAATGTCAAGACAAAGACTAAAGACTCGACGCCGAAGACTTCGTCAACATCCAAGGGGGAGTTTGTTGGTGCATTATCTGTCTGTTAACTATGTCTTTATCGAGTCTTAGGTTTAGATTAGATAAATGAGTGAACAACAGTGATTGATTTAGGGTTTGTTTGAGTTTAAACATGTAATTCCGTTTGAGGGTAACTTGGGCATGTTCAAACGGAATCACAACATGCAATTCCGTTTGATCAGATCCGTTTGAACAAGGTCTGTTTGAACAAGGGATGTGACATCTTCAAACGGAATAGTGAAGTCTATAAATAGGAGTTGTGTAGGTTCATTTGATACGGACCAAATTGTGTGTGAGAGTCGAGGTGCTGCCAAAATTTAGTCAGAAATCATTGTAAAGACTCGCAATCAGTAATAGAAAGAAAGTTAAAAGGATACAAGTTGTTTTGACGTTGTTTGCTTTGATTCCACCTTAGTAATCAATGATGAACTGCCTTTACTGACTATTTAGGGTCACGGACACGATCCAACAACAAGAAGAACCGAAATCTTAGAAGGAAGCCTTAAAAGATAATTCTTGGGTTGAAGCCATGCAGGACGAACTGCAGCAATTTCAAAAGCTAGGTGTTTGGAAGCTTGTTGAAAAACCGGAGAATTACAAGAAAATTGGCACACGCTGGGTTTATAAATGCAAGAAGGACGATCGTGGAGTAGTTATTCGTAACAAGGCGAGATTGGTTGTTCAAGGATTTCGCCAGATTGAAGGCATTGACTACAATGAAGTTTATGCACCTGTTGCACGTTTGGAAGCTATTCGGATCTTTCTAGCTTATGCTTCTTTCAAAGGATTCAAAGTCTTCCAGATGGACGTCAAAAGTGCTTTTCTTCACGGTATAGTTCAAGAAGAGGTGCACGTCGAACAACCTCCAGGTTTTGAAGATCCTATTCACCCCGATCGGGTCTGGTTGCTCAACAAAGCTCTTTATGGTTTACATCAAGCACCTAGGGCTTGGTACGCAACCTTATCCAATTATCTTCTGGAGAATGGATTTCGACGAGGTCTTATTGATTGCACACTCTTTATCAAGGAACAAGATGGAGATCTTCTGCTGGTGCAGGTATACGTTGACGATATAATATTTGGTTCTACTAATGATTCTTTGTGCAGCCAATTCGAACGTGTTATGCAGGAAAAGTTCGAAATGAGCGCTATGGGGGAGATGAATTTCTTCTTGGGCCTACAAGTTCAACAAACAGAGTCTGGGATATTCATCCATCAGACTAAATATGTTGGTGATATCTTGAGCCGATTCCAGATGTCAGATGCAACGCCCATTGGTACCCCACTTCCGCAGAATCACGGGATTACTCCGGATTTGAAGGGTGAAAGCATCAACTCCTCATACTATCGCGCTATGATCGGATCTCTAATGTATCTCACTGCTTCGAGGCCTGACATCATGTATCCAACGTGCATGCTTGCAAGATATCAAGCCAACCCGAAGTCCTGCCAGCTGTTAAAAGGATTTTTCGCTATTTGAAGGGTTACCCTGACACCAGTCTTTGGTACCCTAGGAATGATAGCTTTGACTTGATTGCATACAGTGATTCTGATTTTGGTGGTTGCAAAATTGATGGCAAATCAACAACAGTAGGATGTCAATTCTTAGGAAATCGCCTGGTCACGTGGCAGTGTAAGAAGCAAACGTGTGTTGCTACATCAACTTGTGAAGCAGAATACATTGCTGCCTCCAGTTGTTGCTCCCAAGTCTTGTGGATACAACAACAAATGCGCGACTATGGTTTTGAATTCCTATCTACTCCTATTTTTGTTGATAACAATGCTGCCTTACAGATCACTAGAAATCCTGTGCAGCATTCCAAGACCAAACACATCGAAATTAAATATCACTTCATACGTGATTGTTTTGACAAAAGATTAATCGATGTCGTTCATGTCCCCACCGATCACCAACGTGCCGACCTGTTTACAAAAGCTTTTGATAAATCACGTTTTGATTATCTACTTTTGGTCAATGGCATTAAGGTGATACTCGAGTAAACTTCTTTGGCTAATCGTTTTTGTAAATATTTTCTTTAAAAACTCTAAAAATTCAAAAAGATTTTCGTTTTCGTAACCTTTTAGCATTTTAGGGGGAGTAAATTCAAGAAAATACAAAAACATTTGAAAAACCAAAAATCCAAAAAGATGTCTTTACTTTCTGTCTTTTCGTTTCAAAATTCAAAATAAAAAAAAACTAGAAAATCAAAAATGAGTTTCTTGGATAAAGGAAGATGATGATATTCACTGGTGTGGTCGGTCAACGTGTTAAAAAATGTAAATAAAAAAAAATTGATGACAAATGATAAGTATCTCTACTAACGATGTATTGGTAGGCTCACAATCAAACTAAAATGTGCAGGATGATACAAACCTAACAGACTTCAAGTCAGGTGGGAACCATTCATTGGCATATGGTCTTAGTACCGAAATTTCGTTTGATTGATTGCCGAGGTTCTGAGATATTCGGTCTTTATGCTGCTTATCATCTGGGTATCATGGTTGTATCTTTTACCGAAAAATAACGGAGACGAAGTCTAGGTCTTCCATGATACCATACAAACGTGTACATATTGCATTCGACCTCAATAAGTGATCAACAATCACATGTCCCTCAAATAAGTGATAAAATATCACATTTATCCGGGAGTCAAGTTCGTCTCTCTGCTGTACGAAAGTACTGACCTGTTCACGGACTTGCTCCTGTGCCCTCATGCATATGAAAATCAAGTTCCTCATCAATAAGTGATTCTATCACATAGGGCTTGTTTTCAAATCAAAATAAGTGAGTTTCTCACATTCTTTTTTATACGGTCAAACAGATGATAATCGGTATACTCACCGGTAAGATGAACTCTCGTGCATACCTTGATACGGGAATGTGTCGTGAGTGGATTCACATCGACTTGTAAGTATAATCCTTATCGTAAATCGTATCTCCTAATTGTGATTACGTTTGATCAGTTTGAGCTTATGTGGACAACAATACCGATAATCGAGGTAGTATACTTATCCAGAGCTTTAAACAGAAATCAAAATCATGTTGACTAAGACCGTAAGCTGGTATGATTCCTTATCCTTGAAACTCGCAAAAAGTTTGCGCTTGTACAGTCATTTATTGCTTTCAATAGCTTTTCGTTTAGTTTTCCGCGCTTTAAATTCGTTTTTAGTGTAATTTTGTAAAGTTTGTTTTTTATTAAGCCGAAGTTGTTGCTTGGTGTTTTCTGCCGGAAGCCTGAAACCTACTTCATAAAACGTCCTTGCATTTGAAAACTCAATCAAAATGGAAATGTGTTCAATTAATCAAAATTTGTTCTCTGTTCAGTGTGCAAAATTTTCATGCCTTAGTGTTTTTGAAAATTGGTGTCGACGAAACTTTGTATGGTCGACGAAACTCTGCTGGTCAAAGTCAAAGGTTTCAACTTGGTCAACCTTGGTCAAACCTGTTTTGGTAATCGACGAAACACCTCGTTTCGTCGAGGTTACGACGAAACGCCAATGGCCCAGTTCGTTTCGTCGTGGGCTAAATTTTAAGGCCCAAGTCCAAGCCCAACAGTTCGTTTCGTCGAGCCCACAATCCGTTTCGTCGAGATGAGCGTTTCGCCGAAGTAAGGCGGTGTATTTAAAGGGTCCCAGGTCAATTATTTGTTCACTTTTTCAAACATAAACCTGTTCATCTTCTCCAAACACTCAACCGCCATACCTTCGACATACCCATTCTCGAACTCTCAAAACCCTCATTTTACCTTCAAACCTAACAAAAATCAAAGGTACAAAAATGTTCCTGGTCATGTTTCTAACAAAATGAACCGTCTGTTTTTGTCCGAAACCCGCGGAGACCCTCTTTACTTGTTGTGTTCATACTCTAATCATGTGTGTGTTTTGGTTTCTCATAAAAAACAGATAGATTTAGGATGTTTACTTTGATTGTGCTTTGATTTGGGTTATGGTTTGGTCTATAAAAACAGGGGATTGATGATTGTTGATGGTTTAACAGTTTTAATCGGGTTTTTGATCACAAAACATATCTACATTAGATCTTGGGTGTGTTTCCGATTTGGGTTGGGTTAAACAAAGTGTTGATTTTGGTTTATGATGATCGGTTCCTTATTTAAACTCGATACGGCGAAACTCCCAAATTTTCAAAACCCTAACTGTTCATAAACCCCCTTTCACGACGAAACGCCTTTACGACGAAACGCCCTTTGAGATGGATCCGTTTCGTCGAGGTACTGTCGACGAAACTCTGCTGGTCAACGGTCAACTCTGACTTTAGTTGACCAAGGGAGTTTCGTCGTACATTAGGGTGTTTCGTCGAAGACTCCTCCTTTCGTCGTCCATGCCTTAGCAAATTTTTCAGTTTGTTGCTTGTTCACAGAACATGTGTAACTATGTGTTTAATGTCCATTTGATGTTCAAACATGTTTGTATATAAGTTTAATACACTTATTGTGACATTGTGACTTATTGTGACATTGTGACTTATTGTGGACATCTTCATATACAGATGGCACCGAAAGAAGGCAAACGGAAACCCGTGATAAAGAAAGAGAATAAGTTTGAGGAGGAGACTATGTCTGAAAAGCGTCATAACCAAATCGCTTTTCTGGATTCGGAAGAAAAGATCGCTGAACTGAAAGATATCACTAAATGGATCAGGGAGTCGCGGATCAATTATGCTGTTACATTCTCAACGCCTGTCTACAAATCTCTTATCAAAGCCTTCTGGAATTCCGCAAGTGTTGTGCAAGTAGAAGGAAAATAAGTTATACAGGGTCGTGTAAATGATGTGGATGTTATTGTATCTCCGGATATCTTGAACGATGTTTTACAGCTACAAGACCATCCGGATGCTCCATATTCTATACCTATCATATGTACGCGAGGCTGCTTGTTACGAATGAAGTGTACAGGAGACATCTTCAGCAATCAAATCAACAAGGGTGATCTGCCGTTACGCTACAAGTTCCTATTACACGTTCTCATTCAGTGTCTTAGCAATAGACGTGCTGGATACGATTTGGCTGGAAATGATCTAGTTGGTTTCATGGTGGCGTTGGTGCTAAACAAACCGTTTAGCATCTCAAAGTACATCTTCACCAATATGAAGGAAAATATGACGAGGACTGGAAGTAGAATAACCGGGAACAAGTTCTGGATGTATCCGCGGTTTCTTCAAATGATCATGAATGTTCAACATCCTGGTCTTCCTAAAGCCGACAACGACATTCTGAAGATAGAAACAATGAACTTCAATTCATTAAGGATAATCAAGAACCTTGCATCCAAAAGATACAAAGAAAGCGATCCTCTAAGGAAGTTGATCGGTGCGCTAGGGAATCCAGATTACGTTGCTCCAGCTGATGATAAATGGCGTCACAATGACAGCCAATCAGATGACGAAGAGCCGGAGCTGAATAGGAAAAGGATCGAGAAGTTTGGTCCAGATCCAGTTGATTCTGATATGTCTGAAAGTGATAGTGAAGGTGATGGTGATGATGGTGGTGATACAGGTGCCGTTGGTGCATCTAGTGCTGGTGCAGCTGGTGATACATCAGCAGGTGGCGATGACGAGTCTGATTCTGATTCGGATGATCATCTAATCGAGCCTGGATACGAAGTGTATCTCGATGAACGTGGTGTTAAAAGATACAGGAGGATTAGACAAGAAGATGATCCTGAATACGTTCCAGAGGTTACTGAAGCGGAACATTTAAAGAAAAGGAAAGCTGAGAAAGCTGCTGAGAGTCAAAAGAAGAAATCAAGAAGATACTTGAGTACCTCTGCTCGGCAATCTGTTCCTCAAGAGCCAGTTCAAGAATCTCCCGTAGTATCTTCAGCTCCTGAAACTCCAACAGAGACTCCTCAGGTTGTTCCACAAAGATCAATGGCTGCTGCAATTAGAGCAACTACTTCTCAGCCTAGTTTTGAACGTCAAAGGATATTCTCTGAAATGTCTCAAGACGAGAAGAACAACTTCCTATTCTCTCAATTTGAAGCGGCTGCAGATCGTATTCAATGGCAAACTGACTTTATCAGGATCATAAAAAATGATCAGGCCAGTCAATTGGTGGAAATAAACAAGTTGAAGTCCACTGTTGATCAACAGAAAACTGTGATAGAACGCCAACAAGCTGAGATTGATCAACTTAAAGCTGAAAATGTACGTTTGAAAGCTGCAGACGAAGAGAGACAGAGAAGCAGCTCTATACTCCAAAAGTTGGCTGAAGATCTTAAAGGAAGATGTGACTACATGAAAGAGTGGTACGAGTCACGGAATACAACGATAGTTGAGGGAGTTAAGAAGATAAATGCTGGCTATGAGTTTCTTCGAAGTCGGGTTGCTACTCTGTGGGATGATCGATGTAAGCAACAAGAAGTTATGAAGAAAAGGGAGGATGATCCTGAAGATCAAGGGAATCCTGATCCTTCTACTACATCACAGCAGCCGCCAGCCGCTACATCTTCTGCAATCGTTGTTGTTCAGCCGCCAGCGATCGAATCTTCTCAAGGAACCTCTTCTGGAACAGTTCAACAGATTGAAGGTACATCTTTTGTTCCTAGCAGTGCTAATCTTGCATTGCAGGCTATTCATCCAATCACTGGGGAATTACTTGAAGAAGGTGAAATTATCGAGGATCTTTCACATGAGCAATTGCTTGCTCTAAACGCAATGAGAGAGAGATTGATGATGCAGAGATTGATCGAATGCCTAGTGAGCCCGAATCTACTGATGTTGAAAACATTGAAGAGATTGTTTTGGAGGGAAATGAGAAGAAGTCAGCGTAGTGCGTAAGGACGGGACTGAATTCACTCCTTTGGATGAAGAATGGTTAAAAGAAAATGTGGACGTCATAGATGAGCATTTAAAGAACCGTGATACTTCTGAAAATGCCACAGATGCGTTCTCCGAGTGGCGACAACAGTTCTTATCGAGGGTTTCCAAGCCTGTGCCAGATGTTGCACAAGTTGATTACTTACAATTCGAGAAAGCGAAGCCGAGTGGACGAATCCTCTGTTGGATGTTCGTCAAGGAAATACATTGCATCGCCATCAAACGGGAATTTGGAATTCAATACTTCCAATCGTTGCTGAGCATACTATCTTTGCCTTTTTACGATGTGGCAACATTGACGAAGATTGAGCTCATAAATCGCTCAAACTTTGAAGGCGCAACTTTATTCGAACGGCTGATAAAGATGAACAAGAAGTCTGGCTGGAAAGACAAGTCGTACAAGCCTCAGTTCCCTATTTATCAGCAAATCAAGTTTACTCTTGATCCGGCAACCAACACTGGCAGATACAAGCTTGTTTATGAGCCAGCGAAAGTTGTGGATAAGATACCCTTGATGCCGATGAAGCAGAATTTTCTTGGAGAAATGAGGTTATGGTGTTATGACTCCGATACGCACGAGGCAGTGATTGTTTTTTATGGCAATCGTGAAAATTTCAGAATGTTAGATCCGATGTGGATCGTTAACATGTACGCGGCTGACATTGAAAAATTATATAGGCACGACATTTTCTACGAAGACAAGGACGCGCATCAAGCTTTGCAATTCCAGCGCGTCGTTTGCTTCTGCTACTACCGGGGAATTCATGCGGACAGTTCGTGGTCCGAACAACACTGAAGATTGAAGATTTGAAGACTGAAGATGAGTAACAGACAAGGGGGAGTTTGTTGGTGCACCTTTTTGTGTCTGTAACTAGTCTTGTTTATCGTTGTATTTTGTACGGTCTTTTGATGTTTATCGAGTCTGTATTTGCCGTCGACCAAGTCGGATATCCTCTTATCCGCTTGTGTCCGACATATTTGTCCCTATTTGGTATGTAATGATATACGAACAATGCATGTTGCATGTAAGGGTATAACTGTCTTTAGTTTAAGTGTTTATATGTTGTTGCTGTTTGCTGTCTGTTTGCAGCAAACAACACAACTTTTGCAGCCTTCGACGAAACACTCTGTTTCGTCGAACACCTCACGACGAAACTCCCAATGACCATTTTAGCTCGTTTCGTCGTGATCAGTGACGAAACTCCCTTGTTTCGTCGACTGTTGGGTTTCTTCAGGCCTAATGTCTGGCCCAATGTTGTTTCGTCGAGCCCACTTTTGTGTTTCGTCATGTTAGGCCCAGGCTGCTATATAAACACTTTCTGGTTTCACTTTGAAACTAGATGAGAGCATACCCTGAGAGTTATTCTGTCAAACTGTGTGTGTATCAGTTGATCTTGGTTCTCATCCCATTTAATCAATAGACTGCGTTTCATTGGTTATACCGTGTGTGTTATTAACTGTGTTTGATTTGGCATCGTTACGGGGATTCCGCACCCGTGACATTGTTTGTTATAAACAAGGGTTTGGTTTTCGTTATCGATCCTCAGATTTCGGGACCTACAAAACTAGAAAACTAACTAAAAAAGCCTAAAAAAAACTAAAAAAACATACCAATTTTTTTTTTACAATTTTTTATAAAAAATCGCTAGTTTTTATGCTTGGAAAAAAATTTAAAAAAAAAATTGTTGTACTGCACATGTGCAATATATGTGCATTATATGTGTACTACACATGTGCACTATATCCGTAATAGTGCACATGTGTAATACAACGAAAAAGTTTTTTTTATTATTTTTTTTTTGGAAATTTTTTTTCCAAGCATAAAAACCTGCGATTTTTTATAAAAATTAAAAAAAAATTGGTATGTTTTTTTGGCTTTTTTAGTTAGTTTTTTAGTTTTCTCATTTAAAATAGTTTTCTCATGATCCATCCCCTATATATATATATATGAGGCCCGGCTTGAGCGTTGAGATGGAGACGGAGAGGACGGGGACACCCCGAGGGGCACGGTGTGCAGGCGCGGCACCGCACCCAGGGACGTCCCCCACACCGATCAGTCTTATAGTTAAATGTTGTCAACAACCAGGTTTGGGTAATATGAACTGATATGCTTGTTGATTGTTGGTAATGAGTTAAATTAAAATAGTATGCTTTGATGTGTTAGATAAAAATATTGCAACGAGGCAGTAACTAGAATTTTAACCCGTTAGCATGGTTAAAATAGAAAGGTTTACTAATGGGATTCATGCTTTAATCGTTTTTGTGGTGTAATTAAATTGAGTTTGTGAATTAGATTATTGCTTTAAATTCATGTGTTGCAATTATGTTGATTAGAAGCAGGTATAGAAAACCCATGATTGTACGGACAGATTTCAAAGCTGGAAAAAGAAAAGGGAATTTTGGAGTGTAGACCTATAGTTTGTACACTGAACGCCACTGTTGTACGTTGGCAAGTACGTTGGGTCGTACGTTTGGTCGAGCGTAGACTACGTTGACCACGGCTAGTTTACGTCAGGTTGGTAAAATGTTAGGATTTTTCATGTTTTGACGTTGGGTCTCGTATGTTACGTCATTATAAGATATTATCTACTTTTTATACTAATTGGTAGCATTGTGTTGCTTTAGGTAAAGCTCACGAATGGATTTACATGGTTCAAGATCAAGAGCTCGGAAGAGAATGCTAATTGATCACATGTTATTTTTTAAATTAATAGTTAGAATATAGAAACCTATATTTTATAATTAACTTGGTTGTCGTTATAGTTATGGCTCAAAACAGAACCGAACCAGAACGCCCTGTGCAACCCCTAAAATTATCAATTTACCTATCCAAGTGTTGTGTTCCCGTCGTATCGCGTGGTCGTATCGCGTGAGCACCACACCAGTAATATATGATACAACTACTTTTTGAACTTTTAATATCTTAATATAATCCAGTACTCTTTAATGTGATAATTAAATCTATTTTGAAACGAAGAATTAAATTCATCTCGTAGATAAAAAAACAATAATCAATCGCTTTTAAGGAATTCCGTTTCCACTATCTTCATCAAATACTTTACTTTTAATGTATTAAATTTAAATCCTCTCATATTTAAGTGCCAAAAAGTAGGGGTGCCAAACGGGTCGTGTTTGCGGGTTGACAAGTTCAACCGACCCGAACCCAAAAAAAATTACACGACCCGTTTAACCCAGATTTTTTAATTTTTTTCTGAAATTAGTATATTAAAATTAAAAATTACTTAAAAATCACAAATGTATATAACATAATTATATTTAGATTATAAAATCTTATGTTAATCTCTTTTTAAGTTATAATTATGGCATAAAATACACACCCCATTTAATTTATGACATAAAATCTATTGTAAAAAATATAACATAATATAAATGTGTTAAACGGGTCAACCCGCCAACCCGACCGGGAACCCGAACCCAACCCGTTAACTTAAAACGGGTTCGCCGGTTCAACCTGAAACTGATCCGAACCCATTTAAACTAAACCTAAACCCGCAAATTTCGTGTTAGGTTTGTGTCGTGTTTTCAGGTCGTGTCAGAAATTCACACCCCTACCAAAAAGGGGTAGCTTTATTATTTCAGTACACGTTACAGGTACATACCATTCATTCAGGCATTAGTTTAGAACAAACATGACCAAGTTAACAAAGATCCAAGACAATCAAGGTGGAAAAATCTTATGGAAAATTGACATACACATAGCAGCACACGACAGATCGAATATAACAGCATGTGAAATCAACCCTTGCAACTTAATGTTTAGCGTTTGCGTTTGATAGGCAGCATGTGATTGTCGCTTGTTAATTCCAAACTTATTCCTGCCTTCATTACATCATCACCATATTCATGAGCATGCCTACTCATTTCTTCAATAGTCTTTGACAGCTTCTCTACTGTAATCTGCTTATCCTCAAAAGTAAAATATTTTATAACAAACCGTCCATGCATATTTAGAGGATTCTTCCATGAAAAGTTTCTGATTAAGTGTAACCAAACATCAGTCAAAGTTCCGCCTTCCATCCACTCGAAGGGTATGGGACCAACCATAAAAGCAGCCATCACAGTTAAAACGCCTGCAATAAGTCCGCTTGATACTTTGGCCAATACCTTCACTGATTTCAACTCTAGGATCTCTCCTTCGAACCGTCTTATGAAAGCAACTGTTTGTTCACATATACATGCTAATGATTTCATACAATCACCAGAAAGCTGAATCTCTTCTTCTTTCATTATATCTCTAGAAAGCTGAATCTCTTCTTTCATTTTATCTCTAAAAAGCTGAATCTTTTGTTTATAATCCTGGTGAGCATCAGCTTGTCTCCAGCTTTCTACCAATTTCTCCAATACACTCAACCGGCTGTCATGTTGGTCTTTCAGCAACCTTACGAAATCATTGTAAAGTTTAGATGTTTGAAGGCAGATATTATGGTAGTCATCCACTAAATGAAACAGCTGAGGATCATGCCTCCATCCTTCCTTGCATTTCCTTAAGGCCAAGAAAGCGTTTCCGTTGATTGCATGTAGACATTTAATTCCTTCATGGATACCATCGAGGGACATTCTTTCTCCTCCGTATACAGGGAATTTCTTTATTATACGTTTGGTAAAGAAATGGATACATTCGGTATAGTAATGGAAGTCATAGCTCAGATCATCAGCTTCTTCACAAGCACGTATATATTTAAGTAAATCAGTGTGAATTATGAATAAAGTGGCTCGATACAGAATGGTCAATGTTTCACTCATAGAGTTTTCCTTTTTTTGATCTTCATTGGGCGGCATAAACGACACTCCAGTTAAAGACAAGTGTAATTTACTATCTACAATAAACTGATTCAATGTATGCCCTGCACTCCTTATATCAAGGCTATAGAGATGAGCATGCCTACGCATATCTTCAATGATCACTGAGATGTTATCCATCACATTCTCAAGCTTATTTATTACAATCATCATCTCCGTCTCACTCTGACAAGTAGAAGAAGCAAACTGACCCATTGTCATCTTTAATTCTTCCACAACAACTGCAGTCCCTAAAAAATCCCCGATATGCAACTCCCTTCGAGTATTGTGTCTATATCTCTCCGCAGAAATACTACTGATCATATTCAACCACATAGAATATGAACTTGCACCTTTCATCAATTGCAATTCCTTGTCACGACACATATATGTAGACAGAATACTGAGAAGGCATGTGATTGTTATACTTGATGCTTTCGCCAATGTTATCATTAACTTGCAATTTTTGATGTCTTGGATCTTGTCATTTAAGTTTCTTGAAAAAGCAACAATGCGAATGGAGATAAATGCAAATGGTTTAAAAAAATTATCACAAAATCTGATACCTTTTGCAGCTTCAAGATCATCAAGCTGCTCAAGCATTTCTTTATAACTGTAATCATTTTCTGTTCTACTTCTTGCCAAAATTTGCTCCAGTGCCAACTTTACACTCAACCAGTTGTCGGCTGCGTCTTTAAGTAACCTTAAAAACTCGTTGTAAAGTCTGGAAGTTTCATGGATGATTCCATAGTAGTCATAAACCAAAGGAAATAAGTCTGTATGGCTCCATACTTCTTTGCATTCACTTAAAACTTCTTGGTTGATTTTGATTAAGCCTTCGACGATTTCATGCATGTGAACCAAGGTGTGCTGTTTTTTTCTGTAGCCATAAATGAATGCTATACTCCTGGAGAGATCATGGCTGACAGAAGAGTGACAGGAACGGAGGAATGTAACAGCTGCATTAGCACCCATATCAGGGCGAGGAGAAGAGAAACCTTTAAACACAACCTTCATCAAGTTAGTTGTAGATCGATTAAGGTATTTCAGAAACCTAATGTCATGCTCTTGGATAAAACGACCTCCAAACTCGGTCACCTGCAAATTACAATCTGCAATAAATTTATTCAGTCCTTATGTTTAGATATCATGTACACCTTATTCAGTAATTCTAACTTTCTACCAAGAAATTATTTTTTCAATTGTGTTGCGTAGACTCAAAGTGACCAAAGGCCAACCATTCTTCTTTGAGTCAAAGTCGTTACCATAAATATGTAGGATAGGTTTTTCATGGGCTTAATGTTAGCCCAAAATCACCATTGATATTGAATAATTAAGATGAAACAAGAATAAGATTCAACAGTAACTTCACTACAATTGAATAGAATGTGTGTGTGATTACAATCTTGGGTAAATTACAATTTTCGTCCTTTATGTTTGTACTGGATTGCGACGGATAGCCTTTAACTTAGATAATTACAATCACAGTCCTTTATTTGTAAAACTTATTACACCTTACGTCCCTTAAGCACTAACCCAGTTAAAATTTTAAGTTAAGTCTGGGCATGTGCACCTCATGTGAGGGCATTTATGTCTTTTCACACTGTTTCTTCGCCATTTGAACACCCCCCCCCCCCCCCACACACACACACACACTTTCCCTCAACTCAACTCAACTCAACTCTCTCTCTCCCTCTTCGTTCCAGTGTTCCACCACCACTGCCTCTGTTTTCAAAAGCAAACAACAATGACTGAGAACAACGGTAGGTTTATTTATATCACATTTATGACAACAATTGAATCAAATCGAGTGGGCTAAGTAAGAATACAAACCGTCGTCTGAAACACAGCCCAATACCAGAGTCGCCTGAGCCCGACTTTTAAACCCCAACGTTTGATCTGATTGTTGCAGATCTCCAAATATGCCAAAATAGAGACCGATGTTTTGATCTGATTGTTGCAGATCTGTTGACTACACCCCTTCTCGTATCCTTCTCCATCAATAACACTCATGTTGAAAATAGGGTTCAAATCAAAACCCTAAATTAGCTACGGTGCTGTGCAGTGGAAGAGATCAACAAGGAAGTAGTGGTGTTGGCCAGAGTGGTTGGCTCGCCGGAGCAAGCAACTCGTCGGCCGGAGATATCAAAAGAGAATGTGTTATCACTGCTGGTTTATCACGAAAAGGGAAAAAGAGGGGGAAATGTATGGTTATGGTGGCTGTGTTTTGGGTTTTTGGGGTTGTGATAGACTGAATATGGAACTGGTGGTGGTGGTGGTGAGCTGCAGAGAGAGAGAGTGAGAGAGGGGATGGGTTTTATATTTGGTTTTATAAGCTTTAAAATGTTATTTTCTTTTTTATATTAAATACATTAAATTATTAGTTAAAGGACTAAATTACCCTTATATAACCAAACTTAACTGAAAATTTTAATCAGGTTAGTGCTAAAGGACCTAGGGTGTAATGTTTTTATCAAAAAAAGGACTGTGATTGTAATTATTGAAGTTAAAGACTATCCGTTGCAATCCAGTACAAACATAAAGGATGAAAAGTGTAATTTACCCCAGTCTTTAAAACCCTAGAACTATATATACATAAGGATCAACATATTGAAGAGTCGTGACCCTCCTCAGCGCCTGTTCTAATCCATCCCAGACCACACAAATAGATCGACATGTCTATTTGATAATTACCAATTAAGTTCTAGGTTGACACATCTAACCCCTAGACTTTACATAAGTTACAAATACATAAATTTAAACTTGGTAACAGATTGTATTGCAATTGTATTGTGTTCATGTTACAATGAGAATAACAAATAATATATAGACAAAGTCTAGGGCCGGCTAGAACTAAATAATAGGGCCACATATATATCTTAATATTTACTGGTAGTGGCTTTGTAAACACATCAGCAATCTGATCTGATAGGCAAATACTTGGTATTTCAAAATTTGAACAAGAAATTGACGGTTACGATAAACAACGAACGGAATTGAGATACAGAAAAAAAAATCACCACTCGATCTACTCGTTGGGCACTTCCGAAAGAACTATGATACAGAAGACACCACACAGTTCAATTGGAATTCCACAGAACACCTTCTAATTCGGCCAAAATTAGAATAGCAGTGGTAAAATAAATCTCATGCAAAGAGAGACTAATTTCAAAGAAACTCAAAAACTCTCTTGCCTTCAATCCAAAATACGATTACATAGGAAAGAAAAGAACATGGCCCACCACTCTTGCTACAACTTAGGGATAGGTCTATCATGATCGTAAAAGAACATGGGGTAGCAGGCAACGTGTGGTGATCTGCATGTTTGCATGCATGGTTAAGTGATAGTGAGCTCCATGTAGACTAGTTTTACCCAATTTGATGACCTATTTGGATCTGGATCTTTTCCAACGGCTAGCACACTCGAATCTTTAGCTATAGGTCTATCATGATCAGTGGTAGGTATGAATTGAACCGATAGCCTCTTTGCAGCGACCTTCTCTCTGACAAAATGAAAATCAACTTCCACATGCTTCGTGCGGGCATGAAACAGGATTCGGTGATAAGTATGTTGCTCCAAGATTATCACACCATAGAATAGGTGTTGTGGCCATACGAACACACAATTCTTGTAAGAGAGCTTCAAGCCATGTGAGTTCAGCAATAGTGTCGACCAGGGCTTTATATTCGAATTCTGTTGAAGACCGAGATACAGTCTTTTGTTTCTTTGCTGACCACGAAACAAGGTTTGAACCAAGGTAGATTGCATAGCCCCCTGTGGATCGACGGTCATCAGGACATCCAGCCCAATCCGCATCAAAATAGGCATTAAGAACGGGAGAATACGCATCAGTGTAGGCGTGTAGAGTCGAGTTGGAATTCTGTTTTAGTAGAAGACCATAGTCAATAGTACCCTGTAAATATCGGAGAATTCGTTTGATGGCCGACCAGTGATCTTCAGTGGGAGAATGCATGAACTGGCACACTTTGTTAACCGCATAAGCGATGTCCGGACGTGAGAGTGTGGCATATTGAAGTGCACCAACAATCTGACGATATTTGACCGGATTCTCAAACGGAGGACTGTCACCAAGAGCCAAAGTGGCACTTGTAGCCATTGGTGTAGACACCAGGCGAGCCTGTGAGAGACCCGCTTTGTGGATGGTCTCCAAAATATATTTCTTTTGAGAGAGGAGATTAGAACCGCAAGGAGCCACCTCAATCCCAAGAAAGTAGGACAGCGTACCCATGTCTTGGAGAACAAATGTTTTGCTCAAGCTGTGAATAATACTATCAACAGCCTGAGGATTATTACCTGTGAGAATGATGTCATCTACATAAACCAACATGTAGAGAAGAGTACCACCAGAGGCATATATGAACAAAGAAGGGTCAGTTTTGGACCCCTGAAAACCCAAGGAATGTAGGGTTGTAGAAAGCCTGTGAAACCAAGCTCGTGGTACCTGCTTGAGCCCATAGAAGGACCTATGAAGGAGGCAGACATGGTCGGGCTTCTGTGGATCAGAGAAGCCAGGAGGTGCCTCAAATAAACGGTTTCATTCAAATCCCCGTGTAAAAAGGCATTTTGTATATCCAACTGTCGTAGAGGCCATCGTTGAGAGACGACAAGAGAAAGCACAACCCTAACCGTTGTGAATTAGACAACAGGACTGAAAGTTTCATCATAGTCGATACCGGGTTGTTGATTGAACCCCTTGGCAACTAACCGAGCCTTGTATCGTGTGATAGCACCTGTTTTGTCTCGTTTGAGTCTGTAAACCCACTTACAATCAAACAAGTTGGCATTCGGGACAGATGGTAAAAGAGACCAAGTTCCATTTCGAAGCAAGGCAGCATACTCCTCAGTCATGGCATTCTACCAACGAGGATCTTTGTTGGCAATGGCAAAGGAAGTGGGATCGGTTTCAGGTGAAGTAGAGGCATGAAAAGCAGATGGATTGTATGGCACCCGTTGTTTAGGATTAGGGCGAAGGTTAGAGGGTCGAGGGCGGGGTTGTGGAGTAGGGTCTGGTTGAGCCGGTTGTGTAGGTGAAGAGGGAGTTGCTTGGGCCAATTGTTGGAGTGGGCTGGGAACAAGAGACGGGGCGGGTATGGGATGGTCCGGTGAGGTGGGTGGTACCGGAGGTGTAGGTGAAGTAGGCAGAGGTGTAGGTGGAGGTGGGGGAGTTGGAAGATCTGCTGTAGGGGAAGGTGATGGTTGATCACTAGCCGGCGGTTCTGTGACCGGATCAGTAGAAGGTGAAGGCGGGGTGGGGTAGGTGGATATGTAAGGATCGGGTTGAGAAGTGGTAGGAGAATCGGGAGTGGATGGTGAGGTTTGACACGGAAATTAGTGCTCATTGAAGCGCACATGGCGGGCAATGTAGATACGATCAGATGAGGGATCAGGCACATATAGCAATAATGTGATGGGCTATAGCCAAGAAAAATACAAGTTGAGGACCGAAAGTCCATTTTGTGCTTGTATGGTCGGAGGTGGGGATAACATTGACACCCAAACACACGCAAAAAAGAGAAGTCAGGTTTGCGTTTAATGAGGTGTTCAAAAGGTGAGGCGATCATTGTTCCGAGAGGGCATGCGGTTAATAAGATAAACGGCGGTGTCAAATGCAAAGTGACAAAAACGTGAGGGGACACCGGATTGAGCAAGAAGAGTGAGGCCAGTTTCAACCACATTTCGGTGTCGTCGTTTGACAAGGCTATTCTGTTCACTTGTGTGCGGACACGAGAGGCGGTGTAAAATGCCAATGGAGGAAAAGAAATGAGATAGATTCTGAAATTCACCCCTCAATCAGTTTGAAAAGATCTAAGTTTGGTGTTAAATTGTCTCTCAGCGACAAGAACAAACTGTTTGAAAACTTCAAATACATCAGATTTGTGTTTCAATGGAAAGAACCACATGTAACGGGAAAATTCATCAACACACAACAGAAAGTAATTGTAACCATCAGAAGAGGTAACAGGGGCAGGACCCCACACATCACAAAACAAAAGATCCAAGACATGAGTACTTTTAAAATTAGATGATGACAAATGAAGTTTGGATGATTTCCCAATGTGGCAAGATTAAAAAGGAATCAAAATGTTTATTTAAAACAGGAAGACAATAAGTAGATAGCATGGTCTTCAAAAGTTGTGGATGAGGATGACCAAGCCGTTGATGCCATATGTTGGAGAAAGCACGAACAGCAGTAAAGGCAACTCTGGGAACTGATTGAATTTGAGGAAGACGGATGGAGTAGAGGTCATGTTCACTTGGACCCGTGAGGAGGGCAGTGCGTGTAACCGTGTCCTTCACAGCAAAAAAAGTAGAGTGAAATTCAAAGAAAACTTGATTATCATGGCAGAATTTTTTAACTGAAAGTAAATTTTGTTTGATTTGTGGGACATGAAGAATATTAGAAAGATTGAAAGATTTAGATGGTGAGTGAAATGTGGTGGAATCAATGTGTAAGACGGGTAAGCCTTTACCATTACCAACATGTAGAAAATCCTCACCATAGTAGGGTTCTTGATTGTTGAAGGTAGATGTGTCCTGAGCAACGTGACTGTTAGAGCCGGTGTCGGGCAGCCACGTGGTGGATGTTGAAGGGCGAAAATCAGCATTAGTTGGCAGATGGCTGCGATGATCTTGGCCGGATGGTGGCAGGGTCCCGGTTGGGGCATTAAGAGGGAACATGCCCTATGCCACAACGATTACAAGTTTCGTACACTGTATTTTGGTTGGATGCCCAACTGAATTGGTTGCGAGTGCCCCCAGAAGATTGATTGTTGTAAGATCCTCGTCCCGGCGGTTGTTGTTGAACCCACGACCACGAGAATTTTGGGAACGAGAAGCAAAGAAAGCCTTATTTGAAGGGGTATTTGGCTATAAATTGAAACCAAGCTGAGTGGCTAATTGTTGGAGAGCCTGAAGAGCATCTGGTTGCTGTCCAGCAGTAACAGAAGTTGCGGAAAGTGCCGGTTGGAGGCTGGTCACAGCTGTGAAAGCCTGAGCAGTTGGGACAGCAGGAAGAGACTTCTTGATCATGTACTCATAATCATGAAAAAGTCCAAGAATCTCATTGAATTGAACCGGAGATATACGGCCAAGAAGGGAGGGCTTCAGTCCATTGTATTCTTCAAGAAGCCCGGAGATAACAACCATCACAACATCTTTAGGTTTCATTGGCTCATTGATATTGGCAAGTGCATCGGCATATTCTTGCGCCCTTGTGAGGTATGCAGATGGAGTTTCATCACCTTTCATCTCTATCTTGAGTAGTTGTGCCTTCAAAGTGTATTCTCTTGATGCAGAGTGGGGTGCGTATGCATTTTCAAGAGATAACCATAGATATCGAGAGGTGGTAACCTGAACGTGAGAAAAGGCTGCCTCAGATATGGTTGATATAAGGATCATCCGGACGTGTGCGTCATTGTTTATCCATATCGGTTAGTTTGGATTAGCAGCAGGTTCGGCTGGGGTTGTACTTTTATCAGAGGAAGCAGCAACAGGAATGGTTGGTGATGGATAGGGGATTGAACCATCGATGTAGCCGATGAGATTGTTTGTAACCAAAAACAGCTGGATCATTGTTTTCAGAAACCGTAATTAGTAGGGGATAGGGTAAAGGCAAACTTGTGTGAGTTGTGTGATGTTTTCTCTGCTGTAGTAAAGGCTGCGATCATGGCCATGATTGTCGAAGACAGAAACAGCAGAAAGGATACTGATCGGCAGAAGAAAAAAAAAGGAAGAAGAAGGATCGGAACAAGGCTGTAGCCTGCCAGGGTTTGTGTCGGCAGAGATGAAGCTCTGATACCAAGTTAAACTTGGTAACAGATTGTATTGCAATTGTATTATGTTCATTTTACAATGAGAATAACAAATAATATATAGACAAACTCTAGGGCCGGCTAGAACTAAATAATAAGGCCACATATATATCTTAATATTTACTAAAGCTATCGACTAATACATAATAAAACATAATCTAAACTATTTACATTGTGACCCTTGGACTTGGATGTGAGGGATTAACATCACCATTCTCCCCTATAATCATGAACATCCTTAAGTTGTTCTAGGTCTTGAACACCGAGCACTTCTATCTTCTTGAGTCTTATCCATTGCTCCACATGGATATTCTTATGTACTTGCTTCACACAAATTGAGTCTTCACTTTGACTTGCTTCAGACGACACTTTGCTTCACATGAGAACTTTGAATGCATCCGGTTTGTATCACACAAACTTCTTCCTGTGTAGTTGTCTCAACATAAACTCAATCCGGTCTTCAATAAATGGTCCATCGTATCGCATGACTTGAATCCATCTCGCATAGATTTTGGCTAATCGGAATCACTCAAATCTTTTGTGGTTGTGACGCACAACAATTCCTTTTTTGATCCAGTCACGAGACGATTCATATTCTTAATAGCTTGATCACCTCACATGATTTAATTTCCTCTTCATGGGTTGTCTTACACAGCAGGTTCCCCATCATTGATCGCTTCCCTTACAATCACTTTATTTGCTTTGCTTTGATCTGATCCACTCACTGGATTATTTGATTGCACCCCTCACGGGTTGTTTCCGCATCACACGGTTTCTTTGCTTTGGTCGTATCACAAGACTAAATTTTCTATTTCTACTTCTCTTTTGATGTCTAGGCACATCAGGATTAGGATTGTCGGTTCATCCTCTTTAGTTTCGACTAAGACTGACTCATATTCCTTGTGTTTCTTGGTCCAACATTCATATACATAGTGCCCAAGTTTCTCACATCTATAGCAAGTAATTTTCAACTTATCTCTTATACCCGGTGTTTCTTGCATGTTATCCCTTTGTGGTTTGTCGGTTCTTTCTGACTCACAAGAGGTGTGTCCTTCACCTCTGTGATGATAATTGCTTCTGCCTTAGCCTCGTGACGGATGAAAACTCCCTCATCCACGATTTCCAACATATTGTCCATGATTCATGTTATTTTTTCATGATATGTGTACAAGAGTTCTTCTTGATTGTTCATAAGGCTTCATTTTTTCAAAGGTTGTCAACCTACCAATAGCCTAGTCTAGAGTCATCGTGTCTAGTTGACAAGGAGTACATAATGTATTTGAAAACTTGTCAGTAATAGGTAAAGAACAATGAGAGATAATTGAACGAAAAACTTGAGCATGAGGATGTCCTAAGCGTTGATGCCAAATGCTGGAAGAAGCTTTGACAGCCGTGAAAGCGACTTTAGGGATAGACTTGAGCTGAGGAAGACGAATGGAGTACAGACCCTGTTCACTGGGACCCGTTAGGAGGGTTGTGCGTGTAGACTCATCCTTCACAACAAAATAAGATGAGTGAAATTCAAAGAAAACATCATTATCCACACAAAATTTTTGAACGGACAAAAGGTTTTGTTTAAGGTCAGGAACATGAAGTATATTGGAAAATTTAAAGGTTTTGTCAGGCGAGTAGATAGTTGAGGAGCCAATATGAAAAATAGGTAGTGGGTTACCGTCACCAATAAGTAAAGAATCATTACCAAAGTAGGCTTCCGAGTTGTCAATGCTAGATAAGTCTGGAGTGGCATGTCCATTGCATCCAGTGTCGGGCTTCCAAGTGAATCCTGATTGGGAGGCAACATCAGAGTGAGCAACATAGTTGACTTGTGGTACTGCACGTGATTGGTTCGGTTGATTTGGACAATGAGATGGGAGATGACCAATGCCACAACGGTTATAGTGGCCATAGACAGTGTTCTGTGTTGACGCCCAAGAGAATTGGCGAGTGCTAGTGTTGTCTTGTCTTGATTGTGGTTATTTTGGCCAGAGTTACCACGGGAAGAACTACGAGAGCCATGGTTGCCTCTGTTGTTGTTAAAGGACCGAGACCCAAAGTAAGCTTGTGGTTGTGAAGAAGATGCAGGATTGAGTTGATATCCCAACTGAGAAGCCATGAGTTGAAGACTATGAAGTTGTTGCCGTGGGGAATCAATATTTGGCTGTGGTGGAGTTGGAACAGCAGCCGTAAAGGGCTGCTGTGAAGTTGTGGCAGCCGCAAACAAGGCGTGTTGGACCTGCTGATTGATGGCCAAGATTTGTGATCATGTAGCCATGGTCACTCAGTAACCCGTGTAGTTCGGTAAAGGTAACAGGAGGGGAACGAGCCAATAAGTTGGCCTTGAGGCCATTATATTCTTCACGAAGGCCGGTAACAGTTAACATGACCAGATCTTTGTCCTTCATCAGTTCTCCTATGTTGGCAAGGGTAGTAGCATACTCTTGAGCCCGGGCCAAATAGTTAGCCGGTTTTTCATAACCCTTCATGGTGATTCGCAGCAGTTGGCTTTTGAGAGTGAATTCATGAGAGGAGGAAACGGGTGCATAAGCGCGTTCAAGTGATAACCATACCTCACGAGAAGTGTGTCCCTGAACATGCTGAAAAGATTCTTCAGAAACTGTGTTGACAATAAGCATACGAACATGAGCATCATTGGCAATCCATGGAGCATAACTCGGGTTAACAGTGGTGGTTGTTCCAGTTGTAACATTCTGTGGTGGGCAAGGGATAGTACCATCCACATAACCGAGTAGGTTATGAGAGGCAAGGAAGGGTTCGACTATTTGTTTCCAGTAGCCATAGTTTGTAGCTTTTAGGGTGAAAGCAAACTTGTGAGAGTTATGGATAGCTTTTTCCTGATTTGTAAAGGTTGTTATGGCAGCCATAATAATCGGATAAGGTTTGTTAATCAATGCAGGAAGTTGGCAGAAGGTTTGGTGATCGACTGTTAAGATAGCAGCCAGAGGATTGTTGATCGGCTGTTAGGTTGGTTAGGGTTGATAGCTGCAGCAGAGAAAAGAAAAAAAAAAGAAGAAGATGGCGGCAGCTTTTAGGGTTCAGGGAATCCCAGAGCGTATAAGCTCTGATACCAAATTGAAACGTGTAATTGTAATTAGGTTAAAATTGATTAATAATGATGAATACAAGGCCCTATATATAGATAAACTAATTACAACTTGATGCCCTAAATAATAATAAAATTGTCTAATTTAAATAACTTGGTCTAACATCATGCCATTAGCGGAACCACCCGATCATATTCATCTCCACTAGGCAATAATGCATATACACTAATTCATGAGGAAACCTAATAAATCTGTGAAAAACTGCCGAATAAATTATGTAAAAATATCTTTTTCCTATTTAAAAATGGATTTTTAATGATTTTTTTACATGTAAAATTAGTGGTTTCCCCATCTTCTTATGGTTCCCCATTAAGCTCACCCCCTGTTATGTATCACTCTATTAAAAATATATATACTTATGTGTCAAAAGGCACGTGTGATACGCTAATACCCATATTCACTCGTTAACAAAAGGTAATCCTCTTCTCTATAATTGCATCAAATTCAGCCTTAGATAATATTACTATTATGATAAATACAGTTAAGCTGTTACTAACCTCGCGGCTCCACGCTAAATGAAAACTTAAATTTGTTGTTTTGCAGTGAATCTGCACTTCTTTGACAGTCATCAGCTCCCGTCCAATAGAAAACCAAATGGTTATGCAAACCAGCTGCCAAGAAGTTAATGGGCACTGGAATCCTCCAATGTTTTTCACCAGCATGAACATGAGCTGTTACCACGTATTTAGTTTCCATAGCAGCATCAATTTGGTGTAAAGTTACGACAGCACATATAACAACTCCAATCCATGGGCCTCTAAGGGTCAAACTTTCATTAGATTCTAGCGGCTTGAAACCTAATGGAATCATACTTCCAGCCCCAACTATCTCAAATACAGCTTCTGGCATGGTCCGATGTGTCGTTCGTAACTGAAAAATATTTATAAATGAGAGAAGTAAATGAGAAGAGGGCAAATGGTGATTCCACACTACACTGCTATGTCATCTTGCAGTTCAAGATACGAGAACTAAAGATGACCCAAGGTGATTATGTGTGTATATATATACGTATATGAGTTAATATTGGAAACAAAGCACCACATTAAATTTAGTCAGAGTAGTTAATATTTTCCTTGTGTATTTCCTAGATTTGTGCTGTTTCCATTATAAGGCTATGTGTTATGGGTTTGGTTGGTGCTTGGTTGAGAAAAAAGTGTTGTCACGTGGCTGATAATTAGGTAATCGTATTTAATTATTATTATTTTGTATTTAAATATAAATTATGTAAAAAATAATAATTTAAAACTACAAAAAAATTATTTTATAAATCTAGTTAGTTAAATAAAAAAGTTAACTAAAATAATATGTAAAGTAAATATTGAATTTTGAATTTATAAAACTGTTTACTAAAATTTTAGTTCAGTAATAAATAAAAGAATTTACAAAAATCGCGATGTTAAAATTTAATTGTTTTGTAAATGTAAATTTATCACCCTTTTATCCCTTCCCCCGACGCCTTCTTTCCCTAAACGCCAAAAGACAAGAAATTACACCTAGATCTGAAACCCTAAATTGTAAAGCTCCTCCTTGGTTTTAAAAAGCGAGAGGCGCACAAAAGCGACGATGTCTAAAATTGAGGCGCGAAGCGCAAAAGCGCAAAAGCGGTGGGCTTTTCGTACCCGAGGCGCAAGTTGTTTATATAATTTTTTTTATATATCCCATCTATGCAGTTAATTTATAATATCATGCATATATATATATATATATATATATTCATATCTAGAGTCTATATATACTAGAATTGTAGAACCTATATAATATTAATAGCAAAATAAAGAAATGTTCATCAAGAGGTGGTAGAAATCTAGGTATGGGAATGAAAGTCTCAAAAGGTGGGGTAAATACTTTGTCCCACATCGGTGTGTGGACAAAGTGAGTGGTTGTTTATAAGGTAAAGCCTTTACTACTCCATTGTAGCTTTATGACATGTTTTACCACAAGTCCTACCCGCGCGCAGGGGGGGGGGGGGTGCAAAAAATGATTTTCTCAGCTGAGATTTGCTTGAACTCGTGCGTGCCCACACGAATGCAGCTCTGAAAACCCAGGCCCGCGTGCGGCAGTTTTTGCACCATTTAATTAAGCTTTTTTTTTGCTGCTGTTGGTTTTAAGCATTTTTATTACATGTACAAGTCAAAAAAGCCAATGTACAACATTTTTATGCAGTAAACAGCTTAAGGTACATGAGGCGCGCGCCTCAGGGCAAAAATCCCACAAAAAAACTGCAAAAAATGCGCTTTTTGGCGCTTCCTGTAAAAACAGTCCGTTCCATTATGCCATACCAAACAGACCCATAGTCTAAGGGTGTAAGGGGTGCTTCACTCAAGGGGAGTAGTCCTCTCTCCACCTCATCCAATCACACTCGTCCATGTCAACTCCACTCTCCACTCCACATTTTGCACTCAAACATAAGGGGTGCTCCATCCAAACATATTTCTTAAAAAAAATAAAGTGTGATTGGTTGAAAAAGATTGGGGCCAACCATTAACCCCCTCTCTCTCCTCTTCCCTGGCACAGTGACTACTCCCCGAACGATTGAGTTTACAGCGTGGTGAAGGGGGTTGGCGGCAGTGTTCCCAAGAGGGGAGTAGTCCCCTCTTCCCCTTCGCCGATGTTGGCCCGTACACCCTAAACTTTGTTATATACTCAATGAATATACAAGAACATCCATGGTGAAATATTATCTCAGCCTAATACGGTATCAGCCTAATCTCATTCCATCTCCCATCCTCTGGTTAACCTTGATTCTTCCACAGCAGCAAGTCAGCCTTCTTCATGGCTGCCTCCACCGATTCTTCCTTCCCATGACTACCCTATTTCATATGATTACCATCAAACTAAGCTCCTCCAACTATCTCCTATGGCGAAATCACGTATTTCCTTTGTTGTTGCATCTGAATTGGTTGCGTTTATTGATGGATCATATCAGCCCACAGTTTCCCCTTCTAGTTGTGAGTCTGAATACCGGCAATGGCTAACAATGTTGCTTAGCTCATATTGATTTCTCACTTATTAGGAGACCTAAAAGCCTTGCCACCTGAAAGTCCCACACCTTATTGTGTGAAAACTTAAGCTCTATCTTTCTTAACCAAAATCTGGCAGCACAGTGACGACCCAAAACATCGATATTGAATATCACTTTGTGCGTGAACTTGTGTCCTCAGACAAAATGCACACCAAATTTGTGTCTTCCAAACATCAAGTAGCCGACATTTAGACGAAACCATTACCAATAGCTCTCTTTGAATCATTTGCGATCAGTTACATGTTCGCTTGCCACTCGTTCTCTAGGGTGTGTGTGTGTGTGTGTGGGGGGGGGGGGGGGGGGGGGGGGGATATTGGAGCTAATATTGGAAACAAAGCGCCACCTTAAATGTTGTCAAAGTAGTTATAATTAACCTTGTATATTTTCTTGATTTGTGTTTCCATTGTAAATTATTTTTTATATATACTCAAGGAATACAAAAGAACATTCATGGTGAAATATTTATTATCTCAACCTAATATATATATATATATATATAGAGAGAGAGAGAGAGAGAGACCTGAAGGTAACCATTTAATATTCTCTCTGTCAATTGACCGCCGGTATCATTCTCTCCTAGTTTAGGGCAGTTCAAACAGGACACCATTGGACTTGTATTATTGTTTGTGGCATTAAATTTAGACACATCTACAGTATCTTGTGATATAATGTAATTGAATCTCATCTTTAGTCCATAAAGAGTGTCTTCATTTACTATCGAAAGTTTTGGTAGTGACTGAAGCCTCTTGCAATTATTCAAACAAAGCAATCTCAGATTTGAGAGGAGGCTGATGTTTGCAGGCAGAGAAGCAAAATCATTTCCGGATAGATCCAAATTCACCAATCGGTGTAATAAACCAATACCATCAGGAACCACAGATAGATTGCAATAACTTAGATCAAGTTCCCTTAATCCAGATAACACATTCATCTTTGTAAAAAGAAAACCTCTGTTTAGGGATGAAAGCCGACATCTATGAACACGTAGGAGTCTTAATCTGTTCAAGTAATGAACAGACAAAGGAATCTCTTGTATAGAAGTATCACTTGCATCAAGATTCCTCAAATTACACAATTCCCCCAAGCTCTCTGGTAACTTCTTGATGTTAGTTCCATCTACATATAGATGCTCTAAGCACTTCATGTTGTGTCCAAACTCAGGAACATATTCAAGGTTTGAGCAACCGGAAAGAAGAAGTGTCACAAGAGCTTCCATTTCCATGTTGCTTCTGCCAAGGCTCTGAAGATGTGTACACCCACTAAGATTTAGGTATCGTAGCCTTTTGTGTGAAAGAACTGATGGGTGTAGCTCTTTCAATTTTGTGCAGCCTTCAAGCTTTACTTTCACAAGATTTGGTGCTGAAGTCAAGTCAGGGATTTGGGTCAAATCCTTTGAGAAACTAAGATCAACAGATCTCAAATTAGGCAGATCCTGTTAAGTGAGAGGGAAATTTTCAGATTTCAAGCTTGCTTTTACTTCAGATAATGACTAAGTAGACAATACTTACAAGATTTTTTTCCCAGAGTGTTTCAAGTTGGCTATGACACATTTCAAGTTGATAAATATGTTTAGGTTCAAACATTGAAGGCAAAGACTTTAATGAGCAACCATACCATTCCAGAATTCGAAGATCATTGGAAAGAGAATTAAGACCTTGACGGTTCTTTATTGCAATCAGTTTTCCCTTGTATTGTTGTGCTTCCTTACGAAGAATTTCCCAGCACATTTGCTGGAGCAGGTCATGCATCCACACACAATCATCATAATTGATAGTTATGAGAAACTTGCTTACCAGATCAGTAATTCCACATTCAGGGAACAAACCAATATGGGTTAGTATATCTTTTACCAAATCTATGTCTATCCCTTTCAAGAAACATGCAATATACATGAAGATGTGCTGCTGATGGTTATCTAGTCTATGATAACCTACTTCAAGTCTTCCAATAACTTCTTTATGAGGATACTTTTTAGCTTTCTTTAATATCTCTTTCCAATATTTTTCTTCTTTTCCGTATAAAAGAGAACCATAAACAGTAAGAGCTATTGGAAGACCACCAGCAAACTCCACAATATCATCAGACAACTTTTCAAAACCATGTGTAGGATGTCCATCTCCAAATGCTGACTGACAAAAGAGTCTAAGAGCTTCTTTCCCTTTCAGTTCTTCACACATAAATATTTCATTTACTGTATATGGACTCAGCAAGTCTACATTTGTTGTTGTTACTATGATTCTGGTACCAGGTCCAAACCATTCACGCCCACCAGCCAAATACATCAACTGGTCTGCATGATTCACATCATCCAAAACGATTATAATCTTCAAATCACGTAGCTTTGTCATCAACAGAGTTTGTCCATGTTTAACACTTGTTACGCGTATGCTTTCATCTTTTAAAACATCATCAAGTATTTTTTGTTGTAGCTTGCATAAATCACTATCATGTTCCCTGGAGATGTCCTTGATGTTCCCAATAAAGCTACTTTCTTGGAATGTATATCGAATGCCTTCAAAGACAACTTCAGCCAAAGTAGTCTTTCCAATCCCACTCATCCCACAGATCCCTATGAAGCGAACTTCACTTGACTCTATTTTTAAAAGTCTAATCACTTCATTTACTTGAGATTCAATTCCCACAAGACCTTTGGTAAGATGACTAAGATCCACTGGTGATGCAACTTGGATGTCCTGCAAGATTCTCCTTAAGATTTCACTAACAATATCTGATTCATTCCTGCACGTGGATGGAAGAATCATGTCAACTGCATTGGATACTTTACTTCTATCCACTTTCAGAATAATAATAATAGACCAAGAAGTTTATTTATGAATCTCAAAATAACCGTTGAACAACAATATATAAAAAATAACCTACTTGTCTGGTGTCACGTGTGATCCTTTGATAGCCCCGACTTTTGCAAAAGCAGATCTCCATGTTGCTACCTTCTTTGGTGTGATTCCAGGATCTACTTCATGACGGGCAAAGCCTTGTTCGAAACAGTTGCTTTGACGGCGTACATCAGAGGGAGACACATGGTAAAAAATAGGAATAACAGTTAGCTTGCCTCGCTCCATGCAATCCACAACCTTTGTGATTTCCTCCAAACACCATTTCGATGTTGCAAAATTGCTCGATAAAACTATTATGGCATATCTTGATGCTTCTATGGCCTCTAGGAGCGCGGGAGCGATAAAATCCCCAATCTCAAGGGACCTATCATCTTTGTAGGTTCTGATGCGTTTTCGAATTAAGGCTTCATATAAGTGGCTGGTGAAACCAGTGCGAGTGTCCTCCCCTCGGAAGCTCAAGAAAACATCATAACCCTGTGATACTCTTGTTGTTGTTGTTGTTGTTGATGATGCTGCATATGACATCATCACTACAGCTCACTGTAATTAAGATAGTAGGCTTTGTAACTGGATCAAATACTTTGCAGATTACAAGAGACTACAGATGTTTTAATATTGAAGTTTAAACTAAATATAGGGGTCTTGGTGTCATTAGTAGAAAGTATATTCCAAATCTAGTATGTATATATGTACAGTCAAGGGTTTGTAAAGTTTCATAGGGTATATAATGGGTCAATGTATGTATTCAACATAATGAACAGAATATGCAAGCAACTTTACTATCAAAATCTCTACAAATTTATCATCTTGTTGATCCGATTTTGTATTTGATTACCAACAATCGGTATTAAAGCCAAAGGCTCAATCCAGCATCAGTGTTTACATCGATCAAGAGAGAAATACTTACTATTTTCAAATCAGAAACTCTGTACTTATGTAGTAAAATGATATAAATACTTATCTGAATAGAGATTGCTTCTTCAGTCGATGTTTATGATTTTTAACGGTAACAACACCCCTTTTTACTATTTTCTGACTTTGATTTTATCAGTAACAAATCGATTTTCTAGACTTTCTGATGTTCAAAAACGCACTCCGGATTCCTGTTTTGTTAATCGAACACTACCTTCACCGAATTCGAACTTTGTTTCTGAATTTCAATTTCAAACATTCAAAGCCATTCAAATTTGTTATCAATTTGATTGTTTGAAATTGAAATCTAGAAAAAACGACGGAATTCGGTGAAGGTAGTGTTCGATTAACAAAACAGCAAACAGGAATCAAGTGTGTGTTTTTTAACATCAGAAAGTCCAGAAAATCAGCTTGCAACCAAGAAAGTTAAATTTATAAAGTAGTAAGAAGGGCTGTGATTTCCACAAAAAATCATAAACACCAATTGAAAGAAGCAATCTCTAGTTTTTATTATAAAGTAGTAAGTTTAATCCCCAAAACCGATAAAGGGGTAGGAAAGATTAGTGTTTTGTATGTTTTCTATTGAGAAAGAAAGCAAGAACATGCCCTAGAAAAGTAAAAAACAAGTAAAGAAAGAAAGCAAGTCAAAGTCAAACCTGTGACCTATGTGGTTTGTATAGAAAGCAAACAAGCAAGAAAGAACCTGTGTGGTGAAAGAAAAACCTGTATGCAGTGGCGGACCCAGGATTTTTGGACAATGGGGTCCAAAAAAAAAAACACAAAAAAACTAAGAAACAGGTATCGAACCCATGACCTTTTGTGTGTAAACAAGGGGTTTTACCACTGCACTAGGCTCACTTTCTTTATTATGGGGTCCAACTAAATTATTTTATGGGGTCCATAGACAATTTTATATACCGTTTCTACTACTTTTTAAAAAAATATTGGGGTCCAGGGACCCCGTTCCTCGTAACGTAGGTCCGCCCCTGCCTGTATGCTGTAAAGAAGACATGTGTGGCATAACCACGACATGTGTGGCAAGAATGCAAGCAAGACCTGTGTAGCAAATCAAGGTCTATATGGCAAGAAAGCAAGCAAGACTTCTGTGGCAAATAAGACATGTGTAGCAAATCAAGCAAGAAAGACCTGTGTGGCAAACAAAACTTGTGTAATACGAGAAAGAAGCAAGAATTATGCGGTACAATCAAGAAGAAGAAAAAATCCCATGTGGTACAAGCAAATAGAAGAAAATGCAAATGGAGGAGAATCGGAAACTTCAAATTAAGAAGTTTGATGAAAAAGACTTTGGTTGGTGGAAAATGTAAACGGAGGATTTGCTTGTTTAGAAGGACATGAATGCTATTTTGGGTGACAAACCGGAAAATTTAACATCAGCTGAGTGGGAAACTTTGGATAAAAAGCCCAGGGCAGTTAGTAGATTGTTGCTGATGAAGGATGTTGTGTTCAACATTCTGAAGGAAACCACAATATGTGGGATTATAATGCACTGTCTAATATGTAAGAAAAGCCTTTGGCATCTAATAGGTTTTCCTGATACTTGAACTGGTGAACACGAAGATAAAGAAGAAAATTCAGTTACAGTATACATCAACAGCTTGAACTCGATTTTGACAAGACTTGGGTCAGTTGGTAATAAAATCGGGTATGAGGTTCAGGCTCTAATACTGTGTTATTGTTATTGCCTGATAACAAGTCTGGATCCTTGATCTGTAGCGTGCAGAATAGTGTGGGTTCCTAGGTAATGGATTTTGGTGCTTCATTCGAGCTACCCACAGTAGTGAAGCAATGCAGAATTTAAAGGAGGGTGATTTTGGTAAGGTAAGAGTGGCGAACAATGATGTTCTTAATGTTACGGTTATGGGTGACATGGATTTAGTTACTTTAGCCGGTTAATAGACTTTAAAGGATATTAGGGTGATTCCTAGCTTAAAGAAACAGTTAATTTCCGTTGGGCTGTCAAATAAACAGGGACATGAGATTAAATTCGGGAACAAGCAATGGAAAGTTTTAAGGGAAATCTTGTCATAGCTCGAGAAAACAGAGGTTCACTTTACATGGTTAGTTTACCGTCTAACGGAAAGACCATATCACTTCAAAAGAAGTCCAAAGTCCAATTTAATGAGTCTAGTGGCCAGAAGAAGGTTCCAGTGGTGAAAATATCTCTAGAGAATTACGCAGTGAACATGGATCTAGCATTCTCGGGATTCGGCAATTTGTGTCAGTGGGAGCAGAAGAGAACATGTCAAAGGTAGATTTAGCCATTACTAATGTGTTGCAGCTTGGGGGAGCTTCAACGAACCTTCAACTGAAGATTTTCAAGCCTCCAAGTGGAAGATTGTTGGGTTTATGGAGGCTTGATAGTTGGGCCCGAATTAGAAGAGAACAAACGAAGCAGTGAATTGAAGACATGGGTTGGTCTCTTTGTTTTTTTATTTTTTTTTATTTTGACAACACATAGTTTTCTTAGGGATTAAGTAGTAAACCTAGTATTATAATAATAATATCTTGTACTTGTAATTCCTCACAAGTGACGGACGAAGCAATAAAGTAATTACCTTTGTTTAATTATCTCTTGCAGTATTGTTTGTGCTTGGATGTGTTGTTTGAGAGATCGAACCCTAACATCGGTGCTATTGTTAAAAACTATATTTTAAGTCTAGTGTATGTATATATGTAAAGTCAAAGATCTTTGTATAAATTTGTTTAGTAGAGGTCGATTAGTATTAGGGTTATGAAACGCCTTGTTGTTGGGCGGACCTAGCATGTTACTAGGGGCAGCCTCCGCTACCCCTTGACGCTCCGGCGGTAGTGTAAATTTTGGAAAAAATTGACGTTTTTCCGATTCCGTTACCCCTTTTTACATGAAAAAGTAGCCCCTATAAAGATTTTCTAGATCCGCCTAATATACATTGGTATACATGGGGTGGATATATGTATCAAACAAAATATACAAAAACTCTATATATGAAAGCAACTTTACCATCAAAATCTCTACAATCTTGTTCATCCAATTTTGTCTTTGATTACCAAGAAACATTTAAAAGTATATAACAGAAACTTATGTTGTTTGAAATACAGAATAGAACAAACATCGAGGCTTAATTCAGTCATATTAACAACATAAAACCCTAATATCGACCACTAAAACGATTACTTAAATGTCTGTGATAAACCCTAATACTAACATAATCTGTTAAATATGAACCAGTTATTCGAATTACCTTAGCAATTGAGGCTGCTGCAGCTGTAGTCGCTGGTGCAAATCAATCGCTTTGGTTGCTCCCACAAACAAGGGTTTTAGGCTTCGAACTACGAGGTTGACTTCATGGTTTACTTAACAAAATAGAGAAAATATCTAGTTACTTAAAAAAGCATTCACATCCTCGGAATTAAAATGTGTGTGAGGTTTTTATACAAAGAGTATAAAAAGTGGGTGTGAGTGGAAGAGAGAGAAAATGTTACTGTTCATCTTTATATTTAGGGGACACTGTTCACCCACTATAATTTTTTAATATATATTGAAAGTGGTTGTAAGTGGAAGAGAGAGAAAAATGTAATGATAAAGGTATAAAAATATTATTTAATTGAAAAGAAGAGAGAAAAAGTATTTGTTTTTAATGGAAATATATTGATATAAGAGTTGTTTTTTAGTGTAACGTATGTATATTTTTAGGGAGCTGAATGTGAATGCTCTTACATCTAATATAGCACACCCCTAGCCAAATCCCTATTTTTAGCGCCCCATAGTCACACCGGGGCGGACCTACATAGAACGGGTCCGGGTCTTCGAACCTTATTGTTTTAAAAAAAAATTAGTAGATCCGCTATATTAAATGTTATAAGGACCTATAAATACAATTAGGTGAAAAAAGAAAAGCTGGTGTAGTGGTAAACCTCTCTCTTTACCAACAAGAGGTCATGGTTCAATTCTTGTATAGCCGTTTTTTTTCTTTTAATCTAATTCAAACCTCGCTCTGACCGGACCCAAACGAAGACCGACCCGAAAATTTTAACGCTTTTGTTATGAAAATTTTGAACACCGTAAAAAATGGACCTCATTAGAAAAAATCTTGGGTCCATCACTGTAGCCACCCCCGGGTGCCAAATGAGGGCACCATTTTAAAGGGCTTCATTGCAGTAACGAGCGCTAAAGGGGTGCAGGCAGGGGCGGACCTACGTCGTGGCGTGGGTGGGCGGTCACACCCCTTGAAAAGAAATTTTTTAGTGTTATATAGGGGGTTAAAATCTCAAGCGCCCCCCTTAAAATTTTGACTCCGCACTCCATGAAATCTTAAAAGCTAATACAAGTGAAGTGAACAGAAACAAAGAAAAGAAGCAAATTGTAGACAAGGAGTAGTTGGTGAATGGTGAAGCTTGAATGTTTAATATTTTCTGGTTGTGTAGCGGCTCTTCAAATCTATAATACTATATAAAGCAAATGTGATGGATAAGATTGTAATTTTACCATGCTTACCAGTTATGAAGTACCATGTACAACGATGTATAAGTCGTTTTAGAGGGATTAAATGTGTATTTCACCCAAAGATTAAAGACACTGAAGTGGTAATTGGGGGATTTCAGTCTTGTTATATGGATTGAATGCATCAGTTCAAATCCTTCAATCCTTTTTTTTTCTGGATCGTCTGTTGATTGAATATGCTCACTCCTATGAATCGTTTGTGCTTCCTATACGCATATACAAGGCTCTGCCTCTCTTCATCTAACCTATCATTCTATACATCTTGCTTTTTTTAGGGTTCCGTTCTTCTCTCTTTGTTTCCTCTGAACTAAAAGAGTGGGAGGCACCAGATAGAACCAATTAACCTAAATGGATTCGCAATCATTTTAACAATTGAAGATGCACCAGACGCTTTGTACTGTTGCCGTGGCAGATCTGCGTCTTTTATTCGGCCGACCATTAACATTGTTCAAGGTAATTTTCGAATCGATTACTACATAATATCAAATTTGCGTTTTCTGTTCTGGTGATTTGAATGACTATTCTAGAAAATGGGAACAAGACGATTTTGATCATTTTCGTTTCATAACTTTGTGTAGTGGGTTGAAGGTTCAGATTGCCAGCGAGTCATTTAGGGAATTTTACTTTTTCTAACCGATTTCAAGATGTCAATCCAAATAAATTGTTTTTAAATAAATTGTTTTTTTCTTTTCTTAATGAGTAAACTTCCATTTTGCTCCCTGTGGTTTGGTCACTTTAATGGTTTTGTCCCAAACCTTTAAAAATAGCCATTTTCCTCCCTGATGTTTCGATCTTGTCTCCAGTTTGCTCCAAGGCTCTAACTCAGTTAAAATTTTAAATTTAAGGTAGGGGTATTTTGGTAATTTTACTGATACAAGTATTTAATTTTATTTATTCCTTAACTTTTTTTTGTATTTTATTGATATTATAATATAATTCAAAATCGAGTTAGAGCCTTGGAGCAAACCAGAGACAAAATCGAACCATCAAGGAGGAAAATGGTTATTTTTAAAGGTTTGGGGCAAAACCGTTAAAGTGACCAAACCACAGGAAGCAAAACAGAAGTTTACTCTTTCTTAATTTTGAAGGGAAATGATGAAGAGTGACGTTCTAGAGTTTCATTTATGCAAGGTTTTTACTTTTAAAATTATACAGCCTTTGATTTACATGGACTATAACTTGCTGGATTATTAGGTTTGTTTTGCTATCATAATGACTTGGTTTGTTTTTCTGTTGTGTTTGTGTTCTTCCTTTTATTCCATATATGAACTATGCCTGTAGATCGCCTACGTGTTAATGATCGTTATCGAGATTAGCATCTCCTGATCATCTGTTATGTGGTGATTGATTGTTGTTAAGATCTTGTATTGATGCTTGTTGGTTTTGTCTTGTAAGAGAAATTAATAATTTTTTTATAATAAGCATAGGATTGGATGTTTAAGATATGAAACATATCATTTCACAAAACTACTGAACAAAAACATGACAAAAAAGTTAAAAATTAATAAATAATCACTATATCAATACAGAAAAAAATAACGGCTCGATCCGAATCAAAGATATGAAACATACCTATTTCGATATGAAACAAACCTTTTTCTAGTTACGTCGTCATCGACTCAAGATGATTGGAGTAGAGTCAGATCTTAGATCATCTTCAGATTTAGAATTTGTAAAGATAAATGAAACCCTAAAACCAAAGAATCATGAATCCATTGAAGAAAAAAAAATGGTGATCCAGTTGAAAGACGAATGGGAGGGATGCTAGGGTTTAGGAAGATGAGCAGGAAGCGTGAAGTAGAAGATGGATATGCGGTTATACATAGAGTTAATTTGAAGATCAAGAACATACCTGGATTCAAGAATGAAGGCGTGAAGTAGAAGATGGAGATGCGGTTATGAGGTAGGGTTTTGAAATCAAAAAGTAAAGGAGAAGGATGAAGCAGTGGATAAAAGAAAAAAGGGGATGGTACTGTAGGGCGGGAAAAGGAAAAAATAGATGCCCTAATCAAGTTACACGTGGCCCAAATCACTTTTATTTATTATATATAATAGATAAGCATAAACTTAAAAAACTAAACCAAACACCCATTAGTGCTTATTTTATAAAAATAAGCTAAAAAATATATAAACTTAGATAAAAAAGCTAGGCCAAACACCCCCTAACTCTTGTCTATCTCCTAGACCTAAAAAAACAAACAGCCGAGCCGAGAGAACTTCTTTCTTTCATTCTACGATTCAGCAGGGAGGGAGGGAAGGTAAGGTTCAATCAGCCAGCAAGCAAGCAGGTAAGCTTCGATTAGCCATCATTTCTTCTCTATTAGATTTGAATTGTTGCCATTATGGTCGTCGGAAACGCGATCCGTTGCGAACCAAGTGTTCGACGAAACGCCCAACTGAGTTTTTTTTTTTTTTTTTTTTTAAGATTTGAGATTTTAGAGAATGGAAAACGAAGAGGATCCTGTGAAGAAACAGCAGATTGTGGATGCGCGGGCAAGAAACATCAGTCACAATGTCCGTTGCTTAGAGTGTGGTAGTCAGTCCATTGAAGAATCTCAAGCTGATATTGCTCTTCTCCTTAGGAAGGTTACTCTTTCTTTCTTTCTTTCTTTCTTTCTTTCTATTCTGCTTTTAATCCTTATGATGACTTTTTTAGTAAAATATAGATGTTTGACTTAGTTCCAGAAACTTTTGACTAATCATACAATAATCTGTTTTATGAACAGGTTTTAACGACTTTAATCTGGGAAAGAAGACAAATTCTGGATCATGAAGTATAAGAAAGGAAGTATAGTGGAGGTATTTTGCTACCAATCTTGGCTCTGTGCTCGAATAGTTTCGGGCAAAGTGCACAACTACACCGTCAGTTACGATGTTTATCCTGGTTTTACTAAAAAGGATGACGTGGAACACATATCTTTAAAATCTATAAGGCCGTGTCCTTCTTTGTTTGAAAGTTCAGAGTCTTGGGTTCCTGGTGACGTGGCGGAAGTGTTTCACGATCTTTCATGGAAGATGGCAATCGTGTTGAAGGATTTCGGTTTGGACCAGTTTATAGTCAGATTAGTTGGATCTTTACAAGAGTTTGAAGTAACCAAATCAGAACTCCGTGTAAGGCAATCGTATCAAAACGGTGAATGGATTGTGATTGGCAAGGTATCTTTATTTAAGAATTTTTAGACTAAGCTTGTTTTATGTATCTGAGTAAAATGCTATTTTCGTCCCCGAGGTTTGGCCAGTTTTGCGACTTTTGTCCAAAGGTTTTTTTTTTTCGCATCTGGATCTAAAACTGGATCCAAAAGGTTTGAAATCATGCCATTTTCATCCGGCTCGTTAAATCCATCCATTTTTTCCTGTTAAGCCAGGGGTATTTTAGTCTTTTCTGTTAACTTAAAGGGCAATTCGGTCTTTTGAATACTTGTACATAAAGTGAAAAAGGTCTAATTGCCTTTTAAGTTAACAAAAACGACGGAAATACCTCTGACTTAACGGAGAAAAATGAATGGAGTTAACGAGCTGAATGAAAATGGCAATATTTCAAACCTTTTGGATCCAGATGCGGAAAATCAAACCTTTGGACGAAAGTCGCAAAACTGGCCAAACCTTAGAGATGAAAAATGGCATTTTACTCTATGTATTTTTTGTTTACCTTTGGTCCTTGTGTGATATTTAAATTAATACTATTTTTGTTACATGAAGGTTCCTAGTGATCATAAAGATGCAAACCGCCCTAAGCTTGATGGAAAACAAGATTTCTACACGAAAGATTTTCGTTTTGATACTCAAAACAACCCCTATTTATTGGATTCACGTATCGTTTCCTCTAAAACCCTAAAACGAGTATCACTATGCTCTTATTCTCAAGATGAACCGAATAAAAAAAGTGCACGAAAGGTAGATGATGTTGCTAATAGGAAGACATATATAAACAAAACCTCTGGATATGCATCTTCAAGTGGTAGTTGTAGCATTAATAGCTATAAGTCGTATGAACTTTATCATGGATCAGGTTTTGTCGAAGATAGGGGTGTTCATCGGTTCGGTTTATGGTTTATTTGGTTTATTCGGTTCGGTTTATTCGGTTTTCAAAATTTTGTACCCCAAACCAAAACCAAACCAAACCAAATAAGAAATATGCAAACCGATCCAAACCAAACCGAATTCAATTCGGTTTGGTTTCGGATAGAAACCAAATAAACCAAATCTAACCAAATTGTACGTAAGTAATTTTTTTCCTAATTTATATTTATATTCGTGTTCCAACTTCCGAACATCACAACTATTTTACACCTAACAATATATGAATACAAGAAAGTCTCATTGTGAAATAAAGCAAACACATCCATAAAGCAGTCGTAGACACAACCACAAAGTTAAAGCTTCAAAGTTCAAAACATAGATCATAGAAAATGAAGAAAAATGAAGAAAAATGAAGAAAACCAGTTGGCTGAAGATAAATGAAGAAAACCTAAGCCATAAAAAAAATAAACTTGGAGGGTTTGAGTTTGAGATTCACGAACAAGAGGGTTTGAGTTGGGCTTTGGGTATTTTGGGTTGGGCTGCATAAAAAAATAATTATTTGGGGCTAATAAATTGTATTAGATTTATAAATATTATTATTTTTATTTAATAATTAATTAAGTTAAATGGTTTATTCGGTTATCCAAATAAACCGAATAAACCAAATAAAAATAAAATGTGGATCCAAAACCGAACCAAAAACCATATTCACAATTCGGTTTCGGTTAGAAACCAAACCAAAAACCGAATTCGTTATTCGGATCGGTTTATTTGGTTACGGTTACGGTTCGGTTTACGGTTTTTATTTGGTTACGGTTTTTTCTGAACACCCCTAGTCGAAGATATTGAAGATCACGAAAGTGATGCGGAATCCATTTGTCAGTTTGGATACCATGAAGAAAGTCAAAGTCAAGAACCTGATGAGTCAGATGCCAACGAGGCGGTGGCGGATGAAATTCATAGACTAGAGTTGCATGCCTACCGTTACACCATGGCAGCGTTACACGCGTCGGGGCCCTTAAATTGGGAGAAAGAAACAATGGTAACAAACCTTCGTATGTCGCTCCATATATCAAATGATGAGCATTTGATCATGTTAAAAAACTTACTTTCTGCATCTAGTAAAACTACTAATAGATGACAGAATCATAGTTTTCACTCTTCATTAAATCCCTTCATATTAATTGTAAAAAGCATTTGTAATTTACTTCCTATCATTATATTGAAACATATAGTAGCCTATTGAAGTTCTTTGAACATGTGTATTTCGTCTAAATGGTTATTTTTGGGCATTATTGATTTTTTTTATCCTACAATATTCTGGGTCAAAGTACTGACCTTTACACCTTGCTTCTGCATCGTTTTCTCACAGGTTCACATCTAACATTTTTATTTTATTATCTTTGTGAAAAAAGAAGTTTTGTTGAGGAAACAAGATTGCACGATCTCATCATCTCGAAGCTGTTGCATGATGCTCAAGTATAAAGAAAGCGTATTTGAGCTGATCAGGTAAGTTTTTAAAAAATTTCAGGTTTTTCACTTGGTATTATATTGACATACTTATTGGTAAGGTCCTTTGAGTTATTAAGCAAATAAATGCCGTAAGGGTCAAGGTTTGACTTTGACCAATGTTGACTTTGACCACATGTCTAACCGTTACCCAAATGTTGCCACCGTTAGTAAACTTGACTTTGACCAAGATTCTTAAAAAGTTATCCATCAAGTGAAATGAGATGCTTGTAAAGAGAAGATAGTGACTACTAAAGGGAGCCAACATTTGCCACTTTTGACAATAGTGTGCGAGGTACTTTAATCCTTTGTTCAAGTTCTGTAGGAGGAAGGCGTGCTCCATGCTATCTTTTAATCATTTTAAATATTATATTGGATTTGATTTTACATATTTTAATGTTTATCTGAATTGTGATTTACATTTAGGTTAGTATGCACATCTGAATATACCATTGTATCATTATGTTAAAACCAATGACCTTACCGATGCATAGATATTATGACCCGTTACAACCCAATATGATACATTGAGAATGAGATCCATAACAACCCAATCAAGATTGACCCATTAGCATTTAAACTTACTATCGTTAGCAAAAGTTATTAGTGTTAAATGTTCAATTACGTAAACATTATAGATTAGTTTTTTTAGTTGTGTTACTTGTCATTCTCCGAGCACCCAGGTATGTGCCTCGTGTGCCTTTGACAACCCTTTTGTAGGCCACTTACCCAAAGCAAGTTACGATGTACCTGATGCATTGGTTAGCATGGTACTGGCAAGATCCGTGAGTTTCCTGGTAACAAGTTCTTATTTTTGTACAAAAATAAACACAGGTTTCATCTATGAAGATGAGTAAATAAAGAATAATAATCTGGTAAATCATTTCATCTTATAACATTCTTCATATATTATTTTAAATTGTTCCTTTCCCTACTATTACATGTCATGTTAATGACATGAGCAAACATGTCATCCTAAAGTTGAGTTTGACAAAGTAACAATTTTATTTTTACATAATTTCTTTATTTTTGCACATCTGTCGTATGGTTTTATTATTTCCTCCTTTGGTTTTGCATATTTATTAAGGCACTCGTCTCACTTGCGCTTTATCAAGCTACTCGCCTTGCGTGTGTATGAGGTGCCTAGGCCTTGTTTCGCTTCGCCCCCACCTCATTGGCCACCTAGGCATATTATGAGTTTGAGGGAACTAGTCATGATATGGTAATTGATACTCTTATAAGTATATTTGATTTCTAAACCTTGTGTATCTGCATGCTAGTGATACTAGTACATTGTATATTATCAATGTAAACTTAAAGGAAGTAAAATACAAAATTGGATTTGTTTATGGTTTTTGTAATAATCCTATTGATAATAATGTGATGTATGCAAATGCAATTATGTGGATCTGTCTTGGATTTTTAAGGTTTATATATATATATATTGCAGAGATGAGGATGCTGAGGTGGATGTGTGGACACACGAGGTTGGATCGGATAAGAAATGAGGTTTTTAGGGAGAGATTAGGAGTGGCTAGTATATCAGATAAGATTAAGGAGGGGAGATTGAGATGGTTTGGGCATGTGAAGCGGAGGCAAACGACAGCACCAGTTAGAGTAGTGGAAACTCTTACTGTGGAGGGGAGGAGAGGAAGAGGCCGACCCAAACTGACATGGGAAGAGCAGATTAGGCATGATTTACTAGAGTTGCATCTTTCTGAGGACATGGTCCAAGATAGGACTTCGTGGAGGCGTAGGATTAGGGTTAAGGACTTCTAGAGGATATTGCAGGAAGGTCTTAGGTGTATTTTAGGGACGTAAGTTTTTCTTATTCTTTAAGTGACTTAACCGGTGATTGACTTCTTGTGTACATGCCCGTATGATGTTCTATGCTATTATACATGATTTACATTATACTGTGTCAATCTGATCACTAGCTTGGTGTAGGTGACTTCTTTTTTCTATGTTCTTTGACTTGATGTGTTGGTTTGCTGTTCGTTTCGGAGCCGGGGGTCTCTTCTGGAAGCAGCCTCTCTATCCCCAGGGATAGAGGCAAGGTCTGTCTACATCCCACCCTCCCCAGACCCTATGAGTAGCATTGCTATTTGTGGGATTTACTGGGTACGGTTGTTGTTGTTATATATATATATATATTGCATGTACTTTAAAAGTGTGGTATAAATAGTTCAAGGGATGTTTACTTTGTTAAAAAAAATGCATCTGCTTGTACCACCAGAAGAATTACATTGTGGTGTAAATAGATTTGATGAGACTTGGGGTGGGATAAGACTTTGGGACCAATAGGTCATGGGTTCGATTCCCACAAGGGGTGTTTTCTCATATTTAATAGGTTTCCTTCCGAATTGGTGTATAAGCATTATGCCTAGTGGAGATGGATATGATCTGGTGGTTCCGTTGGTGGCACGATGATACTCCAGTGGTCCGTCAAGGATCCAAATTTACCGTTAAAAAAAAAGTTTTGATGATAAAAGTTTTCAGTATCCATCTTGTTCCTATGTAGGACAAGGGTTTAACAATTAACATCAAAACTATTTTATCTCTTTCTTTCAACCCAAAATACAAAATTATTCTCTGTTTGAAAATATTCCTAGCAATTTATTTTAGTTTTTTTTAATAAAATAGATAACTTGACATTTAACTAGTTGCGGTGTTTACAAAGAAACTGGTATCCGTTCCTAGGTCATGTACACGATCCGACACACTATGGAGCTATGCCTGAAGGCGTTACCTTAACCGCAAGAATTATCTTACCGGTTTCAAAAACAAACGGCTGTCATAATTTATATATTACACATATATGTAAATCTATCCGTGTGTGAATATACATGTATTTTAAAAGTAAATATGAAATTAATTGAGCTTTTAGTGTGGTTTTGCAATATTAACAAAATAAAATAAACGAGCACCAAAAATCGCCACTAATGTTGCTAACGTAACAACTACCACCACCACACCAACACCGCCACAGTGCAACCTCTGCCACTGTTGTAGACACCATCCAAACCGTCGCCAAAACCGACACATCTCATGTAATAAAATAGAGAACATTAAGTAAATAATATTTTGTGTGAGTATTAAAGAATTGAATCAAGTACACGGATGTCTCTATGGTTTACTAGCTCTTTGAAAATGTTTCTTATTTTTCCCAGAAACTACGGGTTTAGTCCAAGAAATTTACATGTGGTTAGAGACCAAATATGTGACTTTTTTCAAAGTTTTTGGACTAAACTTGTAGTTTCTGAAAAGTAAGGACTATTTTTAAAAACCTCGTAATTCTGAAAAATAAACCAAAACGGAAAAGGTTCTGGGTTTGTGTTCGGCGTTTACGGTTTCAAATTGTAACACCGGACTCAAGTCTGGTGAATTGGAGTTCTACATTCTCGCAATCGATCATCTTTAATTGGTTTGACGTTCACTGCATAAAAGGTAATTTATTCCTTATGATAATCGCCTCCATTGTTCCCTTCATACCTGCATTTGAATATTCCAAAAAGATTTTGAATTTGGGTCTCTGTGTGTACCCTTATAAAATTTCGTAATGGTATTTCCTAAAGCCAGAAGCTTTATAGTCCTCGACTTCAGAATTTGTTATTTTGTGGGAAGACAATTTATTGCAGACCAAGTGTTCGACGAAATGGCCAACTGAGATTTTTTTTTTTGTAGATTTGAGATTTTAGAGAATGGAACATAGTCACATGGTTCGTGGTACGCTCCGGTATGGGAACGTGAAACGGGGTCGCAATTCGCTAGGTCTCTAAATTCGGTACGAGCGGGGGTAGGCTCATTTCGGATCGCTTCGGTACGATTTACCATATAATATGGTATGATGTACATGTTGAGGTTAACTATAAATAAGTTGGAGGTTTTTAAAAGCAAGATCTTGACATAGTTTAGATAAGCAATACCAACATCCTTCAAAGCAAGATCTTGACATACATGAAGAGAGAACTTGAAAACAAACTTGACCGAATTTGGCCGGATTCTCTTCAAAGTTTCTCTACGGCACAAACCGCTTTGAATTAGGGAAAATGGACCTCACCATGGTGTTCGGGACGTCGAAATTAGTAGAAAAAGTGTACCTTTGGCCGGAAAACGGTCGCCGAAAGGTTTGCCGGAAAACCGCCGCCGGCATGTGCCGCCGTGGTCGACTGCCGCCGCTGCCACGGCTCCGCCGTGTGGTGCCTGGATTCTGGTCAACGGATCTTGTGTTCTAGAGAGAGAATGTAGAGAGAAATGAGGCAGAGAGATAAAATGTTTGTGAATAATGAAGGATTTGGAGCTAAATAGGGGTTTATATACCTAAGTTTTGGTGGAGTGGGTTTGAACTTTGAAGCCCATCAGCCAAGCTCATCCTTCTTCAGCCCACCATTGTCTGCACACAACTCCGTTCCAGCTTGTTCTTGCGACAGAATTCTCGTTTTCTCGCGTAAATTTCAATACAAATTAGTTTATAAATTAAAATAATTATTTTTATGCTCAAAATATTAGTATTTTGCTGATATGGCATTAAATGTCGCACGCACGCGCTACGTGTTGAAACCACGTAAGTTGATCTACTTGCTGATTCTTGTCGTTTCAATGACCCGAAAGTTACTGTAACTTATAAACATACTTTTTCAATAATACATAAGTATTCTAAACATATTTATTACGATTAACACACGAATTCTTGTTATCCCATGCGCAGTGTTGACCGTATACACGTCAAAACACTATGTATCTCTCATAACTGCTAACTTTTAAATCTTAAAGATACAATTTCTTTCTTAATCATAAAGTTTAAAATAGAGAGTCAAACATTTGTCTTGAGTTATATTTACGGTTGAGTCTTTGTTTTCCTGTACACTAATCGGGTTTTTCAATGTTAGCGTGTTCTTAAATAATCATTAGTTTTTGTCTACATCTTATTTTAAGATGGTGTTTGTTTTTCTAAAAAAAATATCTGCATAGGCTCTTCTGTCTGTTCCACGCAGACATTATCATCTGCAGACTGTTTGTTTTTTCAAATATGTTTCATTAAAAAACATTTTCACGAGCTCTTGTTGGTGTAGACTTGGACCAACCACTTTTAAGATCTTCTAAGGTTTATAGAGGATTAAACACCACCACCGTCCATCACCATCACCACCGTCCACCACCCCCGTCCAACACCACCACCCATCATCCACGTCCACCTCCCACCACCACCGCCACTAGGGATGGGATTGATATCGTACCCATACCGGTACTGAAAATATTGATATCGAATTTGAACAAAACTGGGTACCAAATACCGTACCAAATATATAGGTACCGTACGGTACGGGTATTTTCGATATAGTACCCGCTTTGGTACCATTTTATTTTTATATAGTTTTTAAGCACTTGTACGGGGTACTAAATAGGTAAAATTGACATGAGTGCCAATATAGTACGGGTGCCAAATATGTAGAATTGGTATGAGTACCAATATGATACGGGTACCGTATAGGTAAAATCAATACAAGTACTATAAATACCATAACACGAAATAAAACATAATATAAAAAACTTTTAAAGGTCTATATAAAACTTAGTACCGATATATGTACCAACTACCAAATACCTAAATTTGGTACGGGTACAGGTACGGTACGGGTACGAGTACGGGTATTTGGAAAAAAAGCTCATCCCTAACCACCACCACCATTGTCCGTACACCACCCACCAGTTTATATGTGTGTGTGTGTGTGTATATATATATATATTAAGGCCCTTTAGCTATCTTTCAATGATCTCGTGAAGTCCCCCTAGGTATTAGCATGTGATTCTTCCAACTCAACAATCTTCTTCACCTCAAGGCGTGTGACGTACCAGGATCCAGTCACTAATCGCATGTGATTCTTTCAATGATCTCGTGAAGTCCCCCTAGGTATTAGAAAATTCAAAACATTTGTTCAAAACATGTTTATGTTCAGCAGAAGCATAATTCGTTGTTTTAGTAACTCAAAACCAAAGTATGTAAAAACAATCAATACTCCTTGTCTTTACACTAGTCACGACCCATGACCACTCCAGCTCCCCAGACTGCAAGTCCCACATCAAATACCTATAGACCTGCAAGCATGCAGAAAAAGTGTATCAACATAAAGCTGGCGAGTTCACAGTTTTGTAAAACGTTTAATTGCCAAGTGTTTAGTTTCAAAGCATGTTGATAATAACTCGATACCGCAAGAAGGTTGTTGTTTGCCTTTCCCCAATGCCTATCAACATTGGTCGAGTGGTTAAGGTCATTAGTTCACGCCCGTCTTATCCAGGTACGTCGTGAAGGTGCCAAACCTAATAGCGCTCTCAACTAATAACCCCGTTGCCCTCCAAGCAACTAGTTCGGTAGTAAGATGGGACTTAAGGTGAGAGTTTTGAGTGTATTATCCAACATCAACAGTTATAACGTATCCCCTCTAGGGATAAAAGTGTGTCAAGTATCCCCTACAGGGATGTAAGTTTGTTTGTTTGTCTGTCCCCACTAGACGCATGCTTGTGAAAGAGCAGTGAACTCACCTTAGATTTGCTCAGTAAGTTTATTACTTGTTCGAGGTTGGTCAACCACGTCCTATTATGGTTATCAGTAACAGTTAGGTTTGTATGCAAGAATAAACCATGTATGACAATCAGGTTAGATCTAATGTATTCATCACATAACACATATAGCATGCAAGTTAGGCTAGTCACATAGCACATAAAGTATGTGGGACAGGCTTAGACTTTTCAACAAAAGCCCAATGTGTAAATCAGTAAACAGTGTACGGCCCAAGTTCTGTTGATGGGCCAATGATCAGCGTATGGCCCAAGTGGATGTTAAAGTTGGTTTCGAGTGAAACATCAGTCGAAACACAAGATCTCGAGTCGAAACTGATGATCTCGAGTGACAAGTTCATTAGTCGAAACCTCAAGGTTTCGGGTCACGTCCCGAGACGGAACCGAGGTGGTCTCGACTTGCAAGCAGCTGGTCTCAAGTCCTATGGTGTTTAGTTTTGTGTCGAAACCGAGAGATTCCGAGTCGGAAGCAGGTGGTTGCGACTCGCAACCTTGGTCGAAAACTCGTCCCATTCAACGGGTCAAATCTCTTATTAACTTCTATTCCGAAAAATCAGTTAACACTTTATCACATTCCTACTCAGATCAAACAATTTTTTTTATTACTATTAACATGTTCATCTCTATTAGACATATAAAAGATGTACCATCAAATGCTTTTTAAAAGTCTAATCTCCATGTTAGCTCTTCACCAAGCTTCTCCAGCTTGTCTTTAACTTCTCTAAGGGCTCATACTTCAAAAAATTTAAAACTTTTGCAGATAAATTATGAGTAGGTTACGCTCCAGTAATAAAAAGAAAATACAACGCTTTACGGAAATAAGAACTTCCTCCGAAGAAGGAAGTGGCTTACGGAAGCCATGTTTTGCAAAATGCAGAAGGAGTTGGGCAGGTGGTGGGTTTTTTATGATAAAATAACATTCTGGAACTAATAAGAAATATGATAGAGAAATGTGTTTGATCTAGAAAAAGAAGAAGACACGTGACATGAAAACCATGTTAACAGCAAAAAAGAGAGTATGTAAAAAAAACTCAAAATAATTTAACTATACTGGGTAAAAAATAAAAATCAAGTTAACAACAAAGATAGAGTAAATAAAAAAAAACTCAAAATATTTTAACTATGATGGGTAAAAATAGATTAAATTTCTTTTACCATTAATTGGCTAATAATAATAGTAATGATAATAATATATATAGTTAAAATAAAAATAGAAATAAAATTAAAACAACCCTAAACTAAGGCGGTGTTTGGCCTAGCTTTTATTTTTTTGGCTTATGCTTATATTTTAAAGTAGCTTATGCTTATTTCTTTCATTTGATAAGCTATTTTTAAGTGTTTGGATTAGCTTATATTCTACAAGTTGATAAGCTCTTTTTAAATGTTTGTGTTAGCTTTTTTTATTTAGCTTATATTAGTAAAATGACCAAAAAGGGCATGGTTACATATTATCACATCTATATCTATATCTATACTATATAATAAAAGAAACTCAATTGAGGACACATGTCATTATATGGTGAGTCCTCGCCTAAACCCATTATTTAATATATGTATTTATTTAATTTAAAATAAAAGTTATATATGTATTTATTTAATTTTAAAATATCAATTTTATCTTCACCATTTCGAATTAATTTACTAATTGAAATCGTGACTCATCTTTCAACATTTGGAAAAATTCAGTTTTCTTATTTTTTATTTTAAAATATAAGTTGATTTAATTTTATTATCTCTTTAATTTAAAATTATTTATTGTTTTCAAAATTTAAATTGAGTTTCCTTATTTTCTTTAAAAGCACCTTTTATTTTGTTGATTTTTAGTTAAAATCTTGAAAATTTTAAAAATCATATCTTCCTATACTAATAAATCGTTTTAACGATTTTGCCTCAATCATTTAAAAATAGTCATTTTCTTCCAATAGTTTGCTGTGTTTTTTCCAATCACTCATTTTTCTTTTTTAAAAAAAATAGTTTACCTAAACCTCATTAGCTAAATCACCGCCAATGTTTTTTAGCATTAGGTAAACAATTGACATGACGCTATGTGATTGGGTGATTTGGGAGTTTACCTATTCAAAGTGTCTAATCACTCCCTCCACCCTAAAAGAGATCAAAGTTAATTTGAAACGATCTTGAAACTAGGAAAAAATAATTCTATGTATGTGGAATGGTAGGGGTGTCTGATGGTGGTGAATGTTTGGATCTGAGATTCAGGGATGATGATGAGGGGATGCTTTTTCAAAACAGGTGGATTGGACGGTGTGATGGTGGCAGATGGGTTGTAGAAGACGACGACCATTGATTTGAGGTGGTCTCGTGGTGGTAAGGTGGTGGCGGTTGGTTGTTTGGTGGTGGTAAGGTGTTGATGGTCGGGTAGGGGTGGTGGTTGTGGTCCGATGGAGCCGGTGCAAGGTGGTGGTCGGGTGGGGGCGGTTGTTGGTGGTGGTGGAGAAGAGGGAGAACGTAGAGAGAGAGAGTGTGTGTAGAGAGAGAAGAGAAAAAGAGGGCATAGAAAGAGAAAGATAGTGCAAGGTTTTATTATTCTTATATTCTTATATTATATATATAATAACATAATCTTTATTTGTAATTTTACTAAAATACCCTTAGTTTTATATTTGAAGTTACCTAAATACCCTTCCAGCTAACAAATATTTTAGATGGAGTTAATGTCAGGGAGCAAAATGAAAAAAACATAGCAAACTATAGGAGGAAAATAACTATTTTTAAATGATTGGGGCAAAACCGTTAAAACGACCAAACCACAGGGAGCAAAACAGAAGTTTACTCTTGTCACACCCCAACCGATGGCGGAATCATCGGGGCGCGGCACTGAGCGAAACAGATTGTTCAAGAGAATCCACAACAACTATTAAATTACCGAATCTTTAATGTTAATATCCCATACTACTAACAGATAAACTAACAATAGTTATTACAGATAATTGTCTTAAAAACAAGCAAACTGTTCTGACAACTCAGATTTTATTAAATTTGTTTCTAGACTCCATCCTAGCTTGATTCCAGCAAGTAACAAGCAAAGCATCCTAAACACCTGTCACATACGTTAAAATAGGGTCAATACACATGGTGTAAAGGTGAGCATACAAGTTTAATAGTAATAATAGAGTTCGAAAGCGTTTACGCATAACCAGCATGTAACATGTGAAATGTGAAGCAAGTAGGTTATCGACAATGAAATATGCACAGACGTGACTGCGAGTTGTAGAGTGCGCAACACATATCACCACCGTGACATGTGAAGAAATACCCTTAGCAACCCCCGTCCACGACAGGTGCTGAGTCCAAACTATAGTACTATCGTTGCTAAGGTGTCAGGCAACAATCACTGTGTAAACATAACATACAAGCGTTCATCGAGTAACACGTATAACATGCATTAGAGGTTAGCGTATATAAGTGTTTTCGTTGTGTGATCGATGTGATTTGATAGAAGTAACGTATGTAACACCCAAAAGTGCTTAAAGCAAAAGGGGATCGAGTATACTCACAGCGATGGTAGTTAATGGATTGAAGGGAGCGCTAGAGTGTTAGCCTGATCAGAACGATAGCGTAAGCGATAAGCGTCACGTAAAATGATGCAAAGTGACTAAGTGTCGAAGTGCCATTTGAACGGATGGCAATCCGATCGGATGGTCATCCGATCGGTTGGCCATTCGTTTGAGATGGATGTGTTTGTGTATGATGGCTTTGAAGTTTTCGTTGTAGCATTTTGAAAACAGAGAAGTATATCTACCTTTTAGGTCGTCCGGTCGAACGGTCGTTCGATCGGTTGGCGATCCGTCCAATGGAAACATACTCCGAAAACAAGTCCACAGTAGAATGGTCATTCGACTGGATGGCAATCCGATCGGATGGCCAATCGCTGGTTTGAATTGGTTGCGAGAAATTTAAGTGTTGAGGACTATATATCATCCGATCGGATTGTCGTTCCATCGGATGGCAATCTGATTAGACGGCAATCCGTTTGGGTGACGGGTTCATTTTGAAATTTGATAAGTTTGAAAAGTTTGCGGTTTGATTGAGATGGTATGACAACGTGCTAAACAACGGAAACCCATTCAGGCCTAGGTCATCCGATCGAACAGGAATCACCCAAATCCGATCAGCTAATTGTTCTTGACGGTTCGTTCATGTTTAACCCGGAATCGGTCGTCCCCTTGATAGGAATCAGATCTTGGACCGACACTACACTAGGGAGCGAGTAGAAGGCCTGAGCGAGCTCCGATTCTATCGATCTTGAGTGCATTGAGTGTAAAAGAGTTGAAAGAAAGTTAAGAAACCATCTTTCCATCCTTCCACCCATGAAGATGTTTACATTTATGCGAAAGTAGTGTTAAATAGTGTGGAAATCACTTGGATCTGGGTTGTTCTTGGTGGAATGAGGCCAAAACTTGAAGTTCATAAGAACTCCATGATGACATCATCCTAGAACATCTCAAATCCGCTGATTTCACGGTTAAAAGTTAAGATTCAAAGGTGAAAATGATGAAGAAGTGTGTAGAGATCAAAGATGTACAAGATTTGGGTTGGAAACTTACAAGAATCGCGAGAAATCGAAGGAAATGAGGGCTTGAGCGTGTTGGTCGAGTGGGAGCTGTCACATCACTGTTTGTGATGTGATAAGGGGTATTTATGGGGTTTCCAAAAGGGGAAAGAGCACACATAGGTGACGGATCGGATGGCCATTCGATCGAGTGGCTCCGGCGGGTTGGTTTTCGTGTTTTCGTTTCGTGCGTTGAGCGTTGCGATGCGTTTTGAGTAAGCGACGTGATAGTATCACCCATTAGTTACACAAATATCCTAACTACTAAATATTACAAAAGTAATGTGTAAATCTAGAGTTTGCGATGAGATTGCGTTGCGATAGAGTTGTGATTGCGATTAAAACACCTCAACATAAAAATAACATGCACAAGTAACACATAATAACACACACACGTAAAACAATATCCATAACCTATAATTCGAGTTGCGAATGCGTTTGCGATGTGATTAGCGATAAGTCAATTAGCGATTAACATGCGATTAAATAGCGGTTTGTTAACATGTACTCCACGTAATACAACTAAAGCGATTAAAATAGATTCTCGATTACAAGTCAAAAGTACAATCGATAATTAAGCAAGGAGTGACAGATCGCAATTAGCAATCTTTTCTTCCTTTGACTTTGACTTGTACTTTGTCTTTCGAAAAGTCGGGTTGTTACAGCCTCCCATACTTTAGGAAATTTCGTCCCGAAATTTAAGAAGCAGGCGTAACAAACAGTTGCGGGTACTTCGCCTTCATGTCACTTTCGAGTTCCCAGGTGAACTCGGCGCCGCGTTTGCCTTCCCAGTGAACCTTCATGATGCGTGAGCGTCTGAGTACCTTGGTTTCTCGGCCCATGATCTCGACAGGCTTTTCCACGAAGTGTAGTGTTTCGTCCACTTGTAAATCCTCAAGAGGGACATGCAATTCCTGGTCGGCTAGACACTTTTTAAGGTTCGAGACGTGGAAAGTCGGGTGGACGTTACTCAGTTCCTCTGGTAGTTCGAGTCTGTAGGCCACTTTGCCAATCCTTTCCAGAATTTTAAAGGGTCCAACATATCGAAGCGCGAGCTTTCCTTTCTTGCTGAATCTGATCACCCCATTCCAAGGCGCAACCTTTAGGAGTACGTGATCGCTAACGTCAAATTCAAGGGGCTTGCGGCGTCTATCGGCGTAACTTTTCTGACGACTCCGAGCTTTTAGTAGATTGTCTCGAATTTGGAGAATTTTGTCAGTCGTTTCTTGCAACATCTCAGGACCGGTAATTTGCGTGTCTCCGATCTCGTGCCATACAATAGGCGATCGACATTTTCTTCCGTATAATGCCCCAAATGGTGCCATTTGGATGCTAGAGTGATAATTGTTATTGTACGAGAATTCGACTAAAGGTAAGTGCGCGTCCCAATTACCACCGAAATCTATGACACACGAGCGAAGCATGTCTTCAAGGGTACGAATCGTTCGTTCAGTCTGATCGTCGGTTTGGGGATGGAAAGCGGTACTTAGATTAAGAGTAGTACCGAGAGCAAATTGAAACGTTTCCCAAAGGTGCTAGGTAAACCGACCATCGCGGTCATAGATGATGTCACGAGGCGTCCCGTTTCGACATATAATTTCGTCGGTGTAGATTCGTGCCAATCGTTCTACCTTAAAGTCTTCTCGTATCGGCAGAAAATGAGCGGATTTAGGAAGACGATCAACGATAACCCAGATGCTATCGTGACCTGATGGCGTGCGCGGGAGTTTCGTTATGAAGTCCATAGCTATACTCTCCCATTTCCACGTAGGGATCTCGGGTTGTACGAGTAAGCCAGAGGGGCGTTGATGTTCAGCCTTGACTTTTGAATAAGTCAGGCATTTTGAAACGTAGATAGCGATATCCTTCTTCATACCCGACCACCAGTACTTGTAGCGCATGTCCTGGTACATCTTGTCGGCACTGGGATGAATGGAATATCACGATTTGTGGGCTTCGTCTAGCAGAATTTGTCATAAATCGGTGCGCTTGGGAATCCAAATTCGGTCTAGATAGTGAAAGATACCATTCAATTTATTCACTAGTTGTTCGCCATTATTGATGATCATTTCCTTCTTCAGTGTGCGTTCGGTAAAACAAGCGTGTTGTGCGTCACGGATGAGAGCTTCTAGATTGTGTTGGGCTTGAGTATTACGGATACTATGCAAATAGCTCTGTCGACTAAGAGCATCGGCGATGTAACATCCGTCAAAACGGATTCCCGAAATCTGACTGTTTTGAAATTCGAATCCTAACCTTGAACCAACGGACCTTTTTCACGATTCTAATAACCGTCAAAAGATTTTTTTATATGGTTAATTATCTGTATAATTAATTATTTATTTGTTTAAAAAAATCAATATAATAATTAATTAATTAAGTTAATAAATTTAAAGGTTATTTAGTTAACCTAGTTAGTTATAGGAAATTAAACTTAAACCAAGTTAATTTAACCATTTAATAAAGTCCTTAAAGTTGAGGGGCTATTGTGTATATAATTGAAAGTTTATAAAAAAACATATATATCTAAACCCTTAGTCTTTCTAGCAGCCGCATCCCCTAACCAGACCCCCTGTCTTCTCTACCAATTCCGGCGACCGATACCGAAATCCGACCGACACTCCAGTGTCACTCACTCGACAACACACCCACACTCACCTGCTCTCTTCCTCTCACAAACATACCCGACTATACACCTCTCCTCTCTCTCGCTCACCTCTACCTCTATTGATCGACAGCAGCAACGACATGTGGTTTCGCGAGAGAAGCGGCGGCAGATGGTGGCCGACGATGGGTCACGACAGACCACCGGAGCCGCAGAGCGACGAAAATCGGCAACAGAAAGGCGGCGGAGCCACCGGTGAACACTGGCAGTGGTGATGGTGATTATATTTCTCAGATTCACTTTGGGTTCAGTCAAGTCGACATCAGACACATTCCAGTTTAGGTGTTGGTTTCAACTCAGTTCACTTGGTTTTGAGGCAAATCATGTTCGGGTTTCAAGAGAAATAGATGTGTGTTTTTCAGTTCCGGGTTCAGGTTGGTTCTATATGCTTCAGTTCAGATTTGGGTTTTGGTTCGGTTTCGTTTGGAACGGCTGGCACAACAAAGTTTCAGTTTCGGTGCATGACGAGTCAAAAGTGGCCACCATCAGTTTTGTTTTGGGTCTCGGTTTAGGAGCGGTTCGGGTGTAGTTCGAGTCAAGGTTTCGAATCTGGTCAAAAACGGGTCAAACGCAGTCAACGGTTCAGTCCGGGTCTTGTTCGGTCCGGTCAACGTTTAGTCAACAGCTCCGACGGTTCAAGCTTCGGGTCGATTTTCAGCATTAGTTCAACTCGGGTTCGCGTCGGCAGCCTCGGGTTCACGTTACGGTCAGTTCTAGTTCAGGTGTTTGTTTAGTATAAATTTCGATTCGAGTCCTGTTGATTTTTGTCGTTTCAGGTGGCTCGTTTCGGTTCACTTCATTTTTGGTGTTCGGGTCAGCGTGGTCAAACTCGGTCAAACAGTAAACACGACACTCGGTAAATGACACGTATGTTAATTTTATTATTTCATATTTAAACATTGTTTTAATCGCGGAACCGAACTCTATGTACCTTGTAACAAAACATAAATATATATATATATATATAAACATATTGTTTCGTTGATTGTTTGTTGAATTTTGAGCATATAAATCGACACTTGGAGTCGTCGGGATCGTCCAAAAACAGAGGAAACTCTGCCCGTTTTTCGTAAAAATCCACAAAACATACGTGTTTAATTTCAAAACGATTCTTATTTTGATCCGTTTTCTTTGATAACCAAATCTCTAAATTTATAACATAAACGAATAATCCTTTTTATAACAATAAATATTTATCGAGATAAAATATAATATACGAATTCCAAATTTTGCAAAACATAAATATTAGGATTATTCTTTCTTTTAAGCCAATAATTAATAACAATTTCGTGATATTTTAAATATTTAGGATAAGCACTCTCGTTCGTTCTCTTGGAATTTCGTTTACTCACGCACCATCGTTTGCCCATATAGGGCGACTTCGGTGTTCCATCCTCCAAATCTTTTACACTCGTCAACACTCGGATAATCGGAAGAAATTGCAATATTGTGAGTATACTCGCAACCCCTTTTTATGTTTACCACTTTTTGGGGTGTAACATGTTTAACTAATAAACTACACTTAAACTTATTCTTTTTGCAATGCACGAAAACAATCCTTATACATGAATACTATGTTGTGATACTTGATGCTTACGTGGACCATACTTATGTGATATGTTTTAGTCATTAGCTTTCACGAGCCTCCATTTGACATGTATAGCGCTATAGGAGTAACGCACCGCCCGTAGACTTGTGGTCATGTTGAATTATATCATTGTTGCGTAAACAGAGGATTGGCTAGAAATATTGCATGCCATGTTAGGTTGATCTTGTATAAACTAAGTTGCCATGTGGATTCGTTATAAACTTTTATACTTATACTTATTCTTAAACTTGTATACTCGCCGTTGCTTTTGCATTGAATTGTATTTTAAACATGTTACAGGTTGATGATTGTTGATGCTATGAAAATGGATAGCAAAGATGCCTAGATACTCACTTAGACGTTTAGGTTTAAAGTGTTGTATCAATTTTGTTAATGTTATGTTGAACAATGTTGTTATTTGATTTTCTTGTAATGTTTTGACAATTTATCTATGTTATGAAATCGGTTGAATTAAATATTGTCACAAATAGTGTTATGAAGTCTCTTGCATTCTTGAACAAGTCCCACTCCGATGATTCCGCCATTGGTTGGGGTGTGACAGATTGGTATCAGAGCCATAACTATAGGGAATTAGGAAAATTGCCATGCTTTTGACCTAGTCTATAGTTAAGCACCAGATTCGACCATATTTGCTTCACATGCTACTTATACGAAACATCTTTACGTGCTATTCTTGAAATGTTTCTTATGAGTTAACTTCTTGAAAACGTATCCTATGTGTTAATTTCTTGAAATGCATTATGTGTTATACTTGATTTAATATTTCAAACATACGCCTTCCTAAGGCATTTTATTCGTCTATACTAAACTCAAAACCACTCGTAATACACAAACGAGACGACTTCACCAAAATAGGCGTGAAACCCACAATTTGGCGAACGACTCTCAATCCATCTATTCTTTTACGCGAAATTCGCCACCAAGTTTGGAGTGAAACCCTCACCTTGATGGAGAATTTCCATTTCAAATTCCAGTGGACCCTCGTCAAAGTGTCGAAATTAAATTTTGACTCGACGAGTGCCAACCACACTTAGGGTACGAAATCGTCAAGTTAGGGGTGAAACCCGCACCTTGTCGACTTGTTCCGCTCCTTGATTTTCAAAAATCCCGCCAAGTCTCGAATTTTTGATGGACTGGGAACATGTAGTAACTGGAAGGGTGAATACCGTTAACCGAGATATCGGCGAGAGTATTCCACTTATTAGGCCAAAGCATGTTTCTCAATTTCAAAAGATCTTTCAACCACTTTGGTTAGTCAATGTTCCGTTTGGAACCATCCCAGTTTTACTCGAGCTTACGCTTTATTATTTTCGATTTTTTGTCAATTTTGAACAATTTTTCGAGATATCATTTTTGCGCACACATCATACTCTTACTTTTCATACGATTATACATTATTAGCATGCATGATTTCACGTAATTTTATTTACACTTTTGTAACGAGTGGAGACATACCACCAAGATAGGAGTGATTTCATTACCTTGATGATTAACTCCGCTTCTTTCCCATCTGACAACGACCTCACCAACGGATTAGGGGTGATTCCCTTACCTAGGTGATCGTTACCAACGCTTTCTTTTAAAAAGACTATATTATGTAATTACGATCATATTTATATCTAAATCATTTATCATTTGTCAAGTCCCTAATTATTTCAAAATGCATTGTGATATAAACGAATTTCCTATCCTACAATCTATTTTCATATAGCTCACACACATAAAATTCTTAACTTATGCCCTAAAAGCTTATTCCTCAAATTTTCAAATTTCACGAAATGCTACTTATCAACCTAGTCCGCCTAATAAATTCACTGCCCATGAAATTTTGTATTCAACGTAACTATTGAAATGAGCACATTGCAAATCATTAAACTAGAGATTTTATATTTTCAATAGGGAATCAAGCCAACTTTTTTCGCACATGCCTATAAAATATTACAAATATTACACAACATTAACTAAACTTTCTATCAAAAGCAATAAAACATTTTATTAAAAGACGCTTTTTTAGCAAACACTAAGTCCACATACCAAATTCCTTTTTCTAAGGATCAACTTTTTCACAAGAAGCTGTAAGTTTCAAAATTTTCTAACACAAAGTTACTTAAAACGATGAAAACTTATTAATCTCTAGAACTTTTTCAAAACCTCACTCGATACATCAATTAAATTCAAAACACGTGGGCAAGGAAACTTCATAAGAATCGACAAATTTTCAACTTATGTAAACTCTTTTAAAACCGCAGTAGCATTTCCATTCCTTTACAAAGTTCTTTCCACATAACCAATAGACGTTTTATACTCCCTAAACATTCACAAACCAGAGTCTATATTTCGTGACAATCCAATCTATTTTAACTTCACGTTTTGCGCAAACAACTATATATGCATATCGTTTTACACGTTTTGATTGATATCTCACAACAATCTCGCATGTGTCACCTGTTTTCTTTTCCTTTCATACTCAAAACTTCTTAATCTTTTCGTGTTTGAACTAGTGTATTTCGATTTATGCTATCAACAAAATCATTATTCCTTGCATTTATACTTATACATGTTATGTCTTCACTTATATTCATTTATACGATTTATGTTATATTCGTACTCATATTTATACTCACATCTATACGATTTATAATTTATACTCACATTCATCCGTTTATGTACTCAAATTTCTCAAACGCTTTATATGTCTAAATTCGCGATGCTTCAACATATACTATATACGCAATTTTCATTATTCGTACCTACACTCATGCCCATATGTTTTATATTTATACTTACACCCACATGCGTATTTACACTTGCACTTATACTTATGTTCATACATTCATTCATACTCGTGATTCATGCATTCGTACCCATACGCAAGAGGAATCCAAGGGATTCGCTTACGTGGGTCCCATAAATACTTAAGCATGGACTTGCTTGCATACTACATTCTTATACGTACACGTTCTTACTTTTCAAATTTATATACACCCTGAATCGTACACAACTAGTACAAGTTATGCGGATCATGCGACGGTCAATATAATCGCAGGTGCACACGAGATTATAGTGATAGGCGCATAAGAATCATAGAGTGTACTACTGTGTATGGTGAGACACGGAACGTAACATGACACGAATAATGAAACGGACGTAACTTGGTCAAAACATGATGGATACGCCGCTGGTACTTTCTATATATAAGTGTTTTCACCATGTTACCAAACTATCGTAATCTATGAGAAATTCAGTGTTTTGCAGACCTTTTAGACCTGATACAAAACTTTAAACAACTCACAACTGCATTATATCCGATTATCCACGACGAGACCTCATTCTTAACACATCACTTTCGTCTATCCAGTACTTATGCTATTCTTACACTCGCACTTGTGTATTTAAAATCACCCGTTCACTTTATGTTCCCATTATTCTCCTTTATTCTTTGTCTTTTATACGAACCCCGTTCGCGATCAAGTCTCATCTATTCTCTCTGTTGAATCTTTGGATGTCATCTTTTCAAAAGTCTTCCTCTTAGATTTCGAGGATGAAATCTCCTAAAGTAGGGGAGACTGTAACATCCGTCAAAACGGATTCCCGAAATCTGACTGTTTTGAAATTCGAATCCTAACCTTGAACCAACGGAACTTTTTCACGATTCTAATAACCGTCAAAAGATTTTTTTATATGGTTAATTATCTGTATAATTAATTATTTATTTGTTTAAAAAAAATCAATATAATAATTAATTAATTAAGTTAATAAATTTAAAGGGTATTTAGTTAACCTCGTTAGTTATAGGAAATTAAACTTAAACCAAGTTAATTTAACCATTTAATAAAGTCCTTAAAGTTGAGGGGCTATTGTGTATATAATTGAAAGTTTATAAAAAAACATATATATCTAAGAGCATTCACATCCAAACCATCAAATTATACATACATTTCACTAAAAAACAACTCCTATATCAATATATTTCCACTAAAAACAAATACTTTTTCTCTCTCCTTTTCATTTAAATAATATTATCATCACATTTTTCTCTCTCCTTCACTCACAACCACTTTCAATATATATTAAAAAAATTATACTGGGTGAACAGTGTCCCCCCAAATATACAGATGAACAGTAACATTTTCTCTCTCCTCCACTCACAACCACTTTTCATACCCTTTATAATATAAAAACTCTTCCTCACATATTTTGATGGATAGAATGTGAATGCTCTAAACCCTAAGTCTGTCTAGCAGCCCCATCCCCTAACCAGACCCCCTGTCTTCTCTCCCAATTCCGGCGACCGATACCGGAATCCGACCGGCACTCCGGTGTCACTCACTCGACAACACACCCACACCCACACTCACATGCTCTCTCCCTCTCACAAACATACCCGACTATACACCTCTCCTCTCTCTCGCTCACCTCTACCTCTATTAATCGACGACAGCGGCCACGTGTGGTTTCGCGAGAGAAGCGGCGGCAGATGGTGGCCGACGATGGGTCACGACAGACCACCGGAGCCGCAGAGCGACGAAAATCGGCAACAGAAAGGCGGCGGAGCCACCGGTGAACACTGGCAGTGGTGATGGTGATTATATTTCTCAGATTCACTTTGGGTTCAGTCAAGTCGACATCAGACACATTCCAGTTTAGGTGTTGGTTTCAACTCAGTTCACTTGGTTTTGAGGCAAATCATGTTCGGGTTTCAAGAGAAATAGATGTGTGTTTTTCAGTTCCGGGTTCAGGTTGGTTCTATATGCTTCAGTTCAGATTTGGGTTTTGGTTCGGTTTCGTTTGGAACGGCTGGCACAACAAAGTTTCAGTTTCGGTGCATGACGAGTCAAAAGTGGCCACCATCAGTTTTGTTTTGGGTCTCGGTTTAGGAGCGGTTCGGGTGTAGTTCGAGTCAAGGTTTCGAATCTGGTCAAAAACGGGTCAAACGCAGTCAACGGTTCAGTCCGGGTCTTGTTCGGTCCGGTCAACGTTTAGTCAACAGCTCCGACGGTTCAAGCTTCGGGTCGATTTTCAGCATTAGTTCAACTCGGGTTCGCGTCGGCAGCCTCGGGTTCACGTTACGGTCAGTTCTAGTTCAGGTGTTTGTTTAGTATAAATTTCGATTCGAGTCCCGTTGATTTTTGTCGTTTCAGGTGGCTCGTTTCGGTTCACTTCATTTTTGGTGTTCGGGTCAGCGTGGTCAAACTCGGTCAAACAGTAAACACGACACTCGGTAAATGACACGTATGTTAATTTTATTATTTCATATTTAAACATTGTTTTAATCGCGGAACCGAACTCTATGTACCTTGTAACAAAACATAAATATATATATATATATATAAACATATTGTTTCGTTGATTGTTTGTTGAATTTTGAGCATATAAATCGACACTTGGAGTCGTCGGGATCGTCCAAAAACAGAGGAAACTCTGCCCGTTTTTCGTAAAAATCCACAAAACATACGTGTTTAATTTCAAAACGATTCTTATTTTGATCCGTTTTCTTTGATAACCAAATCTCTAAATTTATAACATAAACGAATAATCCTTTTTATAACAATAAATATTTATCGAGATAAAATATAATATACGAATTCCAAATTTTGCAAAACATAAATATTAGGATTATTCTTTCTTTTAAGCCAATAATTAATAACAATTTCGTGATATTTTAAATATTTAGGATAAGCACTCTCGTTCGTTCTCTTGGAATTTCGTTTACTCACGCACCATCGTTTGCCCATATAGGGCGACTTCGGTGTTCCATCCTCCAAATCTTTTACACTCGTCAACACTCGGATAATCGGAAGAAATTGCAATATTGTGAGTATACTCGCAACCCCTTTTTATGTTTACCACTTTTTGGGGTGTAACATGTTTAACTAATAAACTACACTTAAACTTATTCTTTTTGCAATGCACGAAAACAATCCTTATACATGAATACTATGTTGTGATACTTGATGCTTACGTGGACCATACTTATGTGATATGTTTTAGTCATTAGCTTTCACGAGCCTCCATTTGACATGTATAGCGCTATAGGAGTAACGCACCGCCCGTAGACTTGTGGTCATGTTGAATTATATCATTGTTGCGTAAACAGAGGATTGGCTAGAAATATTGCATGCCATGTTAGGTTGATCTTGTATAAACTAAGTTGCCATGTGGATTCGTTATAAACTTTTATACTTATACTTATTCTTAAACTTGTATACTCGCCGTTGCTTTTGCATTGAATTGTATTTTAAACATGTTACAGGTTGATGATTGTTGATGCTATGAAAATGGATAGCAAAGATGCCTAGATACTCACTTAGACGTTTAGGTTTAAAGTGTTGTATCAATTTTGTTAATGTTATGTTGAACAATGTTGTTATTTGATTTTCTTGTAATGTTTTGACAATTTATCTATGTTATGAAATCGGTTGAATTAAATATTGTCACAAATAGTGTTATGAAGTCTCTTGCATTCTTGAACAAGTCCCACTCCGATGATTCCGCCATTGGTTGGGGTGTGACAGATTGGTATCAGAGCCATAACTATAGGGAATTAGGAAAATTGCCATGCTTTTGACCTAGTCTATAGTTAAGCACCAGATTCGACCATATTTGCTTCACATGCTACTTATACGAAACATCTTTACGTGCTATTCTTGAAATGTTTCTTATGAGTTAACTTCTTGAAAACGTATCCTATGTGTTAATTTCTTGAAATGCATTATGTGTTATACTTGATTTAATATTTCAAACATACGCCTTCCTAAGGCATTTTATTCGTCTATACTAAACTCAAAACCACTCGTAATACACAAACGAGACGACTTCACCAAAATAGGCGTGAAACCCACAATTTGGCGAACGACTCTCAATCCATCTATTCTTTTACGCGAAATTCTCCACCAAGTTAGGAGTGAAACCCTCACCTTGATGGAGAATTTTCATTTCAAATTCCAGTGGACCCTCGTCAAAGTGTCGAAATTAAATTTTGACTCGACGAGTGCCAACCACACTTAGGGTACGAAATCGTCAAATTAGGGGTGAAACCCGCACCTTGTCGACTTGTTCCGCTCATTGATTTTCAAAAATCCCGCCAAGTCTCGAATTTTTGATGGATTTTCAACCTAGTCCGCCTAATAAATTCACTGCCCACGAAATTTTGTATTCAACGTAACTATTGAAATGAGCACATTGCAAATCATTAAACTAGAGATTTTATATTTTCAATAGGGAATCAAGCCAACTTTTTTCGCACACGCCTATAAAATATTACAAATATTACACAACATTAACTAAACTTTCTATCAAAAGCAATAAATCATTTTATTAAAATACACTTTTTTGGCAAACACTAAGTCCTCATACCAAATTCTTTTTTCTAAGGATCAATTTTTTCACAAGAAGCTGTAAGTTTCAAAATTTTCTAACACAAAGTTTCTTAAAACGATGCAAACTTATTAATCTCTAGAACTTTTTCAAAACCTCACTCGATACGTCAATTAAATTCAAAACACGTGGGCAAGGAAACTTCATAACAACCGACAAATTTTCAACTTATGTAAACTCTTTTAAAACCGCAGTAGCATTTCCATTCCTTTACAAAGTACTTTCCACATAACCAATGTTAGGACCAGTTTTGACCCTGAAACGATTGCGAACTGAACGTGTGACGTGCGGAATCCGTACACGAACGTGACCGAACACACGAAAACGTACTATAACCTATGATTCTATTAACAGATCTGAAAATCGTACAGCACCTGAATCACGTACACAGAACTTTCTCTCTCTAGGTCTAGATCTCCAAAGCTCCAAAATGCCAAAAGTGGCAAAAGTTCTAATTCTAAAATCTAAGGCATCTATTTATAGGCCAAGCCTTATAAGGATTTCTCCTTATTTACAAGATTGCCACCTTGCCTTTATAACTACATAACTTAACATAAAATCTAGTTCTCTTCTAATTCTGCTACGGTTCTGATTGACGGAGGCGATAGACATACTGCACTAACAGAATCCCCCTTGGATATTGCCGCAGTCAATCTCATAGCGTCTTGTCTTTCTTTCTCTCTTTGAGTCTTCTTGCAACTTTGACGGTATCAGCAACCATAGACTCCCTTTTTCTCGAATATAATCCCCGTGGATCTGTCTTCAGGCTTCCGTTGCTCCCCCTCTCGTTAGACTCTTTCTCTTCAGGCTCCCCCTTTCGTCAAGCTTTCGTGCTTTTGGGATTGACACCTGGCTTTCCGGATACAAGCTCCTCCAGGATAGTTACCTGGCTTCTTGAATGCACGCTCTCCGTTGCGTTGAGCTTGTCTTCAGACTCCCCTTAGACTCGGCTATTGGGATCGTAATCTGGTACAACATCTGCAAATCTCATACATTCATAAGTAAAAACATTTTGAATCTCCAGGATTGATAACCTGGCTCTCTTAACATATACTAAAATATTTTTGCATTGAAAGCATTTTCAGTTGTCCAGGAATCGTGACCTGGCACTTTTTAAAAACATTTCAACTTCCCCTATCAACAAACTTCAAAGATTTGACGATTTAAGCGACCAAGATTGGAACATATCTCTTTAATCTGATTTTAACAATTAAGAATCCAAATCCCTCACAATAAATCATCCAAGTTCAAATTAATGACCTTGGAGATATCACAAACTGTTTTTTTATTTTAAAAATTTCAAGTTTCAACTTAATGAACTTGTTTATTTTCAGAAACACGATTAGCATACTTAGATTTTGAAACTCAGCTTTCAGACATCGGTTGTCGAAAATAAAGCAGAAATCAAAATCTTTTTGTATTTTTCTGAAACATAAAGCAGTAAAGAAATATTTACAAACATATTTACAGACAATATTTTTGTTTGAGTTTGCGTCAGAGGATCATATCAGATTATGACAAATCACTAGTACCGTTGAGCTTTTAAACACTTTAAGTTCTAAACGATTCACTTAGAATGTCAGTATACTGATCCACTTAAATTTTCACACAAAGTTCAATTGATTCGCGATACTAGATTAGTGTTTTAAGAACTTAAACTTATTCGTGTGTCCCACCTCAGAATATACTCCCGTATCCAGATCCCAATATTCAGTCTTACAGGTGAGTATACCTAGATGATATCTGTAAAGGGTTAAATGCGAGGGCCATGAGAGCTCAGGCTATTGCTTCCGCAAAATCAGAGAGATGATGGCTTCGACTTTAGGTGTGTTCCCTTTAGAGAATCTTTTCTTCAACAACACATGATTAGCATTTTTCAATGTTTCATCATTTTTTATGCTGAGGGTGGTGCTATATTTCAAGCAAGCGAAAAGTATTATACGGGGACTAGGCCATTGCTTCCGCAAAATCAGAAGTCCCGGGATAATACCCCAGATATCACTAAGCATAAAGACCTAGTATCTCAGAAAGAGTGGTCTTTCAAACAAGATTTCGGGGGTTACCCATATATCCGAGAGATGTTCCCCACGAGATAAGTAAGTATGATATTTAGATTTATATCTCGAAAACAATCTACTAAGCGTGTAAAAACCTACTGGCATATCATCAGTGAGACCGTTTATCACATTTTAACTTTCCATTTCTTTAGCGTACTGTGATTGTCTACAGATGTACTATCATATCCTCTTTTTACACAAAAACTCAATTTTTTAATTTTATCATGTTTTTGGCTTTTTCAAATTTTCTAATGTTTTTGGATTTTCTGAAATTTTCTTACTCCCCCTAAAATTCAAAACTTTTAAAGAAAATTTGACAGACCGATGTAGATAGCATTGTCTCGCCATCCATTTTCTGCATCTCATGCTCTGTTTTGCAGAAAATATAACGTACCCCATGATTTACAACACATTGATATTTTACAGTTTGAAAACCGTTTTTCAATCTTGTGAAATTAATCATGTTTGTTCAGCCGTGAGGGTTTCGGCGTATTCAAGCAACATATTTTTGGAATTTTTCAAACTTTTTGACAAAAACATATTTTTGGTTTTTAACTTTTTCAAAATTTTAGAGTTTATGAAATATGGTTTATTTATGTACAAAAATTGATAAACTCCCTGTTCAACCAAACCAGGGTTCAGCAGCCTTCTCCTCCAGTGCCAGGCTGCTCCGATACTCCTTTAGTTGACATTCAAACTTCATGAGCACCTGCACATTCATAAAACTCAATTACTTGAACAATTTAGCCCAGGTCTGTTTGACTTTAGGCATTTCAACACAATAAGCTTCATTCAATTTTGGAAAATCTTTGTCAGTTTTCTCAAAAACTTTTTCATCTTTGACTTCAACTTTTTCATCATTCACAGAAGTCACTTGTTTCTTAATCACCCAGTTCTGTCCTTTTGAAGCACTTCTCTTGTAAAATCGTGACTCGTTTTGATTATTTTGACTTTGAACAACAACTTTTGGTTTCCAAAATTGGTTTGGTTTTGTCATATCAACCGATGTTTGCCAACTTTGTGTTGTTCTGATTCTGGATGTGTAAGAATTCTGGGTTTGTCTTGAATCAGACGTGGTCTGTTTTTGTTTCCAAGTTTGATTCAAAGCAAACTTGTTTCTGTTGAACCTCCAAGTTTGTTTTGAATCAAATCTGGTAGTCTTTTGTTTCTCAACCTCAGATTTATGTTTTTCAACATCAACAGGCTTTGGGTTTGGACATTTTCGTGCAAGATGTCCAATTTGATCACATTTAAAACAAGTTTTTCTTGAAACATCTTTAGCATGTTGTTGTTGCTTTTTCTGGGCATAGAACTCTTCATTAGACTACTGTCTAAATTTGAGTTTTTTCTCTTCTTCCGAACTTTTCCCATGAACGAAATTCATTTTCTTTTGAAAATTTTGCTTTTCAAACCTTTTATTTTGATTTTGTTTCTTTTTATAACCCAACCCTGCCTTCATGTTCTTCTTTTTGTAACCGGGTTTGTTATAAAAAGTTTTCTTGCTCTTTCCAACAAATTTTGAAATTTCTGACTTTTTGATCTCAACCAGTTTAAACACTTTGTCAATTTTGTCTGCAATCACATTCTGAATCGGGAACTCGTTATCTGAGAACAATTTGTCCAATCCAATCATGGTATAAGCCAATCCTTTTGGATCATCATTCACAACTTTATCAGATTTTAAATGTTTGAGATAACCATCATGAAAATTTCCCTCATTTTCATCCTGTGATTCAGACTTACCTTTGGTAGACTCATCTTTCAAAACGCTTTCAACAACCTTACTTACCACCTCTGAATTATCAGCTTCATCAGATTTGGCGTAAGTCACATCGATACTTTCAGGTAATTGGTCAACGATATTCAGACCATTTGCCACCTTTTCCTCATCATAAAAAGTATATTTATTTCTCAATGGTGGTGGTACCTGATGAAATTCTGAACCAATACCTTTTTCAATATCTTTGTCATCTGGTGTGATGTTGAAAATGCGTTCGAGAATGTACGAAGAACTATGATAACTTTGAAGTTTTGTAATAATCTTTTCTTTTTCAACCAGAACTTGTTTGAGATTAGCAACTTCATCAACACACTTGTTTAATTCAAGTTGCTTTTCTTTAAACTTTCTCTCATACAGTTCTTTGGTTGTTAAAGTTTTCAGACAATCTTTCGTCAAAACATTTGACTTGTCTCTTCAAAGTATCATAAGCTTCTTGTACTCTCTGATTTGACCACTTCAAATTATCGTACTATTTTTGAAAATCTTGAAACTTATTTTATTTTTCAACACAACCAACACATTTTGCTGTACATGTTTCTCTCAAAATCTTATTTTCTTTTTCAAAATCATGACATTTTTGTGTCAGCTTTTCAACCTTTTGTTTCAAAATTTCTTCTTTTTCAATCATTTCTTTACATTTTATTTTGAAAATGTTTTCAAGTTTATTTGTTTCAATATCTTTTGTTTTTATCATTTCATCTTTTTTGGTACAGGCTTTGCACATTTCTATGCAATTCCTGCACTTGTTTTCATTTTTATCAACAGTTTCAGCATTTGATAAATCAGAAGATTCATTTACCTCAGTTTCTTTCAGCACCGATGATTCTTCTGTTTCAACTTTCTGGATTTCTTCTTTCTTCTCTTCTTCTTCTTCTTCTTCCATCTTCCGTTATTCTTCAACATCATTCTTTGCCAGAATCTTAACCTCTTCTACTAGCCTTTTCAACTCTTCTTCTTTCCTCTTCTTCATTTCTACCACCTTCGGCAGACTTGCTTCAAAAATTTCTTTTATTTTGTTCAACAGATCAGCCTCATAACCTTTTTCAGATAACCTTCTTGTGTTATAAGTATCCTGATCTGGAAAAAGATTTGTTACTGCATCAAAATCCACCTTATCCGGATCAACCACTGGATTACCCTGTGGATCCATGTAACATTCTAGTTCAGCATTCCATCTATTGGCTCTCCGAGCTTCTTTGAATGGTTCTTTCAACTTTCTAATCTCGTATCTTGCGCTATCCCTTCTCCACCAATTTTCATAAGCAGCATCGGCTACAAATGCATGTCCAACATAATCTTCTTCAGGAAGGATTTGACTCCAGTCATAACCTTTATCGTCGTGAATAACCGCCATCGCCCTAGATCTTTCCTTTGACGACCCTTCATCGATCTGTTTCTGATTCACATTTGATGATCCACCGTTGCGATGATAAATTGCTTTCTTGTAATAATCATCTCTGAATGGATTCGTGGGTTCGTCAGTTTCCCTGTTTGTACATTCTCTTTTGAAGTGTCCTTTCTGTTTGCATTTGAAACAGGTAACTTTTGCCTTATCAAACCCCAATTTCGAATCAGCAGATCCCAAAGACGATCTTCTAGTGATCTCCATAAAGCGTTGTGCTCTCCTCATTGTACTAGCCATGCACCATTTAATATCCATTAGCTCCATCTTCTCTGGATCAATCTAATCATAATCTTCCTTTGTCATTTTCGGGTTTCCAACTTTTCCCGCGATCAGACTTTCGTACGATTCCAGGACAAATGCTAAGAACACTATTTGTTGCTTGGCAGCTTCTGCATTCAGACTTTGAGAGTTTTTCAGATCTATAGCAATATTGCAATTGACTATGTTTGGATTTGATGAATTTGAACCAATTGAATGATAACCCGGATCTCTTGAAGAACTTTGCTGAGATGAATCCTTTGAGTTTCCAGCAATAAATCCCCATTTTGACTTTTGATCAAACATGTTTCCTCTGTAGTATAAGTCGACATTTTGTTTATACAGCTGGCTTCCTATTTTGTTTTGTTTCCTGATTTCTAGATCATGTCCCTCAAGTTTTTCAATCAGCCAGTCTAGAGTTACCTTGCTCATATCATTGCTGTTTTTGAGAATCATGATAAAGTATAACCAGTCGTCTTCATCCGGAACAGCTTCTATCAACCTATCAATGATCTCTTCATTATCTTTTGACACACCAACTCTCCCCATTTCAAGTTTTAGGTGAACGAATCTTTCAATCATTTGTGGAACAGTTTCACCTTTCATACAAGCAAACAAATCAAATTCCTTTTTTAATAACGAACGCTTGTTTTTAATAATCAGCTCACCACCAGTACATTTTCTTTCTAAAGCTTCCCACAAACCCTTTGATGTTTTCTCATGTACAAGTAGTGAAATAATGTCTTCTCTCACTGACTGATGTAACAATGTAATCATTCGGTATTCAGCTACAACATTTTTTATATCTTTTTCTGTGAACTCTTCTTCGGTTAATAACTCTCCTCCTTCTTTTGTTGGTTCTTTATATCCTTGTTTTAATTTTAACCAACTTTCAGTTGTAAAAGCTTTTACCCAACCCTCAAACCGATTTTTCCACCAATTATAATCTTCAACATTCATTAATTTCGATGGTTTCTGTTGGTTTCCGTACATATTGTCGTATTTCAAATTATCTGAAATCTCTTTTGAATACTCTCTTGTTTCAGATCTTCTTTCGGATGATTCTGAAGTAAAAGCATTGTAAAAAATGTTGTAAAATTCTTCACCACCGCTTGACATCTTCAAATAAATTCTTGATATTCGTACCTTGTATATCTTGAATCACCTGAATCCACGAACCAACAAACACAATCAGTTTAAACAATATCAAACGAATATTCGAATGAATGAGTCAACAAAAGTTAACAGTGATAATAATTGAGTGACAACACTGTCCGTTCGGGTGAGATTGTTGTCCGTTCGGGTGGGTTTGCTGTCCGAACGGATGAGGTTGCTGTCCGACCGGATGAGATTGAAGCTGTCCGACCGGATAACTTCTCAATGTATGGCACAAAATGACAAATATGTTGAAATTGAGTGTGTTGTCCGACCGGATAGCTTTATCACTTTGACTTCAACGATGACCTTTATCTTTCAATCAATTTTCACTTGCAACAAGATATCATGTGGCCGACAACATCTCGTGGATCTCAATTATTAATGTGCTGACATATCTTTATCAATTCTCATGCACTATATTGAATATGTAAACAATGGCCGACAATAATCAGTATCTAATACAAACTCATCACATGCAATCTTGATTGTTAAATGATATTTAATGGCCGACAATGCTGATTGCACGGTTAACAAGGAACTATCAATTCTAGTGCATCATGTGACATCTGAAGTAGTTATTAATGAGGGCCGGTAACTTTGTTGACTGACTAAAGTTGAATATGTTGACTAAGTAGGTCAGTCGGATGAGATGCAATGACACGGATTGCTATCCGGTCGGATAGGTCAACTAAAGTCAAAGGGTGAGATGCTATGACTCGGATTGCTGTCCGCTCGGATGGTAATCCGGTCGGATAGGTCAACTAAAGTCAAATGCAGTGACACGGATTGCTGTCCGATCGGATGGTAATCCGGTCGGATAGGTCAACTAAAGTCAAAGTGTGAGAAGGGTGGCAACTCGCTCGGATTACTGTCCGACCGAGTGACACAGAAAAGTGATATAATTTTCAATCAAAGCACACGCAATCTCTTAATGAATTTAGTGGCCGCCAAATTTCTTAATAATTCTCATTCAAACTGTCAATTATCACAAGCACATGACCCATGTGATTGTTCAGAGAACAAATTAGTTTGATTTACCCGAGATGTATTGATCTGATCAAAATGATTCTTTATTGAATTGGCCGACAAACTAATTAAATGTCCCTTTAATGATACACGTGAACTACTAATAAAGTTGACTGACTAAGTCTGAGAAGGTTGACTAAGTAATTCGACCGGGTGAGATGCAATGAATGGTATTTGAGTCGGATGGTCATCCGGTCGGATTGCCATCTGACTGGGGAATAGTCAACATAGTCAACCTTTTAATGAAAATCAATGAGTGAATTTGAGTCGGATGGTCATCCGGTCGGATTGCCATCCGACCGGTGAACATCAAGAACAACAGCAGCAACGTTCAACATATTTCAACAAACTTTCGAACCACAAAAATTCAGATTTCTCACAAATTACTTAGAGTTATGATTTGAAACTTTGTAGGCTTTTAGATCATGTATTTTCGCACAACATATCCGAAAATCATCAATTTTTAACCGTAAAATCCTATTTAATTTTGCGTTTTTCAGAAAGAACGTGAAGAATATGAAAAAGTGAAGAAAGTTTTAACAAATCTGGATGAAATTGACTCTGAATCTGATGTTTTTCGGTGCGAATCAGTGTGTTTGATCTGTGCAATCGAGCTCCTGCTCTGATACCACTTGTTAGGACCGGTTTTGACTCCGAAACGATTGCGAACCGAACGTGTGACGTGCGGAATCCGTACACGAACGTGACCGAACACACGAGAACGTACTATAACCTGTGATTCAATTAACAGATCTGAAAATCGTACAGCACCTGAATCACGTACACGGAACTTTCTCTCTAGGTCGGGGGGGGGGGGGGGGTTATTGCACGGACCTCCCGGCCGCTGGAGTGATCCCACTCCACAAGCTAGCAACGTCCCAATGCTGCCTGGCGGTTAAGACCCACGGCGAAGAGCCCGGCGTACCCCTTGAAGGCATGCCAGGAATCGAACCGGTGACCTCGGGAAGAAGTCTGGGTGGGACTGGCCAACTGGGCTACCCCAGAAGGTTACTTTCTCTCTAGGTCTAGATCTCCAAAGCTCCAAAATGCCAAAAGTGGCAAAAGTTCTAATTCTAAAACCTAAGGCATCTATTTATAGGCCAAGGCTTATAAGGATTTCTCCTTATTTACAAGATTGCCACCTTGCCTTTATAACTACATCACTTAACATAAAATCTAGTTCTCTTCTAATTCTGTTACGGTTCTGATTGACGGAGGCGATAGACATACTGCACTAACAACCAATAGACATTTTATACTCCCTAAACATTCACAAACTAGAGTCTATATTTCGTGACAATCCAATCTGTTTTAACTTCACGTTTTGCGCAAACAACTATATATGCATATCGTTTTACACGTTTTAATTGATATCTCACAACAATCTCGCATGTGTCACCTGTTTTCTTTTCCTTTCATACTCAAAACTTCTTAATCTTTTCGTGTTTGAACTAGTGTATTTCGATTTATGCTATCAACAAAATCATTATTCCTTGCATTTATACTTATACATGTTATGTCTTCACTTATATTCATTTATACGATTTATGTTATATTCGTACTCATATTTATACTCACATCTATGTGATTTATAATTTATACTCACATTCATCCGTTTATGTACTCAAATTTCTCAAACGCTTTATATGTCTAAATTCGCGATGCTTCAACATATACTATATACGCAATTTTCATTATTCGTACCTACACTCATGCCCATATGTTTTATATTTATACTTACACCCACATGCGTATTTACACTTGCACTTATACTTATGTTCATACATTCATTCATACTAGTGATTCATACATTCGTACCCATACGCGAGCGGAATCTGAGGGATTCGCTTACGTGGGTCCCATAAATACTTAAGCATGGACTTGCTTGCATACTACATTCTTATACGTACACGTTCTTACTTTTCAAATTTATGTACACCCTGGATCGTACACAACTAGTACAAGCTATGCGGATCATGCGACGGTCAATATAATCGCAGGTGCACACGAGATTATAGTGATAGGCGCATGAGAATCATAGAGTGTACTACTGTGTATGGTGAGACATGGAACGTAACATGACACGAATAACGAAACGGACGTAACTTGGTCAAAACATGGTGGATACGCCGCTGGTACTTTCTATATATAAGTGTTTTCACCATGTTACCAAACTTTCGTAAAACGTTCTATGAGAAATTCAGTGTTTTGCAGACCTTTTAGACGTGATACAAAACTTTAAACAACTCACAACCGCATTATATCCGATTATCCACGACGAGACCTCATTCTTAACACATCACTTTCGTCTATCCAGTACTTATGTTATTCTTACACTCGCACTTGTGTATTTAAAATCACTCGTTCACTTTTATGCTCCCATTATTCCCCTTTATTCTTTGTCTTTTATAGGAACCCCGTTCGCGATCAAGTCTCATCTATTCTCTCTGTTGAATCTTTGGATGTCATCTTTTCAAAAGTCTTCCTCTTAGATTTCGAGGACGAAATCTCCTAAAGTAGGGGAGACTGTAACATCCGTCAAAACGGATTCCCGAAATCTGACTGTTTTGAAATTCGAATCCTAACCTTGAACCAACGGAACTTTTTCACGATTCTAATAACCGTCAAAAGATTTTTTTATATGGTTAATTATCTGTATAATTAATTATTTATTTGTTTAAAAAAAATCAATATAATAATTAATTAATTAAGTTAATAAATTTAAAGGTTATTTAGTTAACCTAGTTAGTTATAGGAAATTAAACTTAAACCAAGTTAATTTAACCATTTAATAAAGTCCTTAAAGTTGAGGGGCTATTGTGTATATAATTGAAAGTTTATAAAAAAACATATATATCTAAACCCTAAGTCTGTCTAGCAGCCGCATCCCCTAACCAGACCCCCTGTCTTCTCTCCCAATTCCGGCGACCGATACCGGAATCCGACCGGCACTCCGGTGTCACTCACTCGACAACAAACCCACACTCACATGCTCTTTCCCTCTCACAAACATACCCGACTATACACCTCTCCTCTCTCTCGCTCACCTCTACCTCTATTGATCGACGGCAGCGGCGGCGTGTGGTTTCGCGAGAAAAGCGGTGGCAGATGGTGGCCGACGATGGGCAACGACAGACCACCGGAGCCGCAGAGCGACGAAAACCGGCAACAGAAAGGCGGCGGAGCCGCCGGTGAACACTGGCAGTGGTGATGGTGATTATATTTCTCAGATTCACTTTGGGTTCAGTCAAGTCGACATCAGACACATTCCTGTTCAGGTGTTGGTTTCAACTCAGTTCACTTGGTTTTGAGGCAAATCATGTTCGGGTTTCAAGAGAAATAGATGTGTGTTTTTCAGTTCCGGGTTCAGGTTGGTTCTATATGCTTCAGTTCAGATTTGGGTTTTGGTTCGGTTTCGTTTGGATCGGCTGGCACAACAAAGTTTCAGTTTCGGTGCATGACGAGTCAAAAGTGGCCACCAACAGTTTTATTTTGGGTCTCGGTTCAGGAGCGGTTCGGGTGTAGTTCGAGTCAAGGTTTCGAATCTGGTCAAAAACGGGTCAAACGTAGTCAACGGTTCAGTCTGGGTCTTGTTCGGTCCGGTCAACGTTTAGTCAACAGCTCCGACGGTTCAAGCTTCGGGTCGATTTTCAGCATTGGTTCAACTCGAGTTCGCGTCGGCAGCCTCGGGTTCACATTACGGTCAGTTCTAGTTCAGGTGTTTGTTTAGTATAAATTTCGATTCGAGTCCTGTTGATTTTTGTCGTTTCAGGTGGCTCGTTTCGGTTCACTTCATTTTTGGTGTTCGGGTCAGCGTGGTCAAACTCGGTCAAACAGTAAACACGACACTCGGTGAATGACACGTATGTTAATTTTATTATTTCATATTTAAACATTGTTTTAATCGCGGAACCGAACTCTATGTACCTTTATATATATATATAAACATATTGTTTCATTGATTGTTTGTTGAATTTTGAGCATATAAATCGACACTTGGAGTTGTCGGGATCGTCCAAAAACAGAGGAAACTCTGCCCGTTTTTCGTAAAAATCCACGAAACATACGTGTTTAATTTCAAAACGATTCTTATTTTGATCCGTTTTCTTTGATAACCAAATCTCTAAATTTATAACATAAACGAATAATCCTTTTTATAACAATAAATATTTATCGAGATAAAATATAATATACGAATTCCAAATTTTGCAAAACATAAATATTAGGATTATTCTTTCTTTTAAGCCAATAATTAATAACAATTTCGTGATATTTTAAATATTTAGGATAAGCACTCTCGTTCGTTCTCTTGGAATTTCGTTTACTCATGCACCATCGTTTGCCCATATAGGGCGACTTTGGTGTTCCATCCTCCTAATCTTTTACACTCGTCAACACTTGGATAATCGGAAGAAATTGCAATATTGTGAGTATACTCGCAACCCATTTTTATGTTTACCACTTTTTGGGGTGTAACATGTTTAACTAATAAACTACACTTAAACTTATTCTTTTTGCAATGCACGAAAACAATCCTTATACATGAATACTATGTTGTGATACTTGATGCTTACGTGGACCATACTTATGTGATATGTTTTAGTCATTAGCTTTCACGAGCCTCCATTTGACATGTATAGCGCTATAGGAGTAACACACCGCCCGTAGACTTGTGGTCATGTTGAATTATATCATTGTTGCGTAAACAGAGGATTGGCTAGAAATATTGCATGCCATGTTAGGTTGATCTTGTATAAACTAAGTTGCCATGTGGATTCGTTTTAAACTTTTATATTTATACTTATTCTTAAACTTGTATACTCGCCTTTGCTTTTGCATTGAATTGTATTTTAAACATGTTACAGGTTGATGATTGATGATGCTATGAAAATGGATAGCAAAGATGCCTAGATACTCACTTAGACGTTTAGGTTTAAAGTGTTGTATCAATTTTGTTAATGTTATGTTGAACAATGTTGTTATTTGATTTTCTTGTAATGTTTTGACAATTTATCTATGTTATGAAATCGGTTGAATTAAATATTGTTACAAATAGTGTTATGAAGTCTCTTGCAATCTTGAACAAGTCCCACTCCGATGATTCTGCCATTGGTTGGGGTGTGACAGGCGACGACGTTTGCTTTGCCAGGGTGGTAACGAATCTCGCAGTCGTAATCGTTGAGAAGTTCTAGCCACCGGCGTTGGCGCATATTCAGCTTCTTCTGGCTAAAGATGTGTTGTAGGCTCTTATGGTCGGTGAAGACCGTACAGGTAGTGTCGCCAAATCTTTAGCGCAAAAACGACTGCACCAAGATCGAGGTCGTGTGTGGTATAGTTCTTCTCTTGGATTTTGAGCTGGCGAGACGCGTATGCGATAACCTTGTCTCGTTGCATAAGAACACAACCAAGACCGAGGTTAGAGGCATCGCAGTAGACTACGAAGTAGTCGTTTCCATCGGGTAAAGAGAGCACGGGAGCGTTACAGAGCATGAGCTTGAGAGTTTGAAAGGCCTCCTCTTGCTTGGTTCCCCAAACAAAAGGTTTGTCCTTGTGCGTGAGAGAAGTAAGCGGTACGACGATTTTAAAGGATCCTTCGATAAATCGGCGATAATAGCCCGCTAGTCCGAGAAAAGAACGGACTTCAGACGGATTCTTGGGTGTAACCTAGGTCTTAACTACTTCAATCTTCGCAGGATCGACATGAATACCTTGACTATTGAAAATGTGACCCAAGAATTGGACCTCCTCCAGCCAGAATTCACACTTGGAGAACTTGGCATAAAGGCGGTTTCCCTAGAGTAGTTCAAGAACCAAACAGAGATGTCGCGCGTGTTCGGCTCTTGACTTGGAATAGATCAGGATATCATCGATAAAAACGATGACGAAGCGGTCGAGGAAGGGTTTACTCACGCGGTTCATTAGATCCATAAAAACTGCGGGTGCGTTGGTCAAACCAAAAGGCATAACAACAAACTCGAAATGACCATAGCGGGTGCGAAAAGCGGTTTTGGGTACATCTTCTTCTTGAATGCGTAGCTGGTGATAGCCTGAGCGTAAGTCAATCTTCAAGAAACATGTAGCACCTTGTAATTGATCAAACAAATCATCGATTCGAGGCAAGGGATAACGATTCTTGATGGTTAGCTTGTTCAATTCCCTGTAGTCGATGACATCCGGAACGATCCGTCCTTCTTTTTGACGAAAAGGACAGGAGCGCCCCATGAAGAGGTGCTCAGGCGAATGAAGCCTTTATCAAGTAATTCCTGGAGCTGACTCGAGAGTTCGCGCATTTCAGAGGGAGCGAGGCGATAAGGCGCTCTAGCAACAGGATTTGCTCCAGGGATGAGGTCGATTCAGAAATCGATATCACGAGTGGGAGGTAAACCAGATAAATCATCAGGAAACACAGCAGGAAAATCACGAACCACGGGTACTTCTCCTATCGTCTTCCATTTCTTTTCCTTCTCTGCTACTACGATGTGCGCCAAGAAAGCTTGGTATTCCTTGCGGGGATACTTGCTAGCTTGGACACACGACATGAGTTGTAGCTTCTTTGGAGCGACTTCGCCATAAACACACAATTGATCACCATTCGCGAGGGAGAAACAAATCATTTTATCGAAGCAAACAATTTCAGCATGATTCTCCCTGAAGGAAATCCATACCTACTATGACATCGAAGCTACCGAGTTGCATTGGAATAAGGTTAATCGGAAAAACGTGACGTTTGAGATCAAGAGTACAGTCACGCAGAACGGAACTGACGGTGATGGTTCTTCCAGTGGCAACTTCTACGTCGAAGGTCGTAGGGAGATGGGCGCGCTTACGATTAAGGAGCTTTTTGAATTCGAACGATACAAAACATTTATCGGCTCCAGTATCAAATAAACACGAAGCATATATACCATTTACGAGGAACGTACCATTAACCACGTTGCTGTCTGCCTGAGCCTGACGAGCGTTGATGTTGAAGACTCGCCCGCAGGCTGCTTGGTGAGCTGGCTGCTGCTGCTGTTGCTGGTGTTGTTGCGGTGTTGGCTACTGCTGCTGTTGCTGTGGCTCTTGCTTAACCACTATGTTTGGGTAGACGTTTGCGAAATGGTTGGGATCACCACATGCAAAGCAGGCCCTTGCATGAGCAGGAGCTGCTTGTTGTCCTTGTGGAGCTGGTAGAGCAGGAGCTTGAACTGGCGATGGAGCTGGAGCTTGGCGAGGACCGGTACGGCAGTTAGCGGTGAAATGGCCGTACAAGTTGCAGTGAACATAGAACCGGCACGCGATACCAACCGGGTGATGATAAGTACAAGTAGGGCAGAGCGGGTGTGGACTGGTGTATGCACGCTTGGCTGATGGTGCATTGGCCACAGGCGCCGCTACTTGGCGGTGTTGAGGTTGCGGTTGAGCCGGTACAGCTTGGAGTGGTGCGGCAGTAACTGCACAGTTCTTGTTGCTGGAGCTGCTGTTCTTCCTCTTGTGATGTGAGAGCTTTGAAGATTGCGGTGCGGCGGTAGTTTCAGTGGCGGGAGTAGCAGTGACTTGATGAAGACTCTTGGCAGCTTTATCGAAATAACCAGCCCTGACTCGCTTATCGTTGATCTCAGCAGCAAGCAGGTAGGTTTCTTCAATAGTTGTCATCTTCGCAGCTTGCACAAAGTCTGCAACACAATCCGGAAGAGCACAAATGTATTTCTTGATTGTAATCTCGGGAGTAGTAACTTGACCTAGACAGATGAGACTCGGCTGCTTGAAGCGAGCAGTTAAACCAGCGTTATCTCCATCATCCTGCTTGATATGCCAGAACTCGTCCTCCAACTTTTGGAGCTCGTGGGGAGGGCAGAACTCTCGCATCATGATGTCCTTCAACTCACCCCACGTCAGCCCGTAAGATGCATCATTCCCTTGTTTGTTTCTCTCGGTCGTCCACCAATCTAGAGCTCGGTATTGGAAGGCACCGGTGGCGTTAACAGTGCGAAGGTTTTCCGGACAGCCACTCTGGCTCAGGGTGACTTCGATTGAATCAAACCATTAAAACATGGCCGTAGGCCCATCTTCTCTGGTAAATTCTTTCGGGCCGCAGGCTTTGAACTGCTTGAAGCTAAAAGCTGCTTTCGGAGATTCAGTCCTTGACTCTTTAGAGGACTTGCTAGCATTTTCATTAAGCTCACTAACAATCTGCGGAATCATTTTAGCGATTTGGCTTGCGACGAGAGAAGCGATTCGTTTGTCAGCGTGATTGCGTCTAGCAGCTCGGGAGTGGTGTGTACCGAATGACGACATTGTCTGCAACAGACATCGTCACAAGGCTCAACACAGTTTCGATTAAGTCTAGCGTATTCTATTGTACCACCTCGCGCTACTCTATATAAAGCTCAGGAACACGTAACACGAAATCAAGTAGGCACGTAATCAAGTAGGCACATGATCCACAGAAGCACGTAAGCACATAGGGCACATAGAGCACATAATTCACTATATTTTGCACGTATTCACCTTTCTATATCACACATATTCACCTATCTTTCATAGCAGCATAAGCGATCGAGAGTTGTGAGTTTGATTAGCGAGATTGCGAGTAACATAGCATGCAATTTGTTAACGTTGTGTAGTGAGTTGTGTGTGTTGGGCGGAGCGAAAAGAGTGAAATCAAAACCATCAGTACCACCGTACTGTTTATCTCAATACGCTAACAAATAAGCATATAAAAACACATAAAATCGATAAATTCTCAAAGTTAGCGGCGGCGAAATCCAGAATCGAAACACATAAAATCGAGAATAGATTGTCTGCGGCTGTTAGACGTTGACTATCTAAAGTGATTCGACTATTCACAAGGACTTTGAGTACACACTTTGGCCTTTTGGACTGTGCTCTTGCCTCAATTCGGGCAATCGGCGCGCATCCTTCCAGTTTCAGTGTGACTTCAAGCCGTTGGAGTCCGTCGAGACCTTGGTGAGAGTTTTGCAAAACCAAAATAAAGGGCGAAATCAAGTCATCAAGGTTCGGGTTTCACCCCTGACTTAACGACTTCATTCCTGCTTCGATGTGATGGAGAGGAAAATTTTGCATCGAAGTATGGATTTCACTCCTGATTCCACGCAAATTCTCGTGTTTATAGTGAGAAGTCATGTCGAGCAAGTGATCTAATCGAGAGTTTGCGGTTTTCACACCTAATCTCGGCCCGATCACTTTGCTTTCGCGAGAAATTCGAAAACAGTGCGAGTTGCCAGCCTTAGGAAAAGCTGACCTTGCGCGAAGCGATAGTATGCGATGTCTGTGCAAGTGTGTAGTGTTCAGCGGGTTCAAGCGAGATTAGCAAGTAAGCTTGTACAAAACCCCTACCGGGTTCGCACAAGTCGGTCTGTTGGTACTTAGACTATAGACTAGGTCGTTTCTAAGACATCGACCCGGACTAGGTCGAGTCTTGCCTAATTCCCTATAGTTATGGCTCTGATACCAATCTGTCACACCCCAACCGATGGCGGAATCATCGGGGCGCGGCACTGAGCGAAACAGATTGTTCAAGAGAATCCACAACAACTATTAAATTACCAAATCTTTAATGTTAATATCCCATACTACTAACAGACAAAGTAACAATAGTTATTACAGATAATTGTCTCAAAAACAAGCAAGCTGTTCCGACAACTCAGATTTTATTAAATTTGTTTCTAGACTCCATCCTAGCTTGATTCCAGCAAGTAACAAGCAAAGCATCCTAAACACCTGTCACATACGTTAAAATGGGGTCAATACACATGGTGTAAAGGTGAGCATACAAGTTTAATAGTAATAATAGAGTTCGAAAGCGTTTACGCATAACCAGCATGTAACATGTGAAATGTGAAGCAAGTAGGTTATCGACAATGAAATATGCACAGACGTGACTGCGAGTTGTAGAGTGCGCAACACATATCACCACTGTGACATGTGAAGAAATACCCTTAGCAACCCCCGTCCACGACAGGTGCTGAGTCCAAACTATAGTACTATCGTTGCTAAGGTGTCAGGCAACAATCACTGTGTAAACAAAACATACAAGCGTTCATCGAGTAACACGTATAACATGCATTAGAGGTCAGCATATATAAGTGTTTGTGTTGTGTGATCGATGTGATTTGATATAAGTAATGTACGTAACACCCAAAAGTGTTTAAAGCAAAAAGGGATCGAGTATACTCACAGGGATGGTAGTTAATGGATTGAAGGGAGCGCTAGAGTGTTAGCCTGGTCAGAACGATAGCGTAAGCGATAAGCGTCACGTAAAACGATGCAAAGTGACTAAGTGTCGAAGTGCCATTCGAACGGATGGCAATCCGATCGGATGGTCATCCGATCGGTTGGCCATTCGTTTGAGATGGATGTGTTTGTGTATGATGGCTTTGAAGTTTTCGTTGTAGCATTTTGAAAACAGAGAAGTATCTCTACCTTTTAGGTCGTCCGGTCGAACGGTCGTTCGGTCGGTTGGCGATCCGTCCAGTGGAAACATACTCCGAAAACAAGTCCACAGCAGAATGGTCATTTGACCGGATGGCAATCCGATCGGATGGCCATTCGCTGGTTTGAATTAGTTGCGAGAAATTTAAGTGTTGAGGACTATATATCATCCGATCGGATTGTCTTTCGATCGGATGGCAATCCGATCGGACGGCAATCCCTTTGGGTGACTGGTACGTTTTGAAATTTGATAAGTTTGAAAAGTTTGCGGTTTGATTGAGACGGTATGACAACGTGCTAAACAACGGAAACCCCATCAGGCCTAGGTCATCCGATCGAACAAGAATCACCCAAATCCGATCAGCTAACAGTTCTTGACGGTTCGTTCATGTTTAACCCGGAATCGGTCGTCCCCTTGATAGGAATCAGATCTTGGACCAACACTTCACTAGGGAGTGAGTAGAAGGCCTGAGCGAGCTCCGATTCTATCGATCTTGAGTGCATTGAGTGTAAAAGAGTTGAAAGAAAGTTAAGAAACCATCTTTCCATCCTTCCACCCATGAAGATGTTTGGATTTATGCGAAAATAGTGTTAAATCGTGTGGAAATCACTTAGATCTGGGTTGTTCTTGGTGGAATGAGGCCAAAACTTGAAATTCATAAGAACTCCATGATGACATCATCCTAGAACATCTCAAATCCACTGATTTCATGGTTAAAAGTTAAGATTCAAAGGTGAAAATGATGAAGAAGTTTGTAGAGATCAAAGATGTACAAGATTTGAGTTGGAAACTTACAAGAATCGCGAGAAATCGAAGGAAATGAGGGCTTGAGCGTGTTGGTCGAGTGGGAGCTGTCACATCACTGTTTGTGATGTAACAAGGGGTATTTATAGGGTTTCCAAAAGGGGAAAGAGCACACATAGGTGACGGATCGGATGGCCATCCGATCAGATGGTCATCTGTTCGGATGACCATTCGATCGAATGGTCATTCAATCGAGTGGCTCCGGCGGGTTGGTTTTTGTGTTTTCGTTTCGTGCGTTGAGCGTTGCGATACGTTTCGAGTAAGCGACGTGATAGTATCACCCATTAGTTACACAAATATCCTAACTACTAAATATCACAAAAGTAATGCGTAAATCTCGAGTTTGCGATGAGATTGCGTTGCGATAGAGATGTGATTGCGATTAAAACACCTCAACATAAACATAACATGCACAAGTAACACATAATAGCACACACGTAAAACAATATCCATAACCTATAATTCGAGTTGCGAATGCGTTTGCGATGCGATTAGCGATAAGTTGATTAGCGATTAACATGTGATTAAATAGCGGTTTGTTAACATGTACTCCACATAATACAACTAAAGCGATCAAAATAGATTCTCGATTACAAATCAAAAGTACAATCGATAATTAAGCAAGGAGTGGCAGATCACAATTAGCAATCTTTTCTTCCTTTGACTTTGACTTTGACTTATACTTTGTCTTTTGAAAAGTCGAGTTGTTACAATTCTTTTTAAAAGATAAATCTTGATGACTGTTTTTATTAACATATGACATTATATTTTTTCAACACGTGCAATATACGAGTTTTTTTTAAGATATATCTTTTTATTATTTATTATATAAAATTATATTTATGAAACCCGTGTAATACACGGGGTTTTAACCTAGTAACTTATATTTTATATGTATCTACTTTGTTTTTATGAGTTATACCATCATTTTTGGATAAATTTATGCCGAGGATAATGTAAAACTTCTACAAAAATACATTAATATTCAATAAACATTCATCTTGGTTTGGTTAGATCTCCTGCAATCATATCTCTAACTGTACTCATGCATAAATCATCTATTCTACGTTGTGTACTTGTGTTTTCATTTACTTCATTAATGTCATTAGATCCTCGACCATTATTTGGAGTGTAAGATTCTTGTTGCGCCCTGTTAAATCCTTCATCACATGTATCTTTTTTTCTAATATAATTATGAATTGCCATAGATGCTAGCACGATCTTCACTTGTGTCTCGTAGGTGTAATTGACATGCATATGTTGTAATATCTCCCATCTAGTCTTCCATACTCCAAAAGTTCGTTCAATGACAGTTCTCAATGATGAATTATGGTAGTTAAATATCTCTTTAGGTCCTCTAGGAGCACGACTAGACCGTTTTCCACGACGAAAATCTGGTAGATGATAACGAATGTTGGTTCCTTTATATGGAGCAAGATAACCTCTAGTATTTGGATATCCAGTATCAACAACGTAATAGCATATGAGTATCATCCGTCCATAATGATCGAAAGTTTTCCCAGTACGCTCTTTCATGTACTTTTTCAAATTCTCATACCCAAATTTATCAAAGTAACCAGTTGGCTTGTTCCCAACTCTAACCTCATTCAAGCATAACTCAAGAAATATCATATGAGTATCATCCGTCCATAATGATCTTATTTTCTTTTTCTTAGTTTTCATGACAACGTCATTATCATGGTTCAAGTCCATGACTTGAAAATTAAATTAAAGAGAAAACAATTCAATAAGTAAAAAACGAAGAGAACAAATTACCTCAGTATATGAAAACAGGTTGGTATTACTCCACTTCAAGCAAATTTTTGAATGCTTGATAAATGGTAGATGAGTGTTTGATAAATAGGATTTTTTAAGGCAAGAATTAATGGTTTGAGAGATGGTAGATGGATTAAAAGAGTTGATCTTTTCTCCATATTTGCTTAACTTTCTGCAGTTTTCACAAGAATGAAGCTGGCTCCTTTTAATAAAACTTCAATGTGGCTTATTACACTGTATAAATGCAAATATGAATGTGAGGTAGTTGGTTGCAGTTTTCATGAGAGAAGTTTGCTGCAATTTTGAGTGGAGTGAAGTTATACTATATGTTTAATACAAATCCATATGAGGTAGGTGCAATATTAAATGCAAACAGTGGTGACAAATTAATCGGTGGGTTATACAAAACAGTGATGCAATATTAAATGTAATATTAAATTCACTCATATTACTTTTATTTTAAAAAAAATCACTCAAGTTGACTAATCGGTGGGTTATACAAAACCCATGCTGATCATGTGAGTCAAAATAATTAATAATTAATCTTTAGTTGTTTGTTAAGTTATTTTGTATTATGGGAATGGGTATAATAGCATTGTGTGTATCATATTCAAATGAGTTAATCCACCATTTGAGGACAAATGAGTAAAAAACCATCTTCTTCAAATAAGCTAAAAAACCATCTTCCTATAAGCTTCTTGGAATTAGCTTATATAAGCTAATAAGCATAAGAGTAAACTGCCATTTTGGTCCCTGTGGTTTGGCCAGTTTTGCCACTTTAGTCCAAATCTCAAACTTATTACATCTGGGTCCCTGTGGTTTGCATTTTGTTGCCATTTTGGTCCAAATTTCAATTTTGGTCAGATTCCCCACTAATGACCATGATATTTTGTCTTTACCCTCAGGGGTATTTTAGTCATTTTGAAATTATTATAACTCAATTATATATATATATATAATACCCTAAAACCATTAATATATTATTATAACTCAATTATATATACAAAATCAAATAACCCTTCATCTTCAACAGTTCATCATCATCTCTCTCTCTCTGAACTACCACCACCACACCATCACCACCCCCACCACCGGATCTGCAGCCCGCCGCCACCACCACCACTCTGCCGCCACATGCACCACCACCACCGCCACCTCCTCCCCCTTCTCACCACCGCCACCATCACCAACCTCTCTCTCTTTCTCTCTCTCTCTCTCTCTCTCTCTACACACCGCCGCCACAACCTGTCTTTCAGTGATGGAGGATTCCGATCACTTGCAAAAAATGGTGAACACCAGAAGCAAAATCAGGAAAACCCAAAACCAAAACACCCCTACAACCCGTCTTTCAGTGATGGAGGATTCCGATCAGAAATCGACTCAATCTGGATCATTGATTGGGTCCAACGATGACCTTTTAACCGAGATTCTTCTCCGCTTCCCTGTTACCTCCATCCTTCGCTTCAAATCTGTTTCTAAACACTGGCGTTTGCTTTTGACTCACATCCATCTCACCCAAAGGTATGATAAGCTTTCAAAATCCCCTGGTTTTTTTGCCAGCAATAAATATGTTCCCTTTGTGGTGTTTGTTGTTAGGTTTTAGGTTAAATGATGATGATTTGATCTGTAACAGGAATTGAAGATGAAGAATCGATGAAAATGATGATGATTTGATTTTGTATGTTGATAAGGGGTTGAAGATGAAGAACCGATGAAGATGATGATTATTGATATGGCGGTGGTGGCATTCGAGAGGGATTGAGAGGTTGGAAGGGTATAAGGTGGAAGTGGGTTTAGGGGTGTTTTGCAGGAGGAAAGGGGCTGCCGGTCGTCACCATGCGCCGCCGCTGGTCGGAGATCGAGATGGAGAGATCGAGAGGTTGGGGGTGGATGTTGATAAACTCAAAAAAGTCTGAATGTGTGTGAATGTCTGTATATATATATATATATATATAATACATAATTAATTTTGTGTTAATTTATTAAAGAGTAAACTGCCATTTTGGTCCCTGTGGTTTGGCCAGTTTTGCCACTTTAGTCCAAATCTCAAACTTATTACATCTGGGTCCCTGTGGTTTGCATTTTGTTGCCATTTTAGTCCAAAATTCAAAAACCCTATTTTTTTTTACTGTTACAACCTCCTATTTTGTCCTTTAGTGCAGGGGCATTTTGGTCCATGTTAATTTATTATAACATTTCAATAATTAATAAATTCATCTTCAAGAACATCAAAACAAAAACCGATTTGTAAAAAGAAACGAGGCTCAGATCTGTATCTTCAAGAACATCATCATCAAAACCCAGAAAATCAAGAACATCATCTTCAAGAAAATCAAGAACCCAGAACAAAACCAGAAACCATCACAAAAAATTAAAATACAGACAACAACAAATCAAAACAAAAACCGATTTGTAAAAAGAAACGAGGCTCAGATCTGTATCTTCAATAACATCATCAAACATCATCATCAAAACCCATAAAATCCAGAAAATCAAGAACATCATCTTCAAGAAAATCAAAAACCGATTTGTAAAAAGAAACGAGGCTCCAACAACAAATCAAAACCGCCATGGCTGCAAATAGAGGTTGCAAGCGCACTTGCCCTCCTCCGATTCTGCCACGCCAAGCTGCGGAAAATCTCAAATGTTGACCCAATTTTGACTCGGATTAGGTGAAATCATCACAGCCTCCCGGTGAATAAAAGGAACTAACAAAATCAGAGATCATCATCCATCACAAAAACTAACAAAATCACAGATCATCTCGATGTGAATAAAAGGAACTAATATATCATCATCCATCATCTCGATCCCTTAAAACTAACAAAATCACAGATCATCATCCATCACAAAATCACAGATCATCATCCGTCTCCCCTCCACCACCGTACACCCTCCACCACCGTCTCCCCTCCACCACCGTAAACCCTCCACCACCACCGTCTCTGACCACACTGTAAAAGCAGATTATTTACCTGGTTTTCAACAATACTTTTGCTACACCGTCGTAGATCGAACATAGAAGGTTCCAGATCTGCTAAACTTCCGGCGGTTTAGGGTTTCAGTATCGGCTTTGATGGTGACAGCGGTGGTGGCACTTTAGGGTTTCAGTGGTGGCGGTGGTGGAGGTGGTGGTGGTGGTGGTGGTGGGAAGGGGGTGGAGGTGGCGGTGGTGGTGGTGGTGGTGCTATAGAGAGAGTGAGAAGAGAGAGAGAGGGAGGAGGTGGCGGTTGTGGTGCTATAGAGAGAGAGAAGAGAGAGAGAGAACTGATTATGATCATCATCATCCCCAACATCATCATCCTCAATATATATTAAAAAAAAAATAAAACAAATGAAATTTAAAAAATGACCAAAATGCCCCTGCACTAAAGGACAAAATAGGAGGTTGTAACAGTAAAAAAAATGGGGTTTTTGAATTTTGGACTAAAATGGCAACAAAATGCAAACCACAGGGACCCAGATGTAATAAGTTTGAGATTTGGACTAAAGTGCCAAAACTGGCCAAACCACAGGGACCAAAATGGCAGTTTACTCTTTATTAAAAGAGTAAAGGAGGGTGGGGTGGGGTGGGTAGTTGGGCAGGCAAAATGACTAAAATGCCCCTTCAGAAAAGGACAAAAAACCAGGTTGCAACAGTGAAAAATTGGGGTTTTTGAATTTTGGACCAAAATGGCAACAAAATGCAAACCACAGGGACCCAGATGTAATAAGTTTGAGATTTGGACTAAAGTGACAAAACTGGCCAAACCACAGGAACCAAAATGGCAGTTTACTCTAAGCATCATAAACTTAAAAAACTAAACCAAACACTAAGTCCCCCCGTAATGGGGCGTTTTTTTTAAAAAAATTTCCAAAAAAACGCCGTAAAACGCCGAGACCCCCACTACATGGGGCGTTTCCGGGCGTTTTTTTTTTTAAATTTGGCTCCGGCGTGGTTATTAAAACGCTGAATTGTTGTTTGGTTTCGAAATTCGACCGTTGACAAACGGTCAAAAGTGATTTTTTTTTTTTTTTATAACTCAAAATTTTACCCACTATATATATATCAACCCTTTTTCTCCATATTTTTAGTTAAAAATCCTCCTACTTTCTCTCCCACTTTCTTCTATTATTTTATAAAAAACACCCACTTTCTCCTATTTTTTTTACAAGCATGCATCCATACCGACCCCCTTTTGGTGGCCCTGCAAGACCCACGAACCCGAACACAACGCAACCGCAAAGCCCGTATAACCTTCAAGACATGGACCCATCCTTTTTACCGTACGCGACTTACTTGACTGGCGCCACTACGTTTGTACCTACCACCTACGGCTATGGTCAAGCCGGCGGGTCGCAACCGTCACAACCCGAATCCGAACCCGATGTCGATGTAGTGCCGGAGACGCAACACGAACCGGGGCAAGACAAATCGAAACGCGGCAGAAGGTCGCATAAGAAGAAGGAAAAGGACGAACCTCGACGTACAAAAAAAACCATTAAATGGACGAAGGACGAGGAATACACGTTGACTCGGGCGTGGCTCGACATTTCGGAGGACGAAGATACCGGTAACTTATATTTTTATTTTTTATTCTGTTTTTTTTTCTGTTTTTTAATTCTGTTTTTTTTCTGTTTTTTTATTTACTGTTTTTTTATTTTTTTTAATTTCAACTTATATTTTTATTTTTTTTAATTTGTAGCAAACTTTCAAACGGGCCCCGTTTTTTGGGATAGGGTTCGTGCACTCTTTTATAGCACGTGGGGTCAAGGCGAACATCGGGACAAAGATTCAATTTCTAGCAAATGGACCGACATCAACAACAAGTGTCACGCGTTCCAAGAAGTTTATCAACGTAACTACGATAATCGGCCGAGCGGTGAATGTGACGTCGGGGTTTTAACAAAGACTTTGGAGGAGTTCGATAGGACGAAATGCCTTTTCACGTACTATAAGTGTTGGGAGCTACTACGAAAAAGTCCAAAGTGGGGGCTAGTTAATCCAATGACGTCAAGTAGTAGACGTCGGGCTAAAAGGTCAAAAACATCATCCTCCGCTGACCCGTCAACTCCGACATCGGATGCCCGCAATGTTGATTTAAATGAAGCGGTGGACGTTGACGAGGGAATTCAAGAAGAGTTGGTCCGACCCCCCGGTAGAAGAAAGGGAACCGGGAAAAAAACGGTCGAGTCGTCTTCCGATCTCGAGTTAAAGGATGATTTCGAGGAGATGAACCGTCGTCTCCAAGACATTCGCGACCTCGGCCACAAGCGTTGGGAGATTATGAAAGACCGAGTGGTTGAAACCAAAAAGTTCAACGACTTGCAAGAGGCGAGACAAATGGAAAAGGACATTGAGTTTTTGTCCAAACCGATCGACCACCTCCAAGGCGACGCGTTGATCTTGGCTCAAATGCGTCGCCAAAAAATACGAGAAAAATATGGACTTTAGATCATCTATTTTTTTTTTATTTTTTTTTCTGTTTTTTTAATTTTCTGTTTTTTTTTTCGGTTTTTTTAATTTTCTATTTTTATTTGGTATTTTTTTTTCAAGTATTGTAATTTTTATTTTAAATTAATGAAGACTTTATGTTTTAAATTAAAAAAAATAATTGTCAAATGATTGAATGGGCGTTATTGGAATAATGCCCCACTACGCCTCTTTTGCTATAATGCCCCATGTGTGACTAGGCGCCACATGTCGTATAATGCCCCATGTTGGGGGCATTATTCTTGTTTACCGCTACGGGTGGTCTAATTAGTGCTTATTTTGTAAAAATAAGCTAAAAAATCTAGATAAAAAAGCTAGGCCAAACACCCCCTAACTCTTGTCTATCTCCCTGTTCGCTCCTCCATCTCCTAGACCTAAAAAAACAAACAGCCGAGCCGAGAGAACTTCTTTCTTTCATTCTACGATTCAGCAGGGAGGGAGGGAAGGTAAGGTTCAATCAGCCAGCAAGCAAGCAGGTAAGCTTCGATTAGCCATCATTTCTTCTCTATTACATTTGAATTGTTGCCATTATGGTCGTCGGAAACGCGATCCGTTGCGAACCAAGTGTTCGACGAAACGCCCAACTGAGTTTTTTTTTTTTTTTAAGATTTGAGATTTTAGAGAATGGAAAACGAAGAGGATCCTGTGAAGAAACAGCAGATTGTGGATGCGCGGGCAAGAAACATCAGTCACAATGTCCGTTGCTTAGAGTGTGGTAGTCAGTCCATTGAAGAATCTCAAGCTGATATTGCTCTTCTCCTTAGGAAGGTTACTCTTTCTTTCTTTCTTTCTATTCTGCTTTTAATCCTTATGATGACTTTTTTAGTAAAATATAGATGTTTGACTTAGTTCCAGAAACTTTTGACTAATCATACAATAATCTGTTTTATGAACAGGTTTTAACGACTTTAATCTGGGAAAGAAGTCATTTAAACAAACAAACAAACAAACAAACGTGCCCAATAACATTTATTACAAGTTATTTAAACAGGGGCTCATTGTGCTTGTTTCTGTTGTTGTAGCTTATTCGCGATGAAATCAAATCAGGAAAAAGCGATAAAGACATCTATAAAAAGCTTGAAGACGAGTATGGGGAGACAATACTTTACGCTCCAAAGTTTGACTGGCAGACGGCAGCCTTGTGGCTATCACCGGTCATTAATCAGTTTCATTTGTTTTTGTAAATTGAACGTTTGTTGAATTTAAGTATTTAACAATGGTGTCGATATATTTTGAACAGCTTCTGAGTGCTGGTGCTGCTGGCGGAATATGGGCGTACGGTAGGCACAGGCAAAGGACTAATGTGCACTTACTGGCTTTGAACTTAACTAGAGGGTTCCCGTTGACCCCGAGAGAGAAGGAAGCCATGCTAGAGATCCTAACCCCACCCCCATCTCAAGGGATTCTTCCTTTGTCCCCGTGGTGGCTTCCTAAATGAAATCGATGTTCAGTCTCAATCATGCTACGGGTTCAAAGAGGGTAAGGATCTTTGCACACTATGATAATAATTGTTTTATATCCTCGTTAAAGCAAGTGCGATGCAAGAGTATATGATTTGTACTTTGTATTCATGTAACTTGGTTATTTCGGTTCTTAAAGTTTGACGAATATCAGTTTCCTAGCTAGCTGATAAACAGCTTCCTTGAATGGTTTGGTTATGGCTTTTTTTGTTTTGGATCGATGATATTCGAGCAAAGGAGAATGCAAGAAATAGTGATGTACTTTTGCTTTATATTACAAGATAATAACTTTTATGTTTTCTTTTCTTAGTATAGTATCTCCCTTTGATGTATATTCATGTTTTGGAGACTTATAAGAGAAACATGTGATGTTGCATTGTGTTGATGATGTTGTGATGGGCATGAAGCATATAACAACTTACGAGGCTGTTTGTTTACCTCTTAATGGGGCTTTTAATGGTTCAGACCTCTTACGAATTCAGCACTTAATGGTTCAGACTGTTTGTTTCACGAGCAGATGTCTGAATGGTTCAAACATTTGCCTGTGAATGGTTAAGCATTATACCGAGTGTGAATGGTTAAGACCTCTAATCTGAATTGGTTAGACATTTGCCTTGAACGGTTAAACATTATACTGTCTCTTAATGGTTCAGACCTCTTACTAGACCTTTTACTAGTTCAGCATTTAACCATTCAGAAGTTGTCAAACATCCCCTACATCTCATACAAACTAATTATGATCCTTAAAATTAAGCGTTTAGCTATATAACATCAACTTAATTTTTTAAAGCACTACGAATTTGATGCTAAAACCAGTATATCACTCGGATTTTTAATTTTAACATATACTTTATTAAACCAGTATAACACATGAATTTTTAATTTTAACATGCACTTTATTAATAAACTAGTATTTGACACCGCGCGAATTGCAGCGAGGGATTCGATTGTTATGGGCTTGTATTCTACCTCACGCGTTGTGGCGCGGAATTCGATCCTTTTAGGCTTGTATTTTACCTCATATGTTGCAGCATGGGATTCAATCATTATATCGTTAATGTTATGGGCTTGTATTTTACCTCATGGGTTGCGGCGCAGGATTCAATCCCTATGGGCTTGTATTTTACCTCACGCGTTGCAGCATGGGATTCAATCTTAATGGGATCGAATCGTTATGGGCTTGTATTTTACCTCACGCGTTGCGGCGCGGGATTCAATTGTTACGTGATCCGGGATTTGATCGTTATGGACTTATATTTTACCTCACGCGCTGCGGCGCGGGATTCAATCGCCATGGGCTCGTATTACTCTCATCTTACAGCAAATCTGAAGGTATTACTCTCATCATTCACTAATTATCCATACGATTTCATCGATTTCGATCAGTTTGTTTCCAGATTTCGATTGCGTACGGTTTTTTGTTCGATTTTGAAAGATTTCGTTAGGTTTTTGGATCGGTATCTTCCGGATTCAATCATTATATCGTTAATGTTATGGGCTTGTATTTTACCTCACGGGTTGCGGCGCGGGATTCAATCCCTATGGGCTTGTATTTTACCTCACGCGTTGCAGCATGGGATTCAATCTTAATGGGATCGAATCGTTATGGGCTTGTATTTTACCTCACGCGTTGCGGCGCGGGATTCAATTGTTATGTGATCCGGGATTTGATCGTTATGGACTTGTATTTCACCTCACGCGCTGCGGCGCGGGATTCAATCGCCATGGGGTCGTATTACTCTCATCTTACAGCAAATCTGAAGGTATTACTCTCATCATTCACTAATTATCCATACGATTTCGTCAATTTCGATCAGTTTGTTTCCAGATTTCGATTGCGGGTTTTTTGTTCGATTTTGAAATTTTTCGTTAGGTTTTTGGATCAGTATCTTCCGATCATCTATAATGTTGTTTGATGGATGTTCTAACAGTTCGTAGAAGCGTAGTGATTGTTGCGTTGTGGTTTGGATTGATTATCGTCAGGTTATTTCGAGATTTCGATTGCGTACGGTTATTGTTCGATTTTGAAATTTTTCGTTAGGTTTTTGGATCAGTATCTTCCGATCATCTATAATGTTGTTTGATGGATGTTCTAACAGTTTGTAGAAGCGTAGTGATTGTTGCGTTGTGGTTTGGATTGATTATCGTTAGGTTATTTTGAGATTTTGAAAGTTTATGTTAGTTTTTGGATCAGTATCTCCTGATCAACTATAAGGTTCTTTAATTGACGCTCTAAATTCTAATAGTTCGTAGAAGCGTAGTGATGGTTGCGTTGTGGTTTGGATTGTTTAGAGTAGTTTTATGATTCGATTTGATTAGGTTTTGAAATATTTCATCAGTTATTAGGATGACTATCGATTTATATCCTGATCTATATTGTCAATTGATTGACTGTTTTGTGACTTCCTAGTGATGCTTGTGTTTTTGAGTTCATCAGAGTATTAATGATCCAATGCAGATACCGTTCTAACTGATTCAAAGTTTTTTTTTTCTGTTGTGTTTGTGTTCTTCCTTTTATTCCATATATGAACTATGCCTGTAGATCGCCTGTGTGTTGATGATCGTTATCGAGATTAGCATCTCCTGATCATCTGTTATGTGGTGATTGATTGTTGTTAAGATCTTGTATTGATGCTTGCTGGTTTTGTCTTGTAAGAGAAATTAATATTTTTTTTATAATAAGCTTAGGATTGGATGTATAAGATATGAAAAATGATTGTTGTCTCTTTGTTATTTTGCTTGTGTTTTCTGACTTAGGTTTAGGTAAAGTTATGATGACTTTTTTTAGTAAAATATAGATGTTTGACTTAGTTCCAGTAACTTTTGACTAATCATACAATAATCTGTTTTATGAACAGGTTTTAACGACTTAAATCTGGGAAAGAAGACAAATTCTGGATCATGAAGTATAAGAAAGGAAGTACAGTGGAGGTGTTTTGCTACCAATCTTGGCGTTGTGCTCGAATAGTTTCTGGCAAAGGACACAACTACACTGTCAGTTACGATGTTTATCCTGGTTTTACTAACAAGGATGACGTGGAACACATATCTATAAAATCTATAAGGCCGTGTCCTCCTTTGTTTGAAAGTTCAGTGTCTTGGGTTCCTGGTGACGTGGCGGAAGTGTTTCACAATCTTTCATGGAAGATGGCAGTCGTGTTGAAGGATTTCGGCTTGGACCAGTTTATCGTCAGATTAGTTGGATCTTTACAAGAGTTTGAAGTAACCAAATCAGAACTCCGTGTAAGGCAATCGTATCAAAACGGTGAATGGATTGTGATTGGCAAGGTATCTTTATTTAAGAATTTTTAGACTAAGCTTGTTTTATGTATCTGAGTAAAATGCTATTTTCGTCCCCGAGGTTTGGCCAGTTTTGCTACTTTCGTCCAAAGGTTTGTTTTTTCGTATCTGGATCCAAAACTGGATCCAAAAGGTTTGAAATCATGCTATTTTCATCCGGCTCGTTAAATCCATTCATTTTTTTCTGTTAAGCCAGGGTATTTTAGTCTTTTTTGTTAACTTAAAGGGCAATTCGGTCTTTAGAATACTTGTACATAAAGTGAAAAAGGTCTAATTGCCCTTTAACTTAACAAAAAAGACGGAAATACCTCTGACTTAACGGAGAAAAATGAATGGAGTTAACGAGCTGAATGAAAATGGCAATATTTCAAACCTTTTGGATCCAGATGCGGAAAATCAAACCTTTGGACGAAAGTCGCAAAAATGGCCAAACCTTAGGGACGAAAAATGGCATTTTACTCTATGTATTTTTTGTTTACCTTTGGTCCTTGTGTGATATTTAAATTAATACTATTTTTTTTTACATGAAGGTTCCTAGTGATCATAAAGATGCAAACCGCCCTAAGCTTGATGGAAAACAAGATTTCTACACGACAGATCTTCGTTTTGATACTCAAAACAACCCCCATTTATTGGATTCACGTATCGTTTCCTCTAAAACCCTAAAACGAGCATCACTGCTCTTATTCTCAGGATGAACCGAATAAAAAAAGTGCACGAAAGGTAGATGATGTTGCTAATAGGAAGACATATATAAACAAAACCTCTGGATATGCATCTTCAAGTGGTAGTTGTAGCATTAATAGCTATAAGTCGTATGAACTTTATCATGGATCAGGTTTTGTCGAAGATATTGAAGATCACGAAAGTGATGCGGAGTCCGTTTGTCAATTTGGATACCATGAAGAAAGTCAAAGTCAAGAACCTCATGAGTCAGATGCCAACGAGGCGGTGGCGGATGAAATTCATAGACTAGAGTTGCATGCCTACCGTTACACCATGGCAGCATTACACGCGTCGGGACCCTTAAATTGGGAGAAAGAAACAATGGTAACAAACCTTCGTATGTCACTCCATATATCAAATGATGAGCATTTGATCATGTTAAAAAACTTACTTTCTGCATCTAGTAAAACTACTAATAGATGACAGAATCATAGTTTTCACTCTTCATTAAATCCCTTCATATTAATTGTAAAAAGCATTTGTAATTTACTTCCTATCATTATATTGAAACATATAGTAGCCTATTGAAGTTCTTTGAACATGTGTATTTCGTCTAAATGGTTATTTTTGGGCATTATTGATTTTTTTATCCTACAATATTCTGGGTCAAAGTACTGACCTTTACACCTTGCTTCTGCATCGTTTTCTCACAGGTTCACATCTAACATTTTTATTTTATTATCTTTGTGAAAAAAGAAGTTTTGTTGAGGAAACAAGATGCACGATCTCGTCATCTCGAAGCTGTTGCATAATGCTCAAGTATAAAGAAAGCGCATTTGAGCTGATCAGGTAAGTTTTTAAAAAATTTCAGTTTTTTCACTTGGTATTATATTGACATACTTATTGGTAAGGTCCTTCGAGTTATTAAGCATATAAATGCCGTAAGGTTCAAGGTTTGACTTTGACCAATGTTGACTTTGACCACATGTCTAACTGTTACCCAAACGTTGCCACCGTTAGTAAACTTGACTTTGACCAAGATTCTTAAAAAGTTATCCATCAAGTGAAATGAGATTCTTGTACAGAGAAGATAGTGACTACTAAAGGGAGCCAACATTTGCCACTTTTGACAATAGTGTGCGAGGTACTTTAATCCTTTGTTCAAGTTCTGTAGGAGGAAGGCGTGCTCCATGCTATCTTTTAATCATTTTAAATATTATATTGGATTTGATTTTACATATTTTAATGTTTTATCCTGACCTTATCTGAATTGTGATTTACATTTAGGTTAGTATGCACATCTGAATATACCATTGTATCATTATGTTAAAACCAATGACCTTACCGATGCATGGATATTATGACCCGTTACCTGTGCAGTTAATGCGGTAAAATAGCGGATAGCGGTCACGGTCCGCTATATGATATATAGTTTATAGCGGTGGTATAGCGGTAATTTTTATACCATGCATAATTTGTGTATTTTTATATATATATAAATATATGTTTGAAAAAATATATATAAATTCACAAGTATGAGGACTAAGTATAAACTAATGAAGATGGAGGGGGTTATATGTTAAAATACCCAAACTTAAATAACCCTAAACATCCTCACTTTCATCATACGCCGTTTTCCCACTCCCCATTTCTTCTTCACTGCTGCAAGAGGAACGGTCACATCCACATTCACACTGTTCCCAGATACACATTCTTTAGATGATGATGATGATGGATGGATGCTCTGTTCCTGTTATAGCTGTGAAGGTAAGGTTCGATTCAGCAACTTCGATTAGCCACCATTTCTTCTCTATTATTACCTAGCAACTAAGGACCAAGCAGTACACTCTTTGACTTGGGTTTTTAATGAGTTGAAGCTATAACCGCTATATAGGTTTTCAAATAGCGGCCAAATAGCGGTATTTAGCGCCGCTAATAGCGGAACCGCTATAGGCCACCGCTATTTGGACCGCTACACACCCTGAGGTCCGCTAACCGCTATAGCACCGCTATTGACTGCTTAGCCCGTTACAACCCAATATGAAATCCATAACAACCCAATCAAGATTGACCCATTAGCATTTAAACTTACTATCATTAGCAAAAGTTGTTAGTGTTAAATGTTCAATTACGTAAACATTATAGATTACTTTTTTTAGTTATGTGTTACTTGTCATTCTCCGAGCACCCAGGTATGTGCCTCGTGTGCCTTTGACAAACCTTTTGTAGGCCACTTACCCAAAGCAAGTTACGATGTACCTGATGAATTGGTTAGCATGGTACTGGCAAGATCCGTGAGTTTCCTGGTAACAAGTTCTTATTTTTGTACAAAAATAAACACAGGTTTCATCTATGAAGATGAGTAAATAAAGAACAATAATCTGGTAAATCATTTCATCTTATAACATTCTTCATATATTATTTTAAATTGTTCCTTTCCCTACTATTACATGTCATGTTAATGACATGAGCAAACATGTCATCCTAAAGTTGAGTTTGACAAAGTAACATTTTTATTTTTACATAATTTCTTTATATTTGCACATCTGTCGTATGGTTTTATTATTTCCTCCTTTGGTTTTGCATCTTTTTCAAGGCACTCGTCTCACTTGCTCTTTATCAAGCTACTCGCCTTGCGTGTGTATGAGGTGCCTAGGCCTTGTTTCGCTTCGCCCCACCTCATTGGCCACCTAGGCATATTATGAGTTTGAGGGAACTAGTCATGATATGGTAATTGATACTCTTATAAGTATATTTGATTTCTAAACCTTGTGTATCTGCATGCTAGTGATACTACTACATCGTATATTATCAATGTAAACTTAAAGGAAGTAAAATACAAAATTGAATTTGTGTATGGTTTTTCTAATAATCCTATTGATAATAATGTGATGTATTGCATGTACTTAAAAAGTATGGTGTAAATAGTTCAAGGGATGTTTACTTTGTTAAAAAAATGCATCTGCTGCTATGGTTGTACCACCAGAAGAATTGCATTCTGGTGTAAATAGTTTTGATGAGACTTGGGGTGGGATAAGACTTTGGGACCAATAGGCCCTGGGTTCGATTCCCACAAGGGGGGATTTCACATATTTATTAGGTTTTCTCTTGAATTGGTGTATATGCGTTATGCCTAGTGGAGATGGATATGATCGGGTGGTTCCGTTGGTGGCATGATGATACTCCAGCGGTCTGTCAAAGATCTAAATTTGCCGTTAAAAAAATAGTTTTGATGATAAAAGAAAACTTGTAACATATAAGCTGATTTCGGTATCCATCTTATTCCTATGTAGGACAAGGGTTTAACAATTAACATCAAAACTATTTTATCTCTCTTTCTTTCAACCCAAAATACAAAATTATTCTCTGTTTGAAAATATTTCTAGCAATTTATTTTAGTTTTTTTTTTTTTTTAATAAAATAGATAACTTGACATTTAACTAGTTGCGGTGTTTACAAAGAAACTGGTATCCGTTCCTAGGTCATGTACATGATCTGACACACTATGGAGCTATGCCTGAAGGCGTTACCTTAACCGCAAGAATTATCTTACCGGTTTCAAAAACAAACGGCGTCATAATTTATATATTACACATATATGTAAATCTATCCGTGTGTGAATATCCATGTATTTTAAAAGTAAACTAGGATTGTGACCAGCCGCAATGCGGCGGGGTTTCTTTAGTTATAACTAAGTCGATCTAGGACCCGCACGTTACGTTAAACCTGTCAAACGAGGAAAAATAGATGATGTAAAAACGTTCACCCACACACGCACGTTGCATCGTGTTAACTCGCAAAAATTAGAACGAAACGTTAAAACGTTAAGCCAAAGACGCATGTTGCGATGTGTTAACTCACAAAATTTAGAACCAAGCATGAAGCGAAAAATTTACGGAAAATGAAAACTATAAAAGACCAAAGTTGAAAATAAAAAAAGTTACGAGTATAGATTGTAAAAGATAAAAAGTTTTGGGTTAAAAGTACAAAAAACAAATAGTTTTGGGTTAAAAGTAAAAAAAACAAATAGTTTTGGTTAAAAGTAATTTATGAAATACTTTTGGGTGAAAAGTAAAAAAAACCATTTTTTTTAAAACCTCCCAAAGCCAACGTTACGACAACCATATGCATAACCATTTTTTCTTTGAAAACCACCCAAAGCACACCCCACGTTGCGGCGGGGCGTAAAACGGTGTCAAATAGTACTAATGTCACACAACCGTCATCGACCACCAACACTGACTCGACCTTGGATATGCGTGTTGCGACGAACCTGTCAAACATGGAAAAATAGAGGTAAAAACGTTGAACCACACATGCACGTTGCGTCGTATTAACTCGAAAGTATAAGTGACAAAAGTTGTGAAGTTAAATTGCAAATAATGAAAAGTTTTGGATTAAAGTTAAAAAAAACAAATTATGTAGGGTTAAAATTGCAAAAGGTAAAAACCTTTGGGTTAAAAGTAAAAAATCAAGTTTTTTTTTTTTTTTTTTTAAATGTCCAAAGCACAATGTACAACTTGTTATGCAACAAAAAACTTGCTAATTTATAATATATAATATGAAATTAATTGAGCTTTTGGTGTGGTTTTGCAATATTAACAAAATAAAATAAACAAGCACCAAAGATCGCCACTAATGTTGCCAACGTAACAACTACCACCACCACACTAACACCGCCACAGTGCAACCTCTGCCACTGTTGTAGACAGCATCCAAACTGTTAGATATTTTAATGTAATCGGGGATTGACTTGGTGATCAAATCGAATAATAATACACATCAAGCAAGTTAGGATGTGCGAGTAGGGCTGCAAATGAACCAAACGTTTGGTGAACAGTTCGTGAACCGTTAAGCGGGAAGTTCGTTTGTGTTCGTTCGTTTATTAAACAAACGAACACGAACAAGAAATTTTGTTCGTTTAGTTAAATGAACAAACATGAACAGAGGTCGCGTTCGTTTGTTTATGTTCGTGAACGTTCGGCAACGTATTCGTTTGTTCATTGTTGTTTTTATTTTTTATACATTATTTAAATACTTCAAAATTCTGACAGATAAAATATTTAAGAAGTGACAATGTATTATATATTTTGTTCATGAACACTTGTTTGTGTTTGTTTGTTTCCATTAATGTTCGTTAACATTAGTTTGTGCTTATTTGTGTTCATCATCGTTTGTTTCCGGTCACTACTTAAAATAAACAAACAAACACAAACGGACACGAACAAGTTCATTTCCTTAACAAACGAACACGAACAGAAAATCTCGTTCGGTAAGTGTTCATGAACAGTTTGTGAACACACATATTTTTTAACAAACAAACACGAACAAGGTCTTGTTCGTGTTTGTTCGGTTCGTTTTGCAGCCCTAGGTGTGAGAGTGCACGCTTGTTTGAGTTATTATAATTCGAAGTGTACGGGAGGAGCCCATACTCTACGGGGGTTCCAAGGGGGCAGCGCCCCTGGGAGCAGGATCCAAGGGGCGGCAGCCCCTGGCGGGGTCCAAGGGGCAGTATTTATGATAATTCGTCATAAATTTTCAGACAAAAAATCATGGCAGTTTTTAATGCAATTTGATTAAAATTCGAAAATGACTGCCTCTGGCAGTTATCTGCAAAAAACCCCAAAATCTGTATTGAGTTTTTTGGTCACAATCCTCTGGTTCAGACAATTCACGCCAACACATACACTGGTTCGTTTTCTCAAAATCAGAGTTGTATCCGATTGAATTATTCGGGTGAACCACCAAAATAATTTGATCTGAGAGTGACATCACGCCTCTCTGATCATCCGACAAACTGAAATTCCCCAACACAAACCGTTGCCAAAACCGACAGTGACACATCTCATGTAATAAAATAGAGAACATTAAGTAAATAATATTTTGTGTGAGTATTAAAGAATTGAATTAAGTACACGGATGTCCTTATGGTTTACTAGCTTTTTGAAAATGTTTCTTATTTTTTCCAGAAACTACGGGTTTAGTCCAAGAAATTTACATGAGGTTAGTCGGTTAGAGACCAAATATGTGACTTTTTTCAAAGTTTTTGAACTAAACTTGTAGTTTCTGAAAAGTAAGGACTATTTTTAAAAACCTCGTAATTCTGAAAAATAAACCAAAACGGCAAAGGTTCTGGGTTTGTGTTCGGCGTTCACGCTTTCAAATTGTAACATCGGACTCAAGTCTGGTGAATTGGAGTTCTTTATTTGACGCATTCTCGCAATCGATCATCCTTAATTGGTTTGACGTTCACTGCATAAAAGGTAATTTATTCCTTATGATAATCGCCTCCATTGTTCCCTTCATACCTGCATTTGAATATTCCAGGAAGATTTTGAATTTGGGTCTGTGTGTGTACACCTTTATAAAATTTCGTAACTGTATTTCCTAAAGCCAGAAGCTTTATAGTCCTCGACTTCAGAATTTGTTATTTTATGGGAAGACAATTTATTGCAGATCAAGTGTTCGACGAAATGCCCAACTGAGATTTTTTTTTTGTAGATTTGAGATTTTAGAGAATGGAACATAGTCACATGGTTCGTGGTATGCTCTGGTACGGGAACGTGAAACGGGGGTCGCAATTCGCTAGGTCTCTAAAATTCGGTACGAGCGGGGGTAGGCTCATTTCGGATCGTTTCGGTACGATTTACCATATAATATGGTATGATGTACATGTTGAAGTTAACTATAAATAAGTTGGAAGTTCTTAAAAGCAAGATCTTGACATAGTTTGGATAAGCAATACCACCATCCTTCAAAGCAAGATCTTGACATACATGAAGAGAGAACTTGAAAACAAACTTGACAGAATTTGGCCAGATTCTCTTCAAAGTTTCTCTACGGCACAAACCGCTCTGAATTAGGGAAAATGGACCTCACCATGGTGTTCGGAACGTCGAAATTAGTAGAAAAAGTGTACCTTTGGCCGGAAAACGGTCGCCGAAAGGTTCGCCGAAAAACCGCCGTCGGCATGTGCCGCCGTGGTCGGCTGCCGCCGCCGCCACGGCTCCGCCGTGTGGTGGCTGGATTCTGGTCGACGGATCTTGTGTTCTAGCGAGAGAATGTAGAGAGAGGTTAGAGAGAAATGAGGCAGAGAGATAAAATGTTTGTGAATAATGAAGGATGTGGAGGTATATAGGGGTTTATATACCTAAGTTTTGGTAGAGTGGGTTTGAACTTTGAAGCCCATCAGCCAAGCTCATTCTTCTTCAGCCCACCATTGTCTGCACACAACTCCGTTCCAGCTTGTTCTTGCGTCAGAATTCTCGTTTTCTCGCGTAAATTTCTATACAAATTAGTTTATAAATTAAAATAATTATTTTTATGCTCAAAATATTAGTATTTTGCTGATATGGCATTAATTGTCGCGCACACGCGCTACGTGTTGAAATCACGTAAGTTGATCTACTTGTTGATTCTTGTCGTTTCAATGACCCGAAAGTTACCGTAACTTATAAACATACTTTTTTTAATAACACATAAGTATTCTAAACATATTTATTACGATTAACGCACGAATTCTTGTTATCCCATGCGCAGTGTTGACCGTATACATGTCAAAACGCTATGTAACTCTCTAACTGCTAACTTTTAAATCTTAAAGATACGATTTCTTTCTTAATCATAAAGTTTAAAATAGAGAGTCAAACATTTGTCTTGAGTTATATTTTCGGTTGAGTCTTTGTTTCCTGTACACTAATCGGGTTTTTCAATTTTAGTGTGTTCTTAAATAATCATTAGTTTTTGTCTACATCTTATTTTAAGATGGTGTTTGTTTTTCTAAAAAAAAATATCTGCATAGGCTCTTCTGTCTGTTCCACGCAGACATTGTCATTTGCAGACTGTTCGTTTTTTCAAATATTTTTCATTAAAAAACATTTTCGCGAGCTCTTGTTGGTGCAGACTTGGACCAACCACTTTTAAGATCTTCTAAGGTTTGTAGAGGATTAAACACCACCACCGTCCATCACCATCACCATCACCACCGTCCACCACCCCCATCCAACACCACCACCCATCATCCACGTCCACCTCCCACCACCACCGCCATGGGATGGGATTGGTATCGTACCCGTACCCGTACCGAAAATACTGATATCGAATTTGAACAAAACTGGGTACCAAATACCGTACCAAATATATAGGTACCGTACGGGTATGGGTATTTTTGATACAGTACCCGCTTTGGTACCTTTTTGTTTTTATATAGTTTTCTAGCACTTGTACAGGGTACTAAATAGGTAAAATTGACATGAGTACCGATATAGTACGGGTGCCAAATATGTAGAATTGGTACGAGTACCAATATGATACGGGTACCGTATAGGTAAAATCAATACAAGTACTATAAATATACCATAACACGAAATAAAACATAATATAAATTTTTTTTAAATGTCTATATAAAACTGAGTACCGATATATGTACCAAATACCTAAAATTGGAACGGGTACAAGTACGGTACAGGTATTTGGAAAAAAAGCTCATCCCTAACCGCCACCACCTTTGTCCTTACACCACCCACCAGTTTATATGTGTGTGTATGTATATATATATATATATATTAAGGCCACCAGTTTATATGTGTGTGTATGTATATATATATATATATATATTAAGGCCCTTTAGCTATCTTTCAATGATCTCGTGAAGTCCCCCTAGGTATCAGCATTTGATTCTTCCAACTCAACAATCTTCTTCACCGCAAGGCGTGTGACGTACCAGGATCCAGTCACTAATCACATTGAACTAACAATAATACAATAAATAAAAATTCTCATTCAATGTAAGTAGAAAATTCAAAACATTTGTTCAAAACATGTTTACGTTCAGCGGAAGCATAATTCGTTGTTTTAGTAACTCAAAACCAAAGTATGTAAAAACAATCAATACTCCTTGTCTTTACAACAGTCACGACCCATGACCACTCCAGCTCCTCAGACTGCAAGTTCCACATCAAATACCTATCGACCTGCAAGCATGCAGAAAAAGTTTATCAACATAAAGCCGACGAGTTCACAGTTTTGTAAAACGTTTAGTTGGCAAGTGTTTAGTTTCAAAGCATGTTGATAATAACTCGATACCGCAAGACGGCTGTTTGCCCTTCCCTAATGCCTATCAACATTCAACTAATAACCCCGTTGCCCTCCAAGCAACTAGTTCGGTAGTAAGATGAGACTTAAGGTGATAGTTTTGAGTGTATTATCCAATATCAACAGTTATAACGTATCCCCTCCAGGGATAAAAGTATGTCAAGTATCCCCTACAGGGATGTAAGTTTGTTTGTTTGTTTGTCCCCACTAGACGCATGCTTGTGAAAAGAGCGGTGAACTCACCTTAGATTTGCTCAGTAAGTTTATTACTTGTTCGAGGTTGGTTAACCACGTCCTATTATTGTTATCGGTAACAGTTAGGTTTGTATGCAAGAATAAACCATGTATGACAATCAGGTTACATCTAATGTATTCATCACATAACACATATAGCATGCAAGTTAGGCTAGTCACATAGCACATAAAGTATGTGGGCCAGGCTTAGACTTTTCAACAAAAGCCCAATGTGTAAATCAGTAAACAATGTACGGCCCAAGTTCTGTTGATGGGCCAATGATCAGTGTATGGCCCAAGTGGATGTTAAAGTTGGTTTCGAGTGAAACATCAGTCGAAACACAAGATCTCGATTCGAAACCGATGATCTCGAGTGACAAGTTCATTAGTCGAGACCTCAAGGTTTCGGGTCACGTCCCGAGTCGGAACCGAGGTGGTCTCGACTTGCAAGCGGCTGGTCTCGAGTCCTATGGTGTTTAGTTTTGTGTCGAAACCGAGAGATTCCGAGTCGGAAGCAGGTGGTTGCGACTCCCAACCTTGGTCGAAAACTCGTCCCATTCAACTGGTCAAATCTCTTATTAACTTCTATTCTAAAAAATCAGTTAACACTTTATCACATTCCTAATCAGATCAAACATCTTTTTTTTATTACTATTAACATGTTCATCTCTATTGGACATATAAAAGATGTACCATCAAATGCTTTTTAAAAGTCTAATCTCCATGTTAGCTCTTCACCACGCTTCTCCAGCTTGTCTTTAGCTTCTCTAAGGGCTCATACTTCAAAAAATTTAAAACTTTTGTAGATAAATTATGAGTAGGTTACGCTCCAGTAATAAAAAGAAAATACAACGCTTTACGGAAATAAGAACTTCCTCTGAAGAAGGAAGTGGCTTACGGAAGCCATGTTTTGCAAAATACAGAAGGAGTTGGGCAGGTGGTGGGTTTTTTATGATAAAATAACATTCTGGAACTAATGAGAAAGATGATAGAGAAATGTGTTTGAACTAGAAAAAGAAGAAGACACGTGGCATGAAAACCATGTTAACAGCAAAAAAGAGAGTATTTAAAAAAAACTAAAAATAATTTAACTATACTGGGTAAAAAATAAAAATTATGTTAACAACAAAAATAAGGTAAATAAAAAAAAAAAAACTTAAAATAATTTAACTAATGTTAGGTAAAAATAGATTAAATTTCTTTTACTATTCTCGTCTCTCTCCCTGTTCGCTCCGCCATCTTCTAGACCTAAAAAACAAACTGCCGACTGAGAGATCTTCTTTCTTTCATTCTACGATTCAGCAGGGAGGGAGGGAAGGTAAGGTTCAATCAGCCAGCAAGCAAGCAGGTAAGTTTCGATTAGCCACCATTTCTTCTCTATTACATTTGAATTGTTGCCATTATGGTCGTCGGAAACGCGATCCCTTGCGAACCAAGTGTTCGACGAAATGCCCGACTGAGATTTTTTTTTTTTTTTTTTTTGTAGATTTGAGATTTTAGATAATGGAAAACGAAGAGGATCCTGTGAAGAAACAGCAGATTGTGGATGCGCGGGCACGAAACATCAGTCACAATGTCCGTTGCTTAGAGTGTGGTAGTCAGTCCATTGAAGAATCTCAAGCTGATATTGCTGTTCTCCTTAGGAAGGTTACTCTTTCTTTCTTTCTTTCTTTCTATTCTGCTTTTAATCTTCATCTTTAGTTGTGACGACAAGTGCCCAATAACATTTATTACAAGTTATTTAAACAGGGTGCTTGTTTCTGTTGTAGCTTATTCGCGATGAAATCAAATCAGGAAGAAGCGATAAAGACATCTATAAAAAGCTTGAAGACGAGTACGGGGAGACAATACTTTACGCTCCAAAGTTTGACTGGCAGACTGCAGCCTTGTGGCTATCACCGGTCACTATTCAGTTTCATTTGTTTTTGTAAATTGAACGTTTATTGAATTTAAGTATTTAACAATGGTGTCGATATATTTTGAACAGCTTCTGATTGCTGGTGCTGCTGGCGGAATATGGGCGTACGGTAGGCACAGGCAAAGGACTAATGTGCACTTACTGGCTTTGAACTTAACTAGAGGGATCCCGTTGACCCCGAGAGAGAAGGAAGCCATGCTAGAGATCCTAACCCCACCCCCCTCTCAAGGGATTCTTCCCTTGTCCCCGTGGTGGACTAGGTGGCTTCCTAAATGAAATCGATGTTCGGTCTCAATCATGCTAAGGGTTCAAAGAGGGTAAGGATCTTTGCACACTATGATAATAATTGTTTTATATCATCGTTAAAGCAAGTGCGATGCAAGAGTATATGATTTGTACTTTGTATTCATGTAACTTGGTTATTTCGGTTCTTAAAGTGTGACGAATATCAGTTTCCTAGCTGGCTGATAAACAGCTTCCTTGAATGGTTTGGTTATGGCTTTTTTTTGTTTTGGATCGATGATATTCGAGCAAAGGAGAATGCGAGAAATAGTGATGTACTTTTGCTTTATATTACAAGATAATAACTTTTATGTTTTCTTTTCTTATTATAGTATCTCCCTTTGATGTATATTCATGTTTTGGAGACTTATAAGAGAAACATGTGATGTTGCATTGTGTTGATGATGTTGTGATGGGCATGAAGCGTATAACAACTTACGGGGCTGTTTGTTTACCTCTTAATGGGGCTTTTAATGGTTCAGACCTCTTACTAATTCAGCACTTAATGGTTCAGACTGTTTGTTTCGCGAGCAAATGTCTGAATGGTTCAAACATTTGCCTGTGAATGGTTAAGCATTATACTGAGTCTGAATGGTTAAGACCTCTAATCTGAATTGGTTAGACATTTGCCTTAAACGGTTAAACATTATACTGTCTCTTAATGGTTCAGACCTCTTACTAGACCTTTTACTGGTTCAACATTTAATCATTCAGAAGTTGTCAAACATCCCCTACATCTCATACAAACTAATTATGATCCTTAAAATTAAGCGTTTAGCTATATAACATCAACTTAATTTTTTAAAGCACTACGAATTTGATGCTAAAACTAGTATATCACTCGGATTTTTAATTTTAACATATACTTTATTAAACCAGTATAACGCATGAATTTTTAATTTTAACATGCACTTTATTAATAAACTAGTATTTGACACCGCGCGCGTTGCGGCGCGGGATTCGATTGTTATGGGCTTGTATTCTACCTCACGCGTTGTGGCGCGGAATTCGATCCTTTTAGGCTTGTATTTTACCTCATATGTTGCAGCACGGGATTCAATCATTATATCGTTAATGTTATGGGCTTGTATTTTACCTCACGGGTTGCGGCGCGGGATTCAATCCCTATGGGCTTGTATTTTACCTCACGCGTTGCAGCACGGGATTCAATCTTAATGAGATCGAATCGTAAAGGGCTTGTATTTTACTTCATGTGTTGCGGCGCGGGATTCAATTGTTATGTGATCCGGGATTTGATCGTTATGGACTTATATTTTACCTCACGCGCTGCGGCACGGGATTCAATCGCCATGGGCTCGTATTACTCTCATCTTACAGCAAATCTGAAGGTATTACTCTCATCATTCACTAATTATCCATACGATTTCATCGATTTTGATCAGTTTGTTTCCAGATTTCGATTGCGTACGGTTTTTTGGCGCGGGATTCAATCGCCATGGGCTCGTATTACTCTCATCTTACAGCAAATCTGAAGGTATTACTCTCATCATTCACTAATTATCCATACGATTTCATCGATTTTGATCAGTTTGTTTCCAGATTTCGATTGCGTACGGTTTTTTGTTTGATTTTGAAAGATTTCGTTAGGTTTCTGGATTGGTATCTTCCGATCATCTATAATGTTGTTTGATTAATGTTCTGATAGTTCGTAGAAGCGTAGTGAATAGTGATTGTTGCATTGTGGTTTGGATTGATTATCGTCAGGTTATTTCGAGATTTCGATTAGTTTGTTTCCGGATTTCGATTGCGTACTGTTATTGTTCGATTTTGAAAATTTTCGTTAGGTTTTTGGATCAGTATCTTCCGATCATCTATAATGTTGTTTGATGGATGTTCTAACAGTTTGTAGAAGCGTAGTGATTGTTGCGTTGTGGTTTGGATTGATTATCGTTAGGTTATTTTGAGATTTTGAAAGTTTATGTTAGTTTTTGGATCAGTATCTCCTGATCATCTATAATGTTCTTTAATTGACGCTCTAAATTCTAATAGTTCGTAGAAGTGTAGTGATGGTTGCGTTGTGGTTTGAATTGTTTAGAGTAGTTTTATGATTCGATTTGATTAGGTTTTGAAACATTTCATCAGTTATTAGGATGACTATCGATTTATATCCTGATCTTCTATATTGTCAATTGATTGACTGTTTTGTGACTTCCTAGTAATGCTTGCGTTTTTGAGTTCATCAGAGTATTAATGATCCAATGCAGATACCGTTCCAACTGATTCAGAGTTTTTTTTTTCTGTTGTGTTTGTGTTCTTCCTTTTATTCCATATATGAACTATGCCTGTAGATCGCCTATGTGTTGATGATCGTTATCGAGATTAGCATCTCCTGATCATCTGTTATGTGGTGATTGATTGTTGTTAAGATCTTGTATTGATGCTTGCTGGTTTTGTCTTGTAAGAGAAATTAATAATTTTTTTATAATAAGCATAGGATTGGATGTATAAGATATGAAAAATGATTGTTGTCTCTTTGTTATTTTGCTTGTGTTTTCTGACTTAGGTTTAGGTAAAGTTATGATGACTTTTTTTAGTAAAATGTAGATGTTTGACTTAGTTCCAGTAACTTTTGACTAATCATACAATAATCTGTTTTATGAACAGGTTTTAACGACTTTAATCTGGGAAAGAAGACAAATTCTGGATCATGAAGTATAAGAAAGGAAGTACAGTGGAGGTGTTTTGCTACCAATCTTGGCGTTGTGCTCGAATAGTTTCTGGCAAAGGACACAACTACACTGTCAGTTACGATGTTTATCCTGGTTTTACTAACAAGGATGACGTGGAACACATATCTATAAAATCTATAAGGCCGTGTCCTCCTTTGTTTGAAAGTTCAGTGTCTTGGGTTCCTGGTGACGTGGCGGAAGTGTTTCACAATCTTTCATGGAAGATGGCAGTCGTGTTGAAGGATTTCGGCTTGGACCAGTTTATCGTCAGATTAGTTGGATCTTTACAAGAGTTTGAAGTAACCAAATCAGAACTCCGTGTAAGGCAATCGTATCAAAACGGTGAATGGATTGTGATTGGCAAGGTATCTTTATTTAAGAATTTTTAGACTAAGCTTGTTTTATGTATCTGAGTAAAATGCTATTTTCGTCCCCGAGGTTTGGCCAGTTTTGCTACTTTCGTCCAAAGGTTTGTTTTTCTCGCATCTGGATCCAAAACTAGATCCAAAAGGTTTGAAATCATGCCATTTTCGTCCGGCTCGTTAAATCCATTCATTTTTTTCTGTTAAGCCAGGGTATTTTAGTCTTTTTTGTTAACTTAAAGGGCAATTCGGTCTTTAGAATACTTGTACATAAAGTGAAAAAGGTCTAATTGCCCTTTAACTTAACAAAAAAGACGGAAATACCTCTGACTTAACGGAGAAAAATGAATGGCGTTAACGAGCTGAATGAAAATGGCAATATTTCAAACCTTTTGGATCCAGATGCGGAAAATCAAACCTTTGGACGAAAGTCGCAAAAATGGCCAAACCTTAGGGACGAAAAATGGCATTTTACTCTATGTATTTTTTGTTTACCTTTGGTCCTTGTGTGATATTTAAATTAATACTATTTTTTTACTTGAAGGTTCCTAGTGATCATAAAGATGCAAACCGCCCTAAGCTTGATGGAAAACAAGATTTCTACACGAAAGATCTTCGTTTTGATACTCAAAACAACCCCCATTTATTGGATTCACGTATCGTTTCCTCTAAAACCCTAAAACGAGCATCACTCTGCTCTTATTCTCAAGATGAACCGAATAAAAAAAGTGCACGAAAGGTAGATGATGTTGCTAATAGGAAGACATATATAAACAAAACCTCTGGATATGCATCTTCAAGTGGTAGTTGTAGCATTAATAGCTATAAGTCGTATGAACTTTATCATGGATCAGGTTTTGTCGAAGATATTGAAGATCACGAAAGTGATGCGGAATCCGTTTGCCAATTTGGATACCATGAAGAAAGTCAAAGTCAAGAACCTGATGAGTCAGATGCCAACGAGGCGGTGGCGGTTGAAATTCATAGACTAGAGTTGCATGCCTACCGTTACACCATGGCAGCGTTACACGCGTCGGGACCCTTAAATTGGGAGAAAGAAACAATGGTAACAAACCTTCGTATGTCACTCCATATATCAAATGATGAGCATTTGATAATGTTAAAAAACTTGCTTTCTGCATCTAGTAAAACTACTAATAGATGACAGAATCATAGTTTTCACTCTTCATTAAATCCCTTCATATTAATTGTAAAAAGCATTTGTAATTTACTTCCTATCATTATATTGAAACATATAGTAGCCTATTGAAGTTCTTTGAACATGTGTATTTCGTCTAAATGGTTATTTTTGGGCATTATTGATTTTTTTTATCCTACAATATTCTGGGTCAAAGTACTGACCTTTACACCTTGCTTCTGCATCGTTTTCTCACAGGTTCACATCTAACATTTTTATTTTATTATCTTTGTGAAAAAAGAAGTTTTGTTAAGGAAACAAGATGCACGATCTCGTCATCTCGAAGCTGTTGCATAATGCTCAAGTATAAAGAAAGCGCATTTGAGCTGATCGGGTAAGTTTTTAAAAAAAATTCAGTTTTTTCACTTGGTATTATATTGACATACTTATTGGTAAGGTCCTTCGAGTTATTAAGCATATAAATGCCGTAAGATTCAAGGTTTGACTTTGACCACATGTCTAACTGTTACCCAAATGTTGCCACCGTTAGTAAACTTGACTTTGACCAAGATTCTTAAAAAGTTATCCATCAAGTGAAATGAGATTCTTGTACAGAGAAGATAGTGACTACTAAAGGGAGCCAACATTTGCCACTTTTGACAATAGTGTGCGAGGTACTTTAATCCTTTGTTCAAGTTCTGTAGGAGGAAGGCGTACTCCATGCTATCTTTTAATCATTTTAAATATTATATCGGATTTGATTTTACATATTTTAATGTTTTATCCTGACCTTATCTGAATTGTGATTTACATTTAGGTTAGTATGCACATCTGAATATACCATTGTATCATTATGTTAAAACCAATGACCTTACCGATGCATGGATATTACGACCCGTTACAACCCAATATGAGATCCATAACAACCCAATCAAGATTGACCTATTAGCATTTAAACTTACTATCATTAGCAAAAGTTGTTAGTGTTAAATGTTCAATTACGTAAAACATTATAGATTAGTTTTTTTAGTTGTGTTACTTGTCATTCTCTGAGCACCCAGGTATGTGCCTCATGTGCCTTTGACAAACCTTTTGTAGGCCACTTACCCAAAGCAAGTTACGATGTACCTGATGCGTTGATTAGCATGGTACTGGCAAGATCCGTGAGTTTCCTGGTAACAAGTTCTTATTTTTGTACAAAAATAAACACAGGTTTCATCTAGTCATGATATGGTAATTGATACTCTTATAAGTATATTTGATTTCTAAACCTTGTGTATCTGCATGCTAGTGATACTACTACATCGTATATTATCAATGTAAACTTAAAGAAAGTAAAATACAAAATTGAATTTGTGTATGGTTTTTCTAATAATCCTATTGATAATAATGTGATGTATTGCATGTACTTAAAAAGTATGGTGTAAATAGTTCAAGGGATGTTTACTTTGTTAAAAAAATGCATCTGCTGCTATGGTTGTACCACCAGAAGAATTGCATTCTGGTGTAAATAGTTTTGATGAGACTTGGGGTGGGATAAGACTTTGGGACCAATAGACCCTGTGTTCGATTCCCACAAGGGGGGATTTCACATATTTATTATGTTTTCTCTTGAATTGGTGTATATGCGTTATGCCTAGTGGAGATGGATATGATCGGGTGGTTCCGTTGGTGGCATGATGATACTCCAGCGGTCCGTCAAAGATCTAAATTTGCCGTTAAAAAAATAGTTTTGATGATAAAAGAGAACTTGTAACATATAAGCTGATTTCGGTATCCATCTTAGGACAAGGGTTTAACAATTAACATCAAAACTATTTTATCTCTCTTTCTTTCAACCCAAAATACAAAATTATTCTCTGTTTGAAAATATTTCTAACAATTTATTTTAGTTTTTTTTTAATGTAATAGATAACTTGACATTTAACTAGTTGCGGTGTTTACAAATTAACTGGTATCCGTTCCTAGGTCATGTACATGATCTGACACGCTATGGAGCTATGCCTGAAGGCGTTACCTTAACCGCAAGAATTATCTTACCGGTTTCAAAAACAAACGGCGTCAAAATTTATATATTACACATATATGTAAATCTATCCGTGTGTGAATATCCATGTATTTTAAAAGTAAACTAGGATTGTGACTAGCCGCAATGCGGCGGGGATTCTTTAGTTATAACTAAGTCGATCTAGGACCCGCACGTTATGTTAAACCTGTCAAACGGGGAAAAATAGACGATGTAAAAACGTTCACCCACACACGCACGTTGCATCGTGTTAACTCGCAAAAATTAGAACGAAACGTTAAAACGTTAAGCCAAAGACGCACGTTGCGATGTGTTAACTCACAAAATTTAGAACCAAGCATGAAGCGAAAAATTTACGGAAAATGAAAACTATAAAGGACCAAAGTTGAAAAGAAAAAAAATTATGAGTATAGATTGCAAAAGATAAAAAGTTTTGGGTTAAAAGTACAAAAAACAAATAGTTTTGGTTAAAAGTAATTTATGAAATACTTTTGGGTGAAAAGTAAAAAAAAACAATTTTTTTTGAAAAACCCCCAAAGCCAACGTTACGACAACCATATGCATAACCATTTTTTCTTTGAAAACCACCCAAAGCACACCCCACGTTGCGGCGGGGCGTAAAACGGTGTCAAATAGTACTAATGTCACACAACCGTCATCGACCACCAACACTGACTCGACCTTGGATATGCGTGTTGCGACGAACCTGTCAAACATGGAAAAATAGAGGTAAAAACGTTGAACCACACATGCACGTTGCGTCGTATTAACTCGAAAGTATAAGTGACAAAAGTTGTGAAGTTAAATTGCAAATAATGAAAAGTTTTGGATTAAAGTTAAAAAAAACAAATTATGTAGGGTTAAAATTGCAAAAGGTAAAAACCTTTGGGTTAAAAGTAAAAAATCAAGTTTTTTTTTTTTTTTTTTTAAATGTCCAAAGCACAATGTACAACTTGTTATGCAACAAAAAACTTGCTAATTTATAATATATAATATGAAATTAATTGAGCTTTTGGTGTGGTTTTGCAATATTAACAAAATAAAATAAACAAGCACCAAAGATCGCCACTAATGTTGCCAACGTAACAACTACCACCACCACACTAACACCGCCACAGTGCAACCTCTGCCACTGTTGTAGACACCATCCAAACTGTTAGATATTTTAGTGTAATCGGGGATTGACTTGGTGATCAAATCGAATAATAATACACATCAATCAAGTTAGGAGGTGCGAGTAGGGCTGCAAATGAACCAAACGTTTGGTGAACAGTTCGTGAACCGTTAAGCGGGAAGTTCGTTTGTGTTCGTTCGTTTATTAAACAAACGAACACGAACAAGAAATTTTGTTCGTTTAGTTAAATGAACAAACATGAACAGAGGTCGCGTTCGTTTGTTTATGTTCGTGAACGTTCGGCAACGTGTTCGTTTGTTCATTGTTGTTTTTATTTTTTATACATTATTTAAATACTTCAAAATTCTGACAGATAAAATATTTAAGAAGTGACAATGTATTATATATTTTGTTCATGAACACTTGTTTGTGTTTGTTTGTTTCCATTAATGTTCATTAGCATTAGTTTGTGCTTATTTGGGTTCATCATCGTTTGTTTCCGGTCACTACTTAAAATAAACAAACAAACACAAACGGACACGAACAAGTTCATTTCCTTAACAAACGAACACGAACAGAAAATCTCGTTCGGTAAGTGTTCATGAACAGTTTGTGAACACACATATTTTTTAACAAACAAACACGAACAAGGTCTTGTTCGTATTTGTTCGGTTCGTTTTGCAGCCCTAAGTGCGAGAGTGCACGCTTGTTTGAGTTATTATAATTCGAAGTGTACGGGAGGAGCCCATACTCTACGGGGGTTCCAAGGGGGCAGCGCCCCTGGGAGCAGGGTCCAAGGGGCGGCAGCCCCTGGCGGGGTCCAAGGGGCAGTATTTATGATAATTCGTCATAAATTTTCAGACAAAAAATCATGGCAGTTTTTAATGTAATTTGATTAAAATTCGAAAATAACTGCCTCTGGCAGTTATCTGCAAAAAACCCCAAAATCCGTATTGAGTTTTTTGGTCACAATCCTCTGGTTCAGACAATTCACGCCAACACATACACTGGTTCGTTTTCTCAAAATCAGAGTTGTATCCGATTGAATTATTCGGGTGAACCACCAAAATAATTTGATCTGAGAGTGACATCACGCCTCTCTGATCATCCGGCAAACTGAATTTCCCCAACACAAACCGTTGCCAAAACCGACAGTGACACATCTCATGTAATAAAATAGAGAACATTAAGTAAATAATATTTTGTGTGAGTATTAAAGAATTGAATTAAGTACACGGATGTCCCTATGGTTTACTAGCTTTTTGAAAATGTTTCTTATTTTTTCCAGAAACTACGGGTTTAGTCCAAGAAATTTACATGAGGTTAGAGACCAAATATGTGACTTTTTTCAAAGTTTTTGAACTAAACTTGTAGTTTCTGAAAAGTAAGGACTATTTTTAAAAACCTCGTAATTCTGAAAAATAAACCAAAACGGCAAAGGTTCTGGGTTTGTGTTCGGCGTTCACGCTTTCAAATTGTAACATTGGACTCAAGTCTGGTGAATTGGAGTTCTTTATTTGACGCATTCTCGCAATCGATCATCCTTAATTGGTTTGACGTTCACTGCATAAAAGGTAATTTATTCCTTATGATAATCGCCTCCATTGTTCCCTTCATACCTGCATTTGAATATTCCAGGAAGATTTTGAATTTGGGTCTGTGTGTGTACACCTTTATAAAATTTCGTAACTGTATTTCCTAAAGCCAGAAGCTTTATAGTCCTCGACTTCAGAATTTGTTATTTTATGGGAAGACAATTTATTGCAGATCAAGTGTTCGACGAAATGCCCAACTGAGATTTTTTTATTGTAGATTTGAGATTTTAGAGAATGGAACATAGTCACATGGTTCGTGGTATGCTCCGGTACGGGAACGTGAAACGGGGTCGCAATTCGCTAGGTCTCTAAAATTCGGTACGAGCGGGGGTAGGCTCATTTCGGATCGTTTCGGTACGATTTACCATATAATATGGTATGATGTACATGTTGAAGTTAACTATAAATAAGTTGGAAGTTCTTAAAAGCAAGATCTTGACATAGTTTGGATAAGCAATACCACCATCCTTCAAAGCAAGATCTTGACATACATGAAGAGAGAACTTGAAAACAAACTTGACAGAATTTGGCCAGATTCTCTTCAAAGTTTCTCTACGGCACAAACCGCTCTGAATTAGGGAAAATGGACCTCACCATGGTGTTCGGAACGTCGAAATTAGTAGAAAAAGTGTACCTTTGGCCGGAAAACGGTCGCCGAAAGGTTCGCCGAAAAACCGCCGTCGGCATGTGCCGCCGTGGTCGGCTGCCGCCGCCGCCACGGCTCCGCCGTGTGGTGGCTGGATTCTGGTCGACGGATCTTGTGTTCTAGCGAGAGAATGTAGAGAGAGGTTAGAGAGAAATGAGGCAGAGAGATAAAATGTTTGTGAATAATGAAGGATGTGGAGGTATATAGGGGTTTATATACCTAAGTTTTGGTAGAGTGGGTTTGAACTTTGAAGCCCATCAGCCAAGCTCATTCTTCTTCAGCCCACCATTGTCTGCACACAACTCCGTTCCAGCTTGTTCTTGCGTCAGAATTCTCGTTTTCTCGCGTAAATTTCTATACAAATTAGTTTATAAATTAAAATAATTATTTTTATGCTCAAAATATTAGTATTTTGCTGATATGGCATTAATTGTCGCGCACACGCGCTACGTGTTGAAATCACGTAAGTTGATCTACTTGTTGATTCTTGTCGTTTCAATGACCCGAAAGTTACCGTAACTTATAAACATACTTTTTTTAATAACACATAAGTATTCTAAACATATTTATTACGATTAACGCACGAATTCTTGTTATCCCATGCGCAGTGTTGACCGTATACATGTCAAAACGCTATGTAACTCTCTAACTGCTAACTTTTAAATCTTAAAGATACGATTTCTTTCTTAATCATAAAGTTTAAAATAGAGAGTCAAACATTTGTCTTGAGTTATATTTTCGGTTGAGTCTTTGTTTCCTGTACACTAATCGGGTTTTTCAATTTTAGTGTGTTCTTAAATAATCATTAGTTTTTGTCTACATCTTATTTTAAGATGGTGTTTGTTTTTCTAAAAAAAAATATCTGCATAGGCTCTTCTGTCTGTTCCACGCAGACATTGTCATTTGCAGACTGTTCGTTTTTTCAAATATTTTTCATTAAAAAACATTTTCGCGAGCTCTTGTTGGTGCAGACTTGGACCAACCACTTTTAAGATCTTCTAAGGTTTGTAGAGGATTAAACACCACCACCGTCCATCACCATCACCATCACCACCGTCCACCACCCCCATCCAACACCACCACCCATCATCCACGTCCACCTCCCACCACCACCGCCATGGGATGGGATTGGTATCGTACCCGTACCGAAAATACTGATATCGAATTTGAACAAAACTGGGTACCAAATACCGTACCAAATATATAGGTACCGTACGGGTATGGGTATTTTCGATACAGTACCCGCTTTGGTACCATTTTGTTTTTATATAGTTTTCTAGCACTTGTACAGGGTACTAAATAGGTAAAATTGACATGAGTACCAATATAGTACGGGTGCCAAATATGTAGAATTGGTACGAGTACCAATATGATACGGGTACCGTATAGGTAAAATCAATACAAGTACTATAAATACCATAACACGAAATAAAACATAATATAAATTTTTTTTAAATGTCTATATAAAAACTGAGTACCGATATATGTACCAAATACCTAAAATTGGAACGGGTACAAGTACGGTACGGGTATTTGGAAAAAAAGCTCATCCCTAACCGCCACCACCTTTGTCCTTACACCACCCACCAGTTTATATGTGTGTGTATGTATGTATATATATATATTAAGGCCACCAGTTTATATGTGTGTGTGTATGTATATATATATATTAAGGCCCTTTAGCTATCTTCAATGATCTCGTGAAGTCCCCCTAGGTATCAGCATTTGATTCTTCCAACTCAACAATCTTCTTCACCGCAAGGCGTGTGACGTACCAGGATCCAGTCACTAATCACATTGAACTAACAATAATACAATAAATAAAAATTCCCATTCAATGTAAGTAGAAAATTCAAAACATTTGTTCAAAACATGTTTACGTTCAGCGGAAGCATAATTCGTTGTTTTAGTAACTCAAAACCAAAGTATGTAAAAACAATCAATACTCCTTGTCTTTACAACAGTCACGACCCATGACCACTCCAGCTCCTCAGACTGCAAGTTCCACATCAAATACCTATCGACCTGCAAGCATGCAGAAAAAGTTTATCAACATAAAGCCGGCGAGTTCACAGTTTTGTAAAACGTTTAGTTGGCAAGTGTTTAGTTTCAAAGCATGTTGATAATAACTCGATACCGCAAGACGGCTGTTTGCCCTTCCCCAATGCCTATCAACATTCAACTAATAACCCCGTTGCCCTCCAAGCAACTAGTTCGGTAGTAAGATGGGACTTAAGGTGATAGTTTTGAGTGTATTATCCAACATCAACAATTATAACGTATCCCCTCCAGGGATAAAAGTGTGTCAAGTATCCCCTATAGGGATGTAAGTTTGTTTGTTTGTCCCCACTAGACGCATGCTTGTGAAAAGAGCGGTGAATTCACCTTAGATTTGCTCATTAAGTTTATTACTTGTTCGAGGTTGGTTAACCACGTCCTATTATGGTTATCGGTAACAATTAGGGTTGTATGCAAGAATAAACCATGTATGACAATCAGGTTACATCTAATGTATTCATCACATTATAGCATGCAAGTTAGGCTAGTCACATAGCACATAAAGTATGTGGGCCAGGCTTAGACTTTTCAACAAAAGCCCAATGTGTAAATCAGTAAACAATGTACGGCCCAAGTTCTGTTGATGGGCCAATGATTAGCGTATGGCCCAAGTGGATGTTGAAGTTGGTTTCGAGTGAAACATCAGTCGAAACACAAGATCTCGATTCGAAACTGATGATCTCAAGGTTTCGGGTCACGTCCCGAGTCGAAACCTCAAGGTTTCGGGTCACGTCCCGAGTCGGAACCGAGGTGGTCTCGACTTGCAAGCGGCTGGTCTCGAGTCCTATGGTGTTTAGTTTTGTGTCGAAACCGAGAGATTCCGAGTCGGAAGCAGGTGGTTGCGACTCCCAACCTTGGTCGAAAACTCGTCCCATTCAACTGGTCAAATCTCTTATTAACTTCTCAATCAATCAATCAATCATACCCAGTAAAATCCCACAGATAGCAAAGCTATTTGTAGGGTCTGGGGAGGGTGGGATGTAGGCACACCTTACCTCTACCCCTAGGGATAGAGAGGCTGCTTCCAGAGAGACCCTCGGCTCCAAAACACCCAGGAAAGAAATAAATAGAGCATGAGGTGTGTGTATGTGTATGAAGCTACCAATGTAGTATGAGTTGCAAAATAGTGCATGGTAGAACAAAACAAATATGACAACACAAAACAGTCTATACACATAGTTACATATCTACGACCATACACTACACCTAGAAACACAACTGTACAAAACATCCTATATACATAGTTACTTATGTACGACCATACACTACACCTAAAAACACAATTGTACCCTTTCCTAGAAATCCTTAACCTTAATCCTACGTCTCCACGAGCTCCTATCATGGACCATGTTCTCAGAGATGTGCAATTTTTGCAAATCCTGCCTAATCCGCTCATCCCAAGTAATTTTGGGTCTGCCTCTACTCCTCCTCCCCTCCACCTCGAGGGTTTCAACCACTCTAACTGGTTCTATCGTCTGCCTCCTCTTCACATGCCCAAACCATCTCAATCTTCCCTCCTTTATCTTATCTGATATACTAGCTACTTCTAACCTTTCCCTAAAAACATCATTTCTTATCCGGTCTAACCTTGTGTGGCCACACATCCATCTTAGCATTCTCATCTCTGCTACCTCCATCTTGCGTGCCTGTACTTCCTTAATGGCCCAACATTCGGTTCCATATAACATAGCAGGTCTAATTGCAACCCTATAGAATTTCCCTTTCAATTTTGTTGGGAGCCTCCTATCGCACAATACCCCAGTGGCAGCTCTCCACCTACACCATCCAACCTGGATGCGGTGAGCAACGTCACTATCTATCTCCCCACCCCCTGGACAAACGATCCTAGATACTTGAACTTAGTCACCTGCGGGACCGCTTGACTGTCAATGGTGATCTGAATGTCCTCATCGTTGTCTACTCCACTAAAGTCGCAATACAAGTACTCAGTCTTAGATCGACTAATCTTTAAACCTCTTCCCTCTAAAGCTGCTCGCCACTCTTCTAACCTCGCATTCAGGCTTTGTTTACTATCAGCAACTAACACAATATCATCTGCAAAAAGCAGGCACCACGGAAGAGCCCCCTGAATTAACTTTGTCAACTCATCTAGGATAACTGCAAATAGAAAAGGGCTCAAAGCGGACCCTTGGTGGAGTCCTACCTCCACCGGGAAAGAATCAGTATCCCCTACAAGCGCTCAGACACTAGTCTCGGTCCTAACATACATATCCCTGATTAAGTCTATATACTTCCCAGAAACCCCTCTACTCTCCAAACTATCCCAAATCAGTCCACGTGGCACACTGTCATAGGCCTTTTCAAGATCAATGAACACCATGTGTAGGTCCCGTTTCTTCTCCCTATACTTCTCCATCAATCTCCTTAGAATATGTATTGCCTCCGTAGTCGATCGCCCTGGCATAAAACTAAATTGGTTTACCGTGACTTGAGTTTCTCTTCGGATTCTCGTCTCAATTATTCTCTCCCATAATTTCATAGTGTGTCCTAGCAACTTAATCCCTCTATAATTCCCACAACATTGGGCGTCCCCTTTGTTCTTATACACAGGTACTACTACACTATTCCTCCATTGGTCTGGCATTTTCCCAGATTTGAAAATAAGATTGAATAAAATAGTTAGCCAATGTACTCCTTCTTCTCCCAAGCATTTCTATACCTCAATCGGTATGTTATCTGGCTCAACTGCCTTAGCCCTTCCCATCTTTCTAAGGTTTGTTCTCACCTCCTCCCGTGTGATACGTCGACAGTAGCCGTTATTCCGTAGTCGCCTTTGCGTAGGTGAATCGTCATTTTCTTCAATTTCTTGTTGGTAATCCCTCCTGCCATTGAAAAGATTGTAGAAGTACACTTGACATCTCATCTTAAGGTCGTGTTCTTTATCAGTTAACACTTTATCACATTCCTAATCAGATCAAACATCTTTTTTTTATTACTATTAACATGTTCATCTCTATTGGACATATAAAAGATGTACCATCAAATGCTTTTTAAAAGTCTAATCTCCATGTTAGCTCTTCACCACGCTTCTCCAGCTTGTCTTTAGCTTCTCTAAGGGCTCATACTTCAAAAAATTTAAAACTTTTGTAGATAAATTATGAGTAGGTTACGCTCCAGTAATAAAAAGAAAATACAACGTTTTACGGAAATAAGAACTTCCTCTGAAGAAGGAAGTGGCTTACGGAAGCCATGTTTTGCAAAATACAGAAGGAGTTGGGCAGGTGGTGGGTTTTTTATGATAAAATAACATTCTGGAACTAATGAGAAAGATGATAGAGAAATGTGTTTGAACTAGAAAAAGAAGAAGACACGTGGCATGAAAACCATGTTTTTTTTTTGAACGACCAACAGAAGAGTAATATTATTAAACTAGCAAGGTGCTAGGCACCAAATTTACACAGTGAAAACGATACGAAAACCCACCGACATGTCAAACCACACAAAATAAACTTCAAAAGTTAAAATTTCTCCAGTCGCTCTAAGTCCACCCAGTCTCTTTCGACCGATTCTTGACCCATAAGAAACTTAGCGATTTAACCTCTTCCACTACCCTTCCGATCTCCGGATTCACTTGATTAAAAATCACTTCATTGCGCATTCTCCAAATGCACCATATGACCACTTGAGTAATGGCATAAATTACTTTCTTTTTCTTTATACTCCCTGCAACAGACTGATGGAAATCTAGGATATCCTTGAAGCTAAAAGCAATAATTGGAGGGATTTTAATCCATTGTGCAACAATCTGCCATATAGTTTGTGTGAAGTTGCAAGACACAAAAATATGATCAGAAGACTCTATATATTCACCACAAATTGCACAGTCCGTAGAACCCACATCTATATTCCTTGAAGCCAAAGCCGATTTAGTAGGAAGTCTCTCTTTAACCGCCCTCCACGCCACAACCCCGACTTTTTTCGAAACCCAATTATTCCAACTAAACACATAATCGGGCTGTGATCTATTGCACCTCCCCATAATATGTTTAATGTTAGCGACTGAGAACGAATCAGATGGATGTAATCTCCAACACCATGCGTCCGATCCGGCTTTCGGTACGAAACTCCTCAGCAGAGACGTCAGGTTTTGAACCTCCTCAGTCTCATCTGCACTTAAAACTTGTCTGGCCCAGTTCCAATATACGTTCAGCCCCTCATCCTCCCATGATGCCCGGTTCGCCACCATACATAGCTTATCCTTTTCAAGTGCAAAAAGCAAAGGAAACTTGGTAAACAGAGGACTATCCCCAACCCAAAAGTCTAACCAAAAGGCTGTTTTATTTCCATCGGCCACTTTACATCGAATAGACTCATTCAAGTTAATACCCAATTGGTTTAGGATATTTTGAATACTAACAATTTGTTTCCAAGGCCCGGCGACTGTAACTTTTGCGGGAATAGAAGCCCACGATCTAGAATTATGATGAATAGCCCAAACTACCCTCCTCCATAATCCACTCTTCTCCGTTTTAAACCTCCACCACCAATGTGACAACATGGCTAGATTAGCGTCTCGGAGTGAACCGAAACCTAAACCACCGTACTCAATCGGCGTGATAACAACATCCCAAGCCATCCAATTCATTTTAGAGTTCTCCTCGGACCCTCCCCAAAAGAATACCCTTCTTAGTCTTTCCAATTGCTCCAATACTTGGACCGGTGCCTTATACAATGAAAAGAAATATGTGGGGAGGGAATTGAGAACCGACTTGAGTAAGGTGATTCTACCCCCATATGACAATTGTTTCGCCTTCCACAGTGCTAGACGACTTCTAAACGTCTCAACTACCGGCTTCCAATTCTTGACAAGGTTCATATTTGCTCCAACCATTAAACCCAAATGTTTGAACGGAAATGATCCATGCTTACTAGGGGTGTAAACGGACCGGACCGGACCGGACGGGACTATGTTCATGTTCGTCCGCTAAGGTTTTACCGGACAAACGGACGGTTCGCGGACAGAGGACCGAACGAGTTTTCTTGTTCGTGTTCGTTCATTAAGGATATGAATTTGTTCATGTCCGTTTGTGTTCGTTCGTTAAGATCCTTAACGGACACAAACGAACTGGTTCACGGACGTTAACAAACGAATTGTTCATGAACATAAATGAACAGTTTATGGACATAAACGAACGGTTCATGAACACAAAACAAACAAATATTAATGTAATTATATATTATATATTGTCTTTTAATATATGAATATGACAAATATAAAAAGAAAAGATAATATAATTTAAATAGAAAATATAAAAAAAATTATTGTCTTTTAATACATATATATGAATATGACAAATATAAAAAGAAAAGATAATATAATTTAAATAGAATATATAAAAAAAATTATTGTTTAATGAATAATATAAACAAACAAACATGGACGGACGTAAACGGACGGACATAAACGAACGTAATCAAACGAACGTTCGCGGACACGTTATCGAACGTTCACGAACATAAATGAACGAACGAGACCTTTGTTCATGTTCGTCCGCTAAGCTTATCGGACGAAAATTTTTGTTCATGTTCGTCCGCTAAGCTAAACGAACGAACATGAACGAACTTCCCGCCGAACGGTTCGTGAACTTTTCGTTGAACGTTCAGTTCGTTTACAGCCCTAATGCTTACAATGTAACAATGTCGCCATGTCGTATACCTCTTGGGCCCCAACCCCTACCCCATAGATACTACATTTGGATAGGTTCACCTTCAACCCGGAAGTCAAGTAAAAACACCTTAAAAGTCTTCGCAGATTTAAGGCATTTTGACTCGACCATTCGCCAATAAACACAACGTCATCGGCGTATATGAAGTGTGAAAGCAAAGGGCCATCTTTAGTACAACGAACCCCCTTAAAGATCTCCTCCGATACGGCTTTTTTCATAATACCCGTGAGGGCTTCCATGGCAATGACGAAGAGGAACGAAGACAGAGGGTCCCCTTGACGGAGTCCGCGCGAGCACTCGAACTCCATAGTCGGAGACCCATTCACCAAGACCGAAGCTCTAGCCGAATAAAGTGTAGCCATAACCCAACCCCTCCATCGAACTGGAAAATTCATTTGTGCCATAACAGAATCTAGAAAATTCCAATTCAAGGAGTCGTAAGCCTTGTTTACATCGACTTTAAAAATCATACCTGTTTTTTTCACCTTCTTCATCCAAGCAATGATTTCATTTAAAACAAGGGGCCCTTCCATGATACTCCTTCCCGCCAAGAATGGCGATTGTTCCTCAGAAATTACTTTCCCAATCACTTTTTTAAGACGGTTCACCAAGACTTTTGATATGGCTTTGTTGATAACCCCAATTAAACTAATAGGACGGAAATCTGACGGTGAGACCGAATCCTTAACCTTTGGAATCAAGGCTATGAAAGATGAGGTGCAACATCTATTAAGAGATCAATCCGTATAAAATTTGCTGAACAATGCGATGAAATCACTTTGTAACCCATTCCAGTGCCTTTTGATGAATTTAAAATTAAATCCATCCGGGCCCGGCGCGCGGTCACCCACACAATCCCATATTGCCTCCTTGATCTCGAATACCGTAAATGGAGCGTCAAGTGCTACGGCTTCAACATCAGTGAGGGGCGCCAAGTTTTGACACACTATTGGGGGTCTAGTACTCATTGGCTCAAAAAATTGATTAGAGAAAAACTCAAAAAATCTTTCTTTAACCTCCACTGGGTTTGAAACCCACACCTCGTTCACCATCAGACCATTAATGCGGTTGTTACTGATATTAGAATTAATAATGTTGTGATAAAAAGCAGAATTTTCGTCACCTTCGAGGGCCCACCTAGCCCGCGATTTTTGTCTTGCATCAGCCTGCTTCCGCCTTTCCACCTCCAAAATAATTCGCTTGCACTCGGCTCTTTGGACTAACTCTTCTTCAGCCAAAAGTCTTTCCTCAGCCAAATTATCCAATTCTGTTATTTTTTTCTTATTCTCCAAATACACACCTTCAGTTCTATCTTTCTTAATTTGGCATGAAAACCATGTTAACAGCAAAAAAAAGAGTATTTAAAAAAAACTAAAAATAATTTAACTATCCTGGGTAAAAAATAAAAATTATGTTAACAACAAAAATAAGGTAAATAAAAAAAAAAACCTTAAAATAATTTAACTAATGTTAGGTAAAAATAGATTAAACCCGCCTCCTAGCTCAGTTGGTTTTCGGCCGGGGGTTTGCCTATGGCCACCCCGGTTCGAATCCCGGCATCTACGGCTTGTGGGGCGGGTTGTCCCAATGATGGATCGTATCCTACCGAGGCATGGTGCGGTCTTGAGGGCAACCCGGTTTTACCCAGTTGTTACCCCAGCGAGTCTCTCGTGTGGGGGCAGTATGGTTTCCGGGCGGAAGTCAGCTCACGCGATGGCCGGGGCCCAATCGAACACCGCGTCCGTAGATGCGGGGCTGACAGGGGATGTCTTAGACATGAACCCGGTGACCACTGGTCCAGTACATAGAAAGTCACCTTCCCAAAAAAAAAAAAAAAAAAAAAAAAAAAAAAAAAAAAAAAAAAAAAAGGTAAAAATAGATTAAATTTCTTTTACTATTCTTGTCTCTCTCCCTGTTCGCTCCGCCATCTTCTAGACCTAAAAAACAAACTGCCGACTGAGAGATCTTCTTTCTTTCATTCTACGATTCAGCAGGGAGGGAGGGAAGGTAAGGTTCAATCAGCCAGCAAGCAAGCAGGTAAGTTTCGATTAGCCACCATTTCTTCTCTATTACATTTGAATTGTTGCCATTATGGTCGTCGGAAACGCGATCCCTTGCGAACCAAGTGTTCGACGAAATGCCCGACTGAGATTTTTTTTTTTTTTTTTTTTGTAGATTTGAGATTTTAGATAATGGAAAACGAAGAGGATCCTGTGAAGAAACAGCAGATTGTGGATGCGCGGGCACGAAACATCAGTCACAATGTCCGTTGCTTAGAGTGTGGTAGTCAGTCCATTGAAGAATCTCAAGCTGATATTGCTGTTCTCCTTAGGAAGGTTACTCTTTCTTTCTTTCTTTCTTTCTTTCTTTCTATTCTGCTTTTAATCTTCATCTTTAGTTGTGACGACAAGTGCCCAATAACATTTATTACAAGTTATTTAAACAGGGTGCTTGTTTCTGTTGTAGCTTATTCGCGATGAAATCAAATCAGGAAGAAGCGATAAAGACATCTATAAAAAGCTTGAAGACGAGTACGGGGAGACAATACTTTACGCTCCAAAGTTTGACTGGCAGACTGCAGCCTTGTGGCTATCACCGGTCACTATTCAGTTTCATTTGTTTTTGTAAATTGAACGTTTATTGAATTTAAGTATTTAACAATGGTGTCGATATATTTTGAACAGCTTCTGATTGCTGGTGCTGCTGGCGGAATATGGGCGTACGGTAGGCACAGGCAAAGGACTAATGTGCACTTACTGGCTTTGAACTTAACTAGAGGGATCCCGTTGACCCCGAGAGAGAAGGAAGCCATGCTAGAGATCCTAACCCCACCCCCCTCTCAAGGGATTCTTCCCTTGTCCCCGTGGTGGACTAGGTGGCTTCCTAAATGAAATCGATGTTCGGTCTCAATCATGCTAAGGGTTCAAAGAGGGTAAGGATCTTTGCACACTATGATAATAATTGTTTTATATCATCGTTAAAGCAAGTGCGATGCAAGAGTATATGATTTGTACTTTGTATTCATGTAACTTGGTTATTTCGGTTCTTAAAGTGTGACGAATATCAGTTTCCTAGCTGGCTGATAAACAGCTTCCTTGAATGGTTTGGTTATGGCTTTTTTTGTTTTGGATCGATGATATTCGAGCAAAGGAGAATGCGAGAAATTGTGATGTACTTTTGCTTTATATTACAAGATAATAACTTTTATGTTTTCTTTTCTTATTATAGTATCTCCCTTTGATGTATATTCATGTTTTGGAGACTTATAAGAGAAACATGTGATGTTGCATTGTGTTGTGTTGATGATGTTGTGATGGGCATGAAGCGTATAACAACTTACGGGGCTGTTTGTTTACCTCTTAATGGGGCTTTTAATGGTTCAGACCTCTTACTAATTCAGCACTTAATGGTTCAGACTGTTTGTTTCGCGAGCAAATGTCTGAATGGTTCAAACATTTGCCTGTGAATGGTTAAGCATTATACTGAGTCTGAATGGTTAAGACCTCTAATCTGAATTGGTTAGACATTTGCCTTAAACGGTTAAACATTATACTGTCTCTTAATGGTTCAGACCTCTTACTAGACCTTTTACTGGTTCAACATTTAACCATTCAGAAGTTGTCAAACATCCCCTACATCTCATACAAACTAATTATGATCCTTAAAATTAAGCGTTTAGCTATATAACATCAACTTAATTTTTTAAAGCACTACGAATTTGATGCTAAAACTAGTATATCACTCGGATTTTTAATTTTAACATATACTTTATTAAACCAGTATAACGCATGAATTTTTAATTTTAACATGCACTTTATTAATAAACTAGTATTTGACACCGCGCACGTTGTGGCGCGGGATTCGATTGTTATGGGCTTGTATTCTACCTCACGCGTTGTGGCGCGGAATTCGATCCTTTTAGGCTTGTATTTTACCTCATATGTTGCAGCACGGGATTCAATCATTATATCGTTAATGTTATGGGCTTGTATTTTACCTCACGGGTTGCGGCGCGGGATTCAATCCCTATGGGCTTGTATTTTACCTCACGCGTTGCAGCACGGGATTCAATCTTAATGGGATCGAATCGTAAAGGGCTTGTATTTTACTTCACGCGTTGCGGTTGCGGCGCGGGATTCAATTGTTATGTGATCCGGGATTTGATCGTTATGGACTTATATTTTACCTCACGCGCTGCGGCACGGGATTCAATCGCCATGGGCTCGTATTACTCTCATCTTACAGCAAATCTGAAGGTATTACTCTCATCATTCACTAATTATCCATACGATTTCATCGATTTTGATCAGTTTGTTTCCAGATTTCGATTGCGTACGGTTTTTTGTTTGATTTTGAAAGATTTCGTTAGGTTTCTGGATTGGTATCTTCCGATCATCTATAATGTTGTTTGATTAATGTTCTGATAGTTCATAGAAGCGTAGTGAATAGTGATTGTTGCATTGTGGTTTGGATTGATTATCGTCAGGTTATTTCGAGATTTCGATTAGTTTGTTTCCGGATTTCGATTGCGTACGGTTATTGTTCGATTTTGAAATTTTTCGTTAGGTTTTTGGATCAGTATCTTCCGATCATCTATAATGTTGTTTGATGGATGTTCTAACAGTTTGTAGAAGCGTAGTGATTGTTGCGTTGTGGTTTGGATTGATTATCGTTAAGTTATTTTGAGATTTTGAAAGTTTATGTTAGTTTTTGGATCAGTATCTCCTGATCATCTATAGTGTTCTTTAATTGACGCTCTAAATTCTAATAGTTCGTAGAAGCGTAGTGATGGTTGCGTTGTGGTTTGAATTGTTTAGAGTAGTTTTATGATTCGATTTGATTAGGTTTTGAAATATTTTATCAGTTATTAGGATGACTATCGATTTATATCCTGATCTTCTATATTGTCAATTGATTGACTGTTTTGTGACTTCCTAGTGATGCTTGTGTTTTTGAGTTCATCAGAGTATTAATGATCCAATGCAGATACCGTTCTAACTGATTCAGAGTTTTTTTTTTCTGTTGTGTTTGTGTTCTTCCTTTTGTTCCATATATGAACTATGCCTGTAGATCGCTTACGTGTTAATGATCATTATCGAGATTAGCATCTCCTGATCATCTGTTATGTGGTGATTGATTGTTGTTAAGATCTTGTATTGATGCTTGCTGGTTTTGTCTTGTAAGAGAAATTAATAATTTTTTTATAATAAGCATAGGATTGGATGTATAAGATATGAAAAATGATTGTTGTCTCTTTGTTATTTTGCTTGTGTTTTCTGACTTAGGTTTAGGTAAAGTTATGATGACTTTTTTTAGTAAAATATAGATGTTTGACTTGGTTCCAGTAACTTTTGACTAATCATACAATAATCTGTTTTATGAACAGGTTTTAACGACTTTAATCTGGGAAAGAAGACAAATTCTGGATCATGAAGTATAAGAAAGGAAGTACAGTGGAGGTATTTTGCTACCAATCTTGGCGTTGTGCTCGAATAGTTTCTGGCAAAGGACACAACTACACTGTCAGTTACGATGTTTATCCTGGTTTTACTAACAAGGATGACGTGGAACACATATCTATAAAATCTATAAGGCCGTGTCCTCCTTTGTTTGAAAGTTCAGTGTCTTGGGTTCCTGGTGACGTGGCGGAAGTGTTTCACGATCTTTCATGGAAGATGGCAGTCGTGTTGAAGGATTTCGGCTTGGACCAGTTTATCGTCAGATTAGTTGGATCTTTACAAGAGTTTGAAGTAACCAAATCAGAACTCCGTGTAAGGCAATCGTATCAAAACGGTGAATGGATTGTGATTGGCAAGGTATCTTTATTTAAGAATTTTTAGACTAAGCTTGTTTTATGTATCTGAGTAAAATGCTATTTTCGTCCCCGGGGTTTGGCCAGTTTTGCTACTTTCGTCCAAAGGTTTGTTTTTTTCGCATCTGGATCCAAAACTGGATCCAAAAGGTTTGAAATCATGCCATTTTCATCCGGCTCGTTAAATCCATTCATTTTTTCTGTTAAGCCAGGGTATTTTAGTCTTTTTTGTTAACTTAAAGGACAATTCGGTCTTTAGAATACTTGTACATAAAGTGAAAAAGGTCTAATTGCCCTTTAACTTAACAAAAAAGACGGAAATACCTCTGACTTAACGGAGAAAAATGAATGGAGTTAACGAGCTGAATGAAAATGGCAATATTTCAAACCTTTTGGATCCAGATGCGGAAAATCAAACCTTTGGACGAAAGTCGCAAAAATGGCCAAACCTTAGGGACGAAAAATGGCATTTTACTCTATGTATTTTTTGTTTACCTTTGGTCCTTGTGTGATATTTAAATTAATACTATTTTTTTTACATGAAGGTTCCTAGTGATCATAAAGATGCAAACCGCCCTAAGCTTGATGGAAAACAAGATTTCCACACGAAAGATCTTCGTTTTGATACTCAAAACAACCCCCATTTATTGGATTCACGTATCGTTTCCTCTAAAACCCTAAAACGAGCATCACTCTGCTCTTATTCTCAAGATGAACCGAATAAAAAAAGTGCACGAAAGGTAGATGATGTTGCTAATAGGAAGACATATATAAACAAAACCTCTGGATATGCATCTTCAAGTGGTAGTTGTAGCATTAATAGCTATAAGTCGTATGAACTTTATCATGGATCAGGTTTTGTCGAAGATATTGAAGATCACGAAAGTGATGCGGAATCCGTTTGTCAATTTGGATACCATGAAGAAAGTCAAAGTCAAGAACCTGATGAGTCAGATGCCAACGAGGCGGTGGCGGTTGAAATTCATAGACTAGAGTTGCATGCCTACCGTTACACCATGGCAGCGTTACACGCGTCGGGACCCTTAAATTGGGAGAAAGAAACAATGGTAACAAACCTTCGTATGTCACTCCATATATCAAATGATGAGCATTTGATAATGTTAAAAAACTTACTTTCTGCATCTAGTAAAACTACTAATAGATGACAGAATCATAGTTTTCACTCTTCATTAAATCCCTTCATATTAATTGTAAAAAGCATTTGTAATTTACTTCCTATCATTATATTGAAACATATAGTAGCCTATTGAAGTTCTTTGAACATGTGTATTTCGTCTAAATGGTTATTTTTGGGCATTATTGATTTTTTTATCCTACAATATTCTGGGTCAAAGTACTGACCTTTACACCTTGCTTCTGCATCGTTTTCTCACAGGTTCACATCTAACATTTTTATTTTATTATCTTTGTGAAAAAAGAAGTTTTGTTGAGGAAACAAGATTGCACGATCTCGTCATCTCGAAGCTGTTGCATGATGCTCAAGTATAAAGAAAGCGTATTTGAGCTGATCAGGTAAGTTTTTAAAAAATTTCAGGTTTTTCACTTGGTATTATATTGACATACTTATTGGTAAGGTCCTTTGAGTTATTAAGCAAATAAATGCTGTAAGGGTCAAGGTTTGACTTTGACCAATGTTGACTTTGACCACATGTCTAACCGTTACCCAAATGTTGCCACCGTTAGTAAACTTGACTTTGACCAAGATTCTTAAAAAGTTATCCATCAAGTGAAATGAGATGCTTGTAAAGAGAAGATAGTGACTACTAAAGGGAGCCAACATTTGCCACTTTTGACAATAGTGTGCGAGGTACTTTAATCCTTTGTTCAAGTTCTGTAGGAGGAAGGCGTGCTCCATGCTATCTTTTAATCATTTTAAATATTATATTGGATTTGATTTTACATATTTTAATGTTTATCTGAATTGTGATTTACATTTAGGTTAGTATGCACATCTGAATATACCATTGTATCATTATGTTAAAACCAATGACCTTACCGATGCATGGATATTATGACCCGTTACAACCCAATATGATACATTGAGATCCATAACAACCCAATCAAGATTGACCCATTAGCATTTAAACTTACCATCATTAGCAAAAGTTGTTAGTGTTAAATGTTCAATTACGTAAACATTATAGATTAGTTTTTTTAGTTATGTGTTACTTGTCATTCTCCGAGCATCCAGGTATGTGTCTCGTGTGCCTTTGACAAACCTTTTGTTGGCCACTTACCCAAAGCAAGTTACGATGTACCTGATGCATTGGTTAGCATGGTACTGGCAAGATCCGTGAGTTTCCTGGTAACAAGTTCTTATTTTTGTACAAAAATAAACACAGGTTTCATCTAAGTAAATAAAGAATAATAATCTGGTAAATCATTTCATCTTATAACATTCTTCATATATTATTTTAAAATGTTCCTTTCCCTACTATTACATGTCATGTTAATGACATGAGCAAACATGTCATCCTAAAGTTGAGTTTGACAAAGTAACATTTTTATTTTTACATAATTTCTTTATTTTTGCACATCTGTCGTATGGTTTTATTATTTCCTCCTTTGGTTTTTGCATCTTTATCAAGGTGTCGTCTCACTTGCGCTTTATCAAGCTACTCGCCTTGCGTGTGTATGAGATGCCTAGGCCTTGTTTCGCCTCGCCCCACCTCATCGGCCACCTAGGCATATTATGAGTTTGAGGGAACTAGTCATGATATGGTAATTGATACTCTTATAAGTATATTTGATTTCTAAACCTTGTGTATCTGCATGCTAGTGATACTAGTACATTGTATATTATCAATGTAAACCTAAAGGAAGTAAAATACAAAATTGGATTTGTGTATGGTTTTTGTAATAAATAATGTGATGTATGCAAATGCAATTATGTGGATCTGTCTTGGATTTTAAAGGTTTTGTTATATTGCATGTACTTAAAAAGTGTGGTGTAAATAGTTCAAGGGATGTTTACTTTGTTAAAAAAATGCATCTGCTGCTATGCTTGTACCACCAGAAGAATTACATTGTGGTGTAAATAGTTTTGATGAGACTCGGGGTGGGATAAGACTTTGGGACCAATAGGTCCTAGGTTCGATTATCATAAGGGGGTTGAGAACAATGGGTAAACTCGTAGAAGAGCTTAAAATGTAAGATTAATTTCAATTCCAAGATACAGAAATATCAAACTTTGAATGTTTACCTTTCTTAAATAACATTCTCAAAATCTAAATACGAGCTTTATGAGCTTTTAGTGTTGGTTTTGTATTTAAGCTCTTTCAAGGATTTACCCATATATTAAAAACACAACCAAATGAATAGTAACATCACATAGGGATAAGCAAATGGTATCGGTACCGGTATCGAATTTACCAAACCGGGTACATTTTCGGTACCGACTTTTGACATTTTTTGTACCGATTCGGTACCGACTTTTTACATTTTCGGTACCGGTTTTTACTCTCAAATACTGGTACCGTACCGGTGCCGTACCAGGTATATTTGGTACCGGTACCCACTTTTGGGGGTTTTCGGTATCGAGCTCATCCCTAACATCACCTTTGAGCTCCTATCACGTAGCAACGCAAGTATTGCACCGTTTAGATTGCTTTTCACACACGTGGTAAGTAAATTGTATTTTGTTTGAATGATGTTTTATATACAGAACTTCTTTTGTTTTCTTTTTTGTCTTTTTCTGTAATGAATGATTTGTAGCATGTAAAATTAACTTGGTTATTTAAATTCTTGATGAGCAAATGGTGTCAAATCTTGTAATCAAACCGGTATCGTATCGGTACCAAATTTACTATGCCAAATCATTTTCGATATCAATTTGGTACCCACCTTTTGGCGTTTTCAGAATCGTTACTTTCGGTTCGACACCGGTCTAGCACCATACTTGTATTTACTTATTTTACCTTCAAATACCATACCGTATAGTACCGAGCATTTTCGGTGCCGGTATCTAATTTCAATGATTTTCGGGATCGGTACTTTCGGTGTCATTACCGGTATTGAGCTCATCCATATTTTATTACCTATATATTAAAAACAGAACCAAATGAATAGTAACACCACATAGGGATAAGCAAATGGTACCGGTACCAAATTTACCAAACCGGGTACATTTTCGGTACCGATTCGGTATTGACTTTTGACATTTTTGGTACCGGTTTTTATCCCCAAATACTGGTACCGTATCGGTGCCGTACCAGGTATATTCGGCACCGGTACCCACTTTTGGGAGTTTTCGGTACCGAGCTTATTCCTAACATCACCTTTGAGCTCATGCCACGTAGCAACGCAAGTAATTGCACCATTTAGATTGCTTTTCATACACGTGGTAAGTAAATTGTATTTTGTTTGTGTAACACCCCGTGTTTTCATAAGTCAAAGTCAAAGTCAAGGTCAAAGTCAACGACCGATGATACGAATTTGATTTATAGAGATTTCTTTATTTTGATTGTATTATGTGGAGTAAGTGTTGTTAATGACAATAATCGACGTATGTTAATCGCTACCTAATCGACCTACGACTGTGAACTATAGGAAGTAACAATGCGATAAAGTTAATTAATCGATAATCAAACTATGCAAATCAAATCGACATCGAATCGTGATGCGAACCACAACTCGACTTATGAAATTTGTTTGTTATACGTGTGTGTGTGCCTTCTGTGTTACTTGTGCATGTTTATTTATGAATGTTGTGGAAATCAATCGAAACTCGAAATGCAATCGAACTCAATCGACATCGAACTCGAATCACAATCGAACTATGATAATTAGTGGAGAAAGGATAGTGCAAGATATGAGTGGTTGGGATTAAAATTAATTTGACTAGGAAACCCTATCGTATCGAACTGCTCGCAACCGAAATCGAAATATCAAAAATCGTCGCACCGAACACTCGAAATGTGCAGCTGAACGATCAGGCTACCAGCCGATCAAACAGCCCGCCGATCGGACTGCTGTCCGATCGAGCTGCCTGGCCGACCGGCCAGCACTTTCCTCGTTTGGCATCCTATAAATACCCCTGTCATTGTCATCCTTTCCACTTTTGGAAACCTCTGTTCGACCAGCACGCTTAGCTCAACCTTTTCTCAGATTCCTCTCGATTCCGGTAAGATTTCGTCCTAAATCTTGTACTTTCTTAATCTATACGCACTCCTACACCTTTCTATATTTCAAATCTTAACTTTTAACCGTGAAATCATCAAGATTCAAGTGTTCTAGGATGATGTCATCATGGGTTCTTGAAGAACTTCATGTTATGGCCTCAATCCACCAAGAATAACTTGGATCTAGCCGATTTCCACATAAACAAACAAAGATCTTTCATAGATCTAAACATATACACGGTGAAAAGGATTAAAAGATGGATTTTCCAACTTTCTTTCAACTCTTTTTCACTCAACGCCTTCTAACTGATAGAAACGGAGCCTGTGCCGGCTTACAAATCACTCCGGTGGTTGCATGGCTCAAGATCCGGATTCTAACCACGAGGTTAACCGATTTCGGGTTAAACGTTAAACTCCGTTCCGAACATTTCACCGGCCGGATTTGGGTGATTCCTGTCCGACCAGGGGAACCAAGTAAGGACGAGGGATCTATGGTTCGACTCGTTGTCAAAATACCTTAATAAAACGACAAACAATCAGAACAACCAAGTGTTATATGAATAGGCTGATCAGGTTAGGATGCTGACCGATCGGACAGTCAGCCGATTGACTGGCCAGCCGATCGGTTAACACATGGTCTCACACTTAATCAATTTATTTTGAAGACTAGTATTGAACGAACTGTTGTTCGATCGGACTACTGTCCGGTCGGATTACTCTACGGATGAGATACTATACTTCAACACTTAATCGATTTTTCAGTGTGTTCGATGCACTAGGAGTGCCACCCGATCAAACAGCCGTCCGATCAGGTGACACCCTGCTGAGAACTCGTCGTGGTAGTTCATGCATGTTGTCCGATCGAACACCTGTTCGATCCAAAGCACATCACTACAATTCATTAAAATACCTAACCGATCGGGCCGCCGGCCGATCGAACAGCCGTCCGATCGACCGACCTGAAGGGTAAAGGTACTTCAATGTTTTCAAATGCTACAACGAAAACTTCAAAAGTCAAGCCATCATACACAAACACATCATTCTCAAAGGAAGAAACAATCCACTCGAACAGCCATCCGATCGGCCTACCGACCGACCGGACAGCGGTCCGAGCGGACTGTCAACCGAACGGTCAGCCGTCCGGTCGAACTACCGTCCGATCGACCAGCTGTCCGACTCTCCAACACCTGTTTTCCGTTTTACGCGTTGCTTATTATTATGCTATCAATTCATTCAGGCTAACCTTACTCGCTAAGCGCTCCCTTCAATCCATCAACCGCTGTGAGTATACTCGATCCCTTTTTTGCTTTATGCACTTTTGGGGTGTTACATACGTTACAACTATTCAAATCACATCAAACACACTACACAATACTATTTGAACGCTAACCATTAATGCATGATATACGTGTCTTATGAATGCTTGTTTGTTATGTTTACACATGGAATGCTGTCTACCTGCCTTAGCAACGATAGTACTATAGTTTGGACTCAGCACCCGTTCGCGGGGGTTGTTAAGGACAATTACTTGCATGGTTACGGTGGTGATCATGTATTGCGAACTGCATTTGGCAGTCAACCCGCAGTCATTGGTATCGATGGATCTATGTCGATAACTAACGTGCTTCATTTCACTATGTGTACGTGCTGGTTATGCGTAAACGAATTCGAACTTTATATGCTATTATCAAACTTGTATGCTCACATTTACATTATATGTATTGACTTTATTTTAACGTATGTGACAGATGCTTAGGATGCACATTTGGTAGGAATTTGAAGCTAGAATAAAGCTTTAGAGCCCAACAAATAGTTGTCTGTAGTGGTCAAACTAAGGGTCTCTAGAAGCAGATAAACAATTGCTGAATATTTAAATCTGAGTTGTCGGAACAGAATATTTGCCTGGATTTTTGTCTGTAATAATTTATTTTACTGTTTGAGATACGGTATGGGACGTATTATTTAAATTGAATGGTAATGATAATTGTTGTGGAAACTTCTGGACAATCTGTTTCGCTCAGTGCCATGCCCCGATGATTCCGCCATCGGTTGGGGTGTGACAGTTTGAATGAGATTTTATATACACAACTTCTTTTGTTTTCTTTTTTGTCTTTTTCTGTAATGAATGAATTGTAACATGTAAAATTAACTTGGATATTTAAATTATTGATGAGCAAATGGTATCAAATCCTGTAATCAAACCGATATCGTATCAGTACCAATTTTGTACCCACCTTTTGGCGTTTTCAAAATTATCACTTTTGATTCGACACCGGTCTAGCACCATATCTGTATTTGCTTATTTTTACCTTCAAATACCATACCGTATAGTACCGAGCATTTTCAGTGCCGGTACCTAATTTCGATTATTTTCGGGATCAGTACTTTCGGTGCCATTACCGATACCGAGCTCATCCATATTTTAACGTGTTAGTAACGTCATAACATAACTGAAAACAACCGAATTTCCAACGTGTAGGACGTGTGGGTCGAACTATTATATATTAGATTATTTAAAATCGTTTTTAGGACGGAGTAACTATCGTTACTACGTCATTTTTATCTATGTTTTGATATTCGGTATCCGCTTGCCGTTGTCGGCACGCGTTTTGCAGACATTGGATCCCCGCCGCAACGCGGGGTTGGAAAATCAATTAGTTATCTAAGATAAACAATGATATTCTATGATAAAGAGAGTAACAAGTTCAATTGTCACACAAATCGGAAATAAATAAATAAGAAAGTAACAAAAATCATAAAATGTCCACACCCTTGCTTTCTAATCCCACACTGTTTCACATCATCAAATAGTCATCCGACATATACACAAATTTCAAGGGGCTATGATTTGACATACAGACAGCAAACAATCATTTGACATATACACAAACATTTAAATATACACAAACGAACTTTTGAAATTCAAGAAGGCTATGATTTGACATAAAAACTGGCAGACTACCGTTTAATTCATCCTCCAATAAGTCTTAAAAAAGGTCGTAAAATTAAATTACGGATCGAATAATTTACCCTTAAATAAATCTAACAATCCAACAGCCTATGAAGATGACGACCTCCTCCTATAATTCTTGGTTTCTCGACAAAAACAAAACACAAAACAACAACTCTGCTCTGACAGAAAATCTGAAGCCTTGTTTGGTTGAAGGAGCTTGAAACTTTTAGGTTAAGAGCTTGAAGCTTTTGGTTGAACGCTCCTACTAGTAGCGTTTAGAAGGAGCTACAAGCTTTTAGGAAATAAATGACTATTTTAACCTCTAAAGATAATGAACTTTTTTAATGCACCAACTTTTTAAATTTTTTTCTAAAGATAACGAAAATCAAATTCTTAGTTATCTTTTAAACAAATTCTTTGATTATATATACACAATCTTCGTATGTTGTTGTTCTCATACGTTCTTCTTCGATCATCCCCTTCATCACCGATCTGGTACGTTATCTATTCCCTTACACGGGAAAATTTTGACTTTATCGATTACTGGAACTTGTTGTGTGTATAAAGAATATCTTGGTTGATAATATACAATGATTATTTGATAGTTTCTATCCACACCGTTTCATATATAGTGGAGAGTTCAAATGAGAAAAAATTACAAATTAAGAATAAAAAGAATAAATGGTATAAAGGTAATTTGAACAAATCATTTAACGAGTCTATCCTTTATTTATGTTATTCAAATTATGAACCCTAATTATTTAATGAGTCATCCTATAAAATAGTTTTGCACCTTACACAATAAAAACAATCATGCACATGATCCTACATATTCAACGTCTCCTACACCATAAAAATAACGAAGTTAAATGCCATTTTAGTCCCTATGGTTTGGGCAATTTTGCTAGTTTAGTTCAAATGTTTCATTTTTCGTCCGTGGGCCCAAAATGGTTTCACAATTTCCATTTTAGTACACTAGGTTAACTTCATACATTTTTTGTGTTAACGAGAAGGGCAATTCGGTCATTTTATATGTAAATCTATTAACTAGAATGGCAATTCAGCCATAAAAAAGGACCGAATCGCCATTCTCGTTAACAAAAAAAAAAAAAAAGGATGAAGTTAACCTAGTGGAATAAAATGGCAACGGTGAAACCTTTTTGGACCCACAAGCGAAAAATGAAACCTTTGGACTAAACTAGCAAAATGACCCAAACCACAGGGACTAAAATGACATTTAACTCAAAACAACGTTTCCTACACCATAAAGACAATGTTTTAGTGTAAGGTACAAAATGTGTAGGACCCTAACACTAGGGGTGTTCATGAGCAGATCTGATCCGAGCGAGGGTCTGCTCGTGCTCGGGTTGAATTACAACCGATCCGATCGGATCGAATTTGCAAAACCGAGCACAAAACTCGGATTGAATTTGAATCGAGCGGATCGTTTTCGCTCGGTTTTATAAGAAGACATTCTACAAAAAAAACAACATTCTTAAATTTTTATCACCAATTTTAAGAGTACACTGTACAAAAACTGTAAAACAAAGTCACCTTTTAACTAGAGTCATCAAAATAAAATCCTTCATTAAAAACATGTATAGCCTGTGTACACTGTACACAGATGATTTCGGGTTCAATTAAACGATTTAACTGTACACACTGTATAACCTATACACAGGTTATCAAAACACAAAATCGACCCATATAATTATAATTTCCTTCAAGATTATTCAGAATCATATACTAGATTGGAAAATATGTGAAGCAAAACTCTTTATTTCAAAACATAAATTCGATCCATATAAGAAAACTGACATTTACTTGAAGATTCAAACTGGGGATAATGATGTAGGGGAGTTGCTGGAGGTAGGACAGTCGCCGGAGCTAGGTCAGTCGCCGGAGCTAGGGCAGTGTGTGCAACTGAGCGTGACTGCGTGAGTGTGTGCAACTGAGCGTCTGAGTGTGAGTTTGTGGCTGCGATGTGTGCGGCTTGGAACAATGGGGAAGGAGAATTAGGAATTAGATTTAGGGTAAGGAATGGGCTAAGTATTTTTATGGGCTAAGTATGATTTGGCGTTGTATTTTTATGGGCTACTTATATATATATATATATATATAGGGTGGAGTTATTGTAAAAAAGACCAAAAGTGTGAGAAAGGTAAGAAAGAATCTCAACCATTAGATCTAAATTAATTGAAAAGGGTAAGATTGTAAATGCATTAACAAATTCAAATATGGTAATCCTTGATTTAAGGATTTGGAGAGAGAAAATCCTTGATTTAAGGAATATAACCGTCCATAACATCATTCATTTTAATTTTTTTTGCATCATTCACAGAATCAGAGCCATGTTTATGACATGGTGTTTTAAAAAAATTCATAGTTCAATTCATGGTGTTTTTACGAAAAAAATATAACACCATTCAGTAAACAAAAATATAAAACCATTCAGTACACAAAATAACATCATTCAGTACAAGATATAACACCATTCAGCAAACAAAAAATAACACCATTCAGAAACAAAATAACACCATACAGAAACAAAATAACACCATTCAGAAACAAAATAACACCATACAGAAACAAAATAACACCATTCAGAAACAAAAATAACACCATTCAGAAACAAAAAAAAAAAACCATCCAGTAAACAAAAAATAACATCATTCAATAAACAATATAACACCATTCAGTCAATAATATAACACCATTCAGTACAAGAATATAACACCATTCAGTAAATAAATATAACACCATTCAGAAAAAGAAAATAACACAATTCAGAAACAAAATAACACCATTCAGAAACAAAATAACACCATTCAGAAAAGAAAATAACACCATTCAGAAAAGAAAATAAACACCATGACTGAAAGAAATATACCACCTCTGTATCATCTTCTCCACTTCCGGCACCGTTCGATGTAGAGAGAGAGATCGCACGACCACCACCACTGCCATCCATCATCTCCGACATTCTCCGGCGAGATCAGTCCGTTTAAATGTCAACAAGCGTCTCACCACCACTTCCGGCACGGCACCCACCACCGCCGCACCACTAGCGTCGCACCTCCACCGCCGCACCACTAGCGTCGCACCACCACTGTCGATCCGACACCCACCACCGCCGCACCACCAGCGTCGCGCCACCACTGTCGATCCGGCACCACTGCAATGTAGAGAGAGATCGAATTTGAAGAGAGAGAGCTCTCTGGTCGTGCGATTGGAGAGAGAGAGAGATTATAGGGATTTTGATTACAGTTACCTATTTTGAATGGATATAAAAGACTTTATTACCCCTATAATTTTCAATTCAGTCCAAAAAATAAAACAAATTTTACAATTTGGTCCCTATTAATCTAAACCATTAGATCAAAGATCTAATGGTGTAGATTCTTTCTTATCCTTCTCACACTTTTAGTCTTTTTTACAGGATCCTAACTCTATATATATATATATTATTTAATTAAAATAATTCGAGCGAAACCGAGTGATCGGCGAGCGAGCGGACCTTTGCTCATGCTTGGCTCGTTTTCAAATCGAACCGAGCCGAGCGACTCATTTACAAACTGAGCGTGAATCGAACGAACATTTTTCGGGCATTTTTCGAGCGATCGTCGAGCAATCCTCGATCGTCGAGCAGTTTGGACAACCCTACCCAACACTTTTAAATAATTTTGCGGCGCGTAATAAAATATGTGTATGACACAACACTTTTAAATAGTTTTGTCACTTCTAATAAAATTGGTGTATTAATGGTGGTGAATGAGAAAATTATAGTGACATTAATAAGACTTAAGTAACCCTTTATAATATTTGTTAATATTCTACATCAAAATGTCTATCCTACCCTTATTAATTAAAACATTAATTAAAAGTAGATAAAAATTATATCTTGATTCACAACCATTTATCAAAAAAATATAGGGCCTAGATTAATTTATTTTTCATGTTACAAGAAGATTAATATATTGCATAAAGTGGTTTCAATTAATAGTTTGATTTGCATTTAATTCATCTTTAGTTTATTAGTAATAATATAATTAAACACAAATTGACCTATGTAGATTAGATTGTTTGAAATTAATTTAACTATTATATCAAACGAGTTGACGTAAACCCGCGAGTTGCTGCGGGATGTCGATTATAAGCGTTTAGTATCACCGTATAAGATATGAAAATGAAAAATAGTCTTTTCATTTTGCCTAGAAGACCACACTAAAACGTTTTACTTCAAAACTTTCTTTTCCTAATTCCCAACATGTTGTGGCAATAATAAAATATGTATGTGTAAACTTTCCTCTGTACGTTTTAATGGTTGTACGATCATATTACCAATTAACTTCAACATGATAGCCAATGAACTTAAATGAATAATGATATTTCCAATAGTTACATTGAATTATTCTTTAACTATTCATGTATGAAGAAAATAATTTAGATAAACCTACAATCATATAAAGAATAAGAGTGGAGCAAAAGGCCACATGATGAGGGCAAGTCTTGTTAGAAACAACAGCCCCCATATGCCGGGATCATTTTGAGATGTGAAAACCATCACCATCATGAAGAGGATGGTAAATTACATCCATTATAATAAATCTATTTTAGTAAAAAAAAAAAATGTTTGACCCTTAATATATATAAGTAATAAATTATTAAGCCTTTAAGGCAGTGGTTAGGAATAGCCTGAGAATAGCCGGAAGTGGTTCCACAAGGTTTTTGATTTCCCAATGTATACAGGGCGTGAATCGTTGAGATGGTTTGGTTTTTCGGTTTGCAATCACGAATCATTGGGATGGTTCAGCTTTCGGTTCGAAGTTGCTTATCAACCGAAAAGTTGTATATAACAATGCCCGATACCATCTAACACGGTTTTAATGCCTTCATTTCAAATGTTCGGGTGGTTCTACTCTCAACTAATAGATCGACGCGATCATAATATCTTGCGTGCAATAAGTACCGGACGAAGAAGACATGGATGGAGGCGAGTTCAAAGTCGCTTGCCATGTCAGTTTCGCTGGAACACAACACAAAATGTAAAACCTGAGAATTCTTAAATTGAATTCATTGTTGTAGTATTTATAATGATAACAATTATGAACTTTCTGAATGAATTCAAGTTAAGGAAAAACATCAAAATTATTTTATGAGAAAGAAAGAAAGAGATTCTGATGAACGAACTCCTCTTGTCTACTTTTCTCTAAACCTGGCTTTAATCACAACTTTATTTGTTCTGTTTACCATATTTGCAATTCCCAATTTATCCAAATTGTTACATAAACAAACACTTAAACAAACGGTATCCATAAATCAAATTCATTATTTTTCAACGTAAAGAAACATGTAAACAAATCCGTATCCCTGAATCAAATTCAACCTTTTACCAACGATAGATAGATAGATCTTGAGATAAAATTTTGTGGAATCTACCATTCATGATATATGCTTGCTTAACCCAGGCTTTAGTACCCTAATTCTAATTCATTTTTTCAAGTATCTATCAATAATAAACGAATATTGGAATAAAATTTTGGTTTCTATTGCGAGTCAAGACATGAAAAACCCAATATCAATATATTATCACTCTGTATATTCAAGAAGGAAAATAGATGATGATACACATGGAACCCAATATCTTGAGGATGAACGACGTGTATCATGGATGGTTACGAATAAAATTTGAAATACAGAAATGGTGAGAAAGGGATGTGGCAGTTTATCATTTTTTTTTTCTTCTCCTTAACTTTAATTGAATTGAATTGAAACGTCACTTCTTTTTTTAATCAGAAGATGTAAGGGTGCCACTTTTCATTTTAGAAGAGTTTTAAACATAAGGACAATAGACGCAACTTAATTTTCTAATGGACGCGACTTTTAAACAAAAGGTAATATGTTTTCCTTAAATAAATTTTCTAACAGATGTAACTTTTAAACAAAAAGACATACCCCAAGTTGCTTTTGTAGTTATATATAATTGTAAACAATATTCAAGTTGCTAGATTAACTCTAAAAAAGAGAGGGAAAAGAGAAAGTTGGACAAAAGAAATGGTATTAGAATAATGTCGGTCCTTAAACAAATATATCACGAAGCATGGTCGAACTTCCCCATTCAAATGGGTTTCTCTTCAGCCAGAGTTTGAAAAGATTATAAATCATAAATTCGTTAGTGACAAAGCTATGAAGAATATGTATGACGGTATGAGAAAAGAGTACAACCTTTGGAAGTCACTTAAGAACGGAGAGACTGGTCTAGGTTGGAATGAAAGTACCAAGCAACTTAATTGTTCAAATGAATGGTGGAAAAGAAAAATTCAGGTCACATAATATAACTCATTTAAAATTTAAATACCTTATTATATTCTAGTCAAAATGATAACTAAAGATTCACCATTATATTGTGTAGGAAAACTCGAAAGTTCTAGCAATTCAAAATAATCAACCATCTATACAACTACAAGAAGAGTGAGATCAGTTATTTGGAGATGTAGTTGCTAGTGGGGAAAATTGTGTGGCACCCTCTATGGATCCAACTACATTCAATGAGGTGCATGTTGAGAACCTTGAGGATGACAATGTTGAGGGAGGTGATAATTTCTTCAGTGATACACCTTATAATTTAGAAAACTTGGAAACTCAAGAAAATAATTTCTTTGGTGAATGGTTGAATGGAGTAAGAGAATATGTTGGATCGACATCACGCCCAAGTGAGGTTGCAAAATTTTTTGAGAAGTCTACTAAAGTAAACACTAAGCCTAAACCAGTTAAGATGAAACGTAAAGGGAGAGACTCATTGGGAGCTTCAATGCTTAAAAAACATTTAACTCAAAGTAATATGAATCAACAACGTGCTCTAGAAATATTAGAATCAGAATCTTCCAAACTCCGTCAAAGTACTAAGTTTAGTATTGAAGCTACTATGGGTGTGCTTACCCGGATGTGAAGGGGTAAGGTCCCAAAAACCTCACTTCAAGTGCTTGGGACCATACCACAACCTCATCTTTTTTACCTTCTTTATACCTTGCGCGGCTGTCACGACCCCCGACCCACCCTGGACGGAATCGGGTGCCGTGGACAGCCCAGTGGTACCGGTGATTTAATTTTTAAAAACGTTGCAGCGGAAATTTCATCAGGACCGTGAGTTAGGAAAATATCAGAGTTTAGAAAACACCGGATTTTATTTATTTTAAATAGATGGGATGAACCCATGTTTTACAATGGTAGATTTAATAAAGATAAATTTTATTACATAAAACAATATTTCTTAATTTGATTTAATTAATAAAATAAGCCACTTCTTGATGCCTTTCAGTGCCGTATCCAACTCTACTGTAATTACCTGAAACATGTTTGAAAAATGTTTTGTCAGCGGGAAATACTGAGTGAATCATTCTATTTACTAAAATGACACATTTGTTATAATTTACAGTATTAAGGAAGATTACAATGTTTCTGATATCAAACCAATTACCCACAGTACTTTGTCACTCGACCCATTGGCCCTTCCGTCCAATGGTGTCTGTGACTATGGTCATATCACCCATTGGCTGCCCCAATGGTGAAGATTATCAAGTAATATATACAAAACCCCACATACCGGCTGTAATATGGTGATTACATAAACTTAATCCCTGTAATTATAACTTTGAAATAAATAGGGTTTTGTAAATAGATTTGATAAAAAGAGAGAATGACTCACATTATAATTATGCGGATTCATACGGCCAAAGTTTAGTCTACAGATAAGCCTTTGATATATTGTAGATTTATACAGGCAGAGCTTAGCCTATTACTTAGCCTTGTAACCCAATGCATACGAACTAGGTAGATAACTTAATACAGCATTTACGATAACTCACGAGATCAAATTCTCACAACGAACGACAAAGTGCGATACTTAAACATCCAGCGGATTCACAACTAAGGACAGAGTATAGTCCGATTTTGTACAGCACTCAACATCCCGTCGAAATCACGACGAATGACAAAGTATAACCCTAATGTGGGCGGCACTTAAACATCCATTGGATATATTGATCGGTCGGAAAATGAATCGTAATAGTGATCGAGTTAATACCCTGTATCGTAGCAGCATTCAAGCTATGTGTGTGTTTGGTAGTAATAAAAATATATATTTGTAATTGTGTTAAGTATAGTACCCCTAATTCAACCTTATCCCGATGTCTCGAGACAGAACCCCAACGAACTTAGTCGGGCAGAGCCCTGACATGCGCTATGGGCTCAGATCAATCGAAAAGGGTAGCGGTGATCAGGGGTTAAAACACTTAAAACAAGGCAGGGCTTTATTATTATTATAGGGTAAATAAAATAAATAAATAAAACAGAATATTAAAAGATAGAAGATGGCGAGACCAAAAGGGAAAAGAATGAGCAGGTTGTGAAGCTTATACTGCTTCTCTATTTATAGTTGAAATAACTTGGAGTCCACTCCAAGTTTATTGTTGTCTTTATCAATTTCGAGACACGTAGCCAATTTCAATTCAATGAAATTCTAAGGGTTTCCATTTGAAGCCACGTACATGTAAAGATGTACTTTGTTTGTTAGTTTTATTATTATCTTATTTATATATTGATTTTAAATGAAAACTTATTATATATATATAAAAGATGGGACATGAAATTGACAGGTTCTTTCAATTCCTAGATTAACCATTTATTTATTATTATATTTTTAATATTTATTATTATTTTAATTTTATTCTTATCTTCGATGTATACACATACATTTTAAACAAAATTAACTTTATTATTTATTTAGATATATATATTATAATTAATTTAATTGCTTCACTTAATTGGCGCGTATAATTTCTAAAATATGGCGTTCTATAAAATAATAATTATGTCTTTATAACGAGAATATTTTTGTCTACATTTGGGTCTAAGTTTCATTAAAAATAGAGTAGGTTCAAAATACAATGTATTTTATAATTTAATTTATTATACGGTTCCTAGGCCCATCTAGGAACTTCATATTTCTTACGGTCAACCTACCCGTAATCTACCTGTCTAATAATATAAGTTTTTATATAAACTTTTATTTTATTAAAAAGGTCACTCATATACAGACCAATTAATATAATATTTCAACCAACTATATATAATAGTGTTTAAAATTATTTGGGTTGAATAAAATAACTAGTTACTAGTTACTAGTGGTTAATAATTTAAATAAACCTATAATTTTTATATGATAAAAATAGGGATGTTACATTCTCCCCACCTTGTTTTAAATCTCGTCCTCGAGATTTGAGTTATGATATTTCTTTTAGACTTATGTCATATTTTAGTCAATAAAATAATATTTAAGGTAGATGACATAGAATTAAAATATCAAATTTTGTGAATACGAGTTGTATCATAAGTAGGATTCAACGGTTCAACTGAATTAGTTCAAGAAATTGATAACAAACGAATGAGATGAAATGATATGATTTCCATAGTGACTAGGTTCAAGCCAAAAGATATATGATCAATAGATATCTAAACTGAATGTGAAGGATTTAGCTTACTTTGATTGGCAACTGAGGAAGACTTAGAATCGATAGATTCAAAATGAAATAAAAGCATGACAATGATTTGTCAAATATTAATTTATGATATGAGAAAATCAATGTACTGAGATAAGTAAATTGTAAGGATATATGAAAAGAAAATAGAGTTAGTGTATTTATTGTCTTAATACATAATTGTTTTAAGATCGAAAATCAAGAAGGTAAATAAATATTCATACTACATTTTACTTATTAAAATCATAACTTTTGGGTCATAACACACACGACACACTTTTAGGTCAGGCCATAAATTTAATCATTTTATTAAAATATTAAATTCTATATTTAAACTTATTTAATATACGCAAAATTGTTTAAAAAAAAAAATTTAGTTTTCTTTGTCTAATGTTTGAAAAGTCAATTCAAGTATAATTTAGCATATGTTCATCAAAAGATTCTTCTATATAAAAATTTTGAAAAGACCATTCACCTTAATTTTTTTTTTTTTACATCGTCAAGACTTTTAATATGTTTTCTCCTTATAGCATAAAATATATATATGTTTAAAATTTACTAGATAAATATGACTTAATTTATATATATTAACTAGTTATTATCATGGTTGCATATTGGTTAGTGCTGCCTTGTTTAAGCATAGGTGATCAGTCCATGCCTAACTAAGGTAGGCTACCCAATATTAGCCCCTTGACAATAACCCTTGTACCTTAAAATAATATTAACACAACTATTATATTATTACTACTAATAATAAAATTATTAATAATAGATAACTTTAACATAAACTTAAATGAGAGTATACCTCAACATAATTTTTTTTATACATATATATATATAAAATATAAATTCTTTACTCAATGGGTTTAATAAAATTGAATCGATATCAAAGAGTCACTGTTTTGCAATAATGCGGTTCATAGTGCAAAAAGCGGAATGATATTTGAGTTTGGATAAAATAACAAATCGGAATGAAGTCCTCCATTGGTCTTCATAAATCAAACGAACCACATGCGAAATAAACAGTGCATGTGTAACGTGTGGATTTACCAAGAAATAAAATAGTTCAATATTCGCTATTATGAAAGAAATCCTCATGGTATGATGATTATTAGGGGAAGTAAAAACACGAAAGTTAATTTATTATATGCAAAAGTCAGAATTTTAACGAAAGAAATATAATAACTTTTATCTGGAATTTCGTGTAATAACTGTTGTTAAGTGATATTACCAAGGAATATGAATAAAAATGAAGTAGGGAATTTGCAAAGGTATGTGACTTCTTTTGTAGTGCTAATAATTTAAAACTTTGATTAGACTGTGCACCGATGGTTGTGAAATATTGTTCCAACGTACCTCAGCGATATTTATGTCATTTATAGGATCGCGTGACAAAGTGCTTTGTTTTGATTAGTAGTTCTTCTACTGACGGAATTAGCATTGTTGTCATCGTGCCTAATTTATATTTTCCAAAGGTCTTGCCTTGAAAGTTTTGTGTGATATACTTCAACTTCTGTGGACTGATAATTAAATTTTCATGTGTTACATTATTATATCTTTACATGCTTCTTACTTGCGTTAATAGTTTATGGTAACGCGTTAGAAATTATTTTGATGACGTTTTAACTTAAAGGTTTTCCATTGTTTATTTTATCACACGAGCTACGAGACAGATGATCAAACGAAATCGGAAAAGAGATTCCTGATAAAAATCTAGACACATATGCTTGTGCTTTATTCCTATTTGGCTTTTGGAATTCCTTATAAATATATATATCTATATAATCATATATTTCACATACTGAAATAAACATACCATTTATCAGGTCAATGTATTTAACGGATTTATATTTCCAAAAACCAGTCAAATATCTGGTCATGATACTATTTAGGGAAATCTTGTCACTCGTTTGACATATTATTTATCCCGTCTTATCCGATTCGCGCCGGAGCGGTAACCTCAATATATCTGGACAAACTGGAGAGTCTACTACACCATACCCAGTCTTGCCAGAGAAAATTTTCTATTTCCCATAAATAGTATCTTTTTAAAAGTGCCTCTTTTATTAGGGCTTTTATCCATAACCAAGGAAACTTGTATTTCCCGTAACATAATTAATATAAGCAATAATTACTATTAATTCTTGTTTATTTATCATATCTTGCAATATTCTAATTACCATTCTCATGGTATATCAAAATCCATCATACTTTATTTACAAAAAGTAAATAGCTTATCTCAAAGCTTATACTAAGGCATCTTTTCTTAAGTTCAAGTCTAAATACTATCCTGTGTGCTACCATAAAATATCAAGTTCCTAACTCTTTGTTTAGGTATTTTAATACAGCACCTATTGGCTTAAAGCAGTGGCTCTGATACCACCTTCTGTCACGACCCCCGACCCACCCTGGACGGAATCGGGTGCCGTGGACAGCCCAGTGGTACCGGTGATTTAATTTTTAAAAACGTTGCAGCGGAAATTTCATCAGGACCGTGAGTTAGGAAAATATCAGAGTTTAGAAAACATCGGATTTTATTTATTTTAAATAGATGGGATGAACCCATGTTTTACAATGGTAGATTTAATAAAGATAAATTTTATTACATAAAACAATATTTCTTAATTTGATTTAATTAATAAAATAAGCCACTTCTTGATGCCTTTCAGTGCCGTATCCAACTCTACTGTAATTACCTGAAACATGTTTGAAAAAGGTTTTGTCAGCGGGAAATACTGAGTGAATCATTCTATTTACTAAAATGACACATTTGTTATAATTTACAGTATTAAGGAAGATTACAATGTTTCTGATATCAAACCAATTACCCACAGTACTTTGTCACTCGACCCATTGGCCCTTCCGTCCAATGGTGTCTGTGACTATGGTCATATCACCCATTGGCTGCCCCAATGATGAAGATTATCAAGTAATGTATACAAAACCCCACATACCGGCTGTAATATGGTGATTACATAAACTTAATCCATGTAATTATAACTTTGAAATAAATAGGGTTTTGTAAATAGATTTGATAAAAAGAGAGAATGACTCACATTATAATTATGCGGATTCATACGGCCAAAGTTTAGTCTACAGATAAGCCTTTGATATATTGTAGATTTATACAGGCAGAGCTTAGCCTATTACTTAGCCTTGTAACCCAATGCATACGAACTAGGTAGATAACTTAATACAGCATTTACGATAACTCACGAGATCAAATTCTCACAACGAACGACAAAGTGCGATACTTAAACATCCAGCGGATTCACAACTAAGGACAGAGTATAGTCCGATTTTGGACAGCACTCAACATCCCGTCGAAATCACGACGAATGACAAAGTATAACCCTAATGTGGGCGGCACTTAAACATCCATTGGATATATTGATCGGTCGGAAAATGAATCGTAATAGCGATCGAGTTAATACCCTGTATCGTAGCAGCATTCAAGCTATGTGTGTGTTTGGTAGTAATAAAAATATATATTTGTAATTGTGTTAAGTATAGTACCCCTAATTCAACCTTATCCCGATGTCCCGAGACAGAACCCCAACGAACTTAGTCGGGCAGAGCCCTGACATGCGCTATGGGCTCAGATCAATCGAAAAGGGTAGCGGTGATCGGGGGTTAAAACACTTAAAACAAGGCAGGGCTTTATTATTATTATAGGGTAAATAAAATAAATAAATAAAACAGAATATTAAAAGATAGAAGATGGCGAGACCAAAAGGGAAAAGAATGAGCAGGTTGTGAAGCTTATACTGCTTCTCTATTTATAGTTGAAATAACTTGGAGTCCACTCCAAGTTTATTGTTGTCTTTATCAATTTCGAGACACGTAGCCAATTTCAATTCAATGAAATTCTAAGGGTTTCCATTTGAAGCCACGTACATGTAAAGATGTACTTTGTTTGTTAGTTTTATTATTATCTTATTTATATATTGATTTTAAATGAAAACTTATTATATATATATAAAAGATGGGACATGAAATTGACAGGTTCTTTCAATTCCTAGATTAACCATTTATTTATTATTATATTTTTAATATTTATTATTATTTTAATTTTATTCTTATCTTCGATGTATACACATACATTTTAAACAAAATTAACTTTATTATTTATTTAGATATATATATTATAATTAATTTAATTGCTTCACTTAATTGGCGCGTATAATTTCTAAAATATGGCGTTCTATAAAATAATAATTATGTCTTTATAACGAGAATATTTTTGTCTACATTTGGGTCTAAGTTTCATTAAAAATAGAGTAGGTTCAAAATACAATGTATTTTATAATTTAATTTATTATACGGTTCCTAGGCCCATCTAGGAACTTCATATTTCTTACGGTCAACCTACCCGTAATCTACCTGTCTAATAATATAAGTTTTTATATAAACTTTTATTTTATTAAAAAAGTCACTCATATACAGACCAATTAATATAATATTTCAACCAACTATATATAATAGTGTTTAAAATTATTTGGGTTGAATAAAATAACTAGTTACTAGTTACTAGTGGTTAATAATTTAAATAAACCTATAATTTTTATATGATAAAAATAGGGATGTTACAGCGGCCGCGCACTGGTACTACAAAGAGGGCTTGAAAGGAAAACAACAAAGCAACACCCGCGCGCCGAAAGGAAACTAACGAATCCTTGCGCCAATCCCCATAACAGATAAGGATAAAAATCCTAAACACTCCCGCATAAATAATATCCAGACTTGGATATTATTTACTCCTCTGATGCCATACAGTAAGGAGCCACACAGGATTACAACTGTAACCTTCTAGAAGGCTCTATCGTGCACCACCAAGACGGTTATAACCGTCTGGCCGCGTGTGATAATCCCAGGCTCTCTTGAAGTCACGATGATGACACGGAATTAAAGAGAGATCTTCACTTGCCCACTTTCTACGTGGCAATACCCCAACCATTGATCAAAGATCACGATCTGTGTGCTCTCACACTCGTTAAGTGATTAACAGAGGGAAAAAAAACCGCCTACGGAATTAGCACTTTCCGTCAATATTTCACCAACAGGTTTTCCCGCCCGAACTTCGGCTATAAATAGAATGATAATTCAGGTATAATCTCCAAGTTACATTCACTTCACTTATACTTTTTCTTCTTCATAAACCTGTAATTATTCTCACGCCGGAGGGTGGTCATGGAGAGAACCTCCATTCTCCCCGTGGCGAGTCTAACGGTGGTTGTTTTGCAGTTACTGTGAAGAGAAGAAGACCTGTCATCCATGAACCGAACGAGGAGAGATCAACCCTTTTATGCAGAATCAAACCCCCTGGTTTAGTTGATTCTGGTCAATTAACCAGCGTTTCTTCATTGGCGCCCACCGATTTCTTAGTTCTACCCACTTCTTCTCATTTCAATTCACCTTTTCATCTCCGTTTTTCAAATGGAAGAAAACTCCGACGAACCGTCAAACCGGCCCTCGGCCAAATTTCGCTCACAATACCCAAGTTGAAGGGATTGTGGAAGAGGCTTCGGATGATAATGAGGTGCAATACACTGATAATCATCCACATGATCCTGCACTCCAGGAATGCAGCCCGAAATCCCAATAAGTTCAATTCTACCTCCAGGGGAAACCCATATCTCCTGGTATGTCAGATCCCAAGGAGCGATAAACGCTGTGTATGCACAACTCTGTGCACAAACTGCTCCTCCAACTCAATCACGAAGACCGGTATCTCGCACTCGAGCACCTTCGGTGCCTCATGTGTCTCACCATGATACACCATCACGAGTTCAGATCGAAGATATCGAAGTTTACTCTAGATCTCCAACGAGATATGAGTATACTCACTCTGAAAATCGCCGAAGAGAATATCACGATGAATCTCATTCTCATCGAAGGCAGTCAGTTCACTCCAGGTTGGGCCCACGACGGGACACCCACACCAATGAGTACGACATAACATACTACGAAGGGGACAGTACAAGCGTGTTCAGTCGATTGCAACCGAATTACAAAAATTGCAAACCCCGTGCGACTTACAATCCTGAAGCAGAACACGATTACAATTTGATTTACCGCCCAACATAAGCAGCAGAAAATTCCAAGTTCATCAGCGAAATCGCTTTGGCTCCCATAGAGAAAGCAAAACTACCATCCAATGTTGGCAAGTTTAACGGCATGACAGACCCAGATGATCATCTTCGGGTCTTCACGAGTGCAGGTTTGGTAGGAGGATGGACCCTGCCAATGTGGTGCCACCTCTTCATCTAGACACTCACAGGCGCTGCACGGTTATGGTTCGATAACCTGCCTGTTGGAAAGATAACCTCATGGGTAAACCTACGAGGAGGTCTATCTGAGATACTGCAGATGTCATGAACATTTGGAGATGCGACGATGAGAGCTTAGAAGATTTCATCACGCGCTATAACAAAGAAGTGCTTAAGATAGGAGATGTTCACGAGCACTTGATCAGAGCACAGTTTAAATATGCCGTCCGCTGTGACGACATGATAAAGGTTTTGTCCGGAACGGAAGGGCTCCCAAAGAGCTGGAAGAAGCTAATGGCGGAAGCAAAAGTGTATGCCCAGATGGAGAAAAACCTTAGCACAAATAGACCGCCACCACCGCACAGCCGCCCAACAGATATGAGCGCCAGCGGGAACAAAAAGTTTAAAAAGAATTGGCGTGATTCAAATTCTGGAAACTACTCATCCGAAGATGCGTGAGCCACTATCAACAAACTCGCCGCGCAAAGAGAGGCAAAGCAGGAAAACAGAGAGAGGCAGTGGACTCCTCTGACCAAAACCCCAGCAGAGGTGTTAAGCACGGAAGACTACCAGTTCAAGACGCCTCCTCCAATGAAAAATAAGCGCGACCAAGATCCGAACCAATACTGTGACTATCATAAGGATCATGGTCACACTACCAACAACTGTATCTCCTTGCGCACTGAGATTGAGAAGGCGCTCAAGAGCGGCGAGCTCACACACCTGTTGCAAAATGTGCGCAAAGACATAAAACAAATTACTCACGGCGAGGAGGGCCCGAGGAAAAAGGCGAAGAACTAAGCAGCATTCTATAGCCTCCTCGCAGGTTGGTCAAGCTCTGTAGCTTATCAATTCATCGCAAGGACTATAGTATAAGTTAAGTCTCATGTAATTATCCTAAAATAGACTTTGTACCATGGCCTCTGTGCCCTATCATCAATCAAGACAAAGTTTCTATTACTTCTGTGTTTATTACAAAGTGCATGCAATTCCTTTTGGTAAGCGCAGAAACATTATGGTAGATATAACACAAGTCTCATGAGCGGCCAGCGATCACACACATCGCACCAAGACCTTACGCTCACACATGAGCTTTATACCACCTTTATTCGCCTTACCTAATCAAAGCAATTGAACTCATGCAAAATATTGTAAATTAAAACACATCTTATACTAAGTTAATGGCGCGCAACACGCCTTAACTTAAAATGCAAACATACACGGCAGTGTATTAGTTAACGTTACTTGCGCTACAGCAGCGCATTAACAAATAAGGGATCCACATCCCGAACACTACAAGATTAATTTTCCATACAACCATAAAGAAAACCTAAGCTAGGTCTTCATCTTCATCTTTATCCGGGAAGATTTCTTTCAACTGCGCCACAGGGTCCTCAGATTGTAACGCAACATTGATAAGATCCATAACCGGGAGTTGTAAGTTATTAAATTATGTCTTCGCAGCAACCAAGGCAGCATCTGTATTTACACCATGGGTAGCAGACTTACTAGTATCCCAGTCAACCTTTAAAGCGTTAACCACATGGTGTGAGCACTCCGCATACCCTTGGGCATATCCATCATTTCGCACAGCAACCAACAAGTGCGCCACAGTTTTATCTAGCTCTTCAGAATTCAAGCCTGATTCGGCAACCTACACAAAAAGGGGAAAGCAGAGTAAGAAGGCGCGCACAACATCTATTACCAAAGAAAGAAGAACTTACACTTGCAATTCCACGCTCTTTCAGCCATGACATATCACTTTTCAAAGGCTCAAGTTCACTCTCCGCCGTTGCCCGCGCAGTTTCAGAACTTTCTAACTTCTCTTCAGTTTCAGCAAGACGGCGGGAAGTTTCAGCCTCCCCAGTACGCGCAAGCTCCAGATCTTTCATGACAGACTCAACTTCCACCTTAAGTTGTTCCTGCTCAGATAGCAAAGCAATAAGATCTTCTATTTCCTTATCTCTAAGAGCAAGAGTAGCGCATATATGTACCTCTCGTTGTTCGCTCCTTTCCCTGTGAGAACGCGCTTCATCCCGCGCAGCTTCAGCATCAGATTTTTCCTTCTTCAATTTTTCGATCACCGCATCTTGTTTCTTCAACTTCTCAACCTCAGCCTTGAGATTTTTGATAACATTGCGGAGACCCATCTTCTCGGCATTATCCTTCTCACAAATCTTTTTCCAGTTTTTGCGCTCCTCGGAAAGAAGGGCAGCTTCAGCTTCCGCCTTTCTCTTCCAACCCGCAACAGACCATTCTTCAGTTTTTCGATCATTCTCAAACTTGGCCTGGTCAGCTTCTAGTTTAGCCCTCAACTGGGCAACACGGTTTTCATCCTCAGCAGCTTTCTTCTTGGATACCTTAACAGCAGCCCACTCCTTATGCATGCTATGCCACTCATGTACTATGCAATGCATAGTGGATGTATAAGAAGCAGCCTCTTCGAGATAGGCATGATAAGTTTGATTATGAAGGCGTCCCTCCTGAAATTTAATCTCCCCATGAGGGAAGGTTCCCTGTAGCCAGTCTCGGCATACACGCCAGCCTGAAAAAGTGTCACCTTTCTTCAGATTCCAAACGGGGACGTGAATTTCAGAGGCGTTCTTCTCCGAATAAGTTCTATAATAATAATAATAATCCCCCAGAGTTTCATCTGGGCGGATTGGAGAATTCTTATCAGCATCAGAAAATGAACCTTGGTCCTCGGCAGAGACCTTCTCAATATTCTCAGGCATAGAACTAGAAGCCATGGAAGGAGAAACTGTTACAGGGATCTCTTGAGCAGATTCCCTTTCTCCAAATTTTGAGCAACAAATTCAGGAGTCTATGGATCACAAGCACCAACATCTATAACATCCGAACTAATAATTTTCTCCGCGTCAACAGCAACATCAATAGGCTTTTCAGCCTCAGGATTCTCTGCCCCAGTAGACTTCCGCGCCTCATTCTTAAGCGCCTCAGTATTCTTCAACTGCTCATCAACAGAGGCACGAGGAGGAGAGGGTGGAAGCTCCTCATTAACCACAGGCGAAGGTTCCGTTTGAACATGAGATTTTGGCTTTTCTGCAAGAACAAAACACACATGTTACAATCATTCATAGCGAATTAAAAGGAAAGTAACAAGCAATACCTACCAAGAACAGGCTTTGAAATAAAGGCATCAAGGTTGCCTCTTCTGGTAATCTTCTTCTGAACCTTCTTGGCAGGTTGACCATCGGCATCAGCACCAGTTTGTTTTCTTTTTCCTGATTTTCTCCTCAGCAAACGCTCAGGACTTGACTCTAAATCAATAGGGTCATCAGGGTTCCATGGAGGAATATCAGCAGTATCCCTGGGTTCTGATTTAGGTCTCCTCACAACTACAGGCGCAAGACCCTCCAAAGAATCAGATACCACCACATAATCACACCAGGAGTCAGAGGAATGGTGCATACCTTTCTTCTCTCCTCCCAAATTTTTGGTTTTAAAAGATTGAGCTTTCTCCGCATCACTCTTCTTTGGCGCAGCAGTAGCAGTAGGCGCGCGTCTTTTCTTTTCCGGGCCTATGCCCAAGTTAGACAGCTCACCTACTAAAAAGCGCAAACGATTGACTCCTCCGAAAGTGCAAAATCAACAGAAATAGTATTGTGATAAAAAATTGCCAGCACCAACAGCAGGTTGCGCGGTTAGGTCATCATCTCGGGGAAGAACAATATTTTTCACAATTCGATGGTACCAAAGCTCTTCATCAGGTTTCTTGGGAATGGTGGCCATGTTCCCACCTTCTCTCTCAAACGCAACGACATACAAAGAAACAACTGCAAAGGAAAGCAAAGGCAAATTCAAAAAAAAAAAAAAAAAATTGAGGGAAGGAAGAGAAGCAGGGCAAACCCCAAATCTTACTTTTGTCGCCTTCCATATACACCGGCTTCTCTTCCCGATTCATCCGCCAGTTCAGGCTCATGCTAGCCCCAACAAAGGCTTTCTCCGGCAAAGCAATAGACGGAACATCTTTCAAATCCTGGTACCAATTCTCATCAATGGGAGTCTGAAGAGTCTCAGTCAGGACATCCTCTTTCCCCCTAAACGTCATCCTCATCGGGATAACCCCCACTTTAATGAAGAAAAACTTTTGTTTCCAGTCATGAAACGACTTTGGTGGATGCAGTAAAATCTTCTTCGCAGACGCCCTTTGCATAAAGGAATAGAACCCCTGAGAACAATGCATTTGATGGAACACTCGAAATCGAGTAACCGTCGGTTCTATGTGCATTGTTCGACACACAAATTCGAAGTGACAAACCCTAACCATACCAATAGGGTGCATCTGGGAGATGTGGAACTGATAATACTCAAGAATTTCAAGAAAGAATTTTGTTTCAGGCAATCGGAAGTTACCTGCAGAAAAGAAGTCCCAAAACAAGGTTATGTACCCGGCCGGAGCATCCGCCGCTGTCTGACCCTCGTCAGGGTATCGAGCACCCCAACTTTTCGGAAATTTAAAATTCCGAATCAAACCATCAAAAGTTGCCCCGGACCACTTCAATGGTGGAAGTTCGGCAACCATGTCTTCAGTAGAGTCTTCGAGATGATCTCCGGTTGACATAAGAAAGAAAAATTGCAAATTCTGTTGACAAACTGATAAGGGAAACGAAGAAAGGAAAGGGTTTACAAGAAAGTAATGATTAACGAAAATAGGCAATTGAAAACACTTATATAGTCACCGCCATAAATAGCCTAAGTAACTGCAACAACACCTTTTTTGGGATGGCACAGTTATCCAAGCGTCAGGGGCGAGTAGGAAAAGAACCACAAACGCGAGTTCACGTGCGCGTGTGAAACACAGTCAGTAACGTACAACTGACAATGACAGCTTGTCACACGTCAACAGTCATTACTGCACCTTTCCACATACCCAAAGTCAAGATTTTCAAAATCAAGAAATAATGAGCAAGAGTATCTTCTCCCAAAAGATTCTCCACTTTCGCGCCAAAAACTCTGCAGAAAAAGCATATCTCTCATAGTCTGTAACACCCTTGTTATTATTTTAAGGTTTTCGTATAGTTTACGAGAATAAACATGTAATTTTGATTACATGTACTTTGAAAAATACGGTTAATTTAAAACTTTTACAAATGAAGATTTATATACATCCTAATGAATTTGAGTTCGTCGTTTAAGAGTTAGGACGAAACGCCATGCGGAAGCTTTAACTTTATTGTGTTCGGTTCTTCTTCGAGCTTGATCTTCATCCGGGCACTCTTGACGGTCACCTATGATCAAAACTGTAACACATCGAAAATTCACGACCTATAATGTGTTGACACGTGTCATAAAGATTGAACGTGTGAAAGAATGTTATAAAAGGGCTAAAGTTGACAAACATGGAAGGTACGTGTTTGTACGTATTCTAAGTGTCAACTGTGAATAAATATACTTCATAATAACCCTACATGATGTTCATAACATCAAACGAATAAATCATGGAGCATACGAAGCTAAAAGTGAGAGATTTCAAACTACAGGGGTTAAATGTGTCAACATGTTTAAAGATATACCTCTGAGTGACCTTTTGACAAACCCGAAGCTTTGTAAATGTAAATTATACTCACTTGAATGCACGATTAAAATTTCATTAAGTTTCGTTATCGTATGAGAAAGTTATGACCACATTCGTGTACGAGGGGTTAAAGTGCAAACATTGAAAGTTAAGACTTTTCGGGTTAACCGAAAGTGTTCGGGGACTTGGGAAAGTGGGTATAAGTCCTAAGGCCCTTGTGGGTAAACATAAGGGGGTCAAAATGCAAGAAATAACCCTAGTTGCCCCTTCGTGAAGCCAAAGGTCAACCTGGAAAACAAATAAAATCAAAATTCTGATTTCGCTTGGCCAAGCGGCCCGCGTGGGACTTATTGGACTTTGAGGCGGGCCGCGTGGGAGGCCCAGATGCAGAAAAAACTTGTTGTTGCCTGTTTTACGAAATTTTAACCCACCAAGCCGGTTTTTCTTGCATGTGAAGGACCCTTAGACTTCCCTAGGCACTAGTAACAAGTGTTGGATGATTGTGGAGAGTTGTAGACTTTGTTGTCATCAATTCATGGTGCCATGAACACTATAAAACCCACATAAGTTGCAACTCCATGATCATTCCTTTCACAATTCAAGTCTGATCAAATTAAGGAGCTTCCAAGCAGATCAAAGGCCTTCCTAATCATCATTAATCACTTTGTAAGTTGCTAATCCCTTCTAAATTAATTCTAGCTTAGTAATTAGCTTAAAAGTCAAACCGACGTAACTACGGTTTGACTTCACGATTAATTAATGATAGCTCAGTCGTATCACAAATTAAAAGTACCGTTAGATAGGTAATGATATGGGTATTAAACCCTTATAAGGGCACGTACTAATTCCAGACCTAACTAGGCCGTTTGTCGAGTCAAACGTTGACCGAAAAAGTCAACAGTTATGTAAATTATGAATTAATGCACGATTAGCAATACGTGATGCGTGTAACCTGTTTTAAACTTAATATAACTTGGTAATAAGTGTACGGACATGTCTAGGCACGTCCGACTCGACAACTTTCAGTTCTGAACCGGTTCGGAACCGAAGAGTGCAAAACTTTGACTTTTGCGTTGGCTTCAGTTCTGACCCGCTTTAGTATGATTCGGAAATGCCTTAGAGCTTCCTTAGGACCAGGCTACATGTTAGCATAACCCTCTGTGGTTGGTTCATCGATTGACCCATTCGTTTACGCGTTTCCGTTAATTGCTCATATATTGACCATTATGCCCTTTTGACTATAAAACGTGATTTTTGAAAAGGTAAAAGTGTAGAAACCTTAATTACGGATATATAAAATTGTACCCAAAATTTGGCATCAATTCGAGGTCTAGATTAAGAGTTATGCTCATTAGCGCAAATTGAAAGCTTTATTTTAATAAAACGGCGTAATTAGCGTATAGCCTAGTTAAGCCTACTTTTTGGTATCAAACTTAATACCCACTTATGTAATATATTATTTTGGGATTTTTGAAGATTTTTAATTAATTTTAGGCTGAGCATAACTAGTAGTCGTAGGCTTAATCCGGTAATTGTCGGTTTTGCCCTTACGGGCCATAAAATGAGTTTTACATATCTAAACGACTCCAAACCTTTTTCTACTGATTAGATATGTTAAATAAATTATTTTAAGCCTTCTGGAAGTATAAAAATATCAGCTTTATGTATCAAACCCGTAAACGACACTTAATCGCCTTATTTAGCGTTTTTAACGCATAGTATGTATAAAAATTATATTGAACATACCCGGGTTGATACCTACTGATATTTTAGGCAACTTAGAATGTTCTAACAGTGAACAAAGGTTGATTAACTCAGACTTCGGTTTTGAGCTTTTCGGCTTATGTGAAATTACCAAAATGCCCCTTCGGTGCATAGTTTGGTTATAATGGGTAAATTTACATATATACTTTACCCTACTGTTACAACTTATTGAATTGAGTATTTTTACTGATTTCATCGGACCTGTAACTCATATAAATACTTAAAATCTTTTATAACCTTTTAAATGACCAAACTACCCCTACGAGGTCTAGTTTGTGTTTAAAAACGTTCCGGGCATAAGGAAAGACATCTCACTGAGGTCACAACATATTTGAGGCATAATTAACTTAGGAAACCTGTTTAAGACCCATATGGTTACCCGTTACGACTCTGGCGCGTTCGGTTCGGTTTATGTAACTAGTTTGCATAAATTAGCCGAAACGGGTCAAACCTTATCCTTTTTATCTCAAAATCCAGAATGTGTTTAGTTTACCCATATTATACAAGTCTTCAAACTTGTCGGGTCTAAATCACATTCTATTCCGGTCTTCGCTTAATCATGCGTTTGAACCGTAAACCTTCCTTAAAACTAACCGGTCTAAGTTACGACTTAAATAAGACCCGTTAGGAATCTAATAGGTTAATAAAACCTTCGTTCCAGATTGAGAGCCCCAGTAGAAGTACTCGTGCTTGCTGATTAGAATATACGGCTGAGTATAAATTGCATTGCTAGCTCAGGTAAATACTTTTAACTTATTTTCCCTTATACGGGCTTGGGATACGGTATTATAAAAATACCGCTTGGTCGGGTGTAGAAACCTTTTAATCGGAGATGATTAAATTGCATAATCCCGTTTTAATCTGTATTGATTGATAACAAATAACATTGGGGGTTAATGACCGTGTCCTGGATATCCTTGGCTCATTTTAAAAAGTGAATGGCCACGACGTAAGCACAAGGTGTAGGCAAAACACCTCCTGTTGCATATGTATAACGTATACTCACTCGTAAGGGTATCTTCTTGTGAGATTATATTTGTGGTGTGTCGATTAATCTTGTCCGGCTTGTATTGTATAATCACCGGCCCTAAATGTTGGACAACTATGTAAATCGGATACAAGATTTTTATTAATAAAATTGTCCCAAGTATAAAAGATTAATTTTTCCTCTGTGCATATTAATCAATGTGTCAAGATATTTTGTGCCGTTTGCACTCGAATCACTTTTCAAATTTTTTTTTTTCCAAAATGAGTCAGTTAATTGTATTTACCAGTGTAAACTAACGTATTTTCCAAAAGGTTAAGTGACAGGTACTATGCGTAATTGGCTGGGAGCTCAGGGCGTCACTAGGGAATCTTGCAAGTTCTAGATGCCTAAAGTCTGTTGAACAGTTTTCTTTTATTGATCCGCCTGTGGATCCTGTACCTTCCGTTGTAATACCTTGACATTACTTATATTCGGAATGTAATATATTTATCTTTTGCTTCCGCTGTGCATTATTATATTGTGTTGTTTGACCATGATGTTGCCAACCACATCACGATACTCCCCCACCGGGCCCACCGGTGACACGTGGAAAAATCGGGGTGTGACAGGTTGGTATCAGAGCTAACATTGAGTGAATTAAACACTAGCTTTTTGTGTTTAATCTCAATGACACAATTGCACATTCCTAAATCTTCTGAGTCTAGACTTAACATAGGAATACTTTCAATCCTGATCTGGAAATTTTTACTTCCAAATTTTATATATATTGGATACGTCGCCAAGCGAAGAAGCTGTATTAGAAATTCTCCACAATCTGGAGCCCTGAAATGCTGAGCTTCGTAGCGCGGCTGGAATGAAACGAGCAACCAAGGAGAGAGCATTCAGAAATAACTTGAAGAAGAAACTCCTCTTGCTGAAGATCGTTTCCTTAATAGTCCTTATAAGGACATATTTATCTTTCAGTCCCTTCAAGGACACATTATCCCTTCAAAGACCCGCTTAGGGCAACTTTGTACTTTTATTTTCATATAATGGATTGATTAAATTAAGTTTTCATTCTAAACATGAAATATGAAATGAATGGAAAATAACATCCCTTAGAAGGGAAGTGCCTATGGGCTATAATTAACGTCCTCTGAGACTAAAGACGGTGGTAGCCTCTGTCAAGAAAAGGTAAAGAACTTTGATTCACACCTAAATGCCTCGATCCCAGACGATCATGGCTTATAAATTAAACTTGTCCACGTGACTAGGCCTTTTGTGCCATTACTAATTCATAAATTGCCCTGATTCTCTGAAATCTTGGCTTATAAATTAAACTTGTCTACGCGACTAGGCCATTTGTGCTATTATTAAATTATAAACTAGGATTTATGATAAAAATCCTGAATAAAATAAATATCCTTCCTTCCCTGCCAATAGGCATTTTAAAAAGAATCTTAAAGGTGAAACCTAGCCTACGCGGCCAAGATGGTGAAACTACCCAAGGGATTCAGATCCTTGTTAACACCTAAGAACGTGTTAGCACTCCTGACAAATGTGATTCGATAAAATCACAACAGTCGTCCTTATGTTGGATTCTTCCAATTTTCTTATCTAGCCTAGTGATCTAGAAATCATGGCTTGTGTCATCCTATAAGATGATCACATTATAAACATCCGATAGTGATGAAGTGCCTACGGGCTAAACGTGTTGTCAGATAAGACAACGACAGTGGTGGTCTGTGACCTCCTGTCTAAAAGTATTGGACCAGGTCCAAGCATAATAGTCGGTAGGATCCATACGATCTCGACTAATAGCATCTGAGAAGATGATCATATTATAACCATCCCTCAGAAGGGAAATGGCCACGGGCTATATCTATTGTCCTAAAAGACAAAAGACAGTTGAAGTCTACAACTCCCTGTCAAGGTAATGAACGTGATTCAAACCTTAATGCCTCGATTCTCTGAAATCATGGCTTATAAAATTTAGAACTGTCCTTGTGACTAGGCCTTTTTGCGCCACTTTAATATCCTTAATGTTTCATAGCTAGGATAAATTTTAATGGAAAATACTAATTAAATATAACTAACAAGTTAACCAATATGGTTTATATTACCATGGTTGATAAATCGTCAAAGATGATGATTCCATAATAATCTCTGAATAAATCATTGTTAATATTTATGTAGCAATCAAGCTACATGGCTGGATTAGATGAAGTTAACAGTCACTTGAAGGAGAGCAATGATAACACCAGAATTAATGTAACTGGAGCAGAACTGCAGGCAATAATAGATTATGCTATTACTCGAGCTCTTGATCGACAGCATGATGAATCAAATGAAACCCACGCTGAGACTCTATCTGTGGCTCATAGTGAGCCCCCTCCTAAAACACATGAGTCAAGGGAGGACAAAGTTCATGACTTGTCAGATCAAAGGAGTATTCCATCTAGACAAGTTGTGTTTCATCAAGAGACATCAGTTAAGACCTGTTCATATAAATATTTCGTCTCCTGCAAGCCCAGAGACTTTACAGGAGAAAAAGGGGCCATCGATTGCATGACATGGCTCGATGAGATGGACGCTGTTGTCGACATCAGCGGTTGTGCGAAGCAAGATGTTGTGAAATTTGTTTCACAATCATTCAAAGGAGAAGCGTTGGCATGGTGGAGATCATTGCTCCAAGCCACGGGAAAGGTTCTACTCTACAACTTATCTTGGGAACAATTTGTTGCATTAGTCAAGGAAAACTATTGCCCTCAGCATGAAGTAGAAAAGATAGAATCGGACTTCTTGACTTTGGTCATGGAAAATTTGGATTGCCAGGCATATGTGACAAGTTTCAACACTATGTCCCGCTTAGTTCCTTATCTAGTCACCCCTGAACCTAAACGCATAGCGCGTTTCATTGGAGGCCTGGCACCAGAGATAAAAGGGAATGTTAAAGCATCTAGGCCAACCACATATAGGTCCGCGGTGGACTTATCCTTATCTCTCACCTTAGACGCAATCAGAATTAAGTCTGTTAAGGCTTCTGGCGAGAGAAGAAGAGAAAGAGAGGAGGAAAACTCTCATCAAACTGACAAGAAGAAGAAGGGAAGCTCGGAGCGCGGGAAGGATTCCGAGTTTAGGAAGAACTCGAGTCAGTCTGACAACAGACCCAAATGCAATAACTGCAAAAAGCAGCATTTTGGAAAATGTACAATAGACCCACGCGCTAAATTATGTGGAATTTGCAAGACCAAGGGTCACAAAACCTTAGATTGCAAGGGGTTAAAGAACGCCACATGCTACAATTGTAACGAGGAAGGGCACATCAAAACCAACTGCCCAAAGGTTATAAAGAAGCCGGGAAAGGCCAGGGAAATAAACGCATGAGTCTTCCGGGTGAACGCCAGGAGATGGTGCAGAAGGATAACTATATAGCAGGTACCTTTCCTTATCAAGCAGTTTATGCAGAAATTTACTTGATACTGACACATGTGATTCAATAATGAACGATCACTGTTGAGAACTGTTGTCTCCGCCTGATTAGGACTTCGGTCATTTAATACGAGGTAGAAACTGGCCGATGATACTTTAGAAAATGCTCCAACAAACATTAGATGGATATTTTATATCTAAATAGGAATCACTCTTTTCTGATATTCCTATGGCAAGCTTTCAAGCTACCTAAATTCTTTAATATAATAAAGACGGATGTGACGTTATTATCCTCTGTCAGAAAAGTGATGGACTAGGTCCAAATCTTTAATGCCACAGATGGTCTTTTGCGACCTAGGCTAAGTAATATTAATATATTTTAAATAACGTTCATTAAGAATGTTAGTGCTATAATAGCCTGTATAGGTTATTGACACCATGGTTAGTATATATTAAGGCCATCAGAATAAAAATATAGTAGTTGTTGGATTTCAACTAAGAAATTGTTTTATTGGTATTAGGAACCAATATCGAGTATGGCAAACTCGGATAAGACAACAGTCAATCGCGCCATTGATGACGCGACGCATGCTAATGATGCTGAAATTGTAAACCTTAGAATTTCCAAAGATGTTCTTCAAACTATGATAGACGCAGCCGTTGGAAAAGCTGTGAAAAAGTTAAAGGAGCCCCATGCTGCTCGGTCCAAGTTTTATCTAGGACCACATTTCCTTACTCTTAAGAAGGATCTCGTTCATGCCTCTGATGCAAAGGATGAACTAAAAAGGAAAAGGGAGGTAGATAACTCCCAGAGTTCTAAGAAAAAGAACAAACAAAAGTCCGACCAGAAACCAGTATGTGAGACCTGCAAGAAGCGCCATTATGGGAAATGCAGGTTCGAACCAAAATCCAAATCGCAGCCCAGGGCTTGTGGGATCTGCAAGTCTAAGGGACATAAAACGTTGGACTGTAAGGACATGAAGAATGCAGTCTGTTACGGCTGCAATGAGAAAGGCCACATCAAGACTACGTGCCCTAAATATGTCAAAAGAAATGCGGCAGAGGAAGTAAAGCCTAAAATTGAAAGCGCCTAAAAATTCCTGAGCTAATCCATAAATAATGGCATCAGGTACATTCCTTGGCATTTTATCAGTAATTTAAATGCTAAGAGTTTTATTTTGGTTCGGCTACCAGTAAATCCTTCATAAACTATGAGTATAACAAGTTTTTAAAACTCTTCATAAGGACTATATATATATATTAAGTGTAAGGTAAAAACTTACAAGTAGAAAATTTACCAGAACTATTTTTTCTGTTCCTGTAAGAAATCGATAAGTCGCAAAAATAGTGGAATTGGCCGTCCCCGGAATCGAACCTGGGTCTAGGCCGCACCCTTTCGCGCGCCTAGCCAACTGAGCTAGGTGCCTAGTTTGTGAAACTTCCATTATTAATTAAATATAAGCACTTGTACAATAAACTTCCTTATCATTTATCAATGATAATTTCTGCTAAGTGTCCTGTTTTTAATACAGGCAATAATAAATCTTCATGAACCATAAACTTAGCAAAATTTTTATTATCATCCACAAGGTATAACTACCAAGGAAACCATAGTAACCGATTCTTATAGATCGGCAAGGAATCCTTCCGAAAATCTAAGAGCACTCTTTCTTTGCATAGAGTACGACAACATATGTTATTTTAATTATTTTTCTCATTGTTTTCTATCGCCTGCGAATGCCAAACTAGGTTTGATAAAAGTGTCATATGAAGATTGGCGTATCCTAGTGTGTCCCATAGATTATTTCCATGTCTGATCAGCATGGAGGTTTAATACATGGAACCCTAAGATATCCCAATGATCATATTGTACTAAAGTCGACTAGTAGTATTCAAAGAAGATACCCAAAAATGGAATTTTTTTTTTGTAAATGTTCCCGATTAAGGAATTCGAGGACTTATAACATAAAGGTGTCACTCATTTGACACGACCAATGATGGATGAACTGGAGCCTGAGATATGGAAAATCTCTGTAGCCTCCTTGTATCTTAATTATCTTCTCAAAAGATGTCCCTGCTTACCTCCTGGAAGGCAGGTAGAATTAAGATTTGTCGCCCGCCGTGGGCTGGAGTATTGTGAAAACTCCATATTAATTATGGAATAAACGAAACCTTGAGTAAGTAGGTTTTAAGACATAGGCTCATATAGCCAGACTCAATATTCTGAGGGTGTTATATTATTAAATAAGAAAGACGGTTCATATTGCTTATGCATGCATGCCGCAACCCTAAATAGGCAACGATTAAGAATTTGCCATCCGCTACCCAGGACCGTCGAATTGTTCGACTAACGGCAAGGATTAGCTATTCCTTAATATTAGTTAGGTAATGGTTGGAATAACCACCTTAAGATAAGCTTTTCTTTAATAATTGATATGTAAGTATTAAGGCTACACCTTTGGAGACCTTGTATAGATGAAATGTTAAACATCTGTTGTTAGGACAATAGATTGGTAAGTCCAATATTCAGGATCTGAAAGTTGCATTGGAAACAACAAATAAGATCATACAAATTCCTAATCGTCTGTAAGCTGCCATTATTAGGCAGAGAATACTTCCTTTATTTCGGTAAATCTCGGGCCGAGATTTCTTTTAAGGGGGTGAGGATGTAACACCTCGAAAATTCATGACCTATAATGTGTTGACACGTGTCATAAAGATTGAACGTGTGAAAGAATGTTATAAAAAGGGCTAAAGTTGACAAACATGGAAGGTACGTGTTTGTACGTATTCTAAGTGTCAACTGTGAATAAATATACTTCATAATAACCCTACATGATGTTCATAACATCAAACGAATAAATCATGGAGCATACGAAGCTAAAAGTGAGAGATTTCAAACTACAGGGGTTAAATGTGTCAACATGTTTAAAGATATACCTCTGAGTGACCTTTTGACAAACCCGAAGCTTTGTAAATGTAAATTATACTCACTTGAATGCACGATTAAAATTTCATTAAGTTTCGTTATCGTATGAGAAAGTTATGACCACATTCGTGTACGAGGGGTTAAAGTGCAAACATTGAAAGTTAAGACTTTTCGGGTTAACCGAAAGTGTTCGGGGACTTGGGAAAGTGGGTATAAGTCCTAAGGCCCTTGTGGGTAAACATAAGGGGGTCAAAATGCAAGAAATAACCCTAGTTGCCCCTTCGTGAAGCCAAAGGTCAACCTGGAAAACAAATAAAATCAAAATTCTGATTTCGCTTGGCCAAGCGGCCCGCGTGGGACTTATTGGACTTTGAGGCGGGCCGCGTGGGAGGCCCAGATGCAGAAAAAACTTGCTGTTGCCTGTTTTACGAAATTTTAACCCACCAAGCCGGTTTTTCTTGCATGTGAAGGACCCTTAGACTTCCCTAGGCACTAGTAACAAGTGTTGGATGATTGTGGAGAGTTGTAGACTTTGTTGTCATCAATTCATGGTGCCATGAACACTATAAAACCCACATAAGTTGCAACTCCATGATCATTCCTTTCACAATTCAAGTCTGATCAAATTAAGGAGCTTCCAAGCAGATCAAAGGCCTTCCTAATCATCATTAATCACTTTGTAAGTTGCTAATCCCTTCTAAATTAATTCTAGCTTAGTAATTAGCTTAAAAGTCAAACCGACGTAACTACGGTTTGACTTCACGATTAATTAATGATAGCTCAGTCGTATCACAAATTAAAAGTACCGTTAGATAGGTAATGATATGGGTATTAAACCCTTATAAGGGCACGTACTAATTCCAGACCTAACTAGGCCGTTTGTCGAGTCAAACGTTGACCGAAAAAGTCAACAGTTATGTAAATTATGAATTAATGCACGATTAGCAATACGTGATGCGTGTAACCTGTTTTAAACTTAATATAACTTGGTAATAAGTGTACGGACATGTCTAGGCACGTCCGACTCGACAACTTTCAGTTCTGAACCGGTTCGGAACCGAAGAGTGCAAAACTTTGACTTTTGCGTTGGCTTCAGTTCTGACCCGCTTTAGTATGATTCGGAAATGCCTTAGAGCTTCCTTAGGACCAGGCTACATGTTAGCATAACCCTCTGTGGTTGGTTCATCGATTGACCCATTCGTTTACGCGTTTCCGTTAATTGCTCATATATTGACCATTATGCCCTTTTGACTATAAAACGTGATTTTTGAAAAGGTAAAAGTGTAGAAACCTTAATTACGGATATATAAAATTGTACCCAAAATTTGGCATCAATTCGAGGTCTAGATTAAGAGTTATGCTCATTAGCGCAAATTGAAAGCTTTATTTTAATAAAACGGCGTAATTAGCGTATAGCCTAGTTAAGCCTACTTTTTGGTATCAAACTTAATACCCACTTATGTAATATATTATTTTGGGATTTTTGAAGATTTTTAATTAATTTTAGGCTGAGCATAACTAGTAGTCGTAGGCTTAATCCGGTAATTGTCGGTTTTGCCCTTACGGGCCATAAAATGAGTTTTACATATCTAAACGACTCCAAACCTTTTTCTACTGATTAGATATGTTAAATAAATTATTTTAAGCCTTCTGGAAGTATAAAAATATCAGCTTTATGTATCAAACCCGTAAACGACACTTAATCGCCTTATTTAGCGTTTTTAACGCATAGTATGTATAAAAATTATATTGAACATACCCGGGTTGATACCTACTGATATTTTAGGCAACTTAGAATGTTCTAACAGTGAACAAAGGTTGATTAACTCAGACTTCGGTTTTGAGCTTTTCGGCTTATGTGAAATTACCAAAATGCCCCTTCGGTGCATAGTTTGGTTATAATGGGTAAATTTACATATATACTTTACCCTACTGTTACAACTTATTGAATTGAGTATTTTTACTGATTTCATCGGACCTGTAACTCATATAAATACTTAAAATCTTTTATAACCTTTTAAATGACCAAACTACCCCTACGAGGTCTAGTTTGTGTTTAAAAACGTTCCGGGCATAAGGAAAGACATCTCACTGAGGTCACAACATATTTGAGGCATAATTAACTTAGGAAACCTGTTTAAGACCCATATGGTTACCCGTTACGACTCTGGCGCGTTCGGTTCGGTTTATGTAACTAGTTTGCATAAATTAGCCGAAACGGGTCAAACCTTATCCTTTTTATCTCAAAATCCAGAATGTGTTTAGTTTACCCATATTATACAAGTCTTCAAAATTGTCGGGTCTAAATCACATTCTATTCCGGTCTTCGCTTAATCATGCGTTTGAACCGTAAACCTTCCTTAAAACTAACCGGTCTAAGTTACGACTTAAATAAGACCCGTTAGGAATCTAATAGGTTAATAAAACCTTCGTTCCAGATTGAGAGCCCCAGTAGAAGTACTCGTGCTTGCTGATTAGAATATACGGCTGAGTATAAATTGCATTGCTAGCTCAGGTAAATACTTTTAACTTATTTTCCCTTATACGGGCTTGGGATACGGTATTATAAAAATACCGCTTGGTCGGGTGTAGAAACCTTTTAATCGGAGATGATTAAATTGCATAATCCCGTTTTAATCTGTATTGATTGATAACAAATAACATTGGGGGTTAATGACCGTGTCCTGGATATCCTTGGCTCATTTTAAAAAGTGAATGGCCACGACGTAAGCACAAGGTGTAGGCAAAACACCTCCTGTTGCATATGTATAACGTATACTCACTCGTAAGGGTATCTTCTTGTGAGATTATATTTGTGGTGTGTCGATTAATCTTGTCCGGCTTGTATTGTATAATCACCGGCCCTAAATGTTGGACAACTATGTAAATCGGATACAAGATTTTTATTAATAAAATTGTCCCAAGTATAAAAGATTAATTTTGCCTCTGTGCATATTAATCAATGTGTCAAGATATTTTGTGCCGTTTGCACTCGAATCACTTTTCAAATTTTTTTTTTCCAAAATGAGTCAGTTAATTGTATTTACCAGTGTAAACTAACGTATTTTCCAAAAGGTTAAGTGACAGGTACTATGCGTAATTGGCTGGGAGCTCAGGGCGTCACTAGGGAATCTTGCAAGTTCTAGATGCCTAAAGTCTGTTGAACAGTTTTCTTTTATTGATCCGCCTGTGGATCCTGTACCTTCCGTTGTAATACCTTGACATTACTTATATTCGGAATGTAATATATTTATCTTTTGCTTCCGCTGTGCATTATTATATTGTGTTGTTTGACCATGATGTTGCCAACCACATCACGATACTCCCCCACCGGGCCCACCGGTGACACGTGGAAAAATCGGGGTGTGACAGGTTGGTATCAGAGCTAACATTGAGTGAATTAAACACTAGCTTTTTGTGTTTAATCTCAATGACACAATTGCACATTCCTAAATCTTCTGAGTCTAGACTTAACATAGGAATACTTTCAATCCTGATCTGGAAATTTTTACTTCCAAATTTTATATATATTGGATACGTCGCCAAGCGAAGAAGCTGTATTAGAAATTCTCCACAATCTGGAGCCCTGAAATGCTGAGCTTCGTAGCGCGGCTGGAATGAAACGAGCAACCAAGGAGAGAACATTCAGAAATAACTTGAAGAAGAAACTCCTCTTGCTGAAGATCGTTTCCTTAATAGTCCTTATAAGGACATATTTATCTTTCAGTCCCTTCAAGGACACATTATCCCTTCAAAGACCCGCTTAGGGCAACTTTGTACTTTTATTTTCATATAATGGATTGATTAAATTAAGTTTTCATTCTAAACATGAAATATGAAATGAATGGAAAATAACATCCCTTAGAAGGGAAGTGCCTATGGGCTATAATTAACGTCCTCTGAGACTAAAGACGGTGGTAGCCTCTGTCAAGAAAAGGTAAAGAACTTTGATTCACACCTAAATGCCTCGATCCCAGACGATCATGGCTTATAAATTAAACTTGTCCACGTGACTAGGCCTTTTGTGCCATTACTAATTCATAAATTGCCCTGATTCTCTGAAATCTTGGCTTATAAATTAAACTTGTCTACGCGACTAGGCCATTTGTGCTATTATTAAATTATAAACTAGGATTTATGATAAAAATCCTGAATAAAATAAATATCCTTCCTTCCCTGCCAATAGGCATTTTAAAAAGAATCTTAAAGGTGAAACCTAGCCTACGCGGCCAAGATGGTGAAACTACCCAAGGGATTCAGATCCTTGTTAACACCTAAGAACGTGTTAGCACTCCTGACAAATGTGATTCGATAAAATCACAACAGTCGTCCTTATGTTGGATTCTTCCAATTTTCTTATCTAGCCTAGTGATCTAGAAATCATGGCTTGTGTCATCCTATAAGATGATCACATTATAAACATCCGATAGTGATGAAGTGCCTACGGGCTAAACGTGTTGTCAGATAAGACAACGACAGTGGTGGTCTGTGACCTCCTGTCTAAAAGTATTGGACCAGGTCCAAGCATAATAGTCGGTAGGATCCATACGATCTCGACTAATAGCATCTGAGAAGATGATCATATTATAACCATCCCTCAGAAGGGAAATGGCCACGGGCTATATCTATTGTCCTAAAAGACAAAAGACAGTTGAAGTCTACAACTCCCTGTCAAGGTAATGAACGTGATTCAAACCTTAATGCCTCGATTCTCTGAAATCATGGCTTATAAAATTTAGAACTGTCCTTGTGACTAGGCCTTTTTGCGCCACTTTAATATCCTTAATGTTTCATAGCTAGGATAAATTTTAATGGAAAATACTAATTAAATATAACTAACAAGTTAACCAATATGGTTTATATTACCATGGTTGATAAATCGTCAAAGATGATGATTCCATAATAATCTCTGAATAAATCATTGTTAATATTTATGTAGCAATCAAGCTACATGGGCTGGATTAGATGAAGTTAACAGTCACTTGAAGGAGAGCAATGATAACACCAGAATTAATGTAACTGGAGCAGAACTGCAGGCAATAATAGATTATGCTATTACTCGAGCTCTTGATCGACAGCATGATGAATCAAATGAAACCCACGCTGAGACTCTATCTGTGGCTCATAGTGAGCCCCCTCCTAAAACACATGAGTCAAGGGGAGGACAAAGTTCATGACTTGTCAGATCAAAGGAGTATTCCATCTAGACAAGTTGTGTTTCATCAAGAGACATCAGTTAAGACCTGTTCATATAAATATTTCGTCTCCTGCAAGCCCAGAGACTTTACAGGAGAAAAAGGGGCCATCGATTGCATGACATGGCTCGATGAGATGGACGCTGTTGTCGACATCAGCGGTTGTGCGAAGCAAGATGTTGTGAAATTTGTTTCACAATCATTCAAAGGAGAAGCGTTGGCATGGTGGAGATCATTGCTCCAAGCCACGGGAAAGGTTCTACTCTACAACTTATCTTGGGAACAATTTGTTGCATTAGTCAAGGAAAACTATTGCCCTCAGCATGAAGTAGAAAAGATAGAATCGGACTTCTTGACTTTGGTCATGGAAAATTTGGATTGCCAGGCATATGTGACAAGTTTCAACACTATGTCCCGCTTAGTTCCTTATCTAGTCACCCCTGAACCTAAACGCATAGCGCGTTTCATTGGAGGCCTGGCACCAGAGATAAAAGGGAATGTTAAAGCATCTAGGCCAACCACATATAGGTCCGCGGTGGACTTATCCTTATCTCTCACCTTAGACGCAATCAGAATTAAGTCTGTTAAGGCTTCTGGCGAGAGAAGAAGAGAAAGAGAGGAGGAAAACTCTCATCAAACTGACAAGAAGAAGAAGGGAAGCTCGGAGCGCGGGAAGGATTCCGAGTTTAGGAAGAACTCGAGTCAGTCTGACAACAGACCCAAATGCAATAACTGCAAAAAGCAGCATTTTGGAAAATGTACAATAGACCCACGCGCTAAATTATGTGGAATTTGCAAGACCAAGGGTCACAAAACCTTAGATTGCAAGGGGTTAAAGAACGCCACATGCTACAATTGTAACGAGGAAGGGCACATCAAAACCAACTGCCCAAAGGTTTATAAAGAAGCCGGGAAAGGCCAGGGAAATAAACGCATGAGTCTTCCGGGTGAACGCCAGGAGATGGTGCAGAAGGATAACTATATAGCAGGTACCTTTCCTTATCAAGCAGTTTATGCAGAAATTTACTTGATACTGACACATGTGATTCAATAATGAACGATCACTGTTGAGAACTGTTGTCTCCGCCTGATTAGGACTTCGGTCATTTAATACGAGGTAGAAGAAACTGGCCGATGATACTTTAGAAAATGCTCCAACAAACATTAGATGGATATTTTATATCTAAATAGGAATCACTCTTTTCTGATATTCCTATGGCAAGCTTTCAAGCTACCTAAATTCTTTAATATAATAAAGACGGATGTGACGTTATTATCCTCTGTCAGAAAAGTGATGGACTAGGTCCAAATCTTTAATGCCACAGATGGTCTTTTGCGACCTAGGCTAAGTAATATTTAATATATTTTAAATAACGTTCATTAAGAATGTTAGTGCTATAATAGCCTGTATAGGTTATTGACACCATGGTTTAGTATATATTAAGGCCATCAGAATAAAAATATAGTAGTTGTTGGATTTCAACTAAGAAATTGTTTTATTGGTATTAGGAACCAATATCGAGT